>OZ030386.1:1553415-2753415 GCA_964023945.1 Ectemnius cavifrons | reverse complement strand
GCAGCTTCGGTGCTCTCCGGGTTCCCACTAAAATACGAAAAGACTCGGTCGTTACGAGAGAAAGTATTGCCTGCATTTCAAGCACCTTAGCGTTATTGCACCGCAGAAATTTGAATGATGTTGCGCAACACGTCCCATTTGACAACGAGTATATAGAATGTGACAGTAATGAAATTCACGAGAGTTCACAGTTTCTACTTGAAAGTAAAATATATTTTAATTCTGTCAGAAGTATGTCGACCGAAACAAGATGAAACCGTAATTAAATGAACTACTGTTATTAATTAAAAAACATTAAACTACCCTCGGACTACGAGAATCCTATACACTTCTATAGAACCACAATTGACGAGGCTCTGAAATCAATTGCTTCGTAATTATAATCTCGACTCAATTACCCAGAAAACAAGAAGGTATTCTCACGCCTGCTGGTAGGGTGGCAGTCCTTAAAGGTGAGCGTTTCAAGCGAGGGAATCAGTTGGCTCGGGATGTGACCAGCAAAATAAATTTCATGACTATTATCCGATGGATATAGTGAATAATGGATGAACAAAATATCGTAGCGTAAACATTGCAGCCTCCCATCCCTTGTGGGGCGAATGTTTTTTCCCCGGAAGCCTTGTCAAGTTATAAATATTGCATGAGCTGATCGTTCGCGTGTTCTCCTGCTTTCGCTTGAAATGTCTTAAGGAATTCTCGACATATTCTCGTCACATTGAGTCTTTTGGATTTAAATCAATTTAACACACTAAATACTGCTATTTTTTACTATATAGAATTATTGAATACTAGAATATTTAACGTAGAAATAAATTCTTTAAGGATTCGCGATGAAAGCCGATTCATTTGCAGAACTCAATCACCTCATATAAAACACATTCACGATCGAACTTTCACGTTATAATAAACTATTAGACAAAGGAATATGATTTTAACATAACTATAATTTTTCAATTTCAGCTGCCACCGAATAATTCCCGGAGATAAACCATTTTCACTTCGAACCGTATTTTCCCGAGTTAAGACCGCCATTATTCAATCAATCTGAGGGAGAAAAAAAAACTCGTATCAGACAGGTGTCGGTGGTCCTCCATTCACGTATCTCGGCTACAGATTACCGCTTGAGGATTGTTTGTGAAATTACGTGTCAGCTTAGTACTCGACCGGCGTGTCTCCGCATGCATTTAAAGTATCAGGGAGTCTTCCGCACGTTTCCTATTGGTTTTCCGGTAAAATGCTTCAATTATCAATAGAAATGCATGTACTCAGTGCCCGGTGACCTATGCAATCCGTCCAAAAACATAAATTCTAACACTAAATAAATACACAATACCAATATTAACACGCTCTAATAAACAAGATTATAGTGCGAAATTACGGTCGACAGATTTAAAGGAACAAATACGAGGATATATCCAATGAATATGCAAGGAGCGTACAAATACTACAATCGTACAATGTCGCCACTACGACAGTCAAAGCAAAAGTGGCTTTGTAGGCGAGCTAACGCTACCGGGTCACCTTTGCCAGCGTGGCCAGTAGAGGGGTGGGAGTTTATGACACCCTGTGTGTTTGTTGTACTATAGAGTTTTCTCTGAAAGAGAAAGATATGCGAGAATAATATTCACGGTGCCCACTTTATGCAGATTTTCAAATATTTGCAATATCTTATTTATTTTTATTCTTTCCTTCTCATCCTTTGTATAAATATAATACGAAGTACAAGAATATATTTTTATAAAGAATTTTCGTGAACAATGATACCACTGCTCCAGTGGAATTTAGTCAAAGAGTTGAAGGAGAAAGAATTGTCGCGATGAATGGTCGCACTGGAGATAAGACATTTGTGCAAGAGCACAAGTCGTTGCCTTCAAACGAGACTCATCAAAAGAAAAAATTAAGGGCAAACGTGATGTTGCCGGGATACCTGTGACTGTCTATACACATGTCTCTCCGTGACTTAGCTGTGGAAGTTTTGTGAGATTGGCAAGAAGTAACGACGTGACGAGGTTGCTTCAATCCTCCACGAAGGGAGAACGACGTTGCGAAGAAGCAGAGAACCAAGCTGGAAGAGCACAGTCGAAATAAACAGGAGGAGCACGTCTACTTTACGAGCTGAAGGCTCGAACCCCCTTCAATGTCGAGAGTGGCATGACTTCACTCGACACGTGCTTGACTTTCGTTACGATGGCTTGTCAGTCGTAGTTAGTTTACCTTAATTTCAACGATAAAAGCATTCGTCGGCTAATCAAGACTCATCATACGAGATTCCTGACTCTTTGCTACGTAATGAGACCGCGACGTTCCTCGCATGCACCAATAAATTGTGAAATGCAAAAATAGTATTGCTCGACAGAGCGGATGTTCCTGTTGCCTCGGATGATTCCGCAACCGACTCAGCTCGAGCGTTGCTAACGAAGTTTACTCATTGCGCGACGGAGTCATCTGTGCAAAACCGAGTGAAAAGGCAAAAATCGCGTTAGGCCCCTCTCCCCAGTGGGTGTGTGAATCGCGCGAGGCACGATCGAGAAATCGAATTAGGTACGGCAAAGGCCTGAATAAATTTACAATCGAAAAGCCAGGGTAAACAAGGCAGAGGCTTCCTTCTCCCGCGTTTAAGGCGTTTCCGTTCCCCGGCAAGCTGACTTTTGTTCTAGCAATTATTCGAATTTCCCACATTCAACCATATGTGGTATAAAAAGGTTTATGAATAGTGGATTAAAGGAGACTGTACAAAGCCCACGCAATTCTGCATAAATTCAACCTGTCCGTAATCAAACTTGAGATCCACTTTCTCGATGCTGATTAACTAACAGCCGCTATGGTTTCCTGGTAAAATGCTTGAGCAAGCACATATGTACAATGTTACGTGCATAAAACGAAACTGTTACATAATGACGCCCGGCGAAAGAAGATACTTCTAGGCGTGAGACATATTTACAATTCACCTTCGTCATATTTCCCTGAAGTGTGCAAGAGATATCTTTCACGAAGCCTTTTTAGCGCCGGCAAAGCAATATAACGCCCGGCACTCCATTGACAGTGCGCTTCTTTCCCCGAATTCTCCGAACTCGCGCACGTCTACTCAAGAATATTAAATAGCTACATGAAACCTGAAGTAAAGCAATTGCGTTTTTACCCGGACGTGTCGTGCCTCCAATTAAATGGCCAGTTTCTCTTTCACGTTTGTACGATTCAATCGGTACGTGACCCAGTGAAAAGAAAGATTGGTGCGAGATAGACGTGTATACAAGCGTGCTAACCGAGCGAGAGCATAGAGTGTCGTTCCGTTCTAGCTAGTGTAATTAAATCTTTTCATAGCAGGTGCTTAACGAGCAGTTACGCGGTTCGCGTATTACAAGCATGCTCCGAATGGTCCAGCGACAAAAAAATGAACTATGTACGCGGTTTGCTTGATATTCTTGAGTGATGCATACATGCACATGTATACACACACTGCTTACCTCAAAGCGGCGGCATAAGCGTTTCGAGCCTCGGCAACGTGATTCTCAAGGAGATAGATCCGCGCGAGTGTGAGATACGGTATCTCGTTCTTTGTCAGCTCGGTCGACCTCTTCAGGTATTTCTTCGCCGCTTGGGATTGCTTGAGCCGCGCGTAAGCCTCGGCTGAATGACACGAATCCAGATAATATTAATTACACTATGTATATCCTGTACAGCTTCCCTTCTGATGAAACGTTTAGCTAACTAACTACCTTCCTCCTCGATTCAAGAGACCTTCGTATCATAGTAATACTGTGCGACAGCTGTTTTAATTAAAACACATGCCACTATTATAGAACGCTACTACACTTGATAAAACTCGAGGAACACAAGTTTCGACAGCTGAACGACAAATTGTATGTCTGGCACTATATGTATAATTCAATGAAAAGCTTGCTATGAACTGGCGGTGCGTTCTTAGTAAGTCAGAAAAAGGCTAGTCAGAATATACTGCCGAGGAATCCAAGTGTTGACAGCAGAACGGTTCAAGGGTAAGTGGCGTACTGTCCTTCGCAGTCCTCTTAACAAGAAAGCAACCCTGTCTTCCCCACTTCGTAGTTGGAACCGATAAGTACCAAATTCCAGAGTTCAAGATAATTAAGAAAAACAATGCAGCCATCGGGTTGTTTGTCTTTCGCACCTTCGGTTTCTCAAATATTACCTGACCTTATATGACCCTCGCGTAGGTTTCAGTCGTAAAACCTGTCAAACTACCTGTGTTCGGTTCGGGTAAGAATTTTAATATAAAATGTGTTGCAGTGAATAGGAAAATTTAATTTAATAGATACGTAAAAATTGTCAAAAGCTACGACGTGTTAAAGAATATTTCAAATCATAGTGAGAAATTGCTGATAACAATGATTGTTGGTGCGATGAAACATATACCGGATATTGAAAACCAATCAATAAGGACCATTGAAAAACAAACATTGTAGGGAGTAGTGCAAATATCAACGAAGCACGGCTGGAACTGCTGGTATTTTCACATGGCTCACCGAGACACTGATAAATTTCCCAATCCGGTATAACTGATATCTTCTCTGCTTCCAAATAAGCCTCGACGGCACGCTTGTGACTGCCCATTATTAAACTAGCAAAATGGAATCATTAATTGGCTTCATTAAGAAACCTGTTACATTGAATCGTTCCTTTACTCACAATGACTTTGCAATTTGTTTCACATTATCGACGTTCGTCGTGTTGATGTTGTACGCGACTTGAAAGCAGTCGAGCGAGTCTTGGATTTTTCCTTCTTTTCGTAATATCAGGCCCTACAAAAGTTATAGGATTCAGTGCGCCCTTTTAAGGCGCTACGCGATAATACGATTTCTTCTCGAGAGTAAGTGGTTTACCTTCAAATAATTAGCGTATTCGCTGCGCCCACTCGATCTCGCCAATTCCTTGTCGATGAAGACTTTGCAAATATCGTACTCGTGTCGTGTGTAATGCCTATGCAGCAACCAATTATTGGTTTCGATTGCTGGGATATCTGGGACTGCATCACAATAGCAATTAAGGGGGACGTAATACCGCCATGAACGTAGAATGATTGGATTTGAATCCCATAGACTATTACTGCTCAATAACTATTAGTCACTCGACTTCAATTCGAAATCCAATGTAACACTATATTCGAGAAATACCTTTTTTCCCTCTATCGATTCGCAATGGTTGTGCAACAGTTGTCTGCTGGATCCGACCGTTACTTAAAGAGTTATTCGCCATGTTTCGAACTAGAAAACTGTCAGACTGCAAGTATGTATACCTTCCAAATGCCAGCACGCTTCATCGTACTACTAGTTTAACACTACTCGAGGGATACTTGGTGTATGTTATGACCGGCCTTCGTCATGACAACCAGACAGCTGTTCAGACACAGTACACACCGATCTTATTTATTGTTAGAAAGAGTCGATATAATTTCTAGATGAACATCATTCGTCAACTGCTGGAAAAGCGCAGACTATAATTCCATGGTATAATTATAACATTGCTGCATAAAAGTATTCGAAACTTCGACGTCGCATTGATTATTACCTTCGGTAGCAATGTCGATACTACCTTCATTCTATTTTTGCTATCTACTGGAAAACAAGACCAAGACCTTCACCTTGGTTAGAAAGCGAATTTAAAGGGATAAAGCCTTATTAGATCTTAACTGCATCTTCGATTCCTACTGAAAGAAGCAATATATCCACAAACTTTTTTTGTTCATGAATATCAATTATGCACAGCTGACACACAGTGAATAATGAAAAGAAGGGAGAGTTCGGAAGATATTAACTAATGCCAAGTCAAATAAGATTTCGACAATCGGTTTCCCAACCATCTGTCGGAGGGTGAATCGGCAGGTGGTCAAAGATTGGTGAATGCTAAAAAGCACCTCGGCAGTGCGGCAGTCACGACCAGCGCCACTGAGGCGATAAGGAAAAGCACGAGACGTCATCATCGGCGAGAGCGAGAGCGTAGTCAACATGGTTACGGGCAGTTGTTGTAGCGCGATAATAAAGCGAAAACGTTGAGCGTCTGCTGCGAGCGCGAGAGAAGTCCTGCGGGCACGACGAGTGTGGCGCGTTAAAAAAACTGTAGCTCGACGATCATCTGTACGTGCGTGGAAGCAGGATACACGCTTCGGAAGGTCCTGCGTTACGAGGGAAACGGCTTTCTGGAAAGCTTCGAGATGTAGGGTATCCATTGAGCCGGAGAACGGATTGCACGGCAGTGCCGCCGCGAGATCAAGGCTTATCTCTCTCGCCGAGTGAGTCGATCTTACGCGTCTTCGTTATTCGATCATCACTAGTCCCTCGTCCACCTAGCACCTAGATAATCACGCGTAAATCAGGCCGCAACTCATACGGCATTAGAGGTTACTATGCTGCTCTAACCACCGACACCGTCTCTGCTCTCTCACATTCTCTCTCGACACGCTCTGTCGTCCACCTGTTATCATCGTATCCCTCGCACACTCACATCCACAGCGACATGCCGCCTTCTCTTATCAAGCAACATCCACCCACATTCGCCCTTAACGAATCTGTTACACGCCAATCTGAAATAGCACTTGTTCTCCGGATCACTCCGGATGTCCTGATGATTATTTCTCTCTCCCGCTTACGTCTCCTCTTTTGCGACCCGTCATCCTTACGTGTGGACACCAATCGCTTTTGCAGCACGCTTTCGTCCCGCTCGCGCCGCTTTTTGTTTGCGCAATTGGCACATTTTATTAGAATAACTCGCGAAGTAGGAGGTGGCGAGGTGTTATAGGCCGGCTTGGACTTACGCATAACGTTTACCTTGTGCTGCTTTCGGCGCAATAAGAATTGTTACTTTCTTTAAATGACACCTCGGATCTTTGTTCTATCTTTCAGTGTTATGCTATTTTAATTTGCTCTATGCTGTATTATTTTAATACTGGGCCTGCTTTCGCCGCTCTCCTCATCCAAACTTCTGGTTAGAATTGTTATGCCACGAGAGTAACGTTATTTGTTGAATTAATAAAAACCTCTTTACGCTAAATATTTTGTTCTTCATTCTGTGAATATACCATACCATTCGCACGCACATGCATCTGTATCCTGTCCTGTTGAGATAGAATGGAAATATGCTTACAGTGAATAAATCTATCACGATGCCATAAGCAAAAAGCGGAAAACAGCAGTGATCAAATCATGAGCTGCTCTGTAGAACTGAGGCAACGCAGACAGCAGGGGATGGCGGAGGATCCTCATAGACTCGCTGCTATGATGAACAAGTCTCAGAGATTGGTGCTGGGACTTTTAGTATTACTCTTGGTAGACATTATTTGGGTCTCCAGTTCTGAATTAACTAAAGTATGCATCTATGCTTCGTGGAATTATATAGTTGATTCTATCTTTAAAGTATAGAAACTATAGCGAGACAAATTTTCCTTCCAGTATATCTATAGAGAAGCTACATTTGAAAAGCCATTCTTTAGCACATATGTCAAGACCTCAATGTTCACGCTCTATTTACTTGGATTGTGTTTTTGGCCTCCTTGGAGAGACCAATGTAACAAACCAGCGACATATATGGTAAGTTTTAGAAAGCATACGTACAATTTCTTTGGAACCAGGAACGCTCTCAAAATGGCTATATTCTTACAGTTTATAGATCCCAATGTGGAAGATGATAATTTCTATTCAGAAGCTAACACAAGTCTGGTGAGTAAATTTATGGAATATCTTATGTTGTTTATATCCATAAAAATGGAGTAAAACTCTATACTAGAGATCCAAATATTTGCCAGCGAAGGCAATCAAAATAAGTCGAAGAATCTATTGAAGCAAATCAAAAGTTGAATTGTTATAGAGCGACCCGACATTCGTTCCAATAAAAACACCAGACCACTGTGATCGTTCGTCTGGCACAGAGAGTGATGATTCCTCAATACGATCTGTAAGATTTAGCAAATTGGCGGAAGTCCGTCACATGTCGGAAAGCGATGCCACGGAGGCATTATTAGCGAGACTTAGCTACCAAGCTAGTGTGAGGGCCGGCGAACATGCACGGCGACAGGCCAACAAGTTTTCTGTACAGAAAGTGGCAAAAATTGCACTTATGTTCTGCCTACTTGTACGTAATCCTATATCAAAGTCGTGACTAGTTATGATGGCGCGCGTATATGTAAACGACTGTTTCGCTTCGTTTGCAGTGGTTCTTGGCAAATTACTCGTATCAAATATCGTCAGCAGAAACTGAAATGGGAGTTGTCACAGTATTGTCTTCAACCTCTAGTTTATTTACTTTGTTCCTCGCTGCCTTCTTCCCAAGTAATATGGGAGATAAATTTACACTGTCTAAGCTAATTGCTGTGTCAGTCAGCATCTTTGGACTAGTGGGTATCCAACTGACCTATAATCACTAAAGCTTCGATCAGCTAATCATTTATCAATTGGGCTAATTACATTTTCAGATACTAGTCGGTCTGTCGGACTTAACGATAGAAACTACTAGAATACCTACGGGTATAATATTAGCGCTAGTCAGTGCGTTTTTCTATGCCGCGTACATTGTATTTTTAAAGCGAAAGGTTGATCATGAAGATAAGATGGATATACCAATGTTCTTTGGTTTTGTTGGATTGTTCAATTTAACTCTCTTGTGGCCGCTGTTCTTTATTCTTCACTACGGTCGATGGGAGGAGTTTGAGTGGCCCGATACACATCAATGGACCTTTCTAATTATTAATGGTCTGATCGGTACCGTATTGAGCGAAGTATTGTGGCTTTGGTATGTTTAAAATACTAAGAATATCGCTACTATGTCGTTATAATCCTCGAAACTCATTAACTTATGCTATTGCTTCAAATTAACAGGGGCTGCTTTTTGACATCATCGCTTGTAGCAACCATGGCCGTCAGTTTAACTATGCCAATGTCAATGATAGCCGATGTTCTCTTGAAGAAAGTCGAATATCCCTGTATATTCTATTTAGGAACAATTCCAATGCTCTTAGCTTTTCTGACTGTGTCTCTGCTATCCTACTACGATAACTGGGATCCTGTCATGGATTTAATAAAAAGACTTTATGTTTGGATATGTAGGAAGAATAGGTCTATAAGGTACAGTATACCCCAGTAATCTTTTACTGTTACTAGAAAAATGATGCATCAACTTACGACTTGATGTCGTTTGATTTTAGAATACCGGATCTCGAAGCAGAGCAAACCGAGTCACTTATAGGAATAAACAGTGGCGAACATGAAGCTTAATTTGACAATAACTATAGCACCAAATAAGAACGGTGTTTTATGTATATTTCTACTGAGTAGCGTCACTGATGCTTTATCGGAGTGCATACAAATTCGTGAATATACTGTGCATATGCCTTCTCGATAGGAACACATTGCGTAAAAGTATTCTGTATATATTTTCCAGCCAAGAAAATAACTGACCGATGAATACTGGCAAAATGTGTCGTGTTAAGTAACGCAAGCTATGATCGCATAATGTTTCCTTTCTCTGCGTTGATAATCTAGCTCTCATTCGATCTGCCATAAAATTGCCGAAGCTTGTTTAGCTCAGAGCATTATTAAGCTGCCAGACAATAATGATTATGGCGCTTGTTGCTAAAGTTTTATTTGAAACGAAATTATCTGAGCTCTATCTGTCCAAGCACACTGTGACTACCTCTCTACATGTACATGATTTTTCGAGGAGACATTAGTTGCGCAAAACATTTCCTATGAATTTACGGCACAGAGAAATTTTTTCGAGGATATACCTTTTTGAGATATCGATTCGATAATTTATTTCTTTGGAAGGTAATTGATACACACGACATTAGCTCTAAGAGTGGCAAATGTGTTTCATTATATCCTTCATATGAAACATACAAGGCCAAGACTATCACGAGAGACACTCACTCTTTATATTCATGTTATCTTTTGAAAAGAAAGAGAAAAACTGTACTATAGCGCCGTTTAAGAAATTAGTTGTCGTATTTTGTGCAATACATTTTGTAGATTGTGATAACGCTGTTAATGATGTTACGTTTTCGATTGAAACTATTGTATTCATTTTCCCAGTGATAAATATGGAAATTTTCTATCGTCCATTAGTAAACAGTGTTATATATGTACAAACAGAAAGATAGATAAGTGGGCAGAGTCCGCGTAAAGGAAACCCCTTGTGACTGTTAATGTTTTGTAATATTTCTAACTGAATGCTAATCGTTTTATCGACATATTTATGTAAGGCTTCTACAAGAATTATTGCTGCGATCTCGATGCAAGCGTTCTACTGTATCAACATTCTTTTTCGATGCGAGCTTGCTTTTTGAACAGCTGTTTTCACTATTACTTGAGCTTATTAGATAGAGCGAATTACAAGCAAGTATATCAAATAATAATACTGAAAGAATTACTGTGTGTGATGATTGCATAAGATATGTTGGAAACGACCTGTACTTATTTGTTATGACGAAAACTAGGCGCGCACTAAATCATGACAGCATCAGTGAGATATAGTTCTAGTTCTAACGGCAAATTAAGAAATACCGAGAAAATGCGTACTTTGGACCAATTGTAAATCTGATGGTATTACGAAATCTGATGATTGAACAGAAAAAGATAAACAAATTTGAGCGCGATAACTGTTGATTATGCATGGATACGATGGTGGATGAGTTTTATATTGGGAAAGCGTGATAAGCATAGCTCTACTTCATCCTTTTGAAATCTAGTCAAAACCCACTGTACCCTTTTACATTCCATTATCAGAGTATAATTTGCATATTATTGTGACATAGAATAGTGTATAAGTTTAGTCTCCAGGACATATGTGGGTCGCCGAATTTTTTAACACACAGCATCTGCGAAGACTACAAACATCAAAAAACATGTTGCTACTCTAATGGCTAATGCGCACAATATTGTTACGTTTCAGTCTATTGGAACATATGATCCTAATTTTTACACTTGTCAATACATTGATAACTATTTGCCGAGTGTGTACACTGATTTTCAAAAGGTATAGGTTTTACCAGCTTGATTGGCAAAGGTATAATGGTATATTTTACAAGCTGTAACGCGAACACAGTTATTGAGGAGTAGCATAATATATTGTGATATGGTAAAGATGATGCGCAAAAATGTAATATTTCCGATTAGGTGTATTATAAATCCGCATAAGCGGATAAATGTCGAAACGTGACGGATGTAGAGTAGCTAACTGTTCCTGTATCTTTTACCGCTGTATATTTACTGTATATACTATATTTTAAAGTTAAGCCTAGAATTATATACACATTCTACAAAATACAGAATATGTCATTAATAAAGAAACAAATTAATGGCTCAGCTTTAGTCAATTTCTCTGTCTTTCCTTTATGCAAATCCTATACTGCGCTAACGACAAAAATCAACTTTGCCAAACGACGTTTATAATACTTCCGCAATCCCGCAATTCTTTGCAAAAACAAAAGCAAATCCTTTGGAATGAAGTATGGAACTAATCACATTCATCGATAATCCAACTAATTAAAAACCTAAATAATTTCGGATTTTCGTATAACACTTCTAATGTACGAAAATACTGATAGTGATGCGAGAACCAGCGCGTGGACTTTGAAGAAAGGAAGGAGTTGAAATGTCCGTTGATTTCAGTATGGCATACGACGATAATCGGAATGCTCTACAATTACACATCAAAGGTAATAAAAAAAATTGAGACTGAATGTACGAACCTCAGTGCTAAGAAACCAATAAGTTTGCAATCTTAAATTGCAGTCAATAACGGAAATAATATTTTAATGTCGCCGAAGTACAAGGTGGGATCATTGCGGTAAATACTCCACAGTATATCCTCAAATACTATAACTATGCTTTAAACCTTTATATTTCTGCATTTGCCAAAAGTTTTAAGTAAAAAATATCTGGTATTCTAGAATTCCAGACGATCCTTCTTGGCCTAAAATTCCACAACGAAATTTGACGATTAAGAATACTAAAAATATTACGGTTAACACATCTAATACTTCGATTGTCAATACAAAAGAAACTGGTACTGTAATGGAAACACCGTCTCAACAGTAAGTCCTTCATACGATTAGCCTGTCGTTCAGCTAATTAAATAAAGACACAGTTGTGTAATCTATATACAGATCAGCAACATCATTTGCCCCGAATGAAATCGGGCCTCAATATTCTTACCAGAGAAACTCCTGCACATATCTATTGAAAAGGAAGCCTAGTTACACGGATCCTCGTTTCAAAAAGTATCCTTGTTTCTTTAACCGTTTCGACACAAGGTCTTTTCAACATCAGCAATCTATTTTCGCTTAGAGTGAGAAGTCCAGAATGTGAAACAATTCCAAGTGTAGTATCGATCTCCGTAAAACAATCTGATGTTGGAGGAATTTCAAAACCGGCGTTAGAGAAAAATGATGTCACGTATATAATATTTTTTTAAAATATTTAATGATACATTTGCTACATAATTGCATTTATGTTAATGCAATTTTCTAGAAAACAGGTAGAGGAAGGTGAGAAATCAAACAGTATTGTCGATGAGGACAAAAAGAACGTGGAAGTAAGTAAAGTAAATAAAAGAAACTTTAATTTAGAATAGATTTGGAGTCCTAATAATATCCTAATTACGCATTTTACGACGTTACTTAGATCAAGAAATCCAAATCCGAAGAGACTAGGCTCAATCAGAAAATACTCTCTCAATCCGCGCCTCTTATAAACTTTACGCCTAGTCATCGTTCTAGCTCTTCACAGACGAACAAAATCTTTATCTTCAACAAGAAGCCAAAGATGAAGGTCGAAGCGAACTTAATTTGCACGGATAATCAAAATCGCTGTAAAAAGCATTCCCGCAAAACTGAACCTCAGACTACAAATCGTCGAAACTCCGCGGCTGTGAGACTTTTGAAAAAAATCAAGTCGTACTTGGAGACAAATTCACGCCTGGCAATGATTGATTCAACGAGCATGTGTTCCGACAGTTCAAAGCACAAACCGAACCGTAGCTATCAAAATGTGCGAAAGTTAAACAATCGAGCCTCTTTAAGGCGTAATTCTTATATAAAGTCATCAAAAAGTGAAAGACGAACGTATAATAAATATCAATCCATGGGTTTACAAAAAGCACTGCACGATAATTCGTGTACTTCAGAATGTTATGAGTGCGATCTCTTTCCGAAGACGAATATGGGGACGGGAAGTACAACAAGTTATTCGCGAAGTATTCCCTTAGAGACTCAGGAATTATTAAGCAAGAGCTACTGGCGATATTACAACAAACTCAGGGAAAAAATCGAAGACGCAGGAAATGTGAATCCGGAATGCCTGTGCCATTTGCTAATGGGTCAACCTGAAACGAAGAGGCAGAAAACCGAGACTTTCTGCGACGCAGCGATGGATCGTGTTTTAAAGATTGATTCGGAAATGCAAACACTCCGACAATGCTCGGCCTTATCCAGTATGATTAATACTGCATTGTATGATTCTCTTACTCCACTCCTGAACCGAATATATTTTACGTACTTCTATAAAGTTTTCTATTCTTTCCCTTTAGGGACCCAACACTTCGAACACTCGATGCTCCGCAAATAAAAGAGATGTATATTAATAAACAGTTTAAATCAACGATTTGTTCTTCGTCAGAAGCGAGAAAAATTGGTTCCGATAATTGCGATGGACAGCATAGTGCGATTAAACCATCGGTATTCAACAATAAAAGCGCAAATAATAAACCTGTGATAGAAATGAACTCATTGAGTAAGTATTCGACGTTCATTTGAATTATAATGCATTACCATTTCTGATATACTATAGGTTCTTTGCAGTTTTTGTAGGTAGCATGATCTACCTATTCATTATGCTTCTCCTATTGCTGTCAGACTACTTTTTTCATAAGTTAAACAACGACTACGAAACTACAAGTTACGCGGACTTGCTTGTGGAATACGTTTCATTGTCCTTTAAAGAAGCTTTCGATGATATAACAAATAACTTTAAGGGAATCATCTCGAACTTCGTAAGTTTCAAAAATTTAATCGTTTGTAACAGACTACAATAATTAATGAGTATTCATGAAACGTTTTAGCAATCTCGCAAGAAGTATAAACCGACGTACCTCTAATTCATTTACTAATACGCTTGCCAAATGATACTCCAAACTATGCTGTTACTTGTGAATAACCTCTTAGTTTTTCGTATCATTGTGCCACGAATCAACGTTTTATATAGAAATTTACACGAACAGTTGTTTACTCGCATATTCCTCGGCAAATAAAGGTATTCCTCTAATCAAATTTTTACACGATTTCCTATGCTACAGGCAATATGGCGTACTTCATACAATGCTTTGCTTCTTTGTCAGTGTGAAACTACTTTGCAATTCAAACAAAGAAAGCATCCAATTGATGGAATTGTTATGTCCGGCATATAATAAGCTTGACTATTTCGAAATAACCTTAAATCTCTCCAATTATAATACTCAGACATGATAAGCATTCGGAAACAGAGCAATGTATTCGAAAACATAATTAGAATGCATTACATTGACTATATATATGTAGGTCATATTGCCTCGAGCAACGTAGAACGCAAATTAACGGGTAAACGATTGGAATATTTACCGGAATCTGATTGCTTCCGTGGCTATCCCATCGACCGCTACGTTGGATATTTTGGCACGCACATTTTACCACTGCACTCGTGACACTGCCGAGTATTTTCTCTCAACGAAAACATTTCAAGCAACCGAACGCGCGCGACCTCCGGGCACATGATTTTCAAACTGATTTAAGACAACGACACAACCGCAACTGACGGCGATTCAGAGAAGCTC
Source organism: Ectemnius cavifrons (assembly GCA_964023945.1). Taxonomy (NCBI): domain Eukaryota; kingdom Metazoa; phylum Arthropoda; class Insecta; order Hymenoptera; family Crabronidae; genus Ectemnius; species Ectemnius cavifrons. Next base: position 2,738,589 of record OZ030386.1, on the reverse strand, counting down.
GTGGGAAGTGACAGCAGCTCCTTAAGCGGGTACCAGCGGAACTAACGTTTCCCGGTGAACTACAAAACCACTGTGCACACGTTGATTTCGGTCATTTTCCTTGGCGGTTGTGAGGTGTTATTTTGAACAGACACGTGGTCACTGGAGTCGGTGCCAAGAGCAAGAGAGAGCGTGGCTTAGACAACGGCTTAGTGAACACGTTGCAGCACGAAATCCAATTAGCGAAAGGAGGACCGATCAGTAGTCAAGTAGTCAGGATCGCCGTTGGGAAATCGGGAATTATGGCAGACTATGTGATCAGTGAATCCAAACCGGCGGTGGTCGCTTTGCCCGAAGACGGCCTTTCGGTAGCACAACTCTTTGCCAACGGTGATGGACTCACTTATAATGATTTTATCATATTGCCGGGCTACATCGACTTCACCGCGGATGAGGTCGACCTACACTCGCCGTTGACCAAGAAAATCACTCTCAAGGCACCGCTCGTCTCATCACCGATGGACACGGTTACAGAGTCCGATATGGCCATTGCCATGGCCCTGTGCGGTGGCATTGGTATCATACATCATAATTGCACGCCGGAATATCAGGCCAACGAAGTCCACAAGGTACCTTTGCCCGTCGACCTACCGTTCTCGACTGCCCGCCTGACAACTTTATTCTTTCACCGGCGGTGACCCTTCACTCCCGCTCTCACGCTTCGCCACCCCAGCTTCATTATCCTGTATCCAACTTGTTTCCGTTGCATTCTTTCCCCGCACGTATAACGGACCCTCCACAGCCACTATCTCAATCAATTTAGTATGAAACCGCTCACTAGCGAATCACGTTGCGTTCGAAATTTAAAGGACACTTGAACAAAGCACACCCGATGATTTTTCGAAGTTTCCGCGACTCTGCGGGAGCATGGACGACGGCTTTTTTAATCTTTCAGTTACATTGTTCATTCAGCAATGTTGTCTTCGTACCAAGAATGAAATTATCATCGCGTTCGATTTAGCGTTAAAAAATGTCGCCAATACTTTTGCACAAGGTCCCGACCTATTTCTTATAATCCTTTTTAAACTTCTAGGTGAAAAAGTACAAGCATGGCTTCATTAGAGACCCAGTTGTTTTATCCCCGAACCATACAGTCACTGACGTCTTGGGTGTAAAGAAGGAGCATGGCTTTAGCGGTATACCTATTACTGACAATGGAAAGGTCGGTGGAAAATTATTGGGAATTGTTACATCAAGGGATATTGATTTCTTAGAAGATTATCCGAGTCAGAGAAGCACGAGGCTAGAATCAATAATGACAAACTTGGACAATCTAATTGCTGCACCAGCTGGTGTAACACTGCAGGAAGCTAACATCATTCTAGAAAAATCAAAGAAAGGAAAGCTTCCTATTATCAATGAGAAAGGAGAATTGATCTCTCTAATGGCAAGAACCGACCTGAAGAAGAACAGGAGCTATCCAAATGCTAGTAAAGATGAGAACAAACAATTGCTGGTGGGTGCAGCAATTGGGACACGCAGCGCGGACAAGCAAAGACTACAGCACCTTGCTGCAGCTGGTGTAGATGTTATTGTATTAGATTCCTCTCAAGGCAATTCTAAGTACCAGGTTGATATGATTAAATATATTAAATCAGAGCACCCAGACTTGCAAGTAATTGCTGGCAATGTTGTTACAACGATGCAAGCCAAAAATCTCATCGAAGCTGGTGCTGATGCATTGCGTGTAGGCATGGGCTCTGGCTCTATCTGCATTACTCAAGAAGTAATGGCTGTAGGGAGACCACAAGCAACAGCTGTCTACAAGGTTGCCGAATTTGCAAGGAAATTTGGTGTGCCTGTCATTGCCGATGGTGGTATTCAATCGATTGGACATATTATCAAAGGATTGAGCCTTGGCGCGAGCACAGTTATGATGGGATCTTTGTTAGCTGGAACATCGGAAGCACCAGGAGAGTATTTCTTCAGTGATGGTGTGAGGCTTAAGAAATATAGGGGTATGGGCTCATTAGAAGCAATGAATAGAAAGGATGCTAATGGCTCAGCAATGGATAGATATTTCCATAACGAAATGGACAAACTGAAAGTAGCCCAAGGTGTTAGTGGATCGATAGTTGACAAGGGAACTGTTCTAAAATTCTTGCCTTACCTCCAATGTGGTATTAAGCACGGTTGTCAGGATATAGGAGCTAGGTCTCTATCAGCTTTAAGATCTATGATGTACAGTGGTGAGCTCAAGTTTGAGAGAAGGACACACTCTGCTCAGCAAGAAGGAAATGTTCACGGCTTGTTCTCGTACGAGAAGAGACTTTTTTGATTAGATAACAAATGAACATCTCAAGAACCATGTACCTGCATTTAAACTGCATATGACTATATTATGGTCAGACCTATTACGAGTTATATCTAATGTGATTTACAGATATACATTTCCTTGCTGCCAGCAGCATAGCATCAAGATGACTTTATTTCTAGACAAATGATTTAAATCATGATTGCCGTACATATATATAACAAATTATAGTTCAAATTGTATCCTTTGCCATTTGAAACTCGTTCCGTATGTACTTGAGTGACTTGACAAACGAGTATGTATTTTATATATACGTATACACGCGCGATATAGTTGTGTAATTACAGCAAAAGAGAACTAAGTATGCGCTTTAGAAACATATAGCCATTTGCAAGATGCTGGCTTTTTTTCCATAGCATTATGAATCTTTTCCCACAATTCTGTAATATGTCCACTTGTTAGCGATAATTCTTTTAATTTCTAGACGAATTATATAATTTAATCGATTTTATAACATTACCGTTCGGACTGACTGCTCGAAAAGAAAGCCAAAACTATAACTAATTATATAAAGCCATTCATTTATTGCACTTTAAGTTTGATGTTTTGTTGCTCGTGTTTCGAATCTTCATATGCAGAAGGTTCAATAAATGAAAGGCTTGCACCCAATTAAAGAACTATAAATGAATTGCCAAACTGTGGGATCAGCAACAAAATATCTATGTATAAACTAATCAATTTAACTATATTTACAAACTGATCGTCCATTCCCGAACTAGCGTGATAAATGCAAAACCTATGTAACTCGTACATTATTGTAATATGTATTTTAACATAATTTAACAAGACATATTTTTTCAGCTCTGATTTCATATTGATACCCACGACAGTTAACTGGTAGAAATCAATCAAATTGTAATCTGAAATTGATCGAACTACTAATCACAGTTTAATGAGAAACATCCGAAATTATTACGTTTTCTTTCTTGCTTGGAGATTTTATACAACTTGTTATAATGAACTGTGAGATTCAAATAAACCCCTGATTAACTGCGAGTGCTGATATTATTTCCTTTTCCTTCCAATTCCTAATGTCAAATCATTAAACGATGTTTTCCGGACTACGTAACTATGAACTATCTGAAATTTCAGCGTATCTAAGCGCTTGGTGAATTAAAATACGCGTTGTGAATAATCTTGTACGTCAAGATAAGTCATCAATTACACAAAGACGTAGAAAATAAAACAATGGGAGACTGCGTCGCAAATTCGAGCTTTCGAGCGTCGTATGCAGGAATCATGTTGCTGCATTCTAACCTCAAAACGCCGCGACAACTGACAAAACATCCGAACACAGTGGAGGGTCTAAAACCGGTGCAAAATGGTTCTGTGTAACGTGGAGTGTCTCCAAAGGATTTCGAATTATCTGGATGTTTCTCCTGGGAAACTAGAGATCTCCGAAAACAATGTAAATATCTATTTCGTAGTTAAAATAAGTTTCCACGCGAGACACATTGTAGCTATGACGAGTGTCAGTCTGTTACATTTTCTAATACCGTTGAACTATTATTCTTTAACCAGGTTGTAGTTGCCTCGGAGGCAGAGACAAATCATGCTATTAAAGGTTTCAGCACGATTATTCAATCGTTGCTGTCGAACTCCAAGTACTCCGATATGTTAGGTGCGGATGAAGAAACTCGAGCATTGTCCCGGCAATGGCTGGAATATGCTGTGGTCTGCGTGAATTACGCTAACATTCCAACTAACGCAAAAAGAGTATTAAAGGTAACATCCTTTCTTTAGTACAATTTCTTTAGAACAATTGCGAAACGTTCAATAAACTAAATTTACTCCTTTCAACAGGAACTGAACGAAGCATTGAAATCAAACACATACATAACTGGGACACAGAAGACTATTGCTGACATTGCGTTGTATTACGCTCTGTACTCAATAATGGTAAGACCTATGATTGGCATTTGAGAATCCTTAGGAAATTCGCTGGATCAATCTAATCTGTCTGACCCACTTCTCTCTATTGTAGAAGGAATTAACTCATCAAGAGCAAGCACGGTACGTCCATGTGTCAAGGTGGTTTGACAATATCCAACAAGAGCAGAAACTGAGGCAACAGTTGGATCTCATTTCTTTTGAACTACTACATCTATATTTGTAATTGGATTAATGTAACGCCGGCGTACGTCATATATTTATCGTTATAAATACTTGAAAAAATTGCAAAGTGTGCAGGGATAATTTGTTTTTTTAAACAGTCCCATGCTAGTATATATATACGTCGATATTTCAGTGGGATACACTATACACTTTTCTCACAGTTAACTAATCGAAAACGTTCTTATTCATATCATGGACGAGGTGCAGAAAACAGTCCAGAGGCACGGATTCTCGCTGTGCAACCGATTACCAGAATGGATGCGTTCACACGTGACTCTAAGATAATCGTATAAATTACGAGACGCTAGAAAAATGATTTCCGAAACAATGAAATTGTCTAAATAATTCGCGATGTATTAGAAATGCGTAACATATACTGTTAAGCTAATGCCGAAAATAAGAACTGCGCGAGACTCTGTAATAATACATAAACTCTCGGAAAAGTATGAGAATGATTTCTATAAACAATTAAAATTATTAAATAAATCGTGATATTGTATTAGAACGGTGTATTGTTCAAAGATAATAGCCAAAAGCAAAGTTAATAACGGACAAACAAAGCGTACCAGGAGCGATGAATTACCCCCATTCGTACCGACCGAGCGCTGCGCGCAGAATGACAAGTACGGTTGTTCCCGGCGACCTTGCCACGTGCTCTCCCCGCTCGCCGCACTACTGTGCCAGCCAATCCGGCGCGCCGACTGCGTTCCAATGCTTGCTAGCGGTGCCGGTGTACCGACACGTTGTTATTTGTACCTGCTGCCATGTGTCATTGAACTTAGACCCTTATTATTTACTGCTAAATACCATTCGGAATCTAGGTGACTTCTGTTACGGAATTTTTGATTATAGGTGAATCAATGCAGGATAAATTGATCTAATCAATATGTTATATTTCTTCATATATACAAAAACATATAACTGACACCGCATTTATCATAATATACCTATAATTACCATTCTGTCCACACCATGTTCTATGATCCGTTAAAGAAAGTATTCATGGAGCCAGAAATAAAGGCTTTGGTAGGTACCTGTTATGTATTTTGTTTACATTGACTTGCGATAGACCCCGATAGACTGTCGTAACGTAATTATGTACAAATCTATCCTCTAATGGTTGCCCAAGAAACACTAGCATCCTGAAACAGCTCGAGTAATCATGTCGAGAGATCTGCTTGTAAATCACATAAAAATAGAAGCGTATATCCAGCTTATTTTACAACGGGTGTCAAGTGACTACGAAAGATTAGTTCACACCTCGTCCAGTTTCGCAGATCCTGCCTCGTTAATGTCTAAAAGAATGATTGATTCAGTTCATAAAAATATATCAGTGCCTGTCGCTCTTAAGAATATTGAGGTTTATTGGATAGGACATGTTTTGTAGGTACACCCCGTGTGAATCCGTGAAATCAATGTACGGATACTGAAAGACATCTTGTAATTGCCAGAAGTGTTTGAACTGGAAGACAGATTGTAAGATTAAGTATTACTGCGGTAAAGGAAATACGCAAACTTAAGTCTACGGAAAGAGATGGCCGCCGGCATCCAATGGAAATGTTTTTCTGCCGGAAAAATAAATGATACTTGACTAGAAGCAATCACTAACGTTCTTAAATACAAATCAGTATCTATTAAAGCATGGACAATTGTTTCTCACCCTTAAATAGAATGCGGCGATCAAAATCTATTGATCAGCTTGCACGTCAAATTGTATTATTCGCTTTCTCAAGTTACTGTTCTTATTAATAATTCAAGCCAACAGTTTGCTGTAGTGTTACACTAACTCAAATACAGGTATTTTCATGTGAATACGGGAGCACATGGGAAAATCCTTCATTCGAAAACTTTTTTTAAGGGATAGAGTAAGTACGAGAAAAATAATTATTGTTTTACGTTTGAGAGTACTTCGCCCCCGACTTACGTATTTACAAAGGTACTTCAATACATAATTGGCATTGTTCGATGAGGGAACTACCTAGACAATTTCGATTTCTTTCACCAAATAGATTTACACTATGGATAGAGCTGATAGAAGAGTTAGAAATTTCCGAGGGAAATAGTTCAAGAATAATGATGATCGGAGTCTCCACTTCCTTGATGACTAGAAAAAAGATAATTATAGTACACGACTTGTACCCTAACGATGATGATCAATGCACGATTCTCCTAATTTTTTGGTCCTTACGTTCCTCCTACTGCATACACTTTTAATATACGTTCGTCGGCATGCGACTCAGAATCTGATTAGGTACTAGTTAGACCATAACTCTTTCTCGAGAGCAACACTCCTTCTTATTAACATTCCCTTAATCATCGGCTAGGATTTATGCTAGGCTCAATTAACCTCCCATTTCCTAAAATATCTACGATATGAATAGGATTTACATGCGAACTGCGCGAATCTACGATGACCGCAGGGGGAAATGAAAAGTCAGAACTTGAGAAGAAGAAGAAGAAGAAGAAGAAGAAGGACAGACTTGGCTGGATCAACCCTCTACCAAATGATTAGCTACTTCCTTTCATTTTCTCTGAATCATCATTTCTCCGTGACAGAAAGCCTAGTCGGGCGCGTGCACTCCCTTCAACAACTTTATAATCGATTTAAGTCAGGTACACAAGCAATTATAGACTCCGCACGGAAAGCCCGCACACCTTACTGTCAGCCGCAAGTTTGCTTTTCCTCTCATGTAAAATCACTTGGCACAGTTTTGAGTAACAGTAAGACTAACGCGGGGCATATTTATCGAAATTTTAAGTATATCTGCCCGGTACAGTACACCACGATCCATTTGCTATGTTGCTATAACAACTGTGATAGCGCAAACAGGACCGGCAAATAGAAACTAGCACACTGTCGTCTTTTCACTATCTTATATTAATCATTACCATAGATTTATACTTGTCATTGGTATCAGTGGATAGAAATCTAACAGTCGTGCCAGCCAATAAATACTCATTAGCTATGATACGTACAATTAGTTAGTATCTGGTAGACGTAACCGATCATCATATCCGCTCAACCTTTGGTGAGCACACATCATTCAAATACTAATTAATAACATTAAGCAGACAGCATAAAGCTGCTGCTGGAACTAGTCTCGCAGAACTATGTCTCTCTCGTACGATCAGTCCAGGATATCCGAGACACGCCGTATTATCACAGTCCAACATTTTCGCCCTCGAGTGGTAACGGTTGCCCCCGACTACCTTCTTAAGTGTCCCAGACAATGTATACCGTGGCCTGTATTGTTATAAAAATACAACTATAATAAATCGACAGTGACATGTGCGAAGAAGAATTCTCGAAAAGAAAGATTCAAGCGGATCAGTTTTGCTCGTTATCGAATTCTCAGCGAGTGGAATTAATTCATCGTTGATGACATTCATACACGGACACCTAAACCATTGCCAGTGCCAATTTCCGAGACTTCAAAGGTAGGCGTACAGATTTCGGTAGGTGTTTCTGCTGCGAGGGGTGCCAGGCATCTGCTCCTCTTGGACGGCTCCAGATGAATGAGGGTAAACGACCTGGTCGAGGGCGCGTATCCATATCTGCTACGGAAAATTGATTCCGTAGACTTGCTCTGTAGGTCAACTTCGCCCATTGACCTCTTCGGGTTTATAGTCGACATGGAATTATAGACCGGTGCTTTCTCCTTGATCTCAGGTGTAAATACAGACTCTTCGCTTTCTTCAAAGGAAGCGAAGATGTCGGAATCAGGAACAGAGGGCGCGTTAAAAACTGACTCTCGTAAGGATGAGGTCAATGCATCGGGACACATAAATGGATCCAAGGATGTGATATCATTCAAATCACTTCCACTGTTGCAAGTTTGAATATTATTAACCGAATAAGACGAAGGGAATCCTTGGTACTCTGTGACGTTCGATAGGACTTCCTGACTTCTCGAGGACTCCGACCACTTAGAATCCGAGGGTCTTCTCGAACTGAATCTAGTCGAGTCGTGTTCCGCGAAGATTGGCTCCGGCAGTCTCGAATCCTTCGATCTCTCCGAGTTCTTGAGCAGTGCTTCGAACAGGTCTATGGGTTCAATGCCATTCATCCTGTACGGTGGTATGCCATTTGGAGAAGTATCCTCCAAGTATTTCTCGTTAGATTTCTCTCGGTCAGTCAGGTCAGTGTAGTCCTCGATGTTGAGCAAGACGGATGGAATTACAGGATCAGAGTGTCGAACCGGGCTTTTCCTATTACCAAATGGCGATTTAGCTCGTTCAGTGTTCATGCAAGGATTCTGCATTTCCATACTTCTGGAGTCCTCCTCTTCCAGGGAAGCTAATGGAAGTGGATCTATTGGACTCGGCGGTGCAGAATGAATAGTTGGAACTGTCAGAGTATCCATGATCTTTGAGGGTTCCAGTAATCTGATGTGAGTCATTGGCTCTATTGTGCTAATAGATTCCGAGTGTTTCAACGCTTCTAGATTCCTTCGAGCTTGCAATAACCGGCTCGAAGCTTCTATTATCGTTCCAGTTGTATGTGGCAGGTTTGCCAATTTATTCGGAGTAATAGTTATGTGACACGGCGATACTTTCTGCTTCGGACTGCTCAGTAAACTCGATCTCGTGCTGTCCGGTGTGGAGAACGACGTGTAATTGTTCTGCAGCTTCAAATGCAAAGCCGGCATGACGCGTCCACAATTGTCGGCTGACGATGCTCCTCTCGTCTGTGGATGCGGACAAACGTAGACTCGCTTTTGGTTCTCCAATTGTCGGCAGAGCATAACGTGCCTGGCTAATCCTGCTTCGCCTCTATTGTGATTCAAATTCTGGATGGAATACGTGTGCACGTCGCTTTCGTTCCCTGCTGTTGGGAATATCCTCAGACTCATCTCGGAGGTAGGTCTCGTGCCGGCTTTAATATTAGGGTCCGACATTGACGAGAGATTCGAATTTCGCCTCTTTGAAGTCATCGGATTGTGAGTAATCGCTCCGTTGAAGTCCTTCGTGTCGGTCATCGGACTATCAGCATTCAACATTGGATCTGACATAGTATTCATATGTTGCATTTTTCGATTGAAAGTCGTATCACTCTTCAAGTTCTGATACGATGTGAATTTTGGTTCGGTCGTCTTTTGAGAATTCCTCGTGGTGAGTCTATTGTGACTAAGTCGTCCAAGATGTCGGACTTTATTAAATGCCGGGTCTAGCAAATATTTCTTGATCTTGTCTATATTGTGATTAGAGTCGATCATGTGGTTCCGATCGATTATGTACTTAGGGTCAAGCATCTTTGTTAGATCGTGAATATCCTCTTCTACGATGTCACCTTGCTGGCTATCGGAGGCTAAGCTGTCCGGGCTGTTACGCTCCGACGAGATGTCGATGTTCTTGTTCGAGCTGTTGAGGCATCGCCTGCTTGAATATAAGCCGCTGCTCTGCTTCACGGCGAAGCAATTCTCCACAGGACGCCTTCTACCATCGGTGCTGTTGTTTACTTGCGCAAGCTCCATGTTCGTGTTCGAGCCCCGCCTTGTTGGAGAGCATCCGTAGCGGCTGGGAGTCACTCCGAATAGTGCTACTAAGTCTTCAGCGATCTTTCCTGCTGCAAGTCGAACCTCACCATGATGAAATGCGTAGATCCAAGGGTTTGCACCACTATGAGCTAGGATTGGTAAACCCAACCATACCACAGCCCATTCCGATAAGATGTTAGTACCGCAGAATATGTCGACCAGCATACAAGTCTGCAAAGGAGAAACCCATTATCGTTCCCATGAGTGAGTTATAGATCTGAACATTATGCTAGACAGTCGAGAGTACTACACTTCCTATAAGTATCGATCAGTATGCATTGCAAATTTACATGTACTATCGACTGTCTGGCAGGATTCTGAGTATGTAAACTATCGAGTGTATTGTCAGAGGAGGAAGAACAGGGAAGGCCGTGTGAGCTTGTCAATGATTTTCTTTCGAAGAGAAAGCCTTGCGAAGCGTGATGCACTCTAGCAAGATTTATGACAATGGATATCATGCGCGAATACTGAAAGTTTCCTACAACCTTCATTAACCGAGTGTACAATACATGCATGACATCGAAATCTATATTCGGTATTCCACCTTTCTACTCAGCTGTGAAATATGAGAATTGCCGTTATAGACCTTTCTCAGTGAAGGAAAGCCATTGAAAGAAAATGTGTACAGCGTGGCTCTCCTTTGGCCCTATCGCAATATTGCGCACGCTAAAGTTACTTCAGTATTTATATCTGTATGGGGGTGTGTCTATGTAAATACTCGTGCAGAAAAGGTGAGTGTTTCCCTTGCCGGGCAGTAGCTATAAATTCTTTACGCGGCGGGGATCTTTTATTATTTATCTTCGGAATTCTCTTGTGCTTTACTCTGCTTGTCTTCCAGGGTAAACACGTTGCACAGAAAGCGACGATTACGCAATTCGCACGATGTACAACACAGCCGGAAGATCCGAGGACTTTTAGATTGCACAATCTTTTCCCGATGAACGTCATTTCATTAACTTTCTTCGCTAGGTTCCGTAACGACCGGCGGTAGGAGCAGCACTTTCGCAGCGCGGCCTCGATACCACCGGGAATTAACTTACTCGCACTCAATTGTTTGCGCAATGAAATTGTTCGCAATCGAGCTCTCCTCGGTGCTCCCTGTACAATGGTTACTGGTAATAGCGAAAAAAAGAAGTGGAAGGGAGAGAAATCGAGTGAGTTTCAGTGACTTTCACGGTTAAGCTCTATCTCCTAGCAATTTCACGAGTCGCTCAGCTTATGGACTTTGCAGAAGGCGAAACTTCGTTACGAGAAACTCGAAACAGATGTGTCGGAAAAGTTCTCGTTATCACGACTAATTCAAGGCTGACCGGATTATTGTATGTAAAAAGAGTAAGTTTCGGTGGACTTTAATTTAACGGTCTTTGTCATAAACTAAAAAATGAACGTTAAACGCTCGGGAATCGCAAAGATGTGTTGAAAAAGTTCTCGTTATCACGACTAATTCAAGGCTGACCGAATTATTGTATGTAAAAAGAGCATGTTTCGGTGGACTTTAATTTAACGTTCTTTGTCATAAACTAAAAAATGAATATTAAACACTAGGGAATCGCATTGTAAATTATCCTCGCCTTGTTTGAAACTCGTTAACTTGGTATCAGGGCTCGCGGCTGTTGTGTGTTCGTCTTTCCGGTAATTTCGCATTGCTCCGCTTTGCCGGAGTTATTAGATGCGGAGGAAAATGCCCGTGTGGTGTGCTGCGCTTCGGGCAGTAAACAAATCATTATGCGATGTAACGCGCAGCTATCATTTATAACTCGGTACCGGCAAACATCGCATATTTCAATAATGGCTTATGAGTGTTAGCAGCACTGAAATCACTGCGAAACTAACCAATGATGAGTGAAGCTTTGTTTCGAAGCACCGCATTTCCTATTTCAAAGCTCTTTGTGTATTTCAGAAGATTTAATGAAAGTTCTATTCAATCGATTACGATAAGGTTATATCAAGATTGCCAGTTTAAACTAATAACTATAAACTGTTGTAACCGCGCACCTTCCATTAAGAGAGTTTATTTTCTATTCAACTATTCCGTAATCATCATACACTTAAATGTTAATTACTAACAAACATCACTAAAGAAATTTAAAATTAGTATAACTCATTCCGATAGGACGAATTTCGATCAAACTTTCCTACATTCTTTCCGGCTTCACTTTTAGAAATCCGATCACTATACTTGAAACAAGTTATCACGATTTAAGCACGGACATTCTCATGCAACTCTGCGAAGCTATTTCCGGCACGAGCGTATATCAGCGCGGGCCTTCACAAATCCCGGCGGAGGAAGTTAGTGATGATAAAGGATGGAACAGTACATGGTGGGTCGAAAACATAAAATACTAGGCATTTGACAGAGACTATTTTTTTCTTCTCTATCATTATATATATTATACGTAACAAACATAATAAACATAACGAATATGCAGAAAAGCATACAATTTTTCCGCACCTGTAATTATTATATTTAATTCTAAATGATTATATATTTACACATATATAATATTAAAGAACAAGAGAAATATTTTCTGTCAAATGCCTAGTATTTTCTCATGTCGATCCATTGTGCGCCAGTCGTGTTAGGCATGCCAGGCGCGTAAGTAGTATAAGCACATTAGCGGTCCGGCGGACATGTACCCGGCGCCAGTGGGAGGTTGTCCGAGTTAATACGGAAAAATCGAGTTTCCTGCACGGCAAATTGATATTTATGTTCTCCTAAACATGCTCGTGCTATGTGTCTGTGTGTGTGTAAATGTAAATAGGTGTGAGAGAGGTAGTGTGAAAAGGGTATATACGAACCTGAAACGGAAGCCAGAGGATGAGGAACGCGCCAACCGTGACTGCCAGTGTCTGGCCATAACGCGGTAATGCCAGGGTCTGTGTCTGATGTCTGAACGATAGTTCGACCGTATAAATTGCACGTGCATGGGCACGTGCTACCAGATAGACGTACATGTAGCAGCCAAGGAGTACAAGTGCACTGGGCGCCCACACTGCCACCACCAGGAACACCCTCACCGGAGGGAGCACGGCTGCACCGAATCTGCAGCTGCCACCGCTACGGGGAAAAAAGGGAATTTGTTTGGACGTTTAATCGAATCCATTGTGTAACCATAACAATTGGATAACCCGGAAACGATTAATGAAATCCATTGTCAACCTTCTGTGCTCGCGAACACGAAATGCTTCTGTTGTCATACGCTTCTCTTAACACACGTCAAAACCTCCTCCCAACTTTTTAAAGCCTATGTTACCATCCTACGCGTTCGAAACTTTGTTTGTCAATTATGACCGGGCCAGATTACAGATTCCGCTCGCTCTTACCCTTTTAAGAGTTGTAATGGATCGTTCGGTGGAAATTGTGCGTCCACTGACGTATACGAATTACATATTCCTTTAATTAAGAAATATTGATGGAACGAGCATATTGCGCTATCAATTATCCCGTCGATTTCATTGTAATGCGTTCGTTACGGCCATCCTCGATTATCGCTTGCATTTATTTAAATGGCTGTCAGGAGGTATCGTTTGAATTGAGTAATTTTTAGACCGTCCTTTCCAATGCAATTACGTAGACTCGACATCGTGTGATATGCACATGTGAAATACAATTGACACCTCGCGTCACTCGCTTCCAGATGAGATTGATCGGCTGTATATGTATGAGCCTCGTTTTCCGTTCACATCAAATTTTCGATGCGCGTGCCAAGGTCGAATAGTGTTTGGCGTTTCTCATCTGCACGTGCAGCTAGTATAGAAGGCATTGAGAATTTTACGGTTGTTTCACTGTGTTTATATGTTTATTGAATCTTTTGAAAGTCATCCATCACGAAACCAATAATCCTAATATATCCTAAGAATTTATTGATATTCTTTTATGAAACTAGTTTATATCCACCGATGAATATTTAATAGCAATTGTTCTGAAAAATGTATAGTTTGCCTTACCTATGCGTTTGAATGTCGCCATTAATATGTACGTAGATGAGTGGCGACAGGCCGACAGCAATCGCGTAGATCCAAAAGACAGCGATGTACTTCTCGATGCTACTGTGAGTGATAATATTCTTGTATCTAAGTGGCTGGGCGAGCGATGTTAGTCGATCGACCGCTATGGCCACGGTAACTAGAACGCTCACACTGCATAGTGCAATGACAATGCAATACGGTACGATGCAAAGTGTCGAAACACCATTCTCTGGTAATCCTGAGAGTTCCAATTGCATCCCAAACGGCATAAACAATCCAACCTGTAATGAAGCAACGTTATATTTGATCTATCGTTATACGAAGATCCACTAAGCGCTGTTAAACGTGGTAGGAATGCGGAATTATAAGCGAATGGAGTTTCATTTCCGTAGAAATGAAAATTTTATAGGGCTGTGTGCGCAAAGCTATTCTCAGTTGAAACGTTCCGGGACAAGTGGATCTCTCATAAGAGTAATCATTCATGTGATCTCGCATAGAATGAATAGATCCTTGAGGGTAAATGCGATTAAGCAATCAAAAGTGAAACGACAGGTTGCCTGGAGAATACGAGTAGGGCGAATTCAATGGGGCATCTGTGGTAGTGGGAATTGAAACTCACCCCAAAATCGCTGACAGCCAGGGAGACCAGGAGACAATTCGATGCAGTCCTTAGCCTCTTGTACCTGTAGAACGCAGCCAGGATAATAGAGTTCTCGGTGACGGTGATCGGCGACAGGATGCAGACTATCGACACCGCCAAAACCACTGAGACAGGATTGACATCCAGTCGAGTATCGATTCGTGTCACCGTTGGAATCAGGCTGGTAGTCGTCAATTCCCCGCTGACGACGGTCGACGACAGCGGATCCGTCCCCGTTGCTGACATGGTAACTCGCGTAGGGCTTTCTTCACCACCCACGTCGTACACGCTTCTCCTCTTCAAGTTAGATTCCTTTCGTACACTCGTCCCTCGTAGGACGACATTTCGAGATCGGCACACTTCTCGCGCACCGATCGTACCACTTGATTCCTTCTTACTTTGATCGAAAGAGTCACTCACTCTTGCTTCCTACTAGCTTCGTTACTATGTACTTTCGTATTCTTGAATGGTTCATTTCTGAGGAAGAAGTGAGAAAGTAAAGTTTAAAGAAAGATCGTATAATAAGATCGTATTGCTAGTCGTTGTTACATATGAAATACTACATTCTTCAATGTCAGTTAGTGTTAAGAAATATATATGAGACGGGTGTGACTCGGGTTACAACTTTATTCGCCGTTTGCTAAGGTTACATGAAATGAATAAACTTTTCTCTACTTTTTCATATTTTCCAGCCACATTTCAGGATTAGGTAAGAATTGAGTGCGAGCTCTTGTAGGTTTCGCTCTTCAATCACTTAAATGGGAAGTAATGTCACGTTTCCTTAAAAAGTTACTTTTATCCATATATCTCGAGACGAGCCTACTACCAATGATGAAGTGAGAAAAGCAAGGTGTGTGAAACAAAATTCTCGTCCTCTAAATTTACCGGCTTCCAAGAGAAAAGTGTGTAACACGGCTGAATGTTCCGGCGCCATTGTTTGGCCATAAGTGAGTGCACTCATTTCGATCCACTGACCATAAACAGCGTTGTCGTCGTTATTAAAACAGCGATTAAATTTACTGACCTTTCACGCGCTCGTAGTATTCCGTCAGAGCCATAATAACTGCGCACCGCTGGTTCCACTCGATGATTAAGGTTCCCTTATTGACGCGATGGTCGGTCAAAATTCCGAAAGCCTGCGGTTCCAGTTAACGAAGTTAATTAATCCAACCAGAAATTACGAGGATTCCACTAAAGTGCTACATGGTCCGAAGGCGATTGGCAATCGTTCGATTTAGATGCACCAAGGGAGATGTCAGTTTCCGTGACCTTGACCCTTCGTTTTCTGGACACAGTGGCACTTCCAATCCCACGAGTATTCAGTGACTGCTCCTTGGAATCCTTCCCTGGAAGATCCAAATTTTCGAAATGGTCAGTTGCAATGTTCGCATTACAACGGAACGTGCATCCGCCTACCTTGACAATGCCTTGTCAAGTGCAATGCCGAACAATGCCAATAAAGAGAGTTGTACACCTACGCATCCATGCTCTACACACGCATAGAATCTGTGGAATGCGGTTCTAGCATCCGAGAATACATCTGCAGTGCCGGCAATTACAGTCGCGAGCAGTAATTACAAGCGGTGCAGACCGTAAACGAGCACGGAGAGCCAGAGAGCCAGAGAGCCAGGAAACAGGGTGGATGAGAGAAAGTGGGGGAGGGAAAAAGCGAGAACTAAAACACGAAGGATATGAAGGAATATTCCACACCTGGAGAGGTCTGTTACTGCCACATCCAATTAACCACTATCGATTTTTACAATCCGCTGAGAATCATGTAACATTCTCGAGCACGCGGAGATGAGAGTGAGATTAGAGCGGAGCTATGTCGATCCAATATTTAACAAGATTCGGTTGGATTCGAGAAAATCACGGTCCAATACTCGATTTCGTTCTCGTCCAGTATTAAGAAGGGTTGGTTTGTTAAGTGCGCAATCTCGTTTCTATGCATTCGCACGCTTCTCTCGCATTGTCCTCGCATTTGCAATTCGAAGATGCTTTAACTGTTACAGTTAATCCCTTGGTGAGGACGATCAATGAGGATATGAGATCTCCCGCATACTACTACATTTTAAGGGCTGCCTAGTCTCACTGAGAGTGATCGTGATTGGCTGTGCTATGTCTTGCTGGCAGCATCCCGCAGGGCCATTGATCGTCTAATTAATTCTGTAGCACAAAAGTCCTCTTTGTACCGTCTACAGTTCCTTGCACTGTGCGGAGCATTTGCGGATCCACGCGTGTCTGAAAGTGGTAATTAAATTCTCTTTACTCCGTTCGCTTAGTCTCTTTGACAGTCAAGCGCATTGACAATCCCATCGCGCGTTATCGACTTTTTTCTTTAAATAGGATACACGTAAATGGAGCGGTGTCCTCGAAGATATTACAGGTCAAAAGAACTGTAAGAAAAAGCTGCTGCTCGTTAGTATTTCTCGGTACTCGAGAGTGATATATATATATCTAATTGTTTTTGCTGTTAAACGCGTTGCGGCAGTGCGATGTAGCAGAAAGCATCGTAGCTCGCATGATGTATTTTAAACATATATATATATATATATATATCTTATTTATTTCCTTCCATTCGGGGAAGTTTTTTTTTCGCACGACCTTACTCAGCTACTTTTAGTCCTCATGATATGATCAACATCCAGTCTAATTCCCTAAAGATTCCTTACAGATTTCCATCCCTTTCTAAATTCAAAGTCAACCGAAGAAGTTTCATCAGAAGTATCTTCCGAAGTTGTCAACATAAGTGGAAGAGATATATTGGTGTCGAAAGACAGTATTAAACTGTCGGATATCCTCATCGTGGTTGGTCGAAAATTTTGCTTCTAAGTTCAGGGACAAAATGGATCGCGTGGCTCGTTTTTCGTTGGGAGCCACCATTCCGAGCAGTGGCACGGTCCGATTAATCTTGGCACGGTCTCACTGACTGATAAATAATCGCGATCTGGCCTCCTAATGCTCTTTTCGCAAGAGTAAAGGATGGCAGAGCTCTTTCACGGAGCTTTTGTTACTCCACTCCGCTCATAGATAATCGTCTCGGTATCCTTCGATAATCTCAAGGGTAGAGTACATTTATAAGAGCGCTATCCAATTTCCTATCGACTGGCCATCGATTTCATCACATCTCTTTTCCTTTCTTTTTCGTCTCTCCACCAATAATCCTCCATTTTCCGCGCCATGGGAACTGGTGAACTTTTACATTACTGAATTCCGGCGGCGCGGTTCGACGGCAAACGGAGCTTAAACAACAAACAAGAAGGATTACCGGACGCTGATTTCGCAGGAAACTTTTATCCGTGTGCAGCACGCTCCACGGGAAACCGACAGTTGCAGCTGTATAGATTGCCGTCGTCCACAATCTGTTTTCGGTCACCTGCGAGCGAAGTGGGTAGAACAGTTTCGATGTACTTTGACCCAACCAATGCATACAATACATAGCAACGAATGTATTCCATTATGACGAAATCAAACAAAACTGTCTAGTGTGAGGATTTTACGGAAGCCCGATTTCCTATCCGTTTTTCTTCGCCGCTAGCGAAATTCCATTATCCTGCGAAGGTAAACAATTTGGGCTAACAGGAACAATGGCATGCCAGAGGGCAGCGAGTCAGATGAGGGAGATGGAATACTGAAAACTTCTGTTACAACTGACCTATACGATTGTTAGGCAGGCTTTAGTAAAACATTGAAAGCCAACGAAAGCTACAGTACACCTTGTCCGTGCATCAACTTCAGCTTGATTTCACCAGTCCTGTATTTTCCAGAACCCGTTATATCTTTATTTTAACAGAAAAGCTCTCAACTCTTTGTTTTATTTTTTTTCACTAACAATATATAATTTTCGTGAATTTTTGAGAATACCATATAGCTTGGGGATGAAACTAAGATAGCATGTAATTTTGCGCTTCCTCTATTTCGAGCTTCATCGTTCTTGGTTATGACTTCCGCCTATATCTTGTTTTATGAAAGAGAAATAGCAGCCAATATACACTTCTCTGGAAGCGTGCATATGCGTGTCATGAATCTTTATGAATTTGTGTGTTCCTTTACTTATTGGTTGCATTAATATTCAGCTATGATTCATGCATCGCTAATCGAGTTTCCCTGTTTGCGAGGACAGGACCAAACGTATCAGCTTGACTCCTACACTGTATAAACCTACTTTCCTTTATATTTGCATTTCACTTTACATGAAAGGGTATGACATCCTTTATTCATTTCGGCACTTTAAATCTTGCTAGTGACACGCGCCTAATGAATACACACAATTATGCTGTCATCTTCTTAACAGAATTATAAGTCACTCTGAGAAAAGCTCTCGCAGTGAAATTTGCATGATACAAGGTGATAACTGAACCTCGTCAAGAAATAGCTTCGTCAATTGATTCGCAAAGATCTGTAAAGGAATGATGAAAGTTTCTCTTAGAAAATCTCGAATGTCATCTCGATCAGACTGGATTTCGATCTCATCGCTTACTTCGATAACACGGTTGCCTGGATTTACTATGCTTATGCAACGAAATCAAAGTGCAGAGAACTTTCCTCGAAGGAGTTGTGCACGCTTCCTCTTCCAGGTGAAGTTCTTCGGAGAGTTCTATCTTCGCGAGAAGCATATGGAAATGGCGGGCGATGAAATCCCGCGCGCACTCTTCTAACCGGAAGAAAACAGGCAGACACGCGCGCACACTTTTGAGAGTAAGGCGAGTAGAAGGGAATATCTTAAGTGGCCTGGAGCTGAGAAAACGTGGAAAAGCGCGAGGGAAAGCAAATACTTTCGTTCTATATGCAGGGAGAATCCTTTTCCAAGAAATGCATGACACCTATTTTCTTCGTGTTTCTTTAATAGGGGTCGTGTTTCTCGTGGAAGGTTATACCTTTCACCAAGCAGAGGATCAACTCCTCGAGAAAAGGCAGCGCCCGCTGACACCTTATACCCGTCGTCACCTGTTTCTTTGAAGATCTAAGATTGACCTCTTTTAGATGCGTCCGAGCATCCGAAGAGGTCAATTTTCCCTTGGTAAGAAGAGCGAATCTCTCTTTGTTTAGTCTAGCGAGTAAATACTGCCAATACATGCGGAAGTTACGTTTGGAACTTGTGCGTCAAGGATCCATCTTAAAGCTGATGCGGCATGCCCGAGGGTGGCGCGAGAAAGAACAAAATTCCCGGCACTCCATAGAATGATGTGAAGGAAGTATAACAAAGTTTATCGTTCGTACCGGCGTCAAGGTAGATGTTTCAATCTAACACGCTTTCCGCTCGGGAAATCTGAGTTCCGAGTCCTTTTAGCAAATTTTAATTCAATTTAACTACAGTCGTCGGTGATGTGAATTCCATTTGAGGAACGTGAACAAAGCTCCCGGGCAAATGGAGAAAAATGTCATTCACTCGGTGCAGCCGAGTACCCGGCCGATTCGAATTATGCTTTAATTAAAGTGGCAAAGGAAAACGAAACTTGGCACACTCGCTTCCGAAGGAGCAGCGGTGCTGGAAGATAAATAGTAATAATTTCAGTTCGCAGCGGGTAATTGCGCTTGGTGAACAAATTCTCGCTGAGTAACAATGCAGAGAGATCCAAGTGCAAAGTCATTATTGCACTCTATCGCATTATTCGCCGTTATGCACTGTTGATCGCTGGCAAATCTTAGGAAGCGCTATTTTATGCATTCAACAGTATGCGCGCTTCGTAGCATTAATCATTTTTAACGGAAGAACTTGCAAGCCTCGGCCTTGATGCAAGGTTTTAGGGTGTGAGAAGTGTCGCGCGTGGGCGTCGAGGAAATCCCAGCTCCGTGACCTGCCTTGCTAGTTTCAGGCCCCGAAAAAATGACAAATGATCCCATTTCCGTGCGAACTTTTCCTTGGAAAAGAAACGTTGTAATTGCTAATTCAGCAGTGCGCGCCGCCTGCATTGGATCTTTCTGGAATGCCCTCAAAACCACTGCAGTTTTTCTCCTGCACAAAGACTAGCCTTTAGGGGATTTCTAATAGCACTGCATAGGTTCCCGCGTCAAGGACAGCATGCACTGGAACGACATATTCGCTGATCAAACGAACGGCACCTTTGGCCACTGCTGGTGCAATAAGTGGAAACAAAATTCTACTACGACTACTGAAGCCTACCGTCACTTTTAGACTTCCCACATGTTAAAACATAGATGGAATTTTTACTCTAAGAAAACTTTCGAGCATGAAAATAGCAAGGGAACTATGGACACACGCCTTTTTCATATAGTAGCAAAGGATAACAATTTATATTCTACTATAGCAGGAGCAAGGTTTCTTTAAAGAAAGATGAAAAAAGTTTTAAAGCGATGGAAGATGATATAGAAGGTTTTTAATTTGCAAAGGTTTAGTTTGGTACTACTTGGCCAATTCTTATACCTGGAATTCTGCGTTTACCTTAGCGTCTTATTGGACCAATTACATTGGCTTCCGCGGAATGTGAAACTGGAGCAACGTAACGATCCCAGAGCGATCGAGATGTCTCTGGAAATAATTGCTATTTCCGTTTGATCTTATCACATTTCTCTTATTATTTAAACTGCCATTATATTCACGTCTCCGCCGGGAATAACTTGGAAACGATATGCGTTCTTGTTCGACGTTGAAACGTATTCTTCGTCATCGTGAAGAGTAATGGTTATAATCATATTCCCGGCGGGTTTTCCATTACTCGAGTAATAATGTGCAAACACTGTCCTTTCAATTCTCTCCTGGAAGCAATTCAACCACAAGAAACTGACAATTGAGACTTTAGATGAGAAAAACTGTCTGTCAATAGAATCAATTAATTGACGATCGATCTGTTAGAAACAGAATCGAAGAACTTGGTATTGAGAAAAACTGGGAAGTGCCTGGGAGATTACTACTTGAAAGTTGAATTCTAGGATCGTTCGCGATAGGGATGGAGGTGGAATAGCAATCGAAGACGCGTCGAGATGTCCGATAACGTCTGGGAATCCATAAATTCTTCTGCTTGGCGGACTAATTGGCCTCGAGAACTCCGGGGACTGTGTAGAGGACAAAAAGGCATGGGATAGTGGCGGCAAAATCGAATTACCCCTCGAGTGATTTATTCCATGGTTCAGACAGCTGCATCCACCTCGCCTAGCTCGTTTACCCGGATTGGACTTCTACTCGTTTAACATCCACTAACGAACTGAGATCACTTGAGGCTAATCATCGACTTAAATACCACCCTGTTAAAATTTATCGCACACAAACTCATTCACTTGCTCTTAGAAAATCGAAATCTTTTTCTACATCTTTCTTTACTCTTCAAGCTCATTTTAGTGATTGTCAGAGAACTCAGGGATTTAGCTTTTTGTCGAATGGGATATCTCTTATAATTAGTTCAATTAATCCCAGACTTTACTTTGAACAGAGTAGCTATTACTATTAAGGGTCGTGTGCGATACAAAAATTCGGAAGACTGCCCAAGGAATAGAAAACGAAATGAAAGGGCAGAGCACTCAAGTTGATTATATTTTAATCTCGTAAACGTGCTTGAATCGAAAAGATGGGCAACGACATTATGATTTATCAGGGCTTCTTCCCTCGAGGGCTCTTAGGACGCCGGGCCTTCCAGACGTAATTAATCAATCGGCCGTTCATCGATCGTGCCAGAATTTCGGAGAGAATTTCAGGCACAATTCTCGGCTAAGGGTTATCCATGTGATATCGACTGTCGTTTCAAATTTGTGCAGAGCTCGATGTCGTATAATGCATATATGTATATCACCACGGGCAGCTTTCGACCGTGTGCTGATTAATCAGACGCGCGCTACATATTTCCCCTGGGAATACTGTCATATGTGTTTGGATTAAGTTACGCCGATATTGGGCAACCATAGCTATCCTTTTATTCTGATTCTATAATACTGAATAAATCATTGAATTTCTCTTGGAGAGATCTAATCTTAAATTTCTTCATTAAGGGGATGTAGGACAGTTAACCTTTACATTGTTATAAATTGTATAAATGTTGGTGTGACTAAACGAATCACTTGGTGAGCACAGTCATTTTACCTTTAATTAGTATACTTGTAGAGAGTAATTTGAGGTAAAAACATTTAAAATCAAATAAACAATAAGGCAGTTATTAATTGTTAAACATTACAATATTAATTATGCATAATAGTACTCTGCGGATGATTTTTCCAAAACTATTTGTTCAAATGGGTTCCGCTTTTGCACAATTATTCACTGTACCACCTATTACAGCGGGGACCACAGTTGTTATTATATTCAATCATTTAGTACATTTAGCATAACCAAATAGTTACACAAAATAGAGTTTTATTGGTTAACAATATAAACAATTGGTTTTAACCAACTTCCACATGACTTATCTGCATGATTTTGGTCTCTGCCTTAGCTATGATCTTAAAAAAGATACTCTGTAAAAACTGATCTTCACTGGACCAACCGTACCAAAGAAATCCTCTGCAGAGTACTATTATGCATAATTAATATTGTAATGTTTAACAATTAATAACTGCCTTATTGTTTATTTGATTTTAAATGTTTTTACCTCAAATTACTCTGTACAAGTATACTAATTAAAGGTAAAATGACTGTGCTCCCCAAGTGATTGGTTTAGTCACACCAACATTTATACAATTTATAAAAACGTAAAGGTTATCTCTCCTACACCCCCTTAACACTTATGCATATTCCACACGAAAAGAGAATGAGTCGAGTTTCATTATTAAAAGTTTACTAAGTCGAAAGAGATAGGTTGTAAAAGAAAGGGAATGTAGGTCGATGATAACCAAGCAGATGCAGTAGGATGAACAATGCACGTCAATAGGACATGTCCATCCCTTGGAAACGGAGTGTGTGTTCGTTACAGTCTATTAAGGTTGCGGTTTACCCTGCGTCCCGGTGGACGGCTACTCTCGACGATTCTGTACGCCCACGTGACGGGCTTCCCGGCGCCAGGAAACACCTACGATACATCGCGATTCCGGCGGTACGCATGTCCCATGAATAATAATAACGCGTCTCGTAAATAATCGCCGTTGATCCGCCTGGAAATTGACGATGCAATCATGCCACGGTGCCGCGAAGCCGCTCGAGCGCTATCGGCCATGTGTGATTGGACATTGTGCCACAGTAAATTCGCACATCGTCCACCCGCATCGCAGATTTATTTGTCAGCCGATCGATCTCTGAGTTTGTCTCTAGCTTGAAATATGCTTTTCCCAGAATAATAAGGGACTTGCCAAGCCCCCTACAAATTAACCTCCTTACGTCCCTATCTTTCTCTCCCATCGCACGAGTCGCTCGTTTCTCCTACGTGATATCTCCACTTTTTTCGTCGCTTCGCAAAGTGTAGAACTTCGTGTGTATTAACATAATGATACTGCGTCTGTGTAACATCTCAAGTTTAGTACTTCTGAAGAGATAACGGAGGGACGTGTTTATATTTGATTATTTAAGATGTATAAGCGCGAGCGTATTTTAGAGAAGGAATTTTTAATTTGTCATTATTAATGAAGTTAGAGGATTCCAACATCCTTCGTCTTCTGAATTCATCATACTGCTGAATTAAATTGATGACGCACGTAAAGATTTATAGTCTGTATTTCCCGACCCTTTAATGCTGTCAATTGATTTTCAATCGTGGGTAGACGGCCAAGTAGTATTCACGTGGCGCGTCAATAGTTCACCATGAAAACAGGAGACGAGCAAAGGAGATCGGGGAACGCTGTCGGCGTCGTAGCGTCGGAAACTTTTAATTAGACCCTTATTAGTTGAACTTTAATAGAGCGTAGCTCCGCGCATTATCAGCGCCGTTGGTGGATGTGAGTTCTTGTTAGCTCCTCGGGCTGCTGTATACATATACAGAAGCAGAGGTGGCGACCGAGGAACGCGAAGAGTATTTCTACCGGACACGCGCATTGGACGTTAAAGGGTTGCAGACATAATGCGGTAAGATCCTTCGTCGAATTTTCATGACCAATCCTCGAGAATACTGCGCGTGCAACGAGTATCACGTGAAATGAGCTACAAGATAACCTTGTTGGTTCGCATGCGTTCATTATATGGATTGTGAAACTCAAGGTCTTGGTAACCGTTAATCATGATTACGCAAAATATCGATCATCCAAGGAACACGTAACCCTCCGAGTAAACTCGATCTCTCCATCCGGCGTGACCGGCAGAAACATCGCATCGTTCCGGCAATGGAAAATCCCGGCTTCAAGTTCACTTGGAAATAAACTTGTTTTGGTGTACCCGAAGCGCGTCACATGAACGAGCCGCTGATATAACGGTAATTCATTGAAGCTCGAACCGTAAAGCACGCAGTGGCTATAACGTTTCGAATTATCCTGTGGTTCAGGAGTAAACACGTAAATGCTTCGTGCAGGAATCGCGGCTGATTTATGGTCGACCTATACTACTTGATACTGAATGCCTTGTAACGGAGCGCAGCGATAGTGTTACGGCAGTTCGGCTACGGAATATATGTATACGACAGGTTTAAGGGTATCCGAACCTTTCGATGTATGTATGTGTGTACTCGAACTGCATCGGGTAAGCGATTGTAAACTGGTTTCGCTCTTAAACTGAACGACGCCGCGCCGGTGGCACGTGGAGACAGAGTGTCGCCCGGCATCGCGGTCCTCGACGTCGCCCTTGAACCTATCACCGCCAGAAAGCTTTCTCGACAGCTTGCTTCCTCGATTTCCCAGAAGGCTGGCAGTCAGTATGACTCCTACTTCGATTATCGAACGCCACACCCGCTCTTCGCGAGGCTAAGGAATGTACATTGAACCGCATTGATCATTAATCATATCTCACGTAAACATTTATTGATCTGTTATGAATAATAAAAATGGGAAAGTTGTATTTCTTAATATGTTTTATGCTAAACATGAACTGTAACATATAAGTTTATAAAATAGAAACTAGTTTATATAAAATAGAATATACTTTCTGTTTTAGTTTCTATTTTAGTGATGTAGCAGAAATAAAAGAAATAAAAATTAGTTTCTATTTTATATAAAATTTGGGATTCAATAGACACATATTACATTCTGCTGCAAATGTTTGGAAAGAAATAACTGGTGCTGCCGGAGAAATGCTCTTAGAAACGAAAGTCGGATAGTATATCTTATGCGGTGGCTCTCAGAAGCGGGAAACAACCGGAAAGAATTCTGGCGGTGCAGACAACTGCACAATGAGAAAGAAGAATGCGTTGGATATGCAAACAGTTGGCAGGCTGCCCGGTTGCACTTGACCCTGCACTTGCACCCGGTTGAAGCCACGCCTACACACAAGCGGCGTCTGTTCGGGGTCACGGACAAAAGATGGTGCAAGTGAGAAGGAACCAAGGAACACCAGAGTAGCTATACATGTACAAGGTGATTCAGTTGCCTTTGAATCGCCAATGATGGATATAGGCCGTTGAAAATGATATAATTATACGGTGTTGAGTAATTTTAATATAAAGGAGTATTTAACGAGTCTTTTCCACGCACTGACATTTATTTATAATATCAAATTGTACCAATATTGGAAATAATTGGAACTTGAGTATGAAGGGGATGATTAAAAGGCAAGTGGCTCACCCTGTACTTGAATGTTGTTAAATAAACCGCGTTTTACACTATGCAAGGCGGATATACGAAGCGTCATGTTTTTACCGACTTCGAAAAGGAGGAGGTACTCAATTCGACCGCTATATATATATATATTTTTTTTTTCTATGTTCGACTCGTAATAGGATAAAAACCGGTTTCGCGATTCTCACGCTTTCCAAAGAAGGCATCTTCCTTCTTCTGCGCCATCCCGCCATAGAGAGAGGACGTACGATTAGTTACCACAGTAAGACCACAGTGTATTCATAATTAGATCAATATATTATTTGTTAAACTCAATAAACTCCTGTTCCTCCCCAAACCTGATATTAACAACAAATTTAAATCTGCACTTTCGGTTAAAGTAATCTATAAATGTATATACGTATAGCAAGCGCATTCACACGAGACTGCATACTTTGTTTTACGGGGTTCTCTATGATAGGTACAGCTTGTTTGTAATGTCGTTTCTATGTTTGCAAGTTGCTTTGGTGTTTCACTCTTCTTCAGACCCTCAAACGATAAAGGTCAATAAAGCTTGTGTTTCCTAAAAGTATTGCACTAATTTCTACGCGGATAAGGAATCAACCTTCAACACTTTCGTACTTATAAATATGTTATACTATCTGCATGGTAGAGTTAGTGTAAAACACCGTTGTTGTCTGTTCAATCGCTGCGACGCGTGCCGTGCGCGAAGGATAAAAAACAAGCTATCCGATGTAAGTATTTGAGACGTTTTATCGAGGAAGCCGAACAATAGGCAATTGCGATAAGGTCAGCGAACGAGAAGGAGCTGTGTTAAAGAGAGTGGCATCTCGTATGTATGTCCAACAAAAAAAAACACCTTTTAAAAACCCTTCATTACTATAATATTAAAAATTAAATTTAGAATCTGCAATTAGAAAAAATTCGCATTTAATTAAAATTTTATAAGAATTCAATACAAAGCAGTTTAAACTCGACTGTGGTAATGGAAAGATAAGTGCATTTGTCTGTACATCAGGCATAGATTGAAAGGAAGCTATAAACACGCGTCTGCTGACACGTGCTACTGATCACCTGAACCCGGCGCACGTGTATCCTACCGCAAGTAGTATGGGGAAAGCATCGATTAGTATTCACCACGGATTAAAATCCAAGAGTAGCTAATGATGATATTGCCAATGTCATTATGTACTAATCTGATTGCACCGAGAATAATACTCATCATTATATGCTATAGTTTTGCACCTGCAATCGCTTAAACCATATATTTCCGATTCACTTGCTTTAGGTTTCGTATTATGATACGAAATATATCTTAGACGAAATTTAAATTGCAAATCTTGCATGCGCAAAAAAGGAATAGTTTACAATTGTAGTATTTCTTGGGCAAAAAGATTCCGTGATAAATGGTTCGGCGAAATGCGTCGCTCGAAAGGGGACGCGACAGTGACAGCTGTGTGTGTGAGCGTATGTGTGACGTATGAAAGCGTGTGTGTAGCGGCGTCTACTACGCAATGAAATTGCGAATGAACGCAATCCGATGCTATGTTAATAAAGACGCTTTAATATCATCTTAATAAGAACACTACACAACAGTTAACAAATCAAATATTCATTTTGGATATTACATTTCATCATCCAAGATTTTATAATTCAAAAGACAAAGTGACAACTTGTTTCACCACTAATCCCCGCACCATTGGTACGACTGGACGCGTCTGAAAAGATTCACCCCGACGACAAACTCCTGACACGTACATAGTCTGACAATTTTTTATTCGCGAGCGCCTCCCTCGTCAGGAGGGGTAGAAAGACCCTTCTAGATTTTTACGCGTCGCCGAGTAAACTTCCTGTTTTCTGGAGTTTAAAGAGGGTGGTTTTGGTAGTCTCTGATGTGAGGGCGAGACTGTTGAAGTACTCGGTAGATTGATTAAGCGTATTAAGGGCGCCACCGTTCCACAGACGGTGGACGATAGCAACCTTCCCTTAGGATTTAACCCCGGGATAAAGCATATGACTTGTCATCCCTCCGGTTTCAAGATCCTTACAACACGTTACTAGGCTTTTAGAGGGTGGATGCATTGTGTATACTCAGTGAGACGTGCCACGCGTCCCACCACTTACACTCTCTACGATACAAATTCTCTCTGTGTGCTTATACATGCAGTATTTCCCTCGGCGGAACGACCGAGCGATACCGTAAATACAGGAAGGAAGGAAAATGGTTCTATGCAGAGATTTTATGCTTCACGTACCGCGCCTCTTTCTCTTCGCCAACCCGCTTGTCCTTCCACTGTAAATGCGCCTATTCAAATCGTGTAATAAATCCACGATGATTCATGAATTCTCCGTAGCGAGTCCATTCTAAGCAAGAATATATATATATATATACCGATCGTTTTGTCCAGTGAGATCCTCTCTTTGACAAAGTATCGGCTAACAATTCCAGCGCACTCGTAACAGATATTTTATAGTGACAAATTCCTCGAATGGTCTTTCACACCTCGGCCCAGATTTGTTATCAGCCAGTAGTATAAATCCACGATCTTCGCTATTCTTCGACAGTTGGTGAAAAGCTTTTTGCGAATGCTCGCACTAGGTTCCAACAGTGGAAAGGTACACGCTGCGGTAAAAGGGATGTATTACAAAATGCTGTTGGCCGGACGATATTGCTTTATTTTTGTGTATCTCGCGTACAATGGAGGATGGACGGTTGGTAGTGATGTTCGTATAGATTTCAATTGGAACGAGGACGAGGATATTAAAACGGGGGTTTCTTGTGCGAATGCCACCGCCAAGAGTCTATTCAGTGCGGGGCATCGAATTGTCGTCGTATACCGGGACGGCCAGCTCGAGGGTGTCGAGGGTGCAATCGTGAGGGCATTGATGAAAAACGAGCCGATTGTGATTGGCAATCAACCGATGCGTATGAAAGACGAACGCGTGCCTAGCTATATAGTCGTTGACTATACCAGTAATTTCTCGTATTCACGCAGTATTCTACCTGCCAAGGCTCGACGATTGCTGAGTCGTTTGCAGTATCTCTTCGTGACAAATTCTAGCCGTGAAATGATCCTCGACTACAGCGGCGAACTCTGGGAGTTCGGCTTTCGTGACATCGCCTTTTCTATGTTGGATTCCGATCGCAAATGGCAGGTAGTACGACCGGAGCACTTCGAGGGTGAAATTCATTTGAAACCTCTGGGATACTGTTCGTCCTCTGAGATCAAACTGAGAAAGATGTGACAGTACACTTCGAATATATATCGATTTTGTACTGGCAACTGCACTATTCGCTATGCCGGTATCATCGATGAAACAGTACTTTTCTGGCGCGCGGAGGATAATATGAAACGACGAGGTAAGGGAAATATTATCTTACCCTATGCCATTGTTTCCAACAGATAATTGAGTTAGACATGTTTTGACTAGCTAAAACCGATAAAAAGCCAATCGCGGATCGTATATTAAAAGGTTTCGGCAAAATGACTGGATTAAAAACAGTGAAGGTTGGAGCTAATTATAATTGGACCGAAGCTGCTCAGAAGCTTCTGAATGGTGAGATCGACGTAGCTTTCGCCAGGGTACCTGATGATGCGAGTAAAATGGAAGGCTTGGAGATCGTTTGTTGGTATATGTATCGTACAATAGTGTTTGCCGCTCAAGTGAAGATTCGATCACCCGACAACGATATCTTGAAGATGCTTATGCCCTTTCATTTCATGGTTTGGGTTTACGTAGTTTGCCTTACATTTCTCTACGTATTACTCATACTCGGCTTGCAAAAGCTTGCCGATAGGGGTTTGCTAAAGGAACGGCTGGAACTCATGCAAATCTGGGCTATAATGCTGGGCCAGAGCGTGACCTTCCCTAAGAAATTTACATTGAAACTAGTCCTCCTCCTCTGGATGATATTCTCGCTCTACTTGAGCATCATTTACAACAGCACTTTCACGAGCACCCTCGCTCAAGTTGAAACCGAAGATCTACTCACGAGTCTCAACGATTTAGAAGCATCCGGTCGATCGGTTTGTGGACCAGCTATGATAAAATCTTATCTCAATGACTCCGCCGATCCAGTGGTTAAGAAACTAACAGAAAGGCAAGTGATTATTTATTACGATATATTCAGTAAAAAAAAAAGGTAATTGTTTTAACAGGAATTTTTTAAAATAGGTATAATGTTACCACAGCCCAGGAAGCATTGAATAATATATATGGTAATAATGGTGTGGCAGCTATACAACAGTTCACAGTGGACAGACTGAACTGGGAACAAAGAGACAACCGATCTTTGCGGCTTTATGTCGTGCCAGGATCTGCTACGAGGTTTCCTGTTTTTATGATAACGAAAAAGGGCCATCCTTATCGGAATTCTCTGAGACTACTTGTAACACGATACCGTGGCGGTGGAATGATAAAAAGGTGGTTACATCGTCACGTTATTGACGAGGACAAGGCTGTTGCTTTGCAGTCGTCCTCCGACGATATTTTAACAATGAAACACCTGCAATCTGTGTTCCAGCTTTTCTTTATATGCAATGTCATAAGTTGTCTGATATTCTTACTGGAGTTAATGCATAAATTTCTTCCGTTAAATCTGTTTCATTGAGCAATGAATTTGCGATCGAAATTGCGCTTGCATCGCTGATAGTGATTACGATGGTGGATATAAATATAGCGTTTGAAAATTCTTTAATCGTGCGTGCCGCGTGCATAATCATAAAGTACAGTTCGTTTAGCATCGTCTTTATGGTGGCGATCTGTGCAAGGTCGTTTCGCCAGTTTCGCTAAATGAAAGGGAAACTGGTGTACATACGCGTCGAACGGTCAATTTCATTTGATGATCTCCTGGCACTACTCTTTCGCTTTGTAATCTTCCTTGCTTGTGGAAAATGAATTTCTTTGATTAAAAAACACTTCAGTAGCACGTGGAATAATATCGCATTAATAATGAAATTTGGATTGTTGGATCATCATATTTATATAATATCACATTAATAATGAAATTTGAATTGTTCGATCATCATATTTATATACTATCTTTAAGAGAAGCGTAGACAAAAGTATCGATTATAAGGGGTTGATGATAACAAACATTCCGAGTGCTGAATCTTATTTATTTTATCTACGGATTTCCAGGCGGCCAATGTTTTCTTACCTCCTTTTTCTCCGTCTCTTATAATTAAGGGCGAGCTTAAGATGAGTCGAAAGATGAGAGAATGCTACGTTCGGGAAAACACGTCGGCGAAATCCCTCGTGGGAATATAAGCATGCCGGGAAATAAAGAGTTGTTTCGCGTGTCAGTCATTTCTATTTTTGCTTGCTCGTAAATTCGGCTACTCGGAGAGTTGAAGGCTTTATGGATAGGGCTGATATGGTGATTTAACGGAACGGTCGTTCTACCATTAACACGCCTGCGTGTTCCTTATCGAGCGTGATGCTATGTAACTAGAAAGTACAGCCGCATAATTTGGATTTTCTGATAACGTCGAAATAACCTTATTGCTCATTCGTTCCAAGAGAGAATATAGTGTCAGAAAATCAGAAATAGGCATGAGAATGCGCGTGTAAAGAAGGCCCGGGTGTAATAAACCCTTAAACCTGGCAACGCTGGTATATCTAACTTGACAGCGCGCGATGTCCGAAAGCATCTCTCTTGGATTGACTTCAACCTTGACACCACTTTATTTATAATCTTCAGATTCCAATATATTTGTACTCTACATCTTGTTAATTGGATCCTTGACGAGTTACATTTATTTAAGAGCAGCCAGACTAATTCAAGACGCCGTATAGTCTTTCAATAGTAAAGAGCAAAGAGAGTAGTATGAGAACGCGATTCTCATACATGGAGAAGTAGACGGGAAAGATCGATTAAGTTTTTGTCTGACCCTGATTTTAAATTCACCCAGGGACAACTTAGTCGGGCGTGATTTCGCCCTGCTTCCACTCACTGGTTCTTGGTTCTCGCCGAAAATAGAGGCAATGGTTGAAGGTGAATCAGCGTGACTCGTCGGCATTGATGTTTGAAATTTTTATTTTTCCGCAAAGTACTTAATAATGGCTTGCGCCCTCGATAAACAAGCTTCCTCGCCCACACACACGGCGCGCTTTCCCCACGAATCTCAGAGAGATTGATTGCTCGCGTTGGCGATAAGCCTGGGGAAATTCCTAACTCACTCTCGCTAACATATTAATTTCAGGCTAGTGTAAAGTACCGGATGAGTAATTTCGCATCTCTCGGCTGACATTCGACGTGTTCAAAACTGACGGGAGTATTCTCCAAGCGCACATTATCCGCCATTGTTAAAACAAGATGAAATTTATCTATCCAATGTTAGTAGAAACTTCAACGCTTACTTTTCACGATGTTGAATTTCTCTCTGTTTTTGCACGCTTCAGTCTCGTGCATATGAGTTTGTTGTCCTTGCAAGCTCACGTGAATCAGTAAACAGAGAGAACGTGTCCGACGATTTGGAGGTAAATAGGTTCGTTACGTGTATCGGCTTTAACTCGATTGTCCGGCCGAAATTGGGGAATAGCATGTACGGTGACGATCGATGCCGATTATCGAGCCCGCATCGAACGGCCTCTGTCACAGGCTTAATTGCGGATTACCAATCACGGACTAGTGATAGTACGATGTTTGATAAAAAGAATTCACCTAATGACGTAAATCAAATGTATTCGTAATTATTCTAATACATTGAAAATTATTTATCATGAGCGTAGGTAGAATTTCAATCACGTAAAACCAGAAATTTTTTTACTTAAACAAGTTTTACACGTGGGAAATAAAAGCGTAGGTATTTGCTACCACAATCGCTGTTTTTGTTGAGTCAGGGGTGCAAGTGTTGCCGTCCCCAGTTTCACTTGGACTGCGCTCGTGCTATTCATACTCGCACGAGAATGCTCGTCTAATTGCGGTAGCACGTATTGCTGTAATTGCGCCAATCTAGAATGTAATGGTATTAAGCTACAAATAGAGCTAGCCTGATCAAAATCAGATTCACCGACATGTCTGCGATATCACGTTTTGTTACAACACTCGCAGTGATTTGGCTGATATGCGTGGTAGAATTTGCGGTAAGCATATGTCAATATCAGTGATAGTTATACTCTCTCATTTCTTCGCTTTCCCAATCTGTTGCAACATCCCCTAACTACCAATCGTCTCACCGCAGACTATTAATCTGACATCAACACTCTCCAACTTCTGGCAAGGAAGAGGGTGAGTTTAGGTGGAGTTAGCGCAGCAATCTTAATTACAAGCGCGATAGACTGGCAGTCTTTGCTGTTAGAGACAAATAGACAGAGAGTGCTAGCTTTCTGATGGACCATCGCAAGCTTTTCCCACCAACACTCGATATGACCAGAACAGGCGGAACCTCCGACGCGATCTGTCCATTATCAGAAGCGGTCGAAGGCAAGATTAGGGCCGATGGTAGCTGGTAAACAGAATCACGTGCAATCGAGCGTAGGGAGTTCCGCCCACGCCATGGAATCCTCGTGTTGCCGGCTTCGTCAAAAAGTTCGTCGAGCAAACACGACGCGTCGATACTTGGTACGCGAGTGGACGCAATATCAACGAAAGCGTACAGTTGGAAGAATAAGTTGCTTCCTTTGGTTTGTCAGCGTGGGTAGAAACCCACTCTTCGAAAGGGACTTTATGAAACTTTTATTAGAATTATTGACGGCTATAGACAGCTGGAACATATGCTAACTCAATAAAGGTACGTGCAAGTTGCACTGGCTATTTGTATCCTCTGCTACGTGCACCGGCGGTGTCACTTCTTTTTTTTTTTTTGTTTTTCGTCAAGGCTCTCGAATTGGAGTGGTACGTTTCAGAGCCCTGACATTTGTCTGTTGGTAACGCAGTTGGTACGGCGTGATACTATGCGGACGTGACACTCATACTCAACTTCCGTGCGAAATTCAGCGACTTCTCCTGACCACACGCTATCCAGTATCGTCCAAGGTTTCCATAATACGGCTTGGGGCCATCTACCCAGCTCTGATAGTCATTTCACGGTGATGTAACTTTCATAGAGCGAGCGAGCAATCTTTGCAAGGTTACGAGGGAGCATGGCCTTGAAATTTCGGTGGCGAAGCGAACATAACCCAGGATAAATAGCTCGATAGCCGGGAAGAGTAATGTCACCATCGTCCAATGGACAAACGATCGTGCGCATTTACTACCATATTTTCCCGATTTCTTACTCATATGTCAATAGGGACATATTTGCTCACCCGTCGGCTGCTATAATAAAATGAATTGTCGGCGGTATCGATATCGGTGAGATCGCAGACGTCTAATAGAGTAAGAAGTCCCGCCACATTTCATCGGCATAAGAGCACACCGACTGGCAGATGTGGTATGTTCTTTACATAAATATTGTTTATGACATCAGTGGTATTAGCTCTGCCACTAACAGCCATTCACGATTTGGAGCTGTTCCAAATTATCCCTAACTGGCCGCGTTCGCGAACTTTTTCCAGTTCCTGGCACTTGACTCTTACTATTAAGAGGTTAGGATAGTCACGTGACTTTTCGCGAGACCAGCGTCCTAATAGCGATTTAGTACAGCATTGACCAGGCATCCAATCACTCGTGTTTTCTATATGCATCCACTTGTGCAGATATTAAAGTAGAGAAATGTGTATAAAACGTGATTATCGTGGAATGTAATTCTGTAATGCAGACAAATGAATTCTGTCCAAATAGCATTATGAATATTTACTTTCAACAGTTTCAACGATGAAAATAACCAATGAGACGCAAATATTATTACACGAAACAGCTGTGCAACAATATGTTAATAAAGTAGACTCGCGGAAATATTTTCCACACAGGTTTTCTTTTTGAAATCATTCATGCATCTGTGCGTTCTCGCGTGCGGGTTAACCCGCACGCGAGCGTATATCGAAGCTTCCAAATCGATGACTGCCATCTGCCTGTAATCATTATTCTCGCATTGACTTGTTTTTACTAGTGACAGGGAAAACCGAGGAATTCGATGGGACAAGCGTCATCCGTAAAGTAAGTTTCCTCGGCAAACCCTGTTTGTCCAGTGAAGCATGCGAGTTGATATGAGGTCAGCTTTCCCGCAGCCGCAAATTGCTTCGGGCGTCGAGATGACTTAGCTGGCTCGTTGGTGTATCTATCATGTCTATCTGCCTCCGGCACTTCCGCTTTTATGCAGTGAGAGCATTGGATACTACATGGACACATACATATACCGATATTAATATCCTCCAGTAATCGGTGGATGATTTACTCTTATGAATTGCACGTGATTGTACGAACGCGATAACCAGCTCGACACGCATACACATACAAATGCATTGCGATTAGCTAATGTATAATGTATGTGGGCGGAGTTTGATCGGATTCCACGTGTATCGCTGGTGACCCTGACCGAGACCATGCAGTTGCCGCGTGCAGAGGAAGGACCTTTGAGTGTGAGAATTTCATGTATTCGAATAGCCAAAAATATACTCTTAGAGGATGGTCGATCGAACGGGCTCACAAATGGCCACCTAATCGAGCTGGTGTCACTGCATGCATAACGAGAAGCAAATGCGGTAAGCTGGTTGAGACCTTGCTCAGCGCCGCGATTAACTCGCTTCACCAGGGGGTTGGAATGTAGTCCATGGTCATGGAGGAAGCAGCTGACGAAGCTTAGCCGCTTGCTTGCGAAAGTGGCGAAATAAAATCAAGAAACTCTTCTGATCGACGTTTAAGGCAACGCGCAACCCTTGTTACTTATCCCGAATGTGATCGCCCACCCTTCTTAAGCCAATCAAGTCAATCGGCAATCTGTAAGCTACGACTGTTTACATAACTGTTCTCGGAAAATCTAGTTCAGGGCCAACCGAGTGCAGACATGGGGGTTGTTACTACGTGTGGGAAGAATGACGAAGGAACTTCATGGGACTTTACATTGGATCGGCAAGTTCCGTCGGGATTTGACGAACTCCTCTGCAAGAAGGGTGTTCCCGCGACCCTCCCAACAGACTTACGTGCGACGAATGCCGCTTTCAATAATCAAGTTTGCCACTCGGCAAGCACGTCTCCCGTATTACCCGGCTGGCACATAACTTTTCACAGTGCGAGCACTGCAGCTATTCCAAGAACTACACACCTACTTTCGCCGTTTCCGCTGGAAGATCCACGCGCAGCCTTGACTCTTATTTTCAAACTACCCTTCCTGGCAACCCTATTTTACTGGCAACAGCATGACCGGTGATGATTTCACCCCTAAATTGTGTGCTATTTTAAATGAGAACTTCATTTTTAAGTGGTTCTCTTGCATTAGCTATGATATCGTCTCGGTTGTAAGTAACGTTCTCTGTACAATATGATCAAGGTTGTCAGCCACGTTCATGGATGTTCTCTTCTCAAACTTTCCATTGAGAAAGTTCGCGTGGGTGTTCCTCCTCCGACTGGAATTGTCCGGTAGCTGACACTCCTCGCGAAGATGGGAACGATGAAATTGGCTGAATATGAATTAGTCATTCTCCAAGTGGTGCTTTGTTCATGTTACAGAATCCAGAACACGAAGATGTCATTTAATGTCTGTTAAAGTTAAGGCTCGCTAATTCTCGTTGATTATCGTTCCTGACTAGAATGTACAATAGAACTGTGTAATTGGAACGAAGTAAAATCGTTATGTAGAATTAGTTTCCTTTAAATTTAAATTGATGGTTAAGAATTATTTTAGACGACCGAAAAAACTTGGCCAGATCCGTTGAAACAACAGAGAGTGTTTCAAAATTAATACAGACCCTTTTTTTGACACGTAGTTGTAAGGAAAAATCGCTTTCTATTGATTTGCTTCGAATTTAACCAGGGTAATCTTTACGTGGTCCTGCAACTATTAACCAAATTTTATTGAACTTCACCGTACCGTTTCCGGGACAATGGACTTCGAAACTGCCAGTTTTAATACGTATGATATAACCAAAACCCATCAGTTAATCACATTAACGATTATAACTGCCTAACTTTTTTATAGAATCCTATAAAAAACTAATCCATGTTTCATCAACAATCTACGAACACGTAGAAATTATTACAGAATTATTCATCGTCTCGTTTCTACATAATACAGTTAATAATACTCAAATTTCTGAGAAATTGAAGACGCTCATTGACTACCCAAGCTGAGTGACGTTGCTGCTATCGTGTTCAAGTGCGTGTATATGTGTCTAGAATATGTATATTGATATATGCAAGCTTGCGTGTGTTGGGGACAGGCACTGACAAAAGTCTAGCCCACTGGCAGTATAAAAATATATAATGGGACCAAACTGTGAGCATCCTCTATAAGATAGGCAAGGTTTCATCCCGATCGGTCCATCCATCTCAGAGTTCTCGCCGGAGAAACATTAAAAAAAAATATATATATATATATATATAGCGGTCGAATTGAGTACCTCCTTCTTATCGAAGTCGGTAAAAAGCGAAGTTAACAGTTCCTTCGGCTAGCGATTGACTTTTGGCTGGTACATTATCCTTACAACTACCTAAACAACTGATATAAACATATCGTCAATCGGATCAACGCTTTGTTATTGTATTCACAAACATAGAACTTTCTATCATAGTCTTCGCTTTACTTCGACAATTACGTTGTATTCGACGGTAGACGACTAATTGTTCAATTTCAGATTATGATTTCCGTTTATAATACATAATAGAACACTCGATAAAAATCACAGGCGAGTGAAGAAGCTATTGGTTTCTACATGAATGGAGTGATATGGCTCTTAAATAATTCGAAGCGGGTAAGTGCTGTGTACCAGTACGAACAGTAGAACACGTTCGTGACAAGACAAAGAGGGGGACAGACAGAGAGAGAGAGAGAGAGGCAGGAGCCGGATCATATTATGGCCTTTCAATTTAACGCGGTGCTCGGTGCAAAGTACTCCATATCAAATTCGATCTGTACCAGAGCTTTGACGCGACTTCTATAAATTGTACGCTCCCGAACTAGGTCAGCCTGTGGCTAAATCCTATCAGCCAAAGATTCGAATTATTACTGATCGGCCTCTCGATTTCCCTATTGTTTCTCATTAACAGATCATTCACAGATCTCTTAACTATTCGTTGTCCTTTCCATCCCTTTGTTATTGAGAAACATTAGAAACATTCTTGAACATCGAAAGTACAATTTTAATAACACGATTTGCCACGGCAAATCATTATTGGCTCACGAATTGCAATTATCGAAATTGCACGAATCACATAGGTGTGCGATAAAAATGTGCAGCCAGCTGGGATAATCGTTGCGTAGGCGTTATTTACAGGAGGTTCATAAAATTCCATATTACTGGGCTCGACGATGAAACAATACATTATTCCGGGCCGGTGCGACATTAGTGCGTGGCTAAATTCAGAATGCGATTGTACCTGGTAGGACACGCGGGGTATTAATCATGGACAAATGGAATCCACGAATTAAGGGAGCTCGGCACCGAGTCTGACCAGTTGCACGCGTGCGTCATTGCGTGAACGGGCGAATCTCACGTATGCCCGTAGCAATACGCGTGATATAACCCTGACACACATGGCTTAGCAACTCGGTAGGCAGAGAAGCACACTCTCAGTGCTCGACGCAATGTGAAAAGGTCCCGTGTGTACATGTGTAAACTGCCGTGATCCCAGCATACACCAGTCCTCTGATCTGCCTAGCACCGTGTTGCAGTTTAATCAGCCCCGTTAGAGAAACCTTTTAGCTCCTTGCACAACTACTAGCAGTATGCATTTGTACATCTTACGTTAGTTGGCTTGCTATTAATGCACGTGTGTGCTTTGAAGTTCCCTTCAAAGTGCCACTACTGTTAGACCTTCGTATCTTCCCTATATGTGTAAATAAAATGGGATCCTTTCGTTTCTGGTATGTTCTCCTATATACCCTGCCCTTTGACCTTTTAAAACTTTTTTCACCACCAGATTTCGGACAAAGCTAATTTCTCCCTTTAAATCTCCCGATACATTCCTTTCGTGTCCATCAGAAATTCCAACCGGAACACAGAAATTTCTGGCGTAATATAATTTTAACTAATTGCACTACTGTTCTTTTTTTCTCGACAGCTGAGAAATTCATTTAAATCATGCAGTTTCTGTATGCGAGTTTTAATTATTTTTAAAACGTTCAAAAGTAAATTTCAGTTAGTAAAAAAATTCCTTTCGGATGATTCGTAAACGATATGAGAACACTCGGGTCCATTCTAATCTTGGCACAGGTTTGTTTGCACTTTGCATTGAAGGCTGTTGCTACGTGCGCCAGTTAACGCGGCCAAAATGGGTTAAAGAAACTCAGGAGCACTTCCAATGAAGCCGAATGATGGATGTGAAATACATGGCGTATGCGCGCGCGCGCGCCTGTAAATTGGCTTGAACGGAAAGCGGTGTTTGTCCGGGATTTGCTTCAAGTATGGTAATGATATAGGTAAATGAGGAAGGTATCACTTAAAGGGCGATGTTTCCCGACGAGTGGTTGAGCTTATAACGCAGACAAGGGCTTTGCACGAGCTTGGAAAGCTCCAAGAAATTATTGAATTAAGCTGGGACACCATGCATTACACAGAAGCAATCTCCCATACAATATGCTACAGGTCGATACTATTTACACGCTACGATGCTATCGCATGTGAAACATCCGATACCAGACGAAGTACACTTCACACTGCGGAGAAAAGTCGGTATCGGAAAACTTAGAGTGGCGCAACTTCTTGTACTTCGATTTTCATGTCTGAAACAGAACTCAACGAAGTTATAGTTTTGTTCTACGATCTGTGGAGTGAAGTTCTTTTGGTTAAAACTCTTTCACCGAACTTCTCTGTTCCGATACTGATTTCTAGCACTAAAGTACCACAAGATTTTTTCTTTTCTTTCCGAAGAAAAAGAACTTTCGTCTCTCGAATTAAGAAATAAATCGTGAAAGCTGACCGCTTGGTAAATTGGAGGTTGACAGCGTCGTTTGTTACTGACGTGAACTAATTCCTATTTCGTCCAGTGTATCATTGAGTGGTCGGCGTCGAGGGAGCACCTGGAATTTTCCGATTTTCCGGCCAGCATTGTGGCTGGCAATCAATCATACTAGCTTGACAATGGAGTTTCGTTGTCAGAGAAAAATCGGTCAATGTCGTGAGAACCAACCAGCTATGTTTCACCTGACAACTATACGACACGGCCAACATGAAGTTTAACAAGATTGTCATCGATTGTAGGTGCACTCTCGTCTATGATTTTGTTAATCGTTATTAGATTACCGTTTCGTTTCAATTATAATTTTCCTTTGTAAAAATTACTACATAATTGATAAAAGGGTGCCTGACTGGTAATGGAATGAAATTCTCCTGACATCGAGCTTTTGCGAGAAGCATCAAATTTCGCGGTGTGCGATATAGGTACAAGTGCACTCGGTATTTAGGGCAGCAGTTAATATCGCTCGATTAAGCTTAACGCGAAATAACCACAGTGCGATACTTGTTCAACATCGAAACTAATCCACAG
Organism: Ectemnius cavifrons; assembly: GCA_964023945.1. Lineage (NCBI taxonomy): Eukaryota > Metazoa > Arthropoda > Insecta > Hymenoptera > Crabronidae > Ectemnius > Ectemnius cavifrons. Next base: position 2,697,871 of record OZ030386.1, on the reverse strand, counting down.
GACTGTTAAACTACTCTCCGAATTAGCTGTAGCGCCCCTGTTACTGCTAGTTATTTCACGGTTGTCCTTCTAACATTTTCCGATACACTTTCGATGTTCATGGCCTTACCGGAGGTTTGTTACTGAACTTTTCTCACGTGAAAGGGAAGAATATCGGCCAAGGTCGTCGAACCTATCGCAGGAAGCTTGCTTTACCGGATGGGGTGGTGGCTGATACAAAGAAAGCATCGCAGGGGCGCACCCATCTTAGTAAGAGCTAAAAGAAAATCGTTATCACTCAGAGTTGACTAATGCCAACGTCTATCTTCTGTCTAGTTTCGCTTCTAAATCACCGGAATCCATTCTCAGTCTTAATTCACCGCCTTTCTTACGAGTAATAGAAACATTAATAATAGTTTCCGCATTCGGATCTACAAGAATAATACAACTAACAATGATAAGTATTTAGCCTCGCCAAAGAACGACTTATAATTTGTATGGAATTCGCTAAGTCTTAATTCGAGTGGAAAGAGGTGGTGCAGTTAAAAGTTTCATGTTAAATAAAGAGCGTGCTAGTGAAATCCGGTGACACAGACGGAGGATTAATTTAAGTAGTCGGTGCAATCAGACAAAGCGTAAATCAAATTTCAACAGTGCTCTCGACTCTTTTTCTGGGTCGCGCGCGCGTTTAACGTGGCTGAGCGATAACGAGATATTTCCCGGCGGGACAAAGCGCGAGCAGAGCTTTTCTGTTCGTTGGGAGGGTGGGATTTTTGCGATAAATCTCTTGGAAGAAGAGCAGTCGAAGAAACGATGGCAGAGAAAAAGGCACGTCGCGACGGGCACTGTCCTCGCAATGTTTCGAGGACGAAAAGTCGCTTGGTAGGGTTCGATCACCAACGATCATATACTTCCATTGTTGTTTCTCTCAAGAAAGCACACGCGTCACCGAAGCTTTTTCATTGCAAGCGATCGCTAAGCCGACAGCCATCCAAAAAATTGGCGGAGCGGAATGAGATTTTTAAAAAGTTGATTTAGTTTCGATCCCTCTTCCCTCCGGGGAACATGGAATAAAAGCTACGACAACACGCTCGTAGCTGATGCTTCGACAAAGAATGTCATTTCCCAAAGGATTAAACTGAGAATGAGAGACTTAGTATTTTAAACATAAATCTTACGAATTCCATATTCAGCGTATATTTGTTTGCCTTTAATTCATGGTTCACTGAGTGGAGAAATGAATTTTCCTTACTGCTTATAATCGCTCGTGGAAATTCATCTCGCGTTGAAGGCCGTTATGACGCTGGGATTCTCATGTTTTTAAGCCCATTATCAACAGCGTAATGTTCCATTATAATGTTTTGGGTCGCCTCATTTGCAGGACAGTCTCCCTGCCAATTAAATATCCCACCCAAGAGAAGCCCGCGTACTGAAAGCCGTTATGCCAACAATTACAAAAGTTACAAAAGTATATTATTCTACTCTCTAATCTTTGCACTGTGTATACACACAAGAGAAAAATGTTGTTTTCCTCGCAAAGCGACTCATACGCAAATAGCAACGGCATGAATTACCGCACCGTTTCCACGGTGGGGACAGTTTTTTCAACTGGCGGAGCACGAAACACCAAGCTCACCGGTTCGCATAAAGGGGCTGATGTTTATTTTCTCACTGAAGCATTGCCCGTAACAGCTACACTCGCGCCGATTTATACTCTCATCCGACAATGGCAAAACTCTACACAAGAGTAGCACCACTGGACAAGCGAAATGTGCAACGCAAATTCTTCCCACCGATAAATCTCCATTTCACCATCTCCCTTTCTACCAACTCTGTCCAGAACACTCTATAGCTACGAAAATGCTTGATTTCACCTGGAAACTTGCTTGATTACCTTAGCAAAATATATCAGCATCTCTGGCACACCACTTTCTTCAGCTTGATCGTTTAATTTCGTTCGCACGGCACGAGCAACGCGATTAATGAAGCCGATACTATCGAGACGACGACGACGACGGTAGCGCGAAAGATCAGGAGGAGCTACAGCGACGCCAGTCATTATAGCGCACGAATTTCAATTAAGCGTGTCCCGAGAGTTCCTATGGGAGAGCTGTGAGGAGGTGGTACAGTTCCGCCGCCCACGCAGGTCGTCGGCACCCTAGCCAGGTGGTGGCAGGCGCCCCATCGTACAGACACACCCACACATAGCTAGGGAAAAGGGGGATAGAATGTAGGAGGGAAAGAGAGGGAGAACGATGGAGTAAGAGAAAGAGAGAGAGAGAGAGAGGAGAGAGAGATGCAGATACGCAGGGCGAGGTCGCGTCCTGCGAGCAGCAGGCCGGGAAAATACAGGTCACGTTATTCGGGTCAACGGGCTCTGTTTCCTGGGACACTCTCCTGACTGCTTTCTTTACTTTCCTGCATCCACCTTCCTACCGTCTAATACCACCATGTATTCCCATGGTGTCCATGCTCATTCTAGAGTTCTGGTACACCGAGGTCTTGTCCTACTAGTAAGCCCAGTTTCTCTCGTAGCGGTGGTCCCACCTGGAACTACCTTCGACACTCGCTGCATCCCCATTTCACGGGATGAGCTTTCCCCATCGAGCCACCCCCTTTCCTCTAGAGAAATGGGAACGCCATGCGATTGGCCTCGTTTAGCCTGGTATATATGGCTCGTTCTCGCTTGGTTTTATATTTTATTATCGCTCTTCTTAGGTGAAGACACTCTGATCCTAGTAACCACCGATCAAGACCCGGCCAGGTAAAAAATGTGTGTCACGAGATTAATTCCGTGCCATTGGCCGCCGGGGAGCAGAGATGCCCAGTCAGCGATGGGCTCAGATGCCTTTAATAGAATTATATTGATTTACTTTTTCGGTCCTGATGATCAGCTTCACCAAGTGGTGATTCGACTCGAGGAAAGATTCAAGTTAGGTTAGAAAGTTTGCAGATATTTCCGGGAGTATGAAAAAGCCGGAGTGTTTGTCTTTCGAAATTGCATTGTGTTTAGCGTGCTCAACGGGGCTTGTTGCGTTATTGGAATCTCAACTTTTCAGTGGACTCTTCTCGGAGAGCGTCGAGAGCTTCAGTTCGAAGGGGGGGAAAAAAATCGCTAAGTCAATAAACCATTCGGTGAGGCAGGAGGAAAAATAAAAATAGCCCCGGCGTGCAGATTGAGTATACTGGATACACAGTCCTCGTTAGTTCACCAGTAGCGATTCGATTTCGTTAATGGTTCGCGTCGGATTTCGATTCCACCGTCGCGGCATTGCGACCTATTTCTCTGTCAATTCGAATTGACTCCCAAGTGCTAGGCAAAACCGATTCTCCGTCACCTAAACCTATCTTCTCAGAATGTATCTCTAATTGGTACAAAATTGGTATTTCATACTAGCTAACAGTACGTGGGACTAATAGTTTCAATGTTTTCGTCGAAATCAATACCACTGGCATTTCGTGTAAATAGTCTGCCATTTATAGGTAAATAGGCTTTGTATATTTGCAAGCTTATTAACACATAGCCAAAACATTTTCGGCTTTACGTCCATCCGTAGGGAGCACTATCTACTAAATTGTATTACGGAAGCGTACAATTAGGTGTTTTGTATTAACTGATAACTGGTCTAGTCGGACATATATCTTCCATCGTGGATGAGTAAGTAGCCATGTTGTGGAACACACATAAATTACCTGCACTATGCTTCGCCAGCATGTCTCAAGCAGACTATTGGCGAAACTTCTACTCATGTGTGGTATACAACAGAGGGCGAGAACTCGGCTTCCTGTAGTACTGGAACAACTTTAACCAGAGAGTCTGACGCACGAGGGTTGCTACCAGAAATTTCGTGGACAGCCTCGCCGAATGGTAGACTTGTTGGGGCAATTTAAATTCTGAGTTTGGCTGCCATTAATTTCCTCAAGACTGCGACAACCGTGGCATGGAATTTCGGTTGCCGTGTACTCGGTCAACTTGGTATCGAAGTGCGAGTCTAATCTAAATTCATGATATCGACACCACCAAACCGAAACTCCCCATCGAATACGTGGAATTCCCACGCACACACACCCTGTCTTTTTCCATCTAGCAAGCAATTTTCTTTTGCATACTTTACTGTCACCGTTCCTTATTGATGAATCCTCTTTAAAGCTCTACATCACACATTGTCGAATTAACCGCGTAATATGTTGAGTTCAGATTGCAAATTTTAAGTAGGATTAATTGCGCACTTGTTAAACGATGTACAACCATAATCTGGTGTTATAATAGTACCTACTGTATTAATTGTATTATGTACTATGTTGAATTTAATCCTTTGTTATACTACACGTTCTATGTTCACTGAATAAATATAGTAGGTATTCTCGAGTTCTCGTAGCATGTGATTCAAAATGTATATGTATTACTAAAGGAACATAGTTCACAGCATCTTTAAATATAGACAATTATTTACGTATTTTTAAAATACAAATTTAAAACAGACTGTAAAAAGGATAAATTACATCACACATCACACATTGTCGAATTACCCGCGTAATATGTTGAGTTCAGATTGCAAATTTTAAGTAGGATTAATTGCGCACTTGTTAAACGATGTACAACCATAATCTGGTGTTATAATAGTACCTACTGTATTAAATGTACTATGTACTATGTTGAATTTAATCCTTTGTTATACTACACGTTCTATGTTCACAGAATAAATATAGTAGGTATTCTCGAGTTCTCGTAGCATGTGATTCGAAATGTATATGTTTTTCTAAAGGAACACAGTTCACAGCATCTTTAAATATAGACAATTATTTACGTATTTTTAAAATACAAATTTAAAACAGACTGTAAAAAGGATAAATTACATGACACATGACACATTGTCGAATTAACCGCGTAATATGTTGAGTTCAGATTGCAAATTTTAGGTAGGATTAATTGCGCGTTTGTTAAACGATGTACAACCATAATCTGGTGTTATAATAATACCTACTGTATTAAATGTACTATGTACTATGTTGAATTTAATCCTTTGTTATACTACACGTTCTATGTTCACTGAATAAATATGTATTTCTAAAGAAACACAGTTCACAGCATCTTTAAATATAGACAATTATTTACGTATTTTTAAAATACAAATTTAAAACAGATTGTAAAAAGGATAAATTAATAATGTCTTTAATCAGTAAACATCAGCAGTGGATGTTCCCGTCACAGGTTTACCACGAGCACCGTCGGCTTAAATGCTATTATCGGCAGATTGGCTAACGGTTGTCGATCGTCCTCGATAGTCTCGCGGGTCTGCCGAAGTTTAATCGAATTTCCTTCTGGATCAGCGTCTAAGACCTGATACTGTTAGTAGCAAGCTTTCAAGGTCAACCTTCAATGCGATTGGTGAAACCACCTGGTCGATCAACAAGCGTTAAAAGCGATCTCACTTTCGATTATCCTTTCAAGATTCAAATAGTTAAATGATAGTTCCATTTCGAGGAGAATGTTTTATAGTATGTAATAGTTATTATTCAAAACTGTCTTCTGCCGACATATTCCACTGGTTTGCGTAATTCAGAAGCTTTAGTAATTTCGCTGGAATAACGAACCGAGCTGGAAATTATTTACTCTTGTAATTGCCTCCCTTTGTTATTGGATTGTGGAACTGCGCACATCGGTTGATTTATCGGCCATCAATTTTTTGCCCACTCACTTCCGTTTGCTCCGCGGGCAATCGACTGTTTGAATGCAAGTTTTTGCTAATGTAAAATTGGTCTTATCGAATGAAATATTAAATATGTGTACAATTTCGAGCGAGCGAATTCCGTACAATTGCTAGTCGAAGAGAAAGCAACGTAATACGTAATGCATCATTACATGAAGCGTCCATTTCACGTTGATGAAGCAAGCAAGAGGAACTTTGGTGATCGGAACGTTCAATCATACCGTAGACTGTACGCGGGTTGCGATCGATCAATCATCAGTATTACTTTTGTAGCTTGGATTATCATCGGCTTAGCGATAAGTCCAATTCTAAGTACGCTTAGCACGTCCGAGTTATTCGGCACAAGGATTATAAATGATTTCATATGTAAATGCAGATGCATTGATTTCTATTCAATCTTCACTTACACTGTCATCAGTATTACTTTTCTAGCTTGGATTATCATCGACTTACCGATAAGTTCAATTCTAAGTACGCTTAGCACGTCCGAGTTATTCGGCACAAGGATTATAAATGATTTCATATGTAAATGCAGATGCACTGATTTCTATTCAATCTTCACTTACACTGGCATTGAAGCGAGAACCTGTTCACTGAAGAGCGAAGACATGGAATCGAGCTTTGGCGTTAATTCAACTTCATCGTTAACATGGCTTCAGTCGGTATTTATTCAAGCGCGCGTAAGGTAGCTTTGACCGGAGGCAATGAAGAGAGAAACTCACGTGTCAGATCGTAGCTAATGACGTTTTAATCATTTTTCTCGTGGCTTGGCGAACGCGCTCGCTGGACAAGCCAAATATTGGGCGCAGACCGGGGTGCACTGGCATCGGAACTGTGCAAACATTTACCCTCGCAAATTAGACTGGCCGTGTGCCATTTGCTGCTGTGCACACCGCCTACTGCTTTCTCTCTGCGACTCTAATAATTGAATTGGAGTGCGGCTCGTAAAACTTTTCAAGGGATCCGATTAAATCCCGAAAGCTTGGAAAGATTCTATTAAGAACTAAATATTTCCTTCTCGACTACCACCGAAAGATAGTCGTTCACTGGCAAAGAGAATGTACCGGAGAGAATGAGAGGAAGCAAATGGAGAGAAAGAGTTTAGAGGTGGAAAAGCTTCCGGAGGTTCGTAAACATAAGCGGAAGACTGTCTTCCGCTTCATTTCTTTTAGCGAGATTCTATGGTAACTTTATCCGTCAGCTTTTACGCCAAGTTATTTCTACCCAGGCGACGACGACGACGACGACGACGACGACGACGACGTGCCAGTGATAAGGAGCTTTTTTATTTGGAAATTGAAAGACGTCAATGATAGGTTTCCCATTGCACGAAAGCGAGATTACAGGTACGAAGAAGCTTTAATCCAAGCTTCGCATCGACAATCGTAGAGATCGGAAAGAGAATCCTATTAGAACGAAACTATCTTTGGTGGCAACATATATTTCTCAGGGCTTCGTCACATAGAACAAGACACGGGAACAAGTTAACGGGACATGAATGTTTGACGGTAGAATTGGAGTAGCGGCGAAATTAAATTTACTTCGAATCAAATTCTACATCGTTGAACTTTACATTACCCAATCCGAGATGAATCCGGAATGAACCAAAATTTAACGGCTGGCCAGTTGGAATAATTAAAAAGGGTTTAAACCAATAGTTTCAAGGTAAAAGTTGAGAGGAATGGAAATGAAATATCCTATTTCTATTTTCCTGCTGTGGCACGAAGTGATATATGTAACTATCGTAATTTATCACAGCTTGCAAAAGCATTTCCTTCAACGCACAAATTTCGTCGAGTTTATTGCGGTTAGTTACGTGACTTTTAGGCGTTCGAATGCCGAATTATAATTAGCACCGCACGTACTCGGCTACGTCTGGATTCCATTGAACGCGCGAACTCGACTGCACTTGGTACAATTTAGAACCTCGCTCTCCCAATACAGTAAACGCCGACAAGAGTGTACGCGCGTCTGTTTACTGAAAGCTAGAATCGTGATTAACGAGACCCATGAAGCTCACCAAGCCAGTGAAGAGGTATGAATTTACTATGCAAACACGATACGGTTCACTCGGTTCATGGTTCACAGAGCGGGTGAAAAACCCGTCGGATCAACAATCGGACACGATTCTTCGGGTAAAATGATCGTATGCGTAGCAAAATATATTCTCAATATCGAAGCACGTAAAGCGCGAATCCAGAGATTTATAGGCCTATGCCGTTCTTCGTAAGCTTTACGCTCGCTTCTTGCAGGAAATCCTTGCTAGGATCGCTGGTAGTGAATGGTGGCGCGCGCGTCGTATCCTATCATTTACCGATAGCGACGAGGAAAATGCGTCGAATGACTCGGCAAGTAAAGAATTGGTAATCCTTTCCTTCTACCTAGAAGCCACAGGGGTTCCTTTCGTTCTTTCTCTAGCTTCTTTTCACAAGCTCGAACCAGCGGATGTGATCTCGCCGCTACAAACGATTTGCGTCATCGCGAATCCTTCGCGGTAATCAGGATCGATAGTGTCCTTTCCTCTGCTTCCTTACTCGTCCGCTCAGGGAATGCCAATTCGGTCGAAAGGAAGGAAGAAACGGCAGACACGTCTTCTATTCACTATTCGAGAATTCAATTCGCCAGACGTTTAATTCGACTCCCGCGGCTCTTGATCCGTTCGATCCAACGATCTCCATTACAGAATTAGCAAAGCGAAACTGGCTAATTTCAATATTCCTCAAACTCCTAGCTCATTGTTACTATCGCTATCTAAGTTTCGACTCTAGTTATTCGCTTCTATTTCAAGAGATTGGCGAATCTACGCTTGAAAATCGATAGGAACACCGAAACTTCGACTGTGGGAAAGGTCACCGGGTGATTCCAGTGTTCTGTTCAATGAGTTCCGGGTGAAGGGGGAATTGTAAGAACGATAGATAATCTCGGGAATTGAGTGCAGTGAACTTTCTATCCGGGATGCTGCTAATACGATCAAAAGGGAACGAGAAGAAAGAGAGAAAGAGAGAGAAAGAGAGAGAGAGAGAGAAGAGGAGAGCAAGTGGACTAGCACGGAGTGATGGTGGGGAGCGCAGAGCTTACAGGGGTAGAAGAGGAGTCTCCTGTTGGATTAGACCTGAAAATGGATTTACCTTCTCAAGGGACACCGCGGCGAAGGAAAGCTCGCGGTTCTTCAATAAAATATGACTTTTCTTCGCGCGAATGCTCTTTATACTGACGCGGACCCAGGATAATTTTAAAGTAGCATCTCTCTGAATGCAGAATCGCGTACAAAGCCAACCAACGGAGACTAAAGCGTGGACCAACTCAAGTATCTCTTCTATGAGTCTGGTATGTGCTTTTATTGCCCTTAGAAATGAAGGAGAATTCACCAACGAAATTCTAAGTTGTTGTTATGTGTATGCGTGATTTTATCTCAACTTTACACGTACCTTGTGTGTCTTAAGAGTAGACACTCGTTAACGCGCATATATCTTCCGCAAGTTCCTGTAATAATTCTTCTTTAAGCAAGGTAAGTAGCGAGCAAGTATCGCGAGAACACATTTAACCCGACCATCTATTTTCATAGTAGGACGGTAAGTATCAGCGGAGAACTTGTCACGCGTGCGGAGCGTTGAAGTACGGTAGGGATGATTAAAAATAACATTAGGGCGCGCAAGGACTGTCAAGGGGTTTCTTGAACGTTCTCTGATAATGACTGAACGGAGAAAGTATTGGTAAAGGCGTAAGAATTGTAAATGCTAGACTGCACTCGAGGTCGGCCTCGAGAGTGGTGTTTAAAGTCCGAGGTAATGTATACCAGAAATAGAATCTGAGTTTACAATGGTGCAATACCCTCTTTCAGGATCGAACGTATAAACCCCTTCTATGATCGGTCTTTCGTTTCTTCCTCTTCCCAGTTTCCCTTTCTGTAACTACCAGGTCTGTTTTTGCTAGTCTTGGTGTTCCAAGCTTAGCGAATATTGATTAAAAGAGATTTTTGGTAAGAACCTTTACGAAGAAATGTTTCTTACTATCTAGGTATTTCTTACCTATCTTTAAATATAGACAACTATTTACGTATTTTTAAAATACAAATTTAAAACAGACTGTAAAAAGGATAAATTAATAGAATCTGAGTTTATAATGGTGCAATACCCTCTTTCAGTATCGAACGTATAAACCCCTTCATGATCGGTCTTTCGTTTCTTCCTCTTCCCAGTTTCCCTTTCTGTAACTACCAGGTCTGTTTTTGCTGGTCTTGGTGTTCCAAGCTTAGCGAGTATTGATTAAAAGAGATTTTTGGTAAGAACCTTTACCAAGAAGTGTTTCTTACTAGGTATTCCTTACCAATTAAAGGCTCTAATGACGAAACTCGAGCATTATTCCAGGAAAGTTAATGCTAGTGTAATTCGAAGCGCCACGAAATTAATTCTTGATAAAAAAGGAAAATGATTGGATGCAATAGTTATTTAATATCAAACGGTCACAAGCGCGGAGTTTACTTTACTCAGCGATATTTGAACTTATGTAATCAAAACGCCGGCTAACCGAACAAATTAAATTCCGAGTGAAAGCATTGCTGTGCGCATTGCTGGCAATGGGATTGCGATTTCGTTGTCAGAGCAAGTGGCCTTTTCCATGTTCATTAATTCGAAAACATAAAAATGCCAATGCAAGATTCTCGTAGCGAGAAAATCTGTCATCCATCGTTCATTTATTAGGATAATAATCGTTCCATTCAGACTACAACCGTTGAATGACTAGTATTGGTTAGTGATTGGTCAGAACAGGCTGTTACTTTAATTCAGCGGCATCGTAGGAAATATTAATTACACATCGGATCTTTGAAGAGCAGATTAATCACTAGGATAAAATGTGTGGTTGACGTATCAAAGCTAAAGCAATATTATCACGATGCCTCTGATATTCAACTTTGTAAACTTTACTTTCCTTCGAATTCTGTACTATAAAAAGATGGAGTATTAAAAGTCCGTTTAAATTTCTAATTACCTGAGAATGAAAGAAAATCGATAAAAATTCATTATCAATTGATAAAAATTTAATTGTATCAAGAAACGATTTTCCCGATTCTAATTACCTTTCTTGATAAGAGTTGAAATTTAAACGCATAACAGAAGCATGTATAGGCAGCGTAGAATCGTACAGCTCGTACGTTTCTCGTGACTTCTGTAATACCTGAGGCAGACGGATAATGCACGGTTTAGGATAATGGAATATCCAGAGTGGTCTAGTTTAAGAGAAGCACTTCATCGAGGAAAGCCGTATTTCCCAGCGAATTACGAAGTTACGTTTCGAGCGAGTTAGAATTGGAGGAGAAGGCGGGCACGTGCTACTAGAACTTGTCTCGAGTAGAAGGATAGCGTTGCGAGGCACAGCGAGCGGCTGTTTAGTAATACAAAGCTCTACCCTACAAGAAAGGAAGACCACTAAGTCTTTGGGGCACAGTCATCACGTATACTTTCAGATGTGACCCGATTTGCAAACTTTTCACAGGATATCTCACTTCATAGGAAACTGAGCAACCACACATTTAAAAAAAAATATCTATATATATTCACACATACTTGGAAAACTTGGAGTGGAACGAGATTGGAATCTAATTATGAGGAGACTCGACTATAACGCAGATTTGTTGAGATGGAAAAGAAAGTTCTGGGCCCACACGGGAGTGGCGTAAATCAGGACCTAATTTCCAGACAGTAGTTTGACAAAGTTAGCGAATGTTCAGGCTGCGGCTACCGCAAAGTTTGGGTCCTCTCACGCGAGTTTGCGGCTCCTTCCAGCATCCGGTTTGCTCTCGTGCCTTTAGGAACCTCGTGCCACGGGTCATTTCCACAAACGCTCCTAATGTCCACTCGCTACCCGGAAGTTTTCTTCGATAAGGGTACAGCCAATCCCTGCCCTGTTTTTTATCAGTCACTTTAATCTCATGGGAGAGTATTGTTATCCCGAGATTTGCATGGTGGTGGTGGTGCATGTACGCCGACTGTAATAAACGATGCCCAGAAGGAAGTTTCTTTTTCAAAGCAACGCTCGGTGATGTTTGCCTCCTGAAAGTTTCATGACCGCCTTTTATATCGATTGTTCGATGGAAAGCCCGTTTGCTGCTAGGCACTATTGTCGCACGCTGGCTTCTTTGATTTCGAAAGTTGTCCGCGCGAAAGCACTATTTGCCTTTTCCGCGCTCTCTCTCTCTCTTTTACTCTCTCTCGCGATCGAGCTTTCTTAGAAACCATTCGACTGGAAAACGCGAACGGCGCAATTATTCTCAGCAAGGGATGAGACTCGATGGGTTCAGACGTTCACCGGTATTGGTGGGAGATTGGAAAGCAGAGGATGAGTACGGCAATCGAATAAACAATCGACAAAACGAGCGCGAAGACGATTTATCTGGGAGTGCCTATCTCGTTAGCGGCTGTCTTGACACCCCTCGAATCATACAATTCGTTCCTAGTGTGAAATGCGACACCATTGCGGATCGTTCTCCTTCTAAGTCTTCTTCTGAGAAGTTTTCTGCCACATTCTCCGTGATACCATATCTCAGCAGGACGTTCTGACCCGCCTGGCTGATGCCCTTCTTTCTAAATCCGACCTGGAAAAAACCGTCGCCGACAATAGACTGGCGTTAAAGGACCGAGTTCTCAGCCAAAGTTCTCGTCGTTCACGTAAGAGTGCTAGTCTTTTTTCCTCGCTTCTTTTATTCCACTGCCTTTCTCCCAATTCCACTGAGACGCAGTTATTCCAAACGCCTTTGCCCGCGATCGTTTTTTTAGATTTCCTATCGCGCCGTGTACTTGAGACGCTTACACCTGATTGTTATGCAATACTATTTCTACCGGCGTGAAATATCAGATCATTCAGATTGGGAAAAGAGAAAATTTGACTCCGAACTGTGTGCCCCGTCAGTATCGTCGCGCGGAAAGTACGGAAAATGGGGCGAGGAAAGCATTGAATGTTCATTGAGCCTCCGGGGAAAGCTCCCTTTGACCTCGCTGCATGGCCATTGAGTCTATTCTTTTCACGGTAAATCGCTTTCAAAATGTATCATCGCTATGAAAAACTCTATCACCTGTCGCAATTGCTTTTCATAAACAATAGAATATTTCGCCTGATTTCATACGTTAAAATAGTTTTAATAACAATATTTCGAAACTGGTAATTGTTATTTGCATTATTTATATCTCACACTTTCAAGTTATACGTATATTGACTTTAACACTCCTTTCGATTTACTAGAAAATCTATAAATACAATAGGAATATTATTCAATTAAAGCTTTGGGTCGCGTATTGTATTAGATTACACATTGCTAGCTGTCATCTGTGGGCTTTGGCGGAAGAAAGAGAGAGAGCTCGGATAGTTTCACTGGTCGCGCTTTTATCCGCTATTTTATACTTCCGCTTCGAAATACTGTCAATGCATTTACCGGGCAATGTCCGAGCAGCTGTATAACCTGTTATACTCGATTCTCGAGGTAAAATATCCGAGTATGTGATATTGGCAGTATCAAATGATTTTTCCATTTCATTCTTCCTCGGTACTGTGTTGATAATGGAACGACGTGTTTCACTATAACTTTTCCACTGGCGCGGGTTAAGAGCTGACCGAAAAAGATAAGTGAGCAGGTGGTATTAGTGACTAGATACGGGTCTGTCGGATAAAGCTCAATGTTACGGGCAACCTCGCGGGAAACATGCTTCTGCTTAATTAGTGAACGCTATCAGCTTCTCTCCCAGATTAACAATATATTATACAGGCTGCTAAGTTTCATCGCAATGTGCTATTGACCCATGGAAATCGATGAGGTTACTCGGGCGAAAGTACTTTCGCCACTTACGGATTCGATATGTAAGTGGGCCTTTCGCCAACGCAAGCCACTCCAACCACTTTCCTTCGATTTTCATCTCTTACGATCCAAGAGCTTCACGAGCAATTGTATTTCGAGAGGGCATGTGGCTATGTTGAATTACTGTTACATCGAAATTTTGAAGCCAACAACCTTTATGCTTGCTCAACTACAAACAGTGTTATTATTCTTCTTGGTTCAAAATTAATTTCATTCTATCGGAGTATCTAAGAAAAGATCAATAAAAAGTTGACTGAAAAATCTCTAATCTTGTATTATCACTTTAGTCAAACTCTGTATTATTAAATACTGTTCTTCCAGTGTCTGACTACGCCGTTTGATTCCACTAGATTCTGACCTAACTTCAACCGTTGAAAGTTTCGCAAAGTAACTTAATGAAACTGCCGCCTAACAACTCCGCGCTCCAGGGAACTCCACTTCCCGTTAATATGGAACTTAATATCGATTACGCATGATTTATAGTTACCTCTTGTTTTCATTAATATTTTAATCGGTGTGTACGATCAACGAGGTAAGTCTTCCGAAAAACGCTTGGTGTCGTAAGAAGCGGAGTCTCATCGTTATAACGCGGCATATTATTGAACGTGGGTTTGTCGGTGGCGCGGCATGAGCAAGGCTGCATAAATATTAATTCAGGCGGGGGCTGACTGTCAAGGAAAAGACCGCCGAGAAATTACATGCCGACAGCCCCTGAAGATCTATGTACCCGGGAGAGGGGTTCTCTCTCTCTCTCTCATCCTCAAGTTTGTCAGGAAGAGAATGTCCCGTTGAATTTTTCATCGCGCTTTAGCATCGAGTAATCAGTTAAGCTGGTGTTAGTCAAGGATATAAGGGTGCGAGAGGGATGGTAGACTGATCGATCGGTGAATTATTGAAGTAAATCCCGGAAGGTGTGTCGTTCTATCGATTTTTAAGTAAGACTAGAAAATCTTCATTGATTTATATCATGGTATAATCGATTTAACCCTTTCAATATATACGAAAGCCGTAAATATACGTCCTCAGAAGTCCATTGATATATACGAAAGGCGTAAATATACGCCTCCCTGTTGATGGATTACTCGGAGGTTGTGCCACAGGGAAAGTCTTAAAGTTTGCCCTTATTGAATTTACCACGAATAATTAATTGTAAGAGAGTCTCATTTTATCCAGATGATGAGGAGTAATCCTATGCGCTAGTCAAGGATATAAGGATGCGAGAGCGATGGTAGACTGATCGATCAATGAATTATTGAAGTAAATCCTGCAAGGTGTGTCGTTCCATCGATTTTTAACTAAGACTAGAAAATCTTCATTGATTTATATGATAGTATAATCGATTTAAAGTTTGCCCTTATTGAATTTATCACGAATAATTAATTGTAAGAGAGTCTCATTTTATTCAGATAATAAATACTTGACATGTATGTGTAATACTATGTGCTAGTCACAGCGTTGGTGGTATCGTTGGCTGATCGATCAATGAATTATTGAAGTAAATCCCGGAAGGTGTGGCGTTCTATCGATTTTTAACTAAGACTAGAAAATTTTCATTGATTTATATGATAGTATAATCGATTTAAAGTTTGCCTTTATTGAATTTACCATGAATAATTAATTGTAAGAGAGTCTCATTTTATTGAGATGATAAATACTTGATATGTGTACGCAATCATATGCGCTAGTCACAGTATTGGTTGTATCGTTGGCTGATCGATCGATGAATTATTGAAGTAAATCCCGCAAGGTGTGTCGTTCTATCGATTTTTAACTAAGACTAGAATATCTTCATTGATTTATATGATAGTATAATCGATTTAAAGTTTGCCTTTATTGAATGTACCACGAATAATTAATTGTGAGAGAGTCTCATTTTATTCAGATGATAAATACTTGATATGTGTACGTAATACTATGCAAGAGACCGAGTGTGTCATCGATTAAACTGTCCATCGACGAAGAAAATGTCCGATATACGCGATCCCGAATACACAGCTGCGGTGGAAATTTTACAGAAGGAAAGAGGAATGCAGACAGTGCGGTTTATCGATTTACAGGACTAACGTTCGCGAAGTTACGGCGACTCACTTTGTTAAACGTGCTGGCTGGTAAACCACGTTTGAAAAAATCTCATTTCGTTCCAGCGGTAACTTCCTGCTTACGCTCTTAAGCAATTTCGTTAACCGAAGTTCGTCGGATTTGTGTAAATGGATCGTTCCCAGATAGCGTTCCGACGAGATTCCCGTGTGTCCCGCTCGCGGAATAAGTTGGAACCGATTGCGAGTATGTATTTATCTAAGTGCATTGGATGCCAGCTAGCCAAAAGCGTCGGATCAACGAAAGTTCTAGATAGAACCATCACTTCTAAATCTATTTAATGTAAAACTCTCAGGATATTCCTATAAACTCAGTGATTGCACTCGGATGGAATTGCTTCCACTGAAAGGCCAACATTCATTCCTCTCGGATCAATTATTAATGACACTCGGTACAATACTCGGCACTTCAATGCGTATACTACAGGCTTCCCAAAGGAAACGACATTTCTGTGATCACTGTAGCGAATCCCACAAACAGTAGGAAACAATTCGCATTCACACGAATGGCTTGAGCGACTAGTATACATTACGTAGCCGTCCCTAGTGACACTGTGGAAGGTCGTGTCCAAACGCGCGCCTAGTCAACAAACCTTCACTCGCCGGCGGGTGTCACTGCTCTCGAAACAAGTTCACACATTCATTCAACTATAGTTACTCGTTCACCCGCACGCACAGTCATACAACATTTCCTCTTGTTTTTTTTTTACTCACTGATTTACTGTAGCGTTGACACCTTATATTTCCAGTTCAGTAGTCTGTCTATTTGATGACTGATGCTGGATGTATTTAATCGACGTTGGAACGAGAAAAATCCTTGTGGCAGGAAGAGTAGTTATCTGGTCACTGATAGGAGCGCGAGTGCGGTACGTGGTATGCGTTACGGTGTCGCGTGGCGACTGAAGACGCTCTCTCGGAGTTTGGAGCGGCGCTCTGTCGGGCGGGCGGTTGTTCGTTCGGGACGAAGGCCGTCAGGGTGGTGCGTCTGCTAACTGTGGCCGCCGAGCGTACTCTACCCATGTACGCTCATACCACCCCAACACTCTACTTCTAAATCCCCTGCCCCCACATCCTCTCCCCGTATCCCTACATCCTGTCGCCGCGCCGCGCCGCGCCGCGCCGCGCCGCGCCGCTCTGTTCCCCTACAACGCTTTCCTGGGGAGCGCATCCCCCACCGGCCCTCAGCCCTGCTATTGCTGCATCACTTTTGCCCTCGCAAATTTGGTAACACGTGCTGCTGTGCAACCCTTGCGCACCAACCATCAGGAACAAAAGCTCTCTGCCATGAAAACAAAGCTTGGAAACCTTTTCTCAGAATAGTAGAAAGCAACCTCGCTACAGTTCCTTTTATTCTAGAATGCATGGACGATCGATCCGTCTATCGCACCCTCTCGAATTCTCTCCAGCAGGAATTATATTCTATTTCGGCAAAGGAATCGAAAACAGAATTTGAAGAAAGTTGAATTTGGTTTTTAAGGTATTATGATTATTATTGTTAAAGTAATGCGAATGGATATTTGGCGTTTAATTCACTGATACACCCTTCGTGAAATCTGGAAAGTGGATCGAGTTTCTTGAAATCCCCAAAAAATCCTCAGTCATCCGGGATCCTCTCGACGGAATAGGAAAGTCATGTTGTAGCTGTGCCAGTGAAAGAGACAGAGTGCGGTCCTGGTATAATGCGCGCGACAGAGTACATACTCGACATAGTCGGAGGAGAGGGTGATCTCCCTCGCACAGAGGGTGGGAGAGACAGGATGGGGTTGCAGAGAGAGAGAGAGAGAAAGAGAGGGAGAGTTCGCTCGTAAATTTTGGAGCTCGGTTCACGGGCAAGGCAAGGTCAAGTGCTCGGCCGCTGGTGCACCGGCTGCTCTAACGGAAGCTGGATCATTATCAAAATGCACGATAAACGATACGTCTTCTCAAATAACGTTGGCGTTCTTGTATATTACAGGATCGTGCTCAATTCTGTCATAGCTATTTAGAGAATACCAACAAGCTAGTTATTAGGGCTCATTGAGGTGATAGTTAGGAATAGCCGGCGGCGACACGTGGGGAAATGGCACGTCTGTAAGCAACGATGACGTAGGAAGACGAATGATAGTAGAGATACAAGAAACTCAGAAGCCAGTCAGGATGACAACTAGGGTTCGAGCGCGTAGTAGTCACGGGATGCACGTGGGCGAACTTTATTGAAGTGGTTGGGATCCCTGCTCCAATTAGGGGGGTCACGAAACGAGCAACCCTTGGCTTTTTCCCCCCCTCTTCTTCTATTCCTCCTCTGTCTTCCTTGACTTCTTTGCGGTTTCCGCTTTTCCGCTTTGATAGTACTCTACCGTCTTGTTTTCTCTTAGGGAGAGAGCACGCATACCAAGACCATTGATCCTGCCGGTTCCACGAGGTCGTTTGCACGGGACCTTTGGCATGCGTGACACGTGTGCCGCGCTCCAGTACCCCATGGGAGACTGGTATCGCCTGCTTAATGGCCAATTTTGTTCGAATGATCGTGGGTTATGACCGTTTGTCAGGAACAACGGAGACCTAGCACCGTACCTGTTCTACTATTGCTCGACTTTTTTTTTCACCCTTCAACTCTGATCCGTCAGCACATAAATTGATCGAGAGTTTAGATTTTTCAAAAAGAGAGTTTAAAGAATTTTATAGCTACTGCTAACTTGTTTGAAAGAAAGTTTTTGATTTATTTCTACATCTTTTTCAAGCTGTGTTCGATATTTTATGTTACTGTATACGCTTTGCTATAATGGGAAGGAAAATTGAAGAGCATATTGCAGATAGTACGAGATTCTAATACGGCAATAGAAATATACATATTTCCATTCTATTGAACTTATCAGAAATCGATTGGCATACTCTAACGGGCTATCCGCGATAACTATCGCCAAGCTTTAGTTGGAAAAAGGAAAGAGTGTCGTATAATAAAAGAAGAGCGAAAAAGTAGCGCGTTTCCAATCAACAAGCTATCCAAACGGACACACCGTTTTGGCCGAAGTGTCATCACCTCTTTTCCATTTGATGTTCTGGCAAATTCCTATACAAAATTACTCGGCAGGAACGATCGAACGAACGACAAATTGACTGGCGAGCCTTTACGACAAACCTCACCGCCGGGAATACGAGAGCGACGGCGACGTGCGGAGGAAGTCCACGGGGAGTGAAATCTCGGATCTTCCAACAGTAAGCACAAAATGGCTCCCGTAAAGAGGCGTCCTGCCGCGCGAAGCCACCACACGATGAGTGAGTGATCCTCTGATCGCGTCTCTCAATGACAAAGCATCCTCATTTCATTGACAATTATTCTCCTCCGTCATGGACCTCTGTTTTAACTCTCACAACCTTGATAAACACTTTTTCATAATGGAACCCTGACAGGCTTATACACGCTTTTCACTTTTCATCCCTTGAGAAATAATTCCCGGTGATATTCCCGTGGAATTTGTATTTCTTGCTGGGTAGAATACATTCCGGGTGAGTTAGGTTTCGTAAAGTACAACATACAAGGGAAGTGAAGGGTGTTTTTGCACGAGGAAAGTAGGAAGGATTGGAACGTTACGTAGCATTAATAATTAATTAGGGATCTCTCTATCTATTATTACTGACATCAGTTCGCTCGAGTATCTTAATATTACACTTTGCGAGGCTTGGAGAATCGCCAATGCAGAATTACAAAGAGCCAGTTTCCCTTCGATTATAATTGCTCGGTGTACCAATTACCGAAGTGACCAAGGACGTGGTGTCAAGGTCTTCGAGATTAATTTCAAGGAGCAGTGTTTGAATAAACCTGGCTGAGAATGTATGCAATGCAGGGGAGCAACAAAGACATTGTCATTCCAGAATCTCGTCGAGGTAAACCGAACATCCCCCAGCTCGTTTACAAGTTTCTACGTGGCGCCAAAGGCGTCGGGCATAGTTCGGAGGATACCTGTCAGAATTGTGGTCTACTGAAACCGCCGCGAGAACTCTCGGATTCCGCGGTAGTACGGAAAAGCCAACGGAGAACTATGCCGAAAAGACGAAGCAACGATCTCCGCCGTGCGAGTGGAAAATCTCGCGTGGAAAAGCGCCGGCGAGCTGCTACTGAACAACTTTCATCGGCAATTCACAAAGCACATGGATCTGAAGGTGTCTAATTATTATTTTACATCTAATCGCTGTTGTTTTTCAAACTGTGCTTATTCTTTCAGATCTCACAGAAATTAAGAATTTCATCCAGAAAGCTCTTGAATTCGGTGTGAATTCTGGATACCTCGTCGCCGAGGATAATTCGCAACGGGTTTTGCGTGTCTCCTCGGAATTAGTAATCGACGGAGAGTGTGAGGATAAAGTCGCCAAGGATGAAAAAACAGTTTCTCAAGAAAGAGAGCGGAGTCCTCTCCGAACGTCAAGTAAATCGAATGAATATCGGGAAGATGGAACGAGTAAACGACATAAAAAACGGAGAAGAAGTAGAAAAAGGTCAAGGAGCGGATCGAAGAAGCGTCGAAGGAAATCACGAAGCCACAAAAGACACAGCAGGTATCATCATCCTCTGCGTAATCATTCATGCAGTGATTTAATATAAACTCTATAATATCCTTAATCCCTCCAATCAAAATCCTTTAATTCGAATCTGGAATATTGGAACAATTAAGTATCACTCTTAATTAGATAGAATCTGACAGTCCGGCAGATACCGGCAATCGTAATTTGGAAATGTTCAGCTGAAAAGCGTGATTCACGTAGCGTCGCTTTGTTCGGAGAACGTAATTAATGTCGCTGCTAATACCTTGTTAATGAGTGCATTTTGACGGAGCGTGGATAACAATCGTTTGAACGAACCGCAATTCGAGTTCGCGTACCTTGCAAATGGATGTGCATGACCCCGGGCATAGTAAACGATGCGTGTCATCGGACTGTCGTCAACCGCTCCATTGCGGAATGATTTGCAGGTCAGAGGTTCCAGAGCAGCAGCCGACAGACAATTGCGATGATTTCGATGTAGAAATTGTCGAGGATGGAAAAACAATTGAAGACGCCGATAGAAATCTGAACGATAGGCGAGTAAGTACATCCGACGGTGAGAAAAGTGTTAAGGAACATGCTGACGAGGATTCCGAATCATCCACTGCCGAAGAAGAGAGCGATGATGACGAAGATAAAAAGGACGATGATAGAACCAAATCCTAATGGATGTTATACAGAAAACAAAACAATTTAAAGATCTATCTCTGGATCATTAAATCATCCAGTAAATATACTACTCGGAGAACTCCTGTTTCCCACAGATAATTATAAATTATATCGTATTGGGAATTATTGCGGCCGCGGTAATTACTGCTGGCCTCGCAGTTGAAGTACCTGTATCAATGTTTCATGGTGTGCAGAGTCCTGGTCCATTTTGCTGTGCATCATTTAATGGTGTGTGACGCATGTACACGTAATTCGATGATGAATAAAAGAGCAGTGTCATAATAGAGCGATATGATTTTCTCTTGGATTTAATTGACTCGAAGCTGAGCTTGTCGTGTTTTCGAAGATATTTGTAGATAGGCTTTCCCATAATAGAGAGACGAAAATTAATCTCTTGGCATAAATTCACTGGGTCAAGGTGAAATCTAACAGGCGCGTTATGGGGAGTAAAAACCAGCGGATCCTGAGTGACAATAAACAGGGTTAGTGTTACCTGGGAAGAAACGATTATGTGTATGTATGCCGGGAATATGTGGGACAGTTTATTCGGCACTGGCCATAACAGATAACCAATAAATCTTTACCCTTCCCAAACTATGCTTGATCAATGTGCCTGTGATACATAAAAGGTCTCCTAATAGCCAGCTGTAATCCTCGAACACACGTAAATTCCAGCTGAACCGACGAATCTGTAGAAAATAGCTTGGCGCTCCAGGCTAGTAAAACCAGCGAAAACAGTAACAGAATTCGAGGTATCGATTAGTCGTGTGGCGCGCTGTATACAAATAATTCAGCAAACAAGGGATTAAATTAAAATTGATGGCTAAAAAATGCAACGTTCCTTGTGTCGATATTTCGACAAATGAAAATTGTTATTCTCTAATATAATCAAATGAAAACCAGGCAATGATGATATAATTGCTACGTCTCTGGTTTGATGTAACCAAACAGATGAGGTAATTTGTGGATGACTTCGATACAAGGCTGAAGATCTTGCAGCCTCAAATATGCAAGATCAGGACGTTTGCAATGCCTCGGTGGAGCGAGATACGAACGATACGGTATTTGGAATTCAAGGATCTCACATGTCCATGCCAATGGTACGTCACGTGTCCCGGCAATACCTGACGAGAGAGAGAGAGAGAGAAGAGACTAGAATCGGAATCAATCGTAGCAATAATCTGGAACAGCAGCCGGTTAGCAATGGTCGGCCATAAAAGTTCGAGAAAAAAAAACGGGGAGCTTATTCGAAGACGATAAATATCCATCTCGCGTACATACATACATATCTCTTCGCTCGGTTGGCGCACGAAACAGGCATACGTCACATAAAAGAAAAGGCGCTCGATGAAGTACGTGACGGTATGTGTGCTTGAGAGCTTTTTAGCTCGGGTATCATCCTCGGTGTAAGGCGAGACTGAGCCTCGTTTTTTCGACACCACGCTTTTAGACTGCTATGGCTCGCAAGGATATTTTAAGGATACTCACATTTGCAGTACAATTCCTAATGGAACGTTGCACGTGAGCTTTAAGCGAAATGAGACTCGATACTAATAATCATCGAACATAATGACTCACTCTTCACACGAGACACACCTCATTTTATTGTAGGTGTAAGACCGTCAAGATTGTAGATAAGATTTGCACTACAATGTCAATCATTTATTATAAATAAGATCATTCATAAATTCATTTGACAAAAAATCACTGTCAAAAAACGAAAAAATCCTGTCGAAATATAATGGCTCCTTTTGTTTGATTCAAGTATTCTTGCGATGCATAATTATGTTCTTAAGCATCATTCCCAATTATTTGACACTCCTCGCACTCGCAGCATGTTCCTCCTAATATTCGTTGTTCGTCAATTCTCTCGACACTGTCACTTTGTCCTTCTACTCTTGACTGAGGTGGAATACTCTTACTCCGTGAAGACGATCTCAATCGTTCTCTAACAATCCTTTGATTAGTTTCATTTGCCGGAG
Source organism: Ectemnius cavifrons (assembly GCA_964023945.1). Classification (NCBI taxonomy): domain Eukaryota; kingdom Metazoa; phylum Arthropoda; class Insecta; order Hymenoptera; family Crabronidae; genus Ectemnius; species Ectemnius cavifrons. The sequence continues at coordinate 2,675,070 of OZ030386.1, read as the reverse complement.
ATTTGACACTAGTCCGGTTCTCTGAGAGCCGATCCCGATGGCTCTTACTACGAGCTCGTCTATTACTACTTGCTGATTCATCCCGAGTCTTATCACGTTTATATTGCGATCGCTTTTTCTTCGCCGGCCTGTAGAAGTGAACAATTAACGCTGAGAAGTGCATCCTTGTTTGCAAATAAAACCTTCGGAATTTACTTCCGTGGTAGTATTACGATGTGAAATGCACGAGAGAAGAGAAACTGAGCTGGCTTTAATACTCCAATGGAACATTACTTTCCTCAAAGATGGTAGACTCGTAGCGGCCCCTGTGGGACCAGCTCGAGATACGCTTTACAAGTGGATTGGCCATTTCACGTTTGAGTATGTCATTCATATCGGAATGGTAACACTGCGCAAGGATAACGCTGTCTCAGAGGAACATCCGGCTCTCCGAGGGAATCTTTCAGCGGCAATAAGAAGATGTGTACAAACTTACTTCCTCTTCGTGGTTTGCTCATCCTTGCGTCCTTGGCGCGAGCCTCTTTTCTCTGCTTTACTCGTTCCCTGTGTATTCGGCCCTGTCCTTGGACTGCTGGATTTGGATTTCTTCCCTCGTTTCTTCGCCACGTCCGTAGAATCGTCCCCTGGAGCTTTTTTACTCTTCGTAGTGGTACACGTACTCGTGCCACGGCGAAGGTCCTTCCGCTTCACATTCGGCGGCACATCCTCCCCACGGCGTGCACGACGCCGTCTTAATCGTGATTCCGCATCCGCCCGTTTCGATTCCAAGACACGTGGCGAGATGCGATTTCCTGCTTGGAGATCACCGGGGATCAAGTAGCCTGAGCTCAAACCGAATGAGAGCACGTTTCGGACGTACTTTTCTGCTCGACGCTTCCCTAAATCATGATACCTGCTTCAATTAAAAGCTCGCGTTCTTTCTTTACGAGTACAATTTAAAATAAGAGATTGATTTATTGATTTCTTTATTTTTTATTGTACCTTCCTCAACGCCAGCTTTAAAGCAACTGTTGATAATTTGCACGACAGGTTCCTTTCTAAGAAGAGATCGCATGTTCTCGATGGATTCCGCAAGAGTCATCGACGGCACTGTGTTATTACGTTGAGACACATTGCTGAGAGTACTTCTGGAACTGCTGGATCTACCACTATTTGTCACGTCCATCTTCTCGGAAGGGCTTACAGCATCCGTACCCTCAGATTCACTGAGAGATGCCGAATTATCGGAGCTTTTGGTTTTATCTTGCTGAGACTCGATATACTCCTGGTACTTTCGGGGTAGATTCTGAAGCCATCGAGCTTGCGATGGGGTCAAGTTCTTATTTTTAGTTCCTGTAGTTCGATTTATAGGATAGATTTGCTGATATTGATCGTCAATCTGATTGAACGAGGGATGTAAAGATATTGCTGAGAGAAAAATAGTCTTTTCCTTGGGATGGTTAAAGGGAAGTCAGGAAAGATTGAAAGGAAGCTAGATGTGCCGTTCTTTTTCTTAGTGATTAATGTCGGTGTGATATTACGACAGACCTTGGTTATGTTTGCCAATATTAAGGAGCCTGTGGACCAATTTCTGGATATCAGTCGACTGATAACTTGACTGCGTACGACGCCGAGGCTCTGAGCGTTTACTGCGCGGTCGGCGGGAATAACGCGATCCTATTATTCGTTCCTTTTCTAGCCAGGCTTCCGCTTTCGTCCCAGTTGGCGCCATTATCCGATAACAGCATTTCTCCCTTGAGCGGTAAATTTCCCGAGGAAGAAGCCTCTCTCGACTTGCCTCCAAAAAATCGCAAAAAACTGACTCTAGCACGCGTGTTCGATTATTATCGCTGTCTCGATCGATTGCTACAAACGCCGAAACTCCCCACAAACTTCATAGTATTACGAATTTTCTTATATCAACTCACATAATCTTAATAATTCGATGAAACTCAATCAGTGTCCAGTATGGAATTAATTAATCAGTGGATTTCTTAATGGGCAGTGTTTTGTGCTTCGAAGTATACTCATGATCGAACTTTCGATATGAGGGGTTGTACAGGGTGTATCGTGGGTGTAGCATCGATGAAACTTCCCGAAGGCAATGGTAGTGGTGGTGGTAGTGGTGACGGCGCCTTTTTGTCGACTGGTCGGCGCCGTCGATTTATTGCACTTTGATCGCTTCTCCAGAAGTTTGGCAATTTGGCAGGCGTCCCCACACATCGCTGGCCCGTTTGCTACCCCTTCGACTACTACTATCACAAACTCCCACCCGATTCTCATTCTAACGTCGCGTTGGCTTGGTCTGGTCATGTTTAGAACAACCTTGCCCTTGGCTTTATCCAGACAATTAATTATCCCTATGGAATTCTGCTATCCTATCTCAAGGAAGATACTTCCTTTCATATGTTTCTGGTACACGTGTTCTCTTCGAATAACGCTGATTCACCGTAATACGAGGATAGCAAAGAAATGTCGTGGCATTTGCAGAGCTCTCTCCAACTCGACCTAGTTTTAAGGGATTATCATGGGAGTCTCTCTGCTTTGGTAGAGCACTTTACAGTACAAGGACCAACCGACTGATAACCACTATCTCTTGGGGGAAGTAATCGTCGGCTGATTTAATTCCCGATATCGCGAGTGCATCTTCAAGAGGCGGCGAACGCTTATCCCTCGGGAAATATGAAAAACTCCTTTTCAAGAGAGACTCTCTAAGCGAAACTACGTTTATCCGGTTTAAAATTAGTTTCCGTAGTATCAAATCCCATCCTATCGTCAACGAAATCATACCAAGGGAACAGTTTTAGTCGGCTGGCAATTCCGCTTGCGCTTTCATCCAACCTTGAAGCTATACTTTCCTTTTACCTCGAGCGTACTCTGAACTTGGTGGGTTCGAAGAGTACTCGTTTCCGTTGCAATGTGGTGGTTACCCGAAGACTACTGAAAATCTGTAGAAAGAGTTTGCCAGGCTTTGGTGAAAAGGTAGACTAGTCGTGATAACGTTCGCTTTGTCTTTCGAAGGGAACTCTTAAAGCAAACGACATCGGTCACGGAAAGGACGAACTAGACTGGTTGGAAGGATGCCGGAGGGTTAAAGACCTTCCTGTTGCGGTAATGGGAGAAAAGTAACATTTACAAAGGTGGGGGAGCTTTTTCCGAAAGCCAGTGTTGCCTGTATCGAGAGTTTCATGCCAAGGGACAAACACGTTTCCGTAACAAAAGATTACTCGACGTCTTTTATTCCATTCCACCCTTATGTGTATCAGTATTTATCTTTTAGTTCCTGCTTCGATGGGATATTAAAAGGGTTGTACGTGCTAGTGGAAAATAAAATACAATTTTGCCGGAATACTCCGACTAATCGCTGTATTCCGGAGCCTGTCATATTCTCGTTTAGTTGCGTTCCTTCCACACGCTGACGAAAAGCCTGCTTTTATCTTCGAAACACGGATATTCCACATGGGTCACAGTAGAATATCCAATATCCATTATACATATATGTACAGACTGTCTATGTACACTTATATATATATATTTTACACCGATCTTCCGATATTTTCCGGGGTTTCACTTTGCAAGCTCGTCCACACGTACTTCGAGAGCTTTAAAAAGAGACTGACGCCTGTTTTTTTTTAAAGCCTCCATCGAAAACTGTCTCGCTCAACTCTGGTGGAATATGAATTTCCTTTTAAATCAGTAGGAACTCGAGCTTCTCAGGTATTCCATGTGGACTTAGAACGAGGTGGGCAGCATCGGCTGGTGTAAGTTTAATTCCCGGCTGGCGTTGCGCCATTAAGTTGCCCTGATTTATGGCGCACTCGTCTCGCGAACTTGGCCGACGCGCACTCAAGGCTGGAGTCGATAGATCGTCGGAGTCAAGTTCAATTTCTCTTCTATCCATCCGAACCAATACGCACACCGACAAAGAAGCTGACTAACTTTATTGCAGGCCGAAGCTCCAACTTCCAACGAAGCAAGCACACTTTTTACTTGAATCGACCAATTGTTCTATAATAATACGAAATCTTTCGCTCTGTGCTGGACTTTGATCTACCAAAGTTTGTCGCCCTCGGATTATCGAGCGAGAGGCCAAAACTCCGAGGGTGTAATGACAGGAGGTTGCCGTAGGAGCGTCGTCGTTGCCTAACAATTCCGATTACAAACTGGTCCGTTTAATTATCCGGTGGTTACTTGGCAGCCACGTTGCTATTACTACGGAAAGAGAGAAAGAGAGTGAGATAGAAGGGAATTGGCGGGACAGAGTCTAATTATACTGACTGACTCGGGCTTCGCTAGTTTGTTTTTTGTCAGGGTGAACACGAGGAGGCCGACGATTTTCCTACGTCACAGACCTAACGACTTAATGATGACCGTAAAGTCGCCTTGTTATTCATGCGTCAGACGGCAAGTGCGAGCTCGAACTTTCTTACAATTTCGATTAACGTACATCCGGTGGAAAAGGAGGATGGCGCCGAGGCGAAAGTTTAACTTTTCAGTACTCTCTTTCTTGGCTGTTGGATTAAGTGGGAATACTTTTTCGATTATGACAGTCTGCCCTAGTTAGCTTGTGTCGGCTATAACAGTCATGATTATGTTTTAACAATATTGTGTCGGTACATATTTAAGCGGCTACAGTGGCGAAGACGCTCAGGAAGTCGACCGAGCAGGATAATAGGGATGTATTACGCCTTTAATATTCATGGACTTCCTGCCGCGAAGGATTTCGGTGAATTCGTTCGCGAGATTATCAACTTCCATAAATTGTGAACTGAAATTCTTCCTTTTCTTCGTTCTGCCTGTCTACCTTCTTTATAGTATTTAAAGTTGTTTCTATATTCGGATTTATGTTTCTGGCATAAGATAGATTGTATGTAAAAGATTCGAAGGAACATAAAAAGTATTAAATGGAATCAAAGTGCTGGTGCAATCAAAGTGCACTACCGATTATTATTGAGGACATTGTAATCCTTAGAGATTATCCTCTGGCGATCAGTACAACGCGCTGCCGGTGGCTATGATCCTTTGAAATTCAAAAGTACTTTAGAGTGGCAATAAAAACCCTATGGATCCTCTCCCGCCGAGTGATGCTTTCACCCCAATGAAATCAACAAGAGGTCAGTCAGCTGTGGATTTTTGAAACCACAGCAGCATCGACCACAATTCGGCTCTGACCTAATTTTTGCACGCAATTTCAGGCAAAATTCGGTTTACACCCGCAACGGGTCGCGTGAAATCGAATTTCATTATTAGGATTTTACTGGGAAAAGCGGCCCTTGAATTGCTGATTATTTGTTACGAACTCTTCGAACTAAGTAATGTCTCGTTTAGATAAGCGATGATATGCATTGGATAAAAGGATGCCAGTCAATGTCGTTCGGGGAACAGGCACTCAACAATTTTCACGATGCATTGACCAAATGTCCGATAAAGATTTCACATTGGCTCGATTAAAGTATATCCCGGCTGGTCTGGCTCGGGTCGCTTTTGCTCGCAACGAGGGTCGCCAATAAAATAAGCAGGGAAATTGCGAAAATAACGCGTATCCCTCCAAGCGTTCCCGGTAAGCGCGCGCGATCACAGGGTGCGTCCTTTTTCCGGTAAAGAGAGCCTGATATTGATATCTCGATGCAAGCCGCTCGTGCGAGCAGGGAAAAAGCTCGGCTGAGAGATAGTGACCCAGAAATCGAACCTTTCACGCAAAAAATCTCGAAGAAAGGGAACGGTTTATTGATTCGTCAGCTTGCTCCTAAAAAGAACCACACAAACGTCGACCTTTTTTCTTTACTAGTTCCAGAGTAACCCGAGGAAACATCGGTTCATTTCGTGGGGAGTTTCGATAAAAGCAACCCACCCCTTTTTACAACACCAGCAATACGCCTGTCTAGCAATTCGAAAGTTTCATTCATAGAGTTTTCTTTAACACAACTTATTTATGTCTTTTTCTTTGACACATTATGTATCACTTTACCAATGAAATCTGACGTCAATTCAGCCTACTGAAAGCACCATAAGAGCTTTTGAACTGGAATGGAATCTAATTTCATACATACGATCTTTCATACCTATGCTATGAAACAATGTGGGAAGTAAGTAAGGTATATTGAATGAAGGCCAGAAATAAAATTCTAAGTTACTGTTATATATTAAGAAGAAAGACTATTCTTTCGGAGTATCGAATACTTTCCTGAAGTGCATATACGTAAGAGTAAGTGCCAACTATAAAAGTTTAATTACTGTGAGTTGGCGCGGTCCCTTGTTTCCCGTAAACCCCAGATTATCCCTCATTCTGTTAAGTGACACTTTTATATGAAGTAGTCGCTCGGAAGGTTTTATCATGAAGCGGCGATAGATTTTTACTGTCCTATACCGGCGACCCTTTTCCTGTCGATTATTGGGAGCAAATATTACTAAATTCGATCAGCAGCGTCGAAGGCACTCGAACGGTGTTTCGCCAGTGTATCGACAAATGATGCCAGCATCATCTCGAGATTGTTCAATTTGTAAGAAATAGGTCAAGGTATAAGGTTTCACAGCGACTTCGACATTTCATGCGGTTCCACGCTCATTTTTTTCAATTTCTCTCAGTCAGCCAAAGGCACTCCTCGATTCACCGGCTTTTCTCGTGGGTGGCGAACGATTGTACACGCGACGAAGGTGAGGCCGACTATCGCGACAGTAGTGCCGTCGTCTTCGGATTCATGGTAAACAAGTAATCTTTCAAGAGAAGTCCTCAGCAAATAGTCAGCCGAAGGTCAGAAAGTAAGGCGCGGAGTATTGACGAGCACGAAGATCTTCGCACCCGCAAAGCTTGAGAATGCTTTCTTTCACGGTGTGCTTTTTATATCCTCTCATTCAAAGACTCGTGTCTCCCCTTCTATCGGCTTCATCGTGTCCGGCCCGAATATTACGTGAACCAAGTGTTTTACGTCAGAATTTCCTTGTGCCCACACTAGCGATAGTGGGAGGTCAAGAAGGACAGATTTGTTGATGGCGTGACACGCCAGTCTCTCATCAAATTTCGCTTTGCATACAACTTTTTTTTTTTACCGGTGACAAAGCATTTCCATGCTGCTAGACCTGCGTCATCACCAACAATATACATTGTAAATTACAACGGTTATTCCCATGTGTATAATTAAAAGTTGGTCTCTCAAATTTATGCCAAGTGACAAAGATCCCCTCGGGGATTTCCATCGAAGGCATATCGGTCACGTTTTAATTCGGTTGAACCCTGTGGAAAGGTCCTTCTCTTATCTATAGGTGCCAGGGCTTCTCGAAAAATCAATAAACCCCCTTGTCCTATTATTATCTCCCACCTGTCGTTGATAACTATTCATGAGCGATGACGATGCCCAAGGAATAGCGCGATTAGTCATTGCCTGCGTGGGCGACAGCGACTGCCCGCCAGAACTAGATAATGCCTTCCCGATAGAATCAATCTTTGTTGCCAGCATTGCGGTACCCAACAGCATGACTGTAAGGATAGGTTCGGATAACAGTATACTAATGGAGAAATTCATATATTTATAATTTGTTTGTAATAAAAACACAAGTCGAGACGCCTCGATTAATTTTAAATATAACAATGAATGAATCAACTATTTCAAAACAGAAGAAAGTACAATTTCCTTATTTAAATAAACCATCTTAATTATCATAGCTAATTAATATCTGCATTGATAAATGATTCTTTTACAAGTTAATTCACAGACATCGCGTGAAGAGTTTAACTAAAGGAATGTATAGAAAATGCGAATCGACTTGTCGGTAAAAGGAGTACCGAGTTATCATCGGTTGCTGGATGCGTTTGGCTCATCCACTTCCCGACAGTAGACGACGTGCCGTCTGATCTGTGACCGACCTGCACCACTGGCGCGTATCTTACCGCTGGCCGAGCATAGCTTGGTTCTCTCCCTGTGTTCTGTTCTCCCTCCGTCGTTTCCATGGAATTTATCCCCGCGTTGGCGGACTACTGACTGATCAATACGGGCAGATCCTGACACGGAAGGCGCGCGTCGGACTGCACACGAGTCGTGTGGGTGCAGCCCGCCGTGGAGCCTCCACGAGTCCGGCCACGTTTCTCTCCCCTAACATGCCGCGTGCCGATCGATAGTTACACGCCCGAAAAAATGTCGCTAACACCAGCAGCTGCTCTAGTCGTCCTTAATCGCGTAGTGCACGCGTGATACACGCATCGTATATTCGCCGGGCGTAGAGATTTCGCCGATGAGTGCCGAGGATTTGGCGACAAGCATCTATTCGCTCTTTGGACTGTTGGGACTCTGAAGTCCTGGCGCAACCAAGAGGAGGAGCCAACCACCCCCGGAACGATTCTCGACTGCCAAAAAATAAGTCTCGACCGACTATCAACCTGTCAGCGTACCAAACACTGTGAGAGTACACTCCCCCACCTTTTCAAAGATGAAGAGACAGAATGTGAGGACTCTTTCGCTCGTCGTGTGCACCTTCACCTATCTTCTAATCGGAGCGGCTGTCTTCGATGCTCTCGAGTCCGACACCGAACGGAAACGATGGGAATTCCTGTCAGGTAATGTCATTAAGAGCAAATCGACTGGCTTGCGAGTGACTTGTATCAGCGTTAATTACAAAGTGAGTTAATGAAAGGAAGAACCGGTGGGCATTTATATTGACGGCGGCAATTGTGACTGCAGAGGTTCGTCGGAATATGATGAAGAAGTACAACATCACGCAGGAGGATTATCGTATGGTGGAGATCGTCATCATCGAGAACAAACCACACAAGGCGGGTCCTCAATGGAAATTCGCCGGTGCCTTTTATTTTGCGACATTGGTCCTTGCGATGATCGGTAAGTATTTTCCCCGATCAATTGGTGAAAAGCAATTAACTTTCAAATGATTTACTAAAGCTGTCCTATTTCTTTTCCATTGAAATTGATTAAGAACTGGACTTGTGTTTGAGGGTACGGTCACTCGACGCCGGTCACCATAGGCGGGAAAGCATTCTGCATGGCGTATGCGATGGTCGGCATTCCTCTGGGTCTGGTGATGTTCCAAAGTATCGGTGAACGTCTGAATAAATTTGCCTCGGTTGTCATCCGTCGTGCCAAAACGTACATGAGATGCCAGCGAACGGAAGCTACAGAGATGAATCTCATGCTAGCGACTGGTCTCTTATCCAGCATTATTATTACCACTGGTGCTGCTGTCTTCTCTCGATATGAGGGTTGGAGTTATTTTGACAGCTTCTATTATTGCTTCGTCACCTTAACAACTATTGGTTTCGGTGACTACGTCGCTCTACAGGTTCGTGTATTGCAATCTTTAATCTTTTGGAGTAGTCGTTAAATAAAAGATTCGAATTCTCTAAATTAATGATGCACTGTCTTGCAGAATGATCAAGCACTCTCCAATAAACCCGGATACGTGGCCTTAAGTTTAGTCTTCATCCTCTTTGGCCTGGCCGTGGTAGCCGCCAGCATAAACTTGCTCGTACTGCGCTTTATGACCATGTAAGTACTCCTTTTATAGAGGTGCCCCTACCCGTACTATCTACGCCTTTATCCTCTCTCATCTTTCCTCGGGTTAATATCGAATGTGGGTCAGTCATGAATCCATAAAAGCATCGCTGCTTGATTCTCATCCCTCTTAGCAATTCCAACCCTTTCTTCATTACATACATAATAGTTTTCGTAATAATTCATAAATAAAAGGTAGAATTTATAAAAAGTTTCTATGATTTCTTAATAATTGTCTGTTTGTGTTTTATGCGATGAAATAGGAACACCGGTGATGCGCGTCGAGAGGATAGCGAGATGCAACCAGCCTCTCATCACGTTTTGACCTTAGACGGCGAGGTTGTTGCTGTGAATGGGAAGCTTCTAGCGGGCCACGTGCCAATAGTGCACGATACGGACGATTGCGTAAGCGTATGTTCCTGTACGTGCCTTGGCCCTGGAAATTCGGAGCTCATCGACCCTTCAGGATACCAGGGTTACAGGCCGCCGTCGACCTCGGCCAGCCTCCGCGTAAAACGCGCATCCGTCTGATGGAGGGAGTTTCGTCGTCGAAGTCTACGTCGTCGGTTCTCCAGAGCCGACAGCCGAGAGCTACTGGGTATCGACGTTTAGGATCGATGCCTTCGTTAACAACGTCAATCCTGGCTTTAATGAGTATCGCGGCCTGGCAAAATCGCCACCGAGAAACCGAGAGATAATCACTGATGACACACGCACACGCAGGAAAGCGTAACGAAACTACTACACCGACTGCTAATCGCTAATTGAATTCTTGAATTCAGGCATTACGCAGATTGGAACGATCGTTCCTTTTTTAAGACGAACATTTTCAGATGGAAATTGAATATGAAGCGAGATCGTACGAGAGGATGTTTCAGGAACTGGGATAGCGGCTGATCGTTTTAGAGGTGTTACTAATCACGATATTATTAGAAACCCCCGATGAAATGCTAGGGAAAATCACAGCAAGGCCAGTATTGTAAAATGTGTGTATTATGCTACACTTTGCGAATAGACTTTGGAACGCTACCAAGTTGAGAAGGACTCGTTTACGGGCTTCGAGTAAACTGTGTTTCAATGTATATGCGCGGCTGCGCAATGATCTAGGATACTTGTTGTTCCGCGAATGCTGCATTGGCACATCCAATTACAAAAGGATGACAGAGAAATTACGCTCTCGCGATGCAACCCAGAGAGCAAATATATACCCCTGTACGCCGATTAAATAATGAGTGTATCACGAGTCGAGAGAACAATACCCCGGCCTCACTAGTGTAATCGTTGGATGTGCATTTCAATATTTGTACTCGTATAGCATGTAAAATGCGAAAGTCACACAGACCGTATAACCCCGCGGGGATGGTTGTTTAAGACCTGCGCAAATGGGTGTACTGTTACAGGATCCGGAGGTAGTATTTTTTTAAAGGGCACACGGTTTAATGTGGACAATTTATTAACGGAAAACAGGTATATCCGGGAAGACTGATAGTTGAAATTAAATTAAGCCGGGTAGTTGTTATTTTTTTAACAAACGCGTTTTTCTAGACGGGCTAGTCATATTGTGACACACAGACACAAAACAAACAACCACACACACTCACATGTACCCAGACTCTCCGAACCGGATACTCAAGATCACTGTGAATGACCCAGATGATTCCTTCTCGTTTCGATCCTTTGCCTGCCGTGTATGTGCTTGTCGCGTGTACTGTACGAACATACGTAATCGTAAGTGTTAGAGCGAGGGAAGCGCTTTGATTCCTCCCAAGAAACAAATACGGCTTGTCTAAAGCGGGGACGATAATTAAGTGTTCTGGCTTTCCCTCTAAGCGAATGCGCATCCTCGAGATTCTCTGAACAGATGCGAAATGTTCCTTTCTTTCCAAGCGCGACTATCGATATATATGCGCTTTCTTCACTTGTATACATATATGCATCGGTGACTTTCTTCTGTCACCAACAGGCTGCTGCGTTCTGTCAGTTAGCAGCGCGAGAACACACACGCACAAAAATCGCAAATTGGGCTCAAGAGATTCGTTTCGTTCAGGAAAGCTGCGAACGCGTATCATCGTTGCCGTGATTGTTACTGCATTGCAAGTCGACTCGTTTCGCGGTATGCCTCACGATCTGCACAATAACTAGGGTGCACCTGTTTGTATACATGTCACTTAGTTGCTAGATGGTTATCGCATTTCCGCGGTAAGACACAATGTGGGTATATTTTTTATTGTCGAGGACTTTTTTAATAAACGCCAACTCGTTACCCTTTTTGCGAGTGTATCTTCTTCCTCTTTTTCTTTCATCATAGACTATATTTTAAGAAAATATCAAAAGGCTGACTTTAAGGGAAAATTACTGGCTGTGGAAAATAGATCATCATGGATGATCACGTCTGTGAATTGCCGATGAGACACGATTATCAGCACCCTTTCACTATTCTACTTACACCAAAAGTGGTGACTCGTGGGTATACTTGGTCGATGTGGTTTTCGGTCAGTAACCATAATCCCGAGACGAACAAGTATATCGATAGTATGGCAGGTGTCAAGGCCGAAAGACGTAGGCATAGTCGATATATTCACTGGTGGGTGATACATCCTTGGAGCTTCGTCAGGTATCTTCCGTGAAAGGTATAAAAATAAGAGTCAACCCTATCTGAATTAAACATACATCTTCTAGATTCATTTGGGAGATGATTATGATAGTTATTTATTCGGTTGCTCTTATCACCATTCCATTTATGGTCTGCTTCGTTATTATGGATTATGAGAGGATTCGATTGGATAAAATCAATCTGCCGATATATGCTGTTTCCTGGGTGGATATAGTTTTTAATTGCATTACTGGATATAATAACGTGGAACAGATGGAAGTGGAATTGGATCCAGTGAAAATCTGGAAGTATTGGCGTTTCATGCTTTTTTGTGGTGCTATGATTGATGTAATAAAATTGATGATAAATCAATGTACTTGTACAGGAACTATGCCAAAGGTTACTTTGTGATCGATATGCTTTCATCTTTGCCATACGATCACTTGACACTACCTTTCCGAAGACTTCCTGGTGATAGCTCCTCTAGTTTAATCAGTTTTATGAATGTTTTGCCTCTTTTGAAAATATTCCGTTACCCCACTTTGTGCCATTACACCTTACAGTTTTGCAGTGTAAGTGAGACGTTTATCCTTTGAATTATATCTGATGATCTAATAGGATTTTGCGTGATTTCAGTATTTTAACATCCAGACTTTTAGCTACGAAGTCTACACTACAATGCTATTAGCTGGATATCTGATATTCTGGTTTGCCTGCTTCTGTTATCTAACACCGATATTAATAATACACTTTCTTAATATTTCCGTCATGGTAAGTAACTTTATATTGCACTCACGTTTTTGAAATGAGTTTATAATTGATTAGCTTGACTTGGAATTGAAGCAATGCGAGGGCTGCTGGATAAAAGATGTCAAAGGCGAGAATCTTGCCTTCAAGTTTCAGCATGCAATCTTTATAGTGCTGGAAAGTATGTCTGCCAGTGGATATGGTTTATTTATCCCTCGAACCGATGGACACATTACCGTTGCGGCACTTCTCATGATTGTCGGCCGATTTATCGAAGGCTATATAATGAGTGTGTGTTTCAGTCGAATGCAACATTCCAAAAAAGATTTTTTTTCTATTATTCTGGAATTTCTAGTAACTCTCCTCAAAATAAAAGCCGGCGCGAAAGCATCAAAGACGAAGTTCCAGGAAATAGTTAATCAAGTGGATGCTTACACGAGGCAAAAACAGTTGCCTTTGCACATGAAGAATCGACTTCTGGCTTTTTATCATTATCGCTTCAAAGAGAGCTACTTCCGCGAGAAGGTTATTTTAGCTGGCCTATCAGGTGTGCTGAATTTTTTACGGATACCATGTGCTTCTTACGAAGGACATTTATTTTGTAGATTTCTTGCGAATGGAAATTGCTCTCGATTCCTGTCGACGTCTCGTAGAGAATGCAGCGATCTTTAAAAATCTGCCGAAGCAAATCTTACAGTCTGTTGTGAGGAACTTAAAGTACGAGTTATATTTACCGAACGATGTGATAGTGAAGGCTGGAAGCCAAGGGGATTGCATGTATTTTTTATCCACCGGTACCGTCGCCGTATTAACTCCCACGGGAAAAGAAGTAATGTTTACTTCAAGATAAACTAGATTTTACAAGTAATGCATTGGTAAAATTTTCAAACACTAAGCTCTTCATAAAAAAAATATCAGATCTGTCATTTGGAGGATGGCGCTCATTTCGGCGAAGTGGCGCTTCTAGTGCCGGATCAAAGACGAGTGGCAAGCGTTATTGCGATTGAAGTATGCGAAATCTATCGGCTCGATCGTAAGGACTTCCGGAAGTGTATCGCTGTGCACAGCGAGTTATTCGCTAAAATCGAACGGATCGCTACGGAGAGAGTGGAACGTGCGATCGTTGTCGAGGAAGAACACAAACGTCACATGATGCGCGGTAGTATGTTCGCTCAGGATGACATTCGTAAGTATTTCCTGCAATCTTGAGCGATACCGCACAATGAGCTAGCAGTAAAACACTAAACAATGCAACTCAGTAGTTACAAAAGACCTGTGGTCTATTCTATTGTTAAAACTTTTGTATCTCAATAAAAGTATGTATATCCATCTTAAAGACTTGTCGCTCGCGAGTGTTTGACGAAAGAAGAAGTTCGCTGTTCGTTTAACCATATATTTAAGGACCTTATAATATTATTATTGTCCATACAATGTTTTGCATAGCGGCATTCCAGTTTCGGCTACTTTGATTTTAGAAACGCGTGTGTGTATGTGTGTGCGTGTGTGACTGTGTGCTTCTGTCTGCGTATGGGTGTATGACATATTAATCATTACCTAAGAGACTTACAAGTAGGGCCGCGCAAACCTTTACTCGTTGCGGCGAACTATACGCACTACGTACTCAAGATATGGGGTAAGTGATTAATTTATATTTGGCAATTGATGCCCTCTCAACAGGACGCTTGATCCTTCAGCCAATGCCCGTGGCGTGATAGTGTATACTGGTAATAACGTTTCTTGCAAGAGTCTTCGAAACTCAAGCAGGAAAGGTGCTGGTCTGCTCGCGAGTTTGAACTGACATGGCACCAGTCATTAATGATATCCGTGTTGCGCGAGGTATGTTCCAGATATTTGCAACGCACTAAAGGGTGTATCACGATCGGACCTACGGTGGCCAAAGTGAACGCCTGCTTACGGAGCCTGGTGAGGATATCATTAGAAGTAGTACGCGAATATATTAATAAGGACTACGTATATACATTTGTGCCGTTACAATAAGAGAGGGATAAGGGTTCGAGTGACTCTACAAATGCAGTGCGATTTTCTCTTTTATCGGAATTTGTCGAAGAAAAACGTGCTACCCACGTAGATCTATTGATTTGGTCGTATCTAGAGAAGTACGGCGAGGAAGAGTACTCAATATACTTTCGTCCAGTACTCCTAACAACATCGAATTACTTTAGTTTACGGTTATTCCTTGAATCACGGAATTTAAAGAGACATGGTCGAGAAAGAACTGAGAGAGTTCCGTTGTCGCTGACTATCAGAGCATATTATAATGATCTACTCGAGTCGGTAACGTTACATACCTCTGAAGCCTGGCTTACTATCGGGTGTTAATGGAAAATCTATTAAGTGACTGTCCGAAAGTACACTACGGTATTTACACTAGTGATTAGTAAATATGCAAATTTATATTTAGCACTCTTTCCCCGATGCTTTTTCGACGAGTCATCTAATAAGGCACTGTCATTACTGAGATTGAATCGACTAAAAGTACAGAAGTGTCGGCTCTTTCTCTCTTTCTCTCTCTCTCTGGCTCTGGTGTCAGCGTGACAAGGTGAATCGGAGTAACGGCGGCTTCGAGACTTAATCTTACGTGGTATAAATGCGTTTGGTACCTTTCTCCTCGGAATTCCGACGTACACTATGTGTGTATACCCTAGTGATATTACGCTCTCGATATGACATAGTGTGTGACATTCATGTAATTAACATTAGTACTAAATGCTCAGGAACAAATATAAATGCGATACATTATACGTTGCTAATGAGTTGTTACGAGATAATAGCTCTGTACATAATCCTATACATAGGGCAATTCTAAAGGGTATACAATATATTAGAAAAAAGAAGAACAGTATGTGTGTTTCTGTGCGTGTCTCTCTCTCTCTCTCTCTCTCTCTCTTGTAGAGGTGTGCGTGATATGTGACCGGGTGTCGGTGAAGAATAAGTAATAACAGTATCATAAGGTACAAATGGCATACTTTGTAATAAACTATTTATATTGTACAACGTAACGTGCCTTATATATGCTTAATACAAATAGGTACAGGTTTGTTTGGAACCGCGCGGCACAGTGGAGCCAGTGACACTGAACGAGAAACAAGGGACGAAGTGTACCTTGAAATTCTCATTGTCAAATAGAACGCCTGCAAGAGAAGTTAGTCACTGGCTTTACCATGGTGTGTGATAGAAATAAAGAAATTATCGCGCTTGGTCTCGCGCGACGTTGACCTAAAGACTTCGGCTACATTTGAAAAGTCATATATTACAAATAGGTCGTGGTTACAGAAGACTTCGAGTGTGGTATGCCGCTGTCGGGAATAAATTCTCGTTTGAATATTGACTCCATTCCCGTCCTGTGCTGTCGTACTGCAGCGTGTGTTTAAAGGACTCAGGTGGTCCACGTGGATAAGAGAATGCTCAGCCGGTGGTCCCGCCGAGGTGCTTCCAAGTGAATGATCTCTTTAGCTTTTGTGCGCGAGGAGAGATTGATCAGAAAGCACGTCTAATGTGGCTCCGTCGGACTAGGATTCAGCGTCAGATCGTATATACATGGATGACACGACGTGTGAGAAAGCTCGACGAGGGAGAGCGGAAGTTCAACTTCCAACTGCTACCTCTTGGTCGCGGGGCTTACTATACTCCGATGCTCTTGCGTCCCGTTGGTACTTAATATATTAGATATCTATGTATAGACGTTCTAAGGCTTTGGCAGTGAAATCAATGTCGATCCTTTCAGCGTGCTCGAGATGCACTTGCCACCTCGACACAATTCTCTTTCTTGATGCTCTTTGTCGCGTTCTTATCCTTTCTTTCTCTGTTTCTTATACCTGCCTGCGTCGCGTTTGGTTCACCTGCTCGTTTTCGAGAGAATTTCGTTCTCGGCTCTTGCTATGGCGACTGGTACGTTTTCTACTCGTAACACGCCCGTACACGTCGGAAGTAGCTAAGCGTCGAAATTGTGCCTTTAGACAACGAGTGATTTCAGGATGTGCCGCCTTCTCCTCCTCGAGTTGTTAATAAGATGTGGTCCTCGGGATGGCAATTGGCCGGCCTCCGTGCACGATCGGCAGCAGAACTTGGCGTAGTATTTGTGCGTGCAGTACTTCGCCTTGACGATTAGATCGCATTTGGCGAAGAATGAATTATCCTGGCAGTTCGGGTGGATGAAAATGCCTGTCGAATGCGAGAATAATTACATCCCAAGCTCATTAATTTCTCCAAAATAATTCGAGATGAAAGTAGTCAAGTCATACCTGCGACTTGGATATCCACGCTCTCGGAATCTGACGTGAATTCGTTCGAAGCTTCGCATCGATAGTTACCTGAGTCTTCGGTATTCGCATCCGAGATTACTAGTCTGTTGACTTCTACAGAAGGATATTGGAATATAATGAATCACTTGTCGAAACAATAAAAGACAATTATCATTCCATCATTTGCAATATTTACCAGATATCTTAATTCGATTGTTCGTTTCGATTAGTTCGTTATCCTTGTACCATAAGACTCGAGGAATGGGATAGCCATCGACAGTACAGGCGATACTGATATCGCTGCCCTCAGGAAATTGGTTCTGTCCGATGGTTACGTTGACATTCACCGGGACTGCACAATGATTCACATATTACCATAAACGTCAGTTACCACGGGCCCAAATACAAAAATATAAAAAATGTTGCGTTCTGCAAGCTAATCAGTTAAATAAGTCATACTTACCTGGTTATGGATCATCTGAAGAGAGTACTTCTTTAGTAACAAATAATTGTCTTGCGCGCACCAAATATTAGCGAAGCGGAAAGCGAATTCATTGCAGCAAATATGCTCAAAATTAATGCACATGCAAAAGACAAGTCAGCAGTCCCTCACCTCTATATCTAGCACTACCAGGTTCTGGGGTAGTGGTTTCTTCGAGAGGAACCACGCCAGGGACATACGGTGGCCTTGTAGGATATGCAGGAATATATGTTTGGTGAGTGGGATACTCAGGATATTGGGTTCTCGTAGGTCTATAAGGATACTGAGGCTTCTCAGTAGTGGGTCTTCTAGGGGGTTGTACGAGGTATTTCAGGTATTCTTGGTGCTCGGGTTTAATATTGGACACAGGACCAAGGGCTTGCAATGTGATTGACCAGGAGGCTGGTCTACCAATTGCATTAAAAGCCTGACAGGTGTAGACGCCAAGGGCAGTTAAGGTGACAGATCGAATTAGAAGGGTGTAATCGTTGTCCTGTACGTAATGTTCCGATTCAAGAGGCAACATGCGATCACCACGCCACCAAGTAACGAACGGTCTTGGCCAGCCCATTGCATAGCAATGGAGAACAATCGGAGAGTTCATGGCGACGGTCACGCGTGTGTCCGGCTCGCCTATGATAGCAGCTGAGAGATCTCGTGGTTCTAAGGGATGTAACAGAACAGGCATGCACCATCGAGCAATGTGTTAATATTTCCACCACCAATGTTATTTCAATTATTACTTGTTAAAGAACTAGAAGTACGTTTCTACGACTTTCCAATTCATTCCAAGAACCAAGTTAATGTTAAAAGAGAGTCAATCTTTTTTATGTTTACGATAAACCCTTCGGAAGAGACAACCACACGAACGACTATTATACTGTATCATTCAGCATTCCTTAAGAATTTGTAGTCACATACCTGTCACCTCCAATTGATATTCTATTCTAACTGGTGGTCCGAGTCCATTATCAGCAGTGCAGACATAGGTTCCACGGTCGTAACTATACAGATTGACGATCTGCAGTGATCCGTCGAGGAGGATTCGACGTCTCTTCTCGGATGGTCCAATCTAAATGTCAAATAAATTGGGTAATTCTATCTCTTTCTTCCTGGACACACTTTATTTATATTAAATGCGTCTTGGTTTACCAGTGTCGTATCCTTTCTCCAAGTAATCGTAGGTTGCGGGCTTCCTGTGACGACACACTTCATCGTGATATAGCCACCCTCCTGACCACTAACCCGTGGTTCTTCGGGCTGCTGGATAGCTGCAGGTTCAGCTCCAGGTGGTGGAAGAGTAACAGGTCTAAGTGTCGTTGTCACAACTTCTTCGGCTGCAGGCTCCAAACAAGAAGTGCCACAACCGTTGTCACAGCACTTGCGCTCGCCGGAACAATCGGCGTCAGTGGCACACTCCTGCTCACACCTTGTACTATTCGATACCACTGGGCAGCGGCCTGGTTTTATAGCTGGAAACATAAAAAGTTGATTTATTAAATTCTGACAATGACTGAGGTGAAACTTTTTAGTAGCTTGGTGGTTGAAGATATTACTTGATCTGCAGACACCCTTATATTCGGTGCCATCCTTGGTGGCAACCAGAGTGATGGCGCATCTGGTACCATCAGGACAAATCTGTGCTCGGCAGGGATCAACGCATCGACAACGTTCGCAGTCCTGATTGTCCACAAATGCTTCCTTGCCGTAGGGACAGCGGAGTATGCTGCATTCCTCGTGGACCTCGATACAAGGATCTTTCGTGTCCTTGTCGGTGTCCACGTCGATTTCGTTGCTCGCTGTAAATGCGAAGATCCCAATTTCAATTGATGTAGCGAAGAAAAGTTTAGATACAAACAAAATGTAAAAATTCATAGCGAAGGTTGAAACCAAAAATGTTATAGGCATAGAGAGTTATTTCCATTTTGCTAACACGTAATTCGTTGGTATTAAACGAAGGGTAGCAAAGCTTTGATGGGTTTCGATTAATATTGCAGAATATAAAACAACAAAAACTTAATATATAAAGTAAAATAGTAGCAAAATATAATGGTAAACACAAAATTGCTAAGGATTATGGAGGAGTTAGGATAGAACGATGGCATTCTTATAAGTATATACAGCTGAAAATAAGTAATAAATAAAAATTGAAATAAATCGTGCCAGATCTTGTGTCCTCGACTTACTCCTAAGACAAGTATTAATACAAGACTCAAAAGTCTTGAATCGATTTCGATTGCCACCGCACCCGGTGTAAATGAATGCACGACAGGTCTGTTGTTCCTCGTCGAAGAAGAATCGCCTAGTAGTACCGGATGTGCAAGAGCCACTGTCGACCGGTTCCCGGCAGATTGCTATATCATTGCCGAATCAATTGTTATTACCACTAACTTAACTTTTGTGGTTTTATCTGTTTGTTCCGAGCAAAATTATCTTGCCACTTTATAATTTTGGGTCATTGAAATAGAAAGTGTTCCAAAGGGCAAAGCATACTCACATAGATTCGAAACGCTGGTGTCGTTTCCAGCTGGCACTGGTTCCTCGTGATGAATGCAAATGGATTCGCACTCGGGCATTGTGCTAAAGCGGTTGGCATTGCCGTCGCATCCGCCATACACGAATTCCCGGCAGGTACGGCTGCTAGGATCGTAATAGAATTTCTGGAAGCTGCCTCTGCATAAGCCCGGATCAACAGGCAGGTTGCACGTGTCTGCCAAAAAATTTCATTGTCCAAATCTTTAAAGTCGTGTTCCACCAAGATGAAAAACAAACGAGTAATAATGTATCCTACTACTCACCTTGACCCAGGAACTTGCCGCAAAGTCGCTCGCACTGCTCTTCAGTCTGGAATCTGTTCGCATTACCATCGCAGCCACCATAGATGAATGCTTGACATAAGTGGGATTCGGCATCGTAGTAATAAGCTGTGATTTCTCCGTTACAATGGCCGGGTTCCACTGGCACATAGCAAATTGGACTCTTCGAGACTTCTTCGACTGGCGCAACGGCTGTAACCGGAGGCTTGTATGGTTCAGGTGTAGTAGCGACAGTCGTACCCTTTTTACATTTGCTTTCACAAGAGCCTTGATCCTGGAAGCGGTTCTTGTTGCCTTGACACCCGCTGTAATCGAATTCGTGGCACGAGTCCGATCGGTAATCGTAATAGAACTGTTTAACAAAGCCGTTGCAAGGCCCGATCACCTTCGGCAGCGTGCATGGATCTAAAGGACAAGTACCGAATTACATCTCAAACTGTTAATTTGTATAGAATTGTTTCCATATTCATTGAACTAGTTTAAGAACCTTGTACGTCTCCACAGCGATATTCGCATTCCTCGCGAGTATTGAAGTTGTTTCCATTGCTCTGACAGCCACCGTAAGCGAACTGCTTGCAGATGCCTTCTCTACTATCGAAGAACCATTTGACCTGATACTCCGCGCACGGTCCATGCTCGTCCGGCAGGAAGCAGAATTCTAAAATACCATGCATATCATTCTAGTATATTTTCGGCTTTTGTAAGGAAACTTAATTTATTTTGCTGACGTACCAGTTCTAAATTCGACTTCTCTCGGTGGTGCAACAGTGGTGATAGTGGGTCGGCACCTGTTGACGCAATCGTTCTCGGTGTGGAAGTTGTTCTCGTTTCCGCCGCAGCCACCGTAATAGAATTGTCTGCAGTGCTGTTCGTACGAGTCGTAGTACCATCGTTGGGTATAATTATGACACTCACCCAGAATGGCCGGTAAGAGGCAAATGTCTTGCTCTAATTGCATAGGAAAATTCACGTGAATATATGCATGCTTGGCTTCCAATTGAGTGTTGTGAATGTTTGCCAGATGAATGCCAATGGAATTTAATGATTCCTTATTCACGTGTATTGGAAATGTTCAATTCGATATTATCGGATTAAAACAGTGTTTGATCTGTCGGGCGAAATTGTTACAGTTTGATGTGTTAATGACCCATCACAAAAGATGCTGTGTTAAATTTGTCGTTATGTCGAGCGAGTGCAATGCATTTTTAATTGTGTATTAGTTCATCATAACGGGGTGAGATTGTGAGAAGTGTTAGGTGAACGAGTATGAAACCAAGTCTTACCAATCTTAGGCGGGCAATCAGACTCGCATGCTTCTCTAGATGCAAAGTTATTCTTATTGCCATCACACCCGGTGTAATAGAAGGGCATGCACCTATTCTCGGACTGATCAAAGTACCACCGTGACTCCTTTTCCTCGCAGTTACCCTCGGCACGTGGCAGTAAGCAAGAATCTGTTAATCGCATTAATCATTGGTTCATGCAGTGTTAGCTTTTTGTAAATTTTCACATCCTCTTTTTTGGAAGATATACCAAGCTTCGGAGGATCGCAGCTATTTGTTCGAGACTATTCTATTCGCAGGTTCCTGCACCTTACATTTCCTAGCTTCGCTAATGAGAGATCTAAATCTAACACGAGTATTATTTTCTACGATGAGCAGTGCTAACTAAATTTGAACGTGGTGCTCAAACATAATTTATGATCGACCAGGTTTCATATGTGCAAAGACATGTTGCCAATGACTGAGAGCGTGTTGCTTGCACTGTACACGTAATGAGATGGGAGGACCAACACCAATGCGAGAAACATGTATGATTGGCTTCTAACTATTGGCAGAAAAAGTTTCTTCACCATCACCTATTCGCTTGTGCTTGATAGCCACTACAGATTGCGCGGGTGCGACAATGATATCCGAAAGCATTAAAGCTTCTGATTACAGATCGTT
This sequence comes from Ectemnius cavifrons, assembly GCA_964023945.1. Taxonomy (NCBI): domain Eukaryota; kingdom Metazoa; phylum Arthropoda; class Insecta; order Hymenoptera; family Crabronidae; genus Ectemnius; species Ectemnius cavifrons. The sequence continues at coordinate 2,652,749 of OZ030386.1, read as the reverse complement.
GCGATCTCTTTTCTGATTTGTGCAGTACCTTTCACGGGACAACGCTGCACGCAGGCAGCACGCGTTCTGTATCTATTGGCATTGCCTTTGCAACCGCCGTAAACAAATTGCCTACAAGCTTGACGCTTGGCGTCGTAATACCAGCGCAACGCCGAGCCCGGGCAGGGCCCGGCATCTTTCTCCAGGGCGCACACGTTAGGCAGTTTTACTGGAAAATGCATGTATTACTGGGCCTGACTCCACCTCGCACAGAAAACGAAGGGATAAGTTAATGCCAACGCAACTATGTCAATGGGTCCTGTCACCTTTTCTAAAGTTGTACGGAACTCCAATGGAAACAAAGGTTACTTAATGTTATTAGTCGTATTGTGTTATCCCTTTAGTAGCCTTTGACCTTATCCCTATGAAGTGACCGTACCCCGGTTATTCAGTAACCAACCCCCGTTTTACTCTTGAAAGGAAATGTACTTATTAATTCATTCGATCTTTGCAAACCCTCCCATGTCAGGTCCAAATATATATTAAAACTTGTATCTTGCTGTGAGATTCCTAAGTAGAGTAAACTTACTATTGTTAACATTGAACAAGAATATTATATTTGGTTTTAATGAGAAATCCAGGCAAAACGGGCAAGTTATACTGTCGGGAAAATAGAAGTCATGCATATTGAACGTACCTCGCCTGCGTCCAGGTTGCAAGCATTTCTGGTGGCAAGCCACTTCTGTGGGGAAGCTATTCCCGTTGCCTTTGCATCCACCGTAACGGAACTGTTCGCACAATTGACTTTCCGAATTGTAGTGCCATCTGGTGAAGTTCCCTTGACACGGCCCTACCTCTTTTGGTTGATCACATTCATCTTGAATGAGAAACATGGAAGTTTTTTTGAGAAATCCAATATTTGGTTTGGTAATAATTTATGAAAGTCTTTTTACCGATGTCTTCTGGAGTTACACAGAGTTCCTCGCACTCTTCTCTGGTCTTGAACTTATTAGCATTGCCAAGGCAACCACCATAGACAAACTGACCGCACTGCTTTCTACCAGCATCGTAATACCAAGTGGGGAAGTAGCCTTCGCAAGGTCCAGTGATCTTCGGGAGGAAGCACGCGTCCTTTCCTTTCGGTTGAACGCAAACTTCTTTGCACTCCTCTTGAGTCTTGAATCGATTGTCGTTACCCTCGCAGCCTCCGTACCAGAATCTGGAGCAACCGCCGTACTCGACATCGAAGTACCACTTAACAGTGAAATCTCGGCAAGTACCCCGATCTCTCTCCAAAGCGCACGCAGCACCGGGCGTCGAGGGAACAGTGAGACAACCCTCAAAGTTCTCTCCTTGAGCCTCTTCAACTCCATCCGGACAGCAGCCGTATTTTGATGCGTCGCAGCCGCATCCGACAAAGTTCGGTCCCTTCGCTGGAGTCCTGCCGTCCGAGCAGCATTTGAACTCCGTATTTTCGCACCCACACCCTTGAAGCATACATTTAATATAGCGTAATTATTCGTTAGTTGGGAATGGTCGGTCACAGATAAGAGAAAAAAGTGAAGCATCGAAAATTACCTTGACTATGCGGTCCTTTTGCGATAGTGATACCGTCAGAGCAGCAGCCGAATTGATAAGTGTAACACGAGCAGCCCTCATAATTCGCTCCAGTTGCGGGGGTAAAGCGATTTGGACAGCATCCGTGAGGCGTGTACTGGCAACCGCAGCCTTCATTGTTCGCGCCACGAGCCGCGGTGCTATTGTCCGGACAACAGCCGAATCTCGAGAACTGGCAACCGCAGCCGTAGAAGTTTGGTCCGCGCGCCGGCAGGATATTATCAGGACAGCACTTGTACGGCGTTGATAAGCAGCAACCCTCTTTGTTTGGCCCGTGGGCAGGTGTGGCGTTATCGTCACAGCATCCATACGTGCTGTTCTCGCACGGCATGTGGCACCCGTAACTCTCCGGGCCGTAAGCTAATCATTTCAATATAGAATCAAATATAATTGTATCCCGAGAGTTGACGAACTTGAGTTTTGCTCTCTTTTTACTCTACCTGGCGAAACACCGTCAGGGCAACATCCGAAGTACGAAATGGTGCAGTTCTCCTCGTTGATAACACCGCAGCCCTCAAAGTTGGTGCCTGTCGCAATGGTAATTCCATCGGGGCAGCAACCGTATGTGGTATTTGCACAGTCCTGGGGTACAGTCGTTCCCTCGTATTCCTCGGTTGTAATTGGACTGATTGTGGTTTCTTCTTCGCAGCCTTTAATCATATATGAAAACAAAAATTTCGATATTGCAAATGGGAAAGACCATTGGTAGGGCACTAGGGTTGCATACCTTCTCCATCAATGCCAGTAGCAGACTTAATTCCATCTGGACAGCATCCGAACTCCGTGACATTGCAGCAGCCCAAATTATTCTCGCCACTCGCTGGTGTCTCCTTATCCGGACAGCATCCGAATCTATAACCACACAATTTTATTATATTCGACTTAATCATTTAAAAGTTGCAGTATAAGTATATAAATACTAACTCAGTTTCATTGCATGGTTTCTCACAGCCTTCGAAGTCATTGCCTTCTGCGGCGGTAATACCATCCTGGCAACAGCCGAATAGAGTTTCCTCGCAGTGTGATTCAGGACAGCCTTCATTCTTGGGTCCAGTTGCGGGTGATACACCATCGGAGCAGCAACCGTATTTCGTCTCCTTACATGTTTCCGGTGTAGGACAACCCTGGTCAAACGGACCCTCAGCTGCTGTGATGCCATCGTAGCAGCATCCGAATGGCGAACTCTTGCAGCTCTTCTTCTTAGGTATTTTACATACGCGTTGTTTACGCGTGCCTTCTTCAGGGCTGATCGTTGTCCAGAATTCGGTAACTATTATCAAAATATACACGATCTTAAGTATACTTTGGAATGAAATCCATGGTAGGTTTTTGATGTTTTCGTCAAAACATTTGGCGGGAAAAATAGTACTAAATATTAAAAGATTACTTACTATGTGACCTTGCACTTGCATCTGTGTCTTCTTCCAATGTGGACGGTGTCAATCCAGATACAGTGGTCTCAGTCACTCCACTGACAGTGGTCTCGCCGGATTCTGTGGTACCAGACTCAGTCGTTTCTCCAGAGACTGTCGTTTCACCGGATTCTGTTGTCTGTCCAGACTCAGTCGTCTCTCCTGATTCAGTGGTCATTCCTGATTCAGTAGTCATGCCGGATTCTGTACTTATGTCCGACTCAGTGGTTAATCCTGATTCAGTGGTTAATCCAGATTCAGTGGTCAATCCTGACTCGGTAGTCAATCCTGACTCGGTAGTCAATCCTGACTCGGTAGTCAATCCTGATTCGGTACTCAATCCTGACTCGGTAGTTATATCAGATTCAGTTGTGCCTGATTCTGTCGTCATTCCGGACTCAGTCGTTAATCCTGATTCTGTTGTTTCTCCGGATTCAGTGGTTAAACCTGACTCCGTAGTTGCTCCAGATTCAGTAGTCTCACCACTAACAGTTGTCTCTGTCATTCCCGACTCAGTGGTTTGTTCTGTGGCAGAGATTTCAGTGGAACCAGAAATCTCAGTGGTACTTCCTGCCTCTGTGGTTTCTCCGGATGCTGTAGTTTCTTCTTCTGTCGATTCTGTTGTTCCGCTTTCGGTAGTACCAGATGGTGTTGTTGATTCTTCTGTGGTGGATTCTGTAGATTCCGATGTTCCTGAAGATTCCTCGGTCGCAGTTGTTCCGGTTTCTTCTGTAGGCGTGCTTTCCGTTTCAGAGGAAGATGTGGTTCCTGTTGATTCGGTGGATTCAGTCGTTTCGGTAGTTTCGGTCTCAGTAGTTTCGGTTGGCTCTGTTGATGAAGAGACAGTACTGCTGTCCTCGGAACTAGTAGTGATTTCCGATGTCGACTCGGTCACTTCGGTTGTCATGTCGCTAGAGCTACTTGAAGATTCGGTGGTTGTGATGTCACTTGAGCTACTTGAAGATTCGCTAGTTGTCATGTCACTCGAGCTAGTTGAAGATTCAGTGGTTGCATCGCTCTCCTCGGTACTTCCGGATACACTGGTCTCTGTTGTCATTCCTGACTCTGTTGTCATTCCTGACTCTGTCGTCATTCCTGACTCTGTTGTCATTCCTGACTCTGTCGTCATGTCAGAACTAGTGGTTTCCGTTTGTTCAGTGGATTCAGGTGTTGAACCTTCCAAGACACTTTCGGTGGTCATCTCGCTGGATTCACTGGTGGATTCGCTCGACTTCTCAGTTGATTCACTCGATTCTTTCGAGGAAGACTCGGTGGACTCACTTTCGGATGAAACTTCCGTAGTCATTCCAGATTCTGTCGCACTGGACTCGGTAGTCACCGTTGATTCAGTGACTCCAGACTGTGTTGTGAGTCCAGTCACATCTGTTGTTTCATCCGAACTCGCACCGCTTCCTTCAAAAGTGGAGTCGAATGTGGGCGTGAACGAACCAAGTATTAGTGTGTGGAAATCCGTGAATTCTTCATCGCCACTGCCTTCACCGCTGCCAGTTTCTCCGGGTGAAATATCACCCCTTGAATAGCCGGAGTCGCTGAACATCATATCGTACATGTCACTTGCAGAGATTTCGCTTAATGGCGTTCCTTCCGTGATCGCTAAGCCTCCTCTCGCTTTGCTATCCTGTTGAGATATTAGTAGCAGAACAATATAGATAATATCACAGGGAATATGTTCGTTCAAGCAACCAGAAGTACTATCCCACCGTCAAGATTAAGCTTGCGTGTACGATTCGCTAACACGAAACTATGGAGAGTTTAATTGCAGTTCGCCAAACTCAGTCTGGTGACTATAACTATACTCAGAACATAGATTCGCTACTGGCCAATTCACTTCATCTTCCGTGGCAAAATTCGTGGATTTATGATTATAAGAGAAGTACAATAATCCACAGAATGACAAATTGAAAGAGAAGTTAATACAAGTTATTAAGTAAACCGGGTCAGTTATACTTACTCCTGGAGCCAAACTAGAGAGGACTGTGACGAAGCCCTCGTCTTCGTACTCCTCGCACTCCTCATCTTCTTCAGTAAGATCCTTGATTTTGTCTGGTTGAACTGGTATCACTTCGTCTGAGAAAATACAGTACACCAATTGATAAACTCTCATTTGCTGCTATGTAGTATGGATTTATTGTTATTTCTGCATACCTTCTTCGCACGCTTGATCATTGCAGCTTTCCTTGTGGAACATAATCGAATCGACGTCGCACTCGCTAGCAGGCACCATTACATTATCTTTCATGCAAATCACCTTGCGTGACATATCACCACCTCCACATGGCTTCGAACACTATAATAGAAATGCAAAAAGTTGTTTACCCTTCAAGTACAATTAACGTGTAAGTTGAAAGGTGTTGAACGATTGAAGAAATTCTTTGGATCTACCTTGCTCCAGGGACCAGTGAACCATTCACCCTTGCATTCCTCTTTGGCGATACAATTCTTCGTGTCATTGAACTTCTTCTCAGGATCACACTTATCTTCCGGTGCTTTTCTCACCGTTTCTGCTTCATCATCGTATGTGCCGCAGAAGACCTTACGACTCTGCACGCCGGTACCACATTTCGCAGAGCACTGTTGAATTTTTAGAAAAGATGTCATGTAATGAGCCTCGTTGAAAAAGAAGTGATTTGGATTGGAAAGAGGGGAAGCCACTTACGTCGCTCCATTGAGAGGTGTACCACTGGAACTCGCATTCCTGAGTGGCCTCGCACACTCGTGTTAATTCTGGCTTTTTCTCGGGGTCGCACTTATCATCGGGATAGACGGTACCGTCCTGTGTAGCGCAATGGGCCGTTCTCGTTTCTTGCTTGAGGCCACATTTATCGTCGCACTAATTAACAAAAGGTATGCAACTATAGAGACAATAAATTAGCCAATAAAATACGCGCAAGATAGTTACGTACACCACTCCAACTGGAAATGACCCAATCGAGCCCAGCGCATGGTCTCATCTCGCAGGCTTTCTCGCGTTCAGGTACTTCTCCCTCACAGGCATCGTCCTCCAGCACTTCAATCTTTCCATCCACTTTCTTGTAACAGGTAACCTTCCTTGTTTCTTTACCGGGGCCGCATAAGTGATCGCACTATCAAATGAAACAGACCATAGATTTATAGTTCCAACAGGGTTGTTACATACTATTTATTTAATGGAAGTACACGTACCGGTTTCCAAGGTCCGATGTGGAATTGGGGACAGTCCACGTCCTTATTACACTCTTGAGTTGTGGTGCCCTTTGGTCCCAGCGTCTCGATGCACTGGCTATCGTCGACAAGGGTGGGTATTCCACCGGAGATTACCTGCTCGCACTTGATTTCTCGACTCTGTTCACCACCCTCACCGCAGTGCTTGCTGCAAGCACCCCATTCACCCTCTATCCACTCCGGCGGGCAAGCGTCCGCGTTGCACATTTGCGTGTCGACCGGTTCCATTTGCGGATCACAAAGACTGTCGTCGACTGGCTGACTGTCCCTTCGCCGCACGCAAGCGACACGCCGTGATTGATAGCCTTAATCGTTAATAAAAATGTTGAAATCGAAAAGCAAGAGTTAATCAAGAGAATTCGAGGATTCTAGTTTGAAATATTGGCCGTACCTCCTCCACAAGTTACGCTGCACTCGGAAAACTCATCGGTTATCCAGGTATAACTGTCAGGATCAGACTGCTGCGAGAATCGCTTGGGTATACTGTACTCGTAGTGCACGCCAACATTGCGATCTTGATAGAGGAGCTGGAAAGCAATCGTTTAAATCCTCGATTCGTTTCTTTCGGGGAGATTTAATCATTTTCTTGGTAGGTGCACCTACCACTACATATATCGGCTCGTTGGTTGGTCCAAGTGCAGTGACGGTGTCCGGCGCCGAGAAGCCTTGAGGTTCTCTAGCGTAATGGAATATCGTCCCAGCGAATTTCAGACTTCGTGGAAAATCTATCCGCCAGTTGCCGTTCAGATAGTAATGGCCCGAAGTGTTCCTGATAGCTGTGTGAAATCATACCATACATATAACACTATCGCTCAACTATCGGGATTACTATCGTGCAATGTGTGTTGTCCGAGCGAGTTACGAACTAATTGCCCAGTATTTACTGACCCAGATAATTATTGGATGGCTCGATCTCCCTCACGACGATGTTTGTTGCCCCCTCAGGTATGAGCAAGATGTCGATGTATCCTGCGGATGGTATATTATGTGATCAACCATGCCATAGTCTTTCTCCTTAATTCTTTCTGCATCCTGATGACTTACCAACTTGGAGATCATCAGTATCGAACAATCCGTTAACGGTATTGCAATCGGAACCATCGCCGCCGCATTCCCGACAGGCATCCTCCCTGGCGTCGCTTCCCAGCATCATGTCACATCCAACGTGCTGACAATCGTGCGAGAAAATTATTGCTTGCTCATGACTGCCTCGATAGCGTCACTCGTTTAAGCGCACCAACGCGATTACCGGGCGGCTTTCACCGCTAATTAGACTGTATTATCATTGTTAATGGGAGATTATCGATGCATTATGGGATATAGTCACGCGCACATCCTGGTTGATCGGTTTTGTTAATGAATATCGCTGATGATCTCAACTCACCATGCACTTCCCTTCGACACAGACGTCATTCTTCTCGGCCTCGCATGGTGTGCCATCGGTCACTGCTAATTTCTGCCGATAGAAGAATCTTTCGCCTCGTGGCATGCAGTTCAGCTCGCATTTGTTCGGCCCACCAGTGTAAGGGATCCAGCTATCGAAAGATTCGAAGGAATGATCCCGTTTAAGTTATGCTGATTTTCAAAGATCTTAATAAGAACGTACAATGCTGTATGTTGATCAAAAGGTTTTTTAAAATTTCTAATGTCTTTTTGTTGGATGTCTTATTCTGTCAAAACGTTTTGAAGACTGTATACACGCTAACGAGATTCCTGTCGAGATCTTCTTGAGAGTCGGTTTTAGTGAGGAGTTTTGTCAGCCGAAAGTCCGAAGTAAGTGTATATTTTTGGATTACAATCGGGAGGCTTAAGTAGCGGTATCCCTGGAGAAGAATATCGTAGGTGCGAAGCCTTTTATCGAGGGTAGCATTGGACGCCCACGGATTGTGGGCTCAAAAGATCATTAGATCGTGTTAGGAATTTCAAAGGATCGTGAAGCAGCGTGGCAAGAACGATGTGTCCTCGACAATAAATCACTTTTACGCCTTGTACACGGATTCTGTGAGCAGGCTAAACGCAACTTTCTCGTCGAGATGTCCTGCGGAATAAAAGAAGTCTTTTGATACTCACTCATAATAAACCCCTTCGAAAGGTACGCTGTTAAACTCGGCGCACTGTTCAGATCGGAAGTCCTTCGAGCCTTCTGGACATTCCTGAAAGATGAGACAAAAGCTCCTCCTTAATTATGTCACACTCATGAATCAACTGTAAACTCTCAATGTTTTCTCTCTTGATTTCATTTCTCAGAGAGATCATCCCCGTTAAATAAAATCATAAATGATACAGAAAATGCAGACTCTAATAGATCAAAATTGAGGAAGGATCGCGTAACGAATGTTTTAATACGACAGAGCGAGGGAACCAAGCTCCCCCAGTGAACCCTCGAAAATAGAACGCCCTGGTAATTACTGGGTCGCGGTAAACATGAAAAAAGAGAGCTCGATGCAATAGCACTCGGTGAGGCTGGAAGGAGTGGAAGAAGTGGGTAGCGCGATGGTAGAGCAGGGTAGTTCGCCTGTTTTTTTCTAGAGCCACCTCTGCACCCAGTGCATTTCACTCTCTCTGCTCTTTCACGGGCCGTATATAAATTGTGACTGCGGCCCCTTCCCTCTTTTCTTTATGAAGAAATATATACGTGGGGCGCGTCGATGGGTATACGAGAAAGTGTCTTGTCATGCCGTGAAATCGGGCCGGGGGAGAGTTGGACGGGGGAGAAGCTGTCTCTCAGGATCGGTCCATCCACAACACTCTTCCTTCTCTTCGTTCTGCCATGTCTCCGATCCATTACATCAACTTAATCGACGTGTGACCACAGTGCCTCCCTTAGATAGTACCTGCTAGGTTACGATGGAACACAATAATCGTAAAACTCGTGGGGTGAAAACAATACTGTCGATGGTCTACGTGTGAAGGTTCGAAGATAAATCTCACAGGCTTCCAGGTGGGAGAGCAAGTCTGTTGGACTGTTTTATTCAGTATGGGGAGAAACGATTGTTCGAACATCGATACAACTTGTCGTGTCGAAGTACGATTGGCTTGTACGAGTGCAGTGCACGCACTACCAAATTATTTTGTGACTCTCGTCGGAGAAATTAGTCGGTCGAAATCGCAGAGCGACCGAATGGTCCATCGGAGGAGAGAAGCAAGCTTGTGCGGATGGGCCAGGTAATGCCGATAAATCGAGTGGAACCCGCGTAAAAAGGAAGAAAAGAGATCCCAGCGGGACTGGAACCACGCACGAGGATACGCCCGTAGGATTTATAGCTGGAGATTTCTTGCGGATGGAATGGGGTGGCCAGGAAAAGGGAGTTCGGGGTGGGACTGTCCGGATGGCTGGCCAACACGAGAGAAAAAGTCGAGTGCGAAAAGCACGACTAGAAAATGATGTTACAGAGATAAGAGACATCGTCAACCACGTCATACCTTCTATAATATTCTTCAAGTATTATCAAGCTAGTTTAAACTGAACCAACTGGATTGCTTTAACAAGCAGCCAACTGGTTACACATCACTGTTGAAGATCTACGGAATTATGAATCTCTGCTTTCGGGAACCGGAACATGTACCTTGGCGAATATAAATATTCGACCGTGATTCGAAGATGTATATACTTTGAGCAGGACGGTGAATGTCGTCGGGAAAAATCTGTCTTGCAGAGAACCTATTTATAAGCGGAGTGGACATCCAGAAATGCACGTGAAAATGCATTCTACGGAATACCAGGGATGATGGAGCATCCAACTCTATCTGGAATGGTACACTGCATTGTGTGAATAAATACATTTGTTTTTTTTACTGTACCACCTAGATTGTTCCATCAGCTACTTCCATTAACCCCACGACGACAAAAGTTTGAATTACAGGTTGACCTCGTTAAAGAAACCCCTCGTTCTGTACGCCCTAATAACATCCCCGTCACTCCCTACCTACTTGTCAAGCTTATTCAGGAACAAAAAAAAGTCCTTGACACTGCTACCAATTAACGTAGTGACTAATAAATACTCTAACAATATAGTGAACAAATCAAGAAAATTTTTCGATTCTGTCTTTTCAAATTATTGATATCAGCTCATACTTTAATTAACTCAAGATTAAAGCAGTAAAAAAGTGATGAAGCCAGACTCGACTATGAAAACCTAGAATTTTGTTTGAATGATTTACATAAAATCCCAGAGGGCCCAGAGTATCATAGAAGTTAGGTGTGAATTCGACCAGATTTTGTAGAAGCTGGCAGAATCCGAGCAATCGTCAGTGCAGAATCGTAGCATATGTCGCAGCCGTGTTATTGAATTCACCATGGTAACGGGTACTTTGCAACATCGTTTTCTACCATGTTACACGATCAGAGGTCGTCTCGCGACCTCAGCCTTTTTCTTTGCCTCCCCCGCATTCGGTTCAACCTTCCACTCATGCTGTGCGACTACGTCTCTCTTTGACGACGTCCTTTTTCTTTGCTTTCTACCGTGGTTTACCTCGGCGACCTTTTTGCCATACGCACCTATGCATACTCATTGAGTATAGGTGTGCTCGCGCCTGTTCTCTTCTTGTGCACTTACACACACACACACGCACACGCACACGCACAGACACATGCTCACGCCGATATTCGAGCCACCAGGACCACTCGAATTACCGTGGCGTGCATCAAAGTTTCTCCAAGCTTAAATGCAAACCCATTAATTTCCTGCAAATACCGAGAGCGAAGCGCGTGTTAATAGAAACTACCCGCGCCACTTAACAGTATCACCCCATAATTGGCCGGATTAATTAGTGGCGAGTCCCCGTGAAGCGATGGTTTATTCCATACTGAAAGTCATGTTAAGTCGATGGGCAGTTTCGAAGATTTTCGAAGACTAAGTATCGGGATTGACCTTCGCAAGAAACTCTTTCGAATTCGCCCGAGGGCAAAGTATATCCTTCGACTCCTCTAATTTATCTACTTAATCCTCATAATGCTCCACCCATGTCGATCGTTCATTGCCAAATTAGTCTTCAAGGAAAAGGCGTTTCTTTAACGGATGCTTCGAAAAGGTTTGCATGGTGCTTGGCTTCCGGGAACGCTAACAGCCCATTTAAGAAGCTACTTCAAATATCTCCTTCACCTTCCCTCTGTTTTGAGCTATACGAAGAGGCATACTTATGCCAAAATAGACGTGCTGAAGTAGTATATAAAAAAAGTAGAACTTATACTTGAAGTTAGTAAAGGATCTATTGATTCACAAATGATATCCTTCAGAACAGAGTTGTCACTTATAATATTAAGTCAACATTCATCCAGAACGGAAGTCTTAACAAAGGGAAGACAAATCCTAAGAATAATTAACCAGATGCCATTGAAGTTTTACTGATTAGTAAGTAGTACGCATTTTGTTTGCTTACATTACTAAAGGTGAATGCCTCAAATCTGAGATATGATAGAAATATATTATTAAAGGTACATGCCTACCAATATTATTTGCTTATAAACTCGCCGTTAGTTTAACTAACGGAAATATGTAAATAATTTCGACACCAAAATAAAACTCCTTCCTTATTGAATTTCTATTTTATCATAAACTTTAGCTCTCATAATCCACCAGCTCGCAACACACTCGTCTATCATACGTTGCTTTAAGTAAACGATTCGCAAAACGGATTCCAAGTGGCTTTACTTCGACGTGGCGTTAAAAATAATTTTACGATCCCCACGCGAGCTTCGAGACAGCGTGTACTTCCATGGGTGTTCGCCTTTATGAAGAAATATGTCTGGGGTTAAGGAAGTAGTTCTGTTACCGGGAATAGTAGTCCACCGGTAGTTCTCGAGCTCTGGTAGGTTGGCAGGACGAATGTTCGTGACTGGAGGAAATTAAATTAAAGCCGAGGGGTCAAGGGCTCTACGTGGAAGCAGTAGGTGCTTCGTAAAAATTGATGCTACAGCTTCGAGCACCGTGAACGTGGGTGGAGGCTTTTCCAAGTGCGCATGAAAAAATGATAGATTCCAATGCCAAGTTGTTTCTACCTTCCAAAGACTTCTACCAACAATGCAATCTATTTCACGCAGCTAATTCGATTGAAATCGAAGGGAGCTACGTATAGTATTTGCACCATCGTACTGTACGATTGGAGTTCTTTTTAAGTTTCGAGAATTCGTCTTCCTGCCAGAGAAAGCATCTATCCCCTTCAGCTATTCACATCGCGGAGAACGGCAAGACACTTTACGATTGTCCGCCAGAGCTCCTGTGGTTCCAAGTTGGCCGAACTACCCGAGGACACCCCCGAGTGCTTCCAGAAGAATTTACGGGCCACTCGTGGGGGATGATCTTTACAGCCACTGTAAACTTTTAATTCTCAACGTTGCTTCGAAGCTGATGGTTCGCACCGACGAATATGACTTGTCAGCGAACGCGTGGCATATTTCTGCTCCATGACGAGAGTTTATGATGCTCTTTGGTATTCTGTTGCCCTCGTAAAATACTTCTCTTCGAAAGAGACTCCGATGGATGTTTCCTGCAGGATAGAAATATGGGAATACCTGGCCGGCATTCTAACCGGTGGCCAGGAACTTTGAAGTACGATTGAATCCCTTGGATTAAATCGCGCTATGAACGTCCTTGGAAGAGAAGATAGAATTACTAAGCGACTTTTTGTCACACGATCAAGAACCTGCTGGTTCGAAGGTCAACGAAGCTGTGACTGATACGAAATGAGCTCAATTACATAATGATATAAATCATTTCATTAAAGACCTTCGAAGTGGCCGCCTTCAATTGACTGATATATTCAAAGGTTTCTAGGCCGCCCAGGCACCCCAAAATAAAACCCTCAAATTCATCTTGGCAAATTAATAATTAGTTTCAACATTTCATAGAAGTTGTCTTCAAGATTTCTGTCAAGATTTCATTTAACAAGTCAGCTTTTTGAACAACACCAGAGTCGATTAGCGAAAGCTGTGAATTCGATTGATCGGCCGGAGTTTGGACACAGATGCGAATAATTGAAGCCCGCATCAGCCGTCGAGTATTCGAGCGGTTCTCGATAGACTGTCAAGTCGTTCGATCTATTAAGGCAAATCGCATAAATCAACGAGCGTCATGCGACAATTAATCAAATACTGGCGTGCACAGCGAGAACCCACATAGCCGCGGCGCAAGTCATTCTCGTTCACGGGGCATAGCTTTCCAAGGCTCTCAATTCGACAGGTTTCGACGGCGGAAAAAGGGGCAGTGCGCCATCTCGTAATACAGGTCAGGGAATTTAGAACACCTAATTTTCCTTGAAACAGAAGGCGATGACGATGAGGAGAGAGAAAGAGTGGTAGCATGCTTTGAGAGATTAATACCGCACTTAGATATATACACAGACATTCTCAAGAATCATTCGTTATTACTAGTTGCTTTGGTCTTACCTGAATATTACAGGAGAAGAATCGCCTGGCAGCCCCGGTACACCGACTGTAGCCATTGTCGCTGTAACAATACCGCTCGCTTATTAACACAGCCTGTGGAAATGAAGCCTTTCAATGAAACAGGATGGCACACAGATTAAAGTAGGAATCACAGGGATGCAAATGGAAGCGGGGAATCGTTTAGCGGAATCGCACGCAAGTCTCTTTATTAAGGGCGGGCGCTAATTACATTTTAGTGCAATAGGAACGGAACTGGATCATTTGTCCCGGCGACAATTAAGGTATTCCTGGTATGCGAGCGATAATGTACACGCGGGAATGCATTATCTCCGCACAGTACGCTCGCGCATATTTCTTGATTGCTGTTAATCCCGATTACAAGCCGCGTTTCATCCCGGGATTCAGTATTACAGGAGGGAAACTACCAGTGAAATCATAGGCCGGCGTTCGTATCTTATAATTGCTCACTTACACTCCGTTAAATCGTCGGCCGGTTATGCTTTCCTGTTATCGAGTTTCTTTGGAACAAAAGATAATCTGGAAAACAGAATCTTTCTCTTCGTTTCAGGAAAGCTTCTGGGAAATCTGGACTAATTATATCTATGAAATAGAGTGTCTTGTTAAAGAAGAAATGCTAGGAAGTACATTTGTAAGAGAAGTTCAAAGCAATATTAATTTCCCAGTAATTAATATAATGAATTATCGTAGAATCTATTAAATGCAAAATGTTAATTCAAATGCATTAGATACTCGTAAAGATTCTATTTCAATCCTATTTCTTTTATCGCTTTACTAATTAACACTTAGTTCCTGCTTTATGTAACTCTCATGTTCGATTACTTCCTGTTTTACACGATCGCGAAAATTCTCTCTCGCTATTACAAATACTCTTTGCATCAGGAGTAAAGGGTAGTGGCTGGCGGAACTGCCGACGATTAGAATTGTTTCCAGCTCGAGATAAGGCGCTGGCTCGAGCGAGCGATATTCTTCCAGAGTACTCCTGCGACGGCGACTTTCGTGTAATTCCCGAAAACATTGGGAATTTATAGTACCGCGATGGTTAAACTCGCTGGGAAGCACTATTTGCGCCAACGACTTAAGCGCTAGGATCTGCTTAAAACTTATACTCTGGCAGTCATAAAAACTATTAGTAAGTAGTCTGAGTTCAAGGAAATAGGTTTTCAAAAGCTTAAAATAGTAGGTCGAGAATATACAAGGAATTGGTGCAAATTGGATTATCGGATTCATAGAGGCAATTAGATGAAGGGATTGATGATTGGAGGGAGAGAACTCACTCTATATCGAGACACTGCCTGGTTTGATGAGCGACTCCACCGCCGCAGGATCTAGAGCAGGAGCTCGGCGTCGACCAGGGTCCCCAGATTCCTCTCTCTGCTTCATCCGTGTCCAGCACGTAGCTGCCAGGTAGATAGCTCTCGCCATGTTGTCGACGATGCCTTCCGTGCCTTAATTTTATATGATGCTGCAACACACAAGGACCATAGAAATAAATTTATTACCTAGTCCTCCCACTCTGTCGCTTCTCGTTTTTGGTTCATCACTCCCATTTGCCCCCCCTTTTCCTATCGCTCGAACTCTCTCTGACACTCCGGTTTTCTGGCTTTCTCCTTCTCGGTACTCGGAGCTGGTGGTAAGGAGAGGCGGTATCTCGGGGTCGTCCAGGTCGTGAAAAAGATGTGGTCTGCCGTGAGAACGTGGACGCAGGGGGAAGGTTTCACCGTAAGTGCCCCCTTATTCACCTGCAGTCTACCTGCGACTCGAGCGGGACCAAGAAAGGGCAGGTATCTCACTTTTACACTGAAGCCGCTTGTAATGGACCGAATACGACCTTCGGTGTCACGCTCCTTTTATCAGGTCATCCCGATAATAATGATCTCTTACCTGCCCACTGAAAATCATCAACCCTTACCATTTACCATTTTTCTCGAGCACTCCCGTTTACTATCGAGTAGTTCATAACTATTCTAAAACTCGAGAGTTCATAAAGGATTTCTGCCGTACATTCAAGGAGAACAATTCTCGACTGGAAAGTACCGCGGGCGAAGAATTCCAACTAATTTCCGGATAAATGGTACGCAGCTGCTAGTGGCTCTGATTTTCAGCGCCGTTTATTCCCATTTTTTTCCCCATTTAAGGGGGAAACCCGTACAACATATCAATGGGCGACCTCCTTTTGGCGCGTGTCCAATGCAGTTTGCATTTCCTGGCTGTAAACTACTTTCAACCCCTTTCCAATAAAGATATGGGCCAGCGACGCGAGCGTCCCCTTACTCGAGATGTAATACTCCGATTTCATTAAATCTTCGTAAGTAAGGACAATTGAGATGCAATGTTTTCAGCAGTGCCATCTCTGGCTCTTATTGAAATAACAGGATTGGAAGTACTCGGTACGGCTCGATCTCCAAGTTTGATATGCTCGCGAAACTTGTGCCCCTTGCATCTAACTGGCTTCTGATTATTGGTGTTTCTAGGGAAAGTGGGAGAGAGGAGTTCGACTGATCTCTATTCAAAGTTTCAGAAGTTCGCTTGTAGGTCAGGTTTCAGTCACAAACGATTTCTACGGTTTCCTTGCTGGGATACATGCGACTATATATCTACTTTTACAAATAAATACTCTGAATAAAGTTTCTACTCGGTGGGAGTCTGAATTTTTTCAAAGTTCTACACGAGAATCAATAAACAGAGCCACCTGTTCGTGGTTCGTGTTGCTTATGAGACGCGGGAGGATATTTATTTGTGAATTTAATGGTTGATCGTAAAAATAATGTAGTATTTAACGGCTAATTTGTATTCGAATAATTAATAGTGACGGCGAGGCGCGATTAAATCCCAGGCGAAGCAGAGACTCAACGGTACTTAGTGACAGATTTATTGCACCTCGGCAATTATGCCCGATGGAGCTTATCCGGTTAAACGGCTCGCCGTGACGTTCCACCGTAACACATCTTATTATCTTGTTCATCGCGTGGTTCATTAGTAAATGGGGCCTCCTCACCTCCGCTTCGAAGTATGCAATTTACATTGGCAGGTTCATTAAAACTGCATTACTCGGAGCGCGTTGAATTATTATTGTCAGGATAGAGTGCCGAAAAATGATCCTTCTCGATATCAGTCGTGCGAGCACGAACGCCTACGAATTTTACACTCTAGCTACATGCTATTAACGTAATTAGAGGAGAGCGTATCTCTTTTCTCACGGGCGTTGGGCTTCAAAGGAGAGTCAAGTCACTGCATTTCCTATGATCTCTCGCGCGGTTCACGTGGTCTCGGCCGAAAGCCACCGTGGCGTGAATACGTCAGTACTGAATAAGTTTTGAATTTCGAGCACTGCAATATTCCAGGTCCATCTATGTAGCCTCTTCGGAAACTCGAGAAACAGCGCGAGAAAACTTTCCATAATCATTCGTATTCTTCACCGCAATTCGTGATGATAAAAATTAACGAGTAACTCGCGCTCGAGATATTTTCGTATGCCATATTAAAACTCAAATGAATTGCAATTTTATTTAATGAGAAACATTTACGAATTCTCTACTTCATTAATGTTGTACAGGGTGAGTCACTTGCCTTTTAATCATCCCCTTTCACACACGAGTCCCAATTATTTCCATTATTGGTACAATTTGATATTATAAATAAATGTAAGTGCGTGGAAAAAGACTCGGTAAATACTCCTTTATATTAAAATTACTCAACACCGTATAATTATACGATTTTCAACGGCCTATATCCATCATTGACGATTCAAAGGCAAGTGAATCACCCTGTACGTTTTCGAAAGGTATTACATAGTTGGGATTTCTGGTGGCGCGCATGTCTGACTTGGCCGTCTGATTCTCCTGAGCTTTCGCTCTGGTTTAAAGGGAACGTCACGGGCTGTGAATATTTCGGACAAGGGTGACCAATGACTACCCACACGCTCTTCACTGCCAGGATTATCCCATGGAATTGGGAGCGCGATGCTTCTCACAGTAATGCTGGAAGAGCAGGTCGCGATAAATCATCTAATTAAACGGCGTCTTAAACGGTGACTAACCGTCGCGCATGTCGAGTCTGCGCACATTCTTTCTCTCTGTCTCGTAAAGTCAGGCAAACAGGCAGCTGTGTGAAATGGTTTACATCATCGGATGACACCGTCCGGAATGATCGACTATTTTCGCGCCAGACCAGCAGTCGCGTTGCTATTAATTGTCACGTAACCCTCTGACGCTCTAATTGCTCTAGCCGTTGGCTCGTGTCACTTCTTTTTTCCTGGTAATTGAGAAGTACTTTTTACTCGCTGCGCTTTAAAACGGCTGGTTTAAAGGCCGCCGGATGACCTATTGATTTGCTAATCCGAGAGCTGTACTGGAAATTTGTGTCTGAAACGAATAATTATCGAGAAGAGCGATCGCTCGTTGAATGTCCCTTTTATGCTTCCACCGTGAACTCCTCGAAATCCGAAGTGCTTTCGTTCTAAGTGCAAAGTATATTAAGAGGAGAATTCTTTAAGCACTCGTCGTATTAAAGTGCGATCTTTATAACTGCAAAATGAGGTATTTATTACTGGTAGCTATGCTTTTACTTCGAAGAGGATAAGCTATTGTTCGGTTAATCGAAATCGATCGAGGCTCCGAAATCAAGTTACTACATTGATCCCTGAACAATGGCCTGTATTCTTGTCGATTATCGGTCCAGTGGCCGATTAGCCGTGGCATTGGCTCGCCGGTGCGTTGCGTGACTGCCATGCTGAGATACGAAAGGTAACCTGTTAACAGTGAAACATAATCCAATATCCCCGGAGGCAACGAACCGCCCCGAGGGTTTCTGTGCCTGATCGGATGACTATATGCCGCTGGCTTCCGCGACCCAGATTAACATAATCCCGCTGACAGTCAGTTAAATTATCCTGACGCGCGCGTGCATCTCTATCGCACCTGCTCGATCAAGCATTGCAGATGTGTACATCGGTCGAGTTAACCAGTTCGATTGACTGGATACTCACGAATGCGCCAGGAAATTGGCAAATGCATATCCGATCTCGATAACTGAGTTATACATATTTCGAGATAGTATTTAGTGAATTATGTATCGTCGTTCACCGATTTTCGTTCGGCTTAATCTTCGCGATATTAACAGCTAGATAGCCGACTCAATGTTTCTTGCTCGAAGCGTCCCTTGAATGCGGCGATAACTTCCCACAGCAAGAAAGTTACTATTAATCATGCGAGCACCGGATTCCTCTTACGTAAGAACGAGTTGAAAGTCCAGCAAAAACAAGCCACGAAATTATGCGCCGCTCTACTGGTTTTCGGAGCACTTTATGTACGCGGAAGATGCACAGACAAGCATTTGCGGTTCTGGAACGTAAAAGCTTTATACGTTTACGAGGAGAATCAACCTATTGAATTAGACAAATTGCGCATTCTGTTACTCGAACGCTGTCTAGAAATCTTACACGACGTGTCTTGAAAACATCGATACAACCGCCGATACAACCATCGATCGAATAAGTACGATTACTGGCGGTATAGAAATTATCGTGGATCATCGCCGAATCACTCTGTGATCGTGATTGCTGCCTTCCCATTATCGAGCACGTGCAGGATAAACGCGAAGGCGCAATGGAATTTGACGGCCGGAGAACCGAAGGAAAGAGCAAGCATGTATATGTATGTGTGTGTGTGTGTGTGTGTCTGTGTTAGTTCGGCGGGATTGCGTGGCGAAGAGTTAATTAAATGGTTCGAAGAAACGAGTCTCGAGCTCGGGGTCAGTCGATGAACCGTAAAGGCAACGTACCACGCCTTCCATTTAATAATTGTCATATGTACGATCGTCGTCTGGCAATTCACTTCCTGCGAATTATCATGTCTTCCTTATAACCTTACATCGAACTACTTTCGATTATTGCATTACGTACTTAAAGGAACTCTGATTAGACAGCAATTTGATGACTAAGCGTAAGGAATCTTATAAGTTGCATAAGCGAAAACACTTTCTACGTAAATCAGAGGGTTACCGGATCACGTTTGCTTTCATCTCGAAACATGCTGACCTATCAAACTACCTAGCAAAGCATTAGCAAGGGAAGCTTGTATTCCGGCTTTCCCTGATTCCTAGCAATTACCAATTACAGGCGTAGCAAGCAAGCGAAGAGCAGCGCTTAATTTCCCGAGGTTTCTCTGGGAAATCGTGAGGTTCATTTGGCATTCCGAAGCGAGATGTGGGTGAGCGAGAAAGTGGTGCAAACGATGTGAATCACCAGTTCTTCTGGAGGGCAGTAAGAGTCGTTGGGTTCAGATCTTCAGATTACCGACGCCTTCCTCAGCCGCGAATTCGTTGATGAGAGTAAAAAAGTATGATAAGTCTCGGGCTTTTTTACGAGGGGAATGCTCGTTAATAGTCCTGGTAAGCGATCCCCACTGATATCTCATCTCGAAAGTTCCCCTTTAACGAGGAAAAGTTACGAGTCTAGACGGATTTGTAAATGTAATTTCCCGGAGGCAGTCATCGCGCTTCGAAATATCGAGGAGTCTGTCAAGCGCGTCACGCTTGCTAGACGGATACGATTTTCAAATTGGCAAGCACGTGGCAGTATTTTACATTTTCGAAATCGACGCTCCACCACGTATCATGATGATTGACGTTATCTAGAATTATTTAATACCCAATGTATATAATATTAAACCTGTAATAGCAGTAAAAATATCGAGAGTGGAACTCGAAATACAATTCAAACCTATTGGCGAAGCTTAAAATTACAGAATGCAGCACTTTTATCTTCGAATTAAGATTGTATTTACAATGAACTCGAATCACTTTTGACGAAGAGAGTGCTGTTGTCAGTGGCAGACATATTTCTAAATTTTTCCCCATTGTCAAGAAGCATCGGATAAAGTTTGGATGATCCTTCGCGCAGAGAGCTACAACTCCGAGTACCTCGAGAAAGCCAAAACTTGAGGTTTGTCTTTTGGATCAACGCATCTGTCAGAGGAGTTTAGCTTAAATTATCTTCGGGGATTTAGTACTCACGTGCTTCGCAAGGGTGTCTGCTGCCTGAAGTGCGACAATAAATACAAGGAGCACCGACGACCTGTAACAAATAAAAATTACAAGCTAAAAAAAACATTCTTTCATACTAGCATCTGATTTATCATTGTGTAATGAACACCAAGATTTAAAGAGACATTTACGATCAGTTGTAAATGACTCAATGAACCTTCGAAATTAATATGCATCTGAAAAATGCATCATTAAAGCAGGCTTTAAAAAACTAGTCATCATTCTTTCGAACGAAGATATCTGTTGACAGGTTGGTGTGATTCATCTCACTTTCAGGGTTAATATCCTATCAATTGAGTACGGAAACTGGTCGGGCAACATTGACCCAGACTTTGATCGGCGGGTGAATGCGGCTGGGTTACGCCTGGTGTGGTAAAAGTTTCGCAGTCAAGTCGTTCCGCAAGTGATTGCGTCAGAGCAGCGAGCGGAAATACATACGCGGCGCTATACAGCGTTACGTCAAAGTGAACTTTCGCTGTTACTTCCACCTGACGAAGGCAATTGGCTGGTGCGCCAGCCGATTGTCGCGTGCCTGAACTGGATCGGGCTTGAACTGGGTAAGTGAGACGATTGCCAGGATTTATTGGCGCCGCGCAAGGACGCCGATAAATTATTTACTTCCCGCGTCCCCGTCGTTCCGAGTCACCACTGGTTTGCCAGCCTGTTACACGGCTTACTCGCCGAGAGAAGTCCGACTAGTTGCTTCAATAAATCAGAGGGAATTTTATGAATTACCTGGCCACTACATACTTGCATACAGAAACCATCCCCGTTGTCACGTTCGTCATAGAATTTACGAGCGAGTGCTTTAACTTGTCGCTCTTGATTAATTTCCTAGAGTTTACTGCACTCTTTAAAAGCAGATTCCTCTTTTATCAGGATATAATATTAGATCAAAGAGAACATTCTCGCGTTAGTGGAAATAATGAGGGTATATTTAAGAGTTAGAACGAAGAGGTTGGATGGATTTATTATCGAGGATAATTAGATGAATTTCTAAAGGAAATTTAAAGAATCTTAATCATTTTGAGTCTGAAACGAGTACAATGTCTAGGACGGATATGTCACTGACACCAAACAGTCGAGTTTGTGAATGAGCGTGCTTCTCTCGTCTGATGTGGTTGCGTAAGCATTCCTTGGCTGAACGTCATTGATGTTCTTCGATTTGGAGCTTTGCCCGACGATTCGTTGCCATTCTCACCATGCGAATGCGAGCTCGCACTCGGCGTCACAGGGAAGCTGCTGTTATCGCTCGTGGAATATAATATTTCCGATGAAAAATGGCTTGTCGATGCTCTGCTTCGCTCGGTCGAACCGGCGCACCCGAGGACAATGTGAGATATCGGTTCCGGGCGAGCGTTTTAATGGCACAACGCGCGCCCGCGCGCCAACAAACCACCGCGCGCCGCTGGTGCCGGTGCCGATAAATTGGTAAAAAGGTCCGAGCATGAATAATGCGGACGCAGCCGGGTTTGCAGCGCGAAATTATTTCCAGCATTAAGGATGAAAGGGAAGCGCGCCAATTTATCGTCTGATAGCGGACAAACGCGCGGCATTTTTTCGGTCCGGCGGCAGCGACGCGGCGACCGGAGGCTCTTTTGCTCTCGTTTCCTCGGAGCAAGAGCTTTCGGCAGTGTATGTCGCGAGCCGGTACCACAGAGATATCTTCTGGCTGGTTCTCCTCCGACCGTAATTATTACGACTGGTCGCAGGTGCGGAGAGCGAGCTCTTAAACGGGATAGCTGCATAAAACATGAGCGAGCGATGGCACATACGGGGGCGTTAATTGGAACGCAGGTTTTCAGCGCTCTAATTGCAAAATGCCCTGCGGTCTTTCCTCCTCCGTGTACGCCAAGGGCGATGGTCGGATTCTCTCCACGACATCGCTCCTTCCCTTATATCTGTGGCTAACCTGTCCGTGCAATTATCGACCACACGCGAGAACTCCCACATTCTATGCACTCGTATTAAAGGAGACCCAGGAAACTTTCATCCCTTATTAATATTCTGTTAAAAAAGCCCTTTGCTTATAACTTCGCTAGATTTCCGCTTATCCGTACAAGCTGCTATAACCCTTTACCGTTTTGGGTAAACGTTTAATCATAAAAGCAGCCACGGATCAAATGAGTTTTGGTGGTACATGAATATGTAGATCGACGGGCAAGCCTGGAAGCTGGATCCCAAATACATACTTCTAACGAGGCGACTGTCCTCATGGACGGGTTGCTTCCCCATTAGGGGATGAGTTCGAGAAACTTTGGACTTCGACCGGCCAATTAAACTGATCGCCGCCAGAGCAATGGGGCTAAAGTTTAAAGCCGCAAACGCTCTGGACCACGGCCGGTCAAGCCGGTTAGTTTCAATGGCAACAGGTGATAGGAAAAAATCTACTCGAGTTCTCGACGACGAAAGTTCGTGGTAAAATGTGGGAAAGTTTCAAGAGTAATTCCTTTGAGAGAGTCCTACTGTAACTTTAATTATTTCTCATGGTATAGTCAGCTTCTAATTACAACAGCCGACGGTCCAGGGTCTCTTTCTCTGCTAGTTATGTTGAGGTCGCAGCGGGCGAGGCTAGTAAAATATCGATAATGAAGGGTAAACGCGATGGTGGATCCCGAGGAATGGTAGACCTTGGACAAGCGGCTCATTAGTAGAGTGCGCTGACGGTGCGGGTGATATGCAAAATACTAAAAACGCTTTGGCATGCGGACCAGCGACGTTCCCGCATCAGATTATTCCCCTAGAAAGCACCGCGAGCATTTACGGCTGTGACCACGCTGTAGGTAACTGCAATCCGATAACATTGTAATTGGCTTATCGGTTATTAATAATCGTGCGGTGCTCCTTCTTTCGTTGGAATCAGTGTGTTCCGGATAAATTCTTCATTGACCGAATACTTTTCTATCTTGCTGAGCAATCAATCGAAAATAATCGTGCCATTACAGCGAATCACTCGACGAGGTGCGTGAACGTGAAGGACGACGTAAATCATGTCGAAGTGAAAAATGAGTTTCGATGGTACCAACGATTACCGGCGCCTTCCGCTGCGCTGTTGTGCAATAGCGCGCGAAATTCTCCCGAATGAAGAAATAATCGTCGTGTCGTTTTTATGGTGGGTGGAGAAGGTGGGCGAGCGGGCGGGCGGTACACGCTGGCGATCACGTTGGATTATGCGAGAGCGAGAGCTGCAACGCCGGTAATTCGTGAATCATAAATATTCACGAGACAATTAGCATCCCCGTGAAGGGTCACCCGGCACTCTCGCTCGCTTGCGCCCGCCGGATCAATTAATTATCGATTTCCATTACGCTTGCGTAATGACCTATTAACAAGCCGCGCGCCAGAGATCGTCCACGAACTTCGCTTTTAACACCCGATTCGCTCCCGCGTGCAAACCCAGTCACCTACCAACTTTGTCACGCAAATTTCCCTGGAACTAGTCGATCCCCTTTTTTACAATGCATATGTTTTTGTTTAACTCTATTATTCGTATATAATACTTCATTCTCTGGGAAAAAGAGAACTAACACTCTAGAATTGACGAATATATCCATGGTCGTTCGATAACTCGAGATAGCTACTTTTAGTTTCTTACTTGAAATAGACGTCCAATCGCAACTAGAGCTCGATTCGATAGAGTTATAGCGTACCACTCGATACAGGATCTCTAAGTGAATTAACCGACCGTTTTACCCACTCGGGGGGGTACATGTGGCAGAACTCGAAGGGGTCGAAGTCAACTGCAGCGAACACACAATCGCAAGTAATTAAAGTGTCATTTTTCGACGAGCCGGGGAACGTGACCGGGATGAACTGGGCGAATGCGGGCATTATCGGATCGAGGATATCGGTATTCGGATCACGCGGTGATCGAAGGGAATCTCGGCTGCATCCCGACCGATGCACCACCTTTCCGATGTAACCGCTCTGGAGGATGGATAGGTGTGCCTGTCGAACGTTCCTTCTCAATTATGGTGCTCTCAGAAATAAATGGGCTCCTTAAAATAATTAACGACTACCTGCCAGATTTTCAAGCTACTCTCCTTCCACTACCGAATGAAGTATCAAGTGACCTGCTCTGCTGCTCTGTTCACTCGAATAAAAATTCCTCTCTCTCTCTCTCTCTCTTTCGCGATCATAATTCGGCGTTCTTATTAATTACCAAAGTGGCCGGTTATTATGAGTGCAGGATAATCACGAAATGACTGTCCTTGCCGGTGATAAAACAAAATGGGACAGTTCTCATTAAAGTGAGTAACTCCGAGCTGTATTTCAACGAGAGAGTCCTTCGACGAACAATGTGTGCCGGCTAGCCTCTTCACCAACAATGATCCGAGCCGATTCGGGCCGGATAGTGGCCCAATCGATACACCGTATGATTTTCGATCATGTGCGGAGAGAGCGCGTGCACCTCGTAACGAGTGTAATCCGCGCCGGGTCGCCGGTGCGGTCTGTAATTTTCGGAAATGTACGCGGGAAATCGATACCTTTTTATCGCAGACTCGAAGGCCTCTCGTCGTATTTTACGATTCAGTGGAATTACCGTGAACTCGCCAGTCAGCGCCCCGGACAAACTGTGCTTGCCGCTGCCAACGAAAAAAATCAAGCGGCTCTTTTTCACGGATAATTTTGGGTGCGATGTTGGTAGGATAATTCATGCGAATTTCGAGGTACGCGCCCGATGATCATAATCGAGCGATCGCCCAGCGGGTAATAAGCCTGGCAGCCGTAATTAATAGGGGGATGATATTTTCGATTTGCGAGGACACACGATTCCGCGCTTGCTAATGCGACGTTTCACGCCAGATTGCACACTGTGATTTACCGCAGGTGGAGAATCATTTTTGCGAATTCCACTCGACGCGCTCTCGCGCGCACCTTTAAGCTGTTGCGATTAATTTAGCTGCACTGTCGACTTTGTACTGCACCGTTCGCACAGACGGCCTTCTCGTCAATTTCTTTTAATGCATAGTAGGACTCACCGAGCATTCGCCGGGCATGCAAAAGAGAGATTACTCTCGTTCGTCTTGGGAAATAGGTCAGCAGGTGGTGTTAACTTCGGTCTTTTAAATGGACTGGTGACCTTTAAGGACTATTGTTCATATAACACAACCCCTCGAAGAATTTCTTGGTCCGATAATACCAGGAACTATAAGGCAGTATTGCTCTAGGGACATAGTTTGTTAATGATGAAGGCTCAAGAGACTACACTACGGCTGTTATATGAACTTTATACGTCAGATTTGGGAGTCACGATTTCAAAGCCATAACGACCATCCAAATGGAGCCCCAAACGCTCGTATACGATCGCCATTTCGTACAGGCCTGCGAATATTATCGCACATAAATGAAATTGCTTCATTACATAGCAGGAATCCGTATCCAGTTACTTGCAAATTGTATATGAAATGAAGGACTGCCATGAAAATTACACTTCCATACTTGGCAGAGTAAGAGCAAAAGAGAGTGCAAACCATACTATAATATAACTGTCAATACGAATGACTCTTTAACCACAACTGCCGTCGAATCTCTTGGACAGGTGCCAAAGCCGATTCTCCAATCTGAGATTTATCATCTCTCGTAAAGTCACGGCGACCATCAACCTGACCAAGTCCCCGTTTACCAAAACCGCACTCTCCTCAAGGAATTATCACGCGAGCAAACTTAGTGGTCTATTAATCTTCTAGGAGAGGCAAAGCGATCCAAAAGTTCTTAAAGCAAATTTCGTAGGAGTTGTTGGACCGCAAACTTTTACCTTGTTCTTAGAGAAGAAACGCTATTGAGTTCCAGGCAAACTCCAAGTTCCATACTGGCAATATAGAATCCTACAAGCAGTATTAATCAGGAGAGAAGATCCTCATGGGAATATATAAGCATTCATAGGCTAACTTATTACGAGCTTAGTGGGAATAATCATAGTGCGGCGGGATGATCACTCGGTGTTGCCTTGCATATTGGGTGTTGCAAGGAGGCTTATGATTGGGGTCAAGATCATCGTCGAAGGATTATTCTCCCAGATGATTCTAGGCTTATCAAGAGCGTACGTTCAGTCAGAGTCAGCTTGCAGTTACTAATTAGTGTCGATTGGAGAGCGCGAAGAAAACGCCCTTAATTGAAAGGTCAACGAACACAATCAGGCTCGAAAGAACGTGGATAACTTGTAGAATTCCTCGCGCTGTGGGTGGCGCATGGTGTCCCATGGATGAACCAGTCCTTCGAGTTCGAAGAAACTACTCGGAGGACTTGTTTTCTCGTTCGGTTTCTCACCGCTGTTTAATGTTATGCCACCCTGTATATATTGTGATTGCGAATAGTTCTACGCTCGCGTCATCATTACTAGTTAAAGTTATCGGACGTTTGATAAAGTTTATTCGAAGAAGGTATTTGAAACCCTTCTACTTTGTTATAAATCGTTCCAACTCAAAGGCAAGCGATTATTGTATTATCGTTTAAGGAGGTTGGTGCCGAAAATGAAAATAATGAGATTGGATTGAAATTTACAGAGAATGGTAGTCAATGGTTATTGCACCTCTCTTCAAAATTTCAACTTCTTTGTCTGTACAGTTTTCGAGTAATCAATGCCGAAAAATCCATTCTTATGCATGGGCTCTTATGGCGACGAGAGCGGAGATTGTCGTTTATGGCTTAACAATATGTGATACAATAATGACACATGAATAAAAAACATTTCATATGGTAAATGAAACATTTATGAATAATCAGGCTAAGTTTTAAAAGCTTCGTCTCTCTGGTTCGAAAGTATTTGAGCAGAGAGTGAAAAGGAAATGGTTTCATTTGTAAAAATAACGTGATAAATAGCATAAAAATAAAAGTAACTTATAAAAGCAGATGTGACATAACACAAGCTTAATTGCAACTTGAATTTTCCTACTCAAAAATTGATTTTATTGTAATTTGAAAAGGCTTCAAAATTCTGTCTCAGTGCTCACGCGTTCTCCTCTTATCCTCGCACCAAATGACAGCACCAACCTCCTTAACTACTTTCTGTTCTTATACTTATAATAAGTTCTACGAAAAAGTCTGATTTTCTCTTGGAAACTCTCATTCACATCGACGGCATAACAGTAGAAGCAATCGACCACAATGAAGTTCGAAACTGCGCGTCCGGATGAATTCCTAGAGCGAGTTTTGCTGATTCACTGAACCCCTGCGCGTTCGTCGGCCTCCACCGATTCGTAGGTGCACTAGGAATGTTCAAGCCGGAGTAATTTCGGTCTCCTTTGCTCAGCGGTAAACGGGAACGATTCTTGGCAACGGGGAATTCAATGAAGACCGTTTGTAAATGAACTACGTGACTTCGTGATTTCGGGTTAAAACAAACTGCCTCTTAATTAATCTCGGCTGGCTTTCGAGCTATGCATAAGTAAGCGCGATGCAATTAAGATCGATTGTCGCTTCGTCAAGGTGATACGGGAGAGAAACAGAGAGAGGGAGAGAGAGACTACGTAAATGAGAAAGAACGAAAGAAAAATCTGGTGGTTAAAGGGCCACTTGCGATTGCACTTGCTTCGTGCGATTAATCATCCAGCGGGAAACCCGTACCTAATTCCTTAATGAGCGCAATGAGAGCCAGGAGCGGATTGAGCGGGTTGCGGGTTCTGTCATTAGATCAAACAGAAAGAAACGAGCCTCGTAAAAGCCAATCGTACATTTTCTTTAAGCTGCACTCGCCCTCTTCAGATCTACGAGCGCCGTAAACCATACTATTCTCTTCCCCCTCTTTTTCTCCACTCTGACTCGCCTTTCCTTGTCAGCGAGTAAGCGTACACTTCGCAAAGGCATTCGACGGAAATAAAATTCAACCAACGAACGCCCTATGATCAAGTGGTAATTAGCGACGCGTTACTTGCAGTTTTGCTTCTCGGATTCGGCGCACTTTAATATCCTTCAACTACTGTAAGCCGTTTCTCCGTTAATTCGACTGCATTCCCTGGGATAGAAGGCTTTTTTCCCATTCTCGCTGGAGGCAAAAACTTTGAGATGAAACGGTTCTCTTAAAAGTAGTTTTCTTGCTATATTCTCTTATCTCTGGATTTAAAACTAACGAGGTAAGCAATGAGGAAATGATTTCGTAAGTGGGAATGATAAAATAGTTGGCAGAAATAATTCTGTATATGATGGAATATAAGACTGTCTGGAGGGTCGACGAGAAAAGATGTTTTTGGGATATTTCGAAAGAAAGAATGGTCAGACGCAACGTCTCCCGTCGCCCGGCCACCGCTGGGCTGTTTCTCTGTGTCTGCATCTCTTCGTTTTGACGACCGCCAACACCACCACCACCATCCAATCCTACTCTGGTTGATGAACCCTTTCCATTCCATCCACCCCTCTTCGTTCTTCCTCTCGCGGTGCTTTCAAATACACACCACACCAGCCCACACCAATCCACCTTTTTACTTTAGCCCGCGAAAGACTCGCGCGGATCGTTGAAGAGCAAAGCGATGCTTGCTCGCTGCTGCTGCTAGCTAGGATTTCTCGCTGTGCATTTGTAATAATCAAGAATAATGGTAGTCGCAGCCAGAGAAGGCTTTGCTCCGGTGCTCGGGAGAGAGCTAATGGAACAAAGGAAAAAGATACGAAATCATTAGGCCATTAGCACCGGCTCTCAACTAATGCCTCTTTAAATGGCTCGCGTGCAAAGACGTCAGAGTCTACTTAAAGTCGTATTATAGCCCGGAGTGTTGCAGCTAACGAAATAACAAATAAAACGTCGACGGGAAATTGTAGCAAAAGGAGGTTGAAATCGAGGAGTTCACCTTCGCGCTCGCTGTACATTTAACGTAACGCGTACGATATATCCTGATGAAGAGGGCGAACGAAGCCCTTGAACAGTATCGTTAACCAAGAAAGGTTCATTGCTCTTTTCTCCTGAGGGACGATGCTTCTTCGTGGCGCGCCGTTCTTCTCGGAGATACTCCCGTCTACCTAGACGCTTCCCGGAATTCCCCTTGATTTTTTCCTTCTAAAAAGAGAGTCTACGTCTTCTCCGAGGAGGACGTAAAGTCTCCCTTTCCTTTTCCGTTCATCGCGTTCTCTTTCTCTGCCAGTTGTCGCCGATCATTTCGCCAACAATTCATTACGCAGCGTTCGGTCTTGGCCCGAACTCTCGAAAGTTTCAGCGAACTTGGCGTGGATTGCGAGTGGCGTCCTTCCTGGAATCCCTTGGGATCCAGACTCCTTGGTTAAAGACCAACGACCAGACAATGCGCCGGTTTTCCTGAGAGTCCACCTAATCTCCCCTGCAACTCTCAGTTTACCATTGCGAGCGTTAGATCGCCTCGTCTACAGTGCGAGCCGCTCAGCTGGGTTTTGTACTCTTATTTGTCCCGTCTGTATGGATGCAGAGAGAGAGAGAGACAGAGAGAGAGATAGAGAGAGTGCGCGTTCATGGAGACGGCCGTCGCCGTTGCCGCCGCGAGATTGAACCTTTGGGGGATTCCTCTGGCAGACTTCTAAGGTTTCTTCATCGCCTGAAGCCGAATCATGCTGAAGATCCGTATAACCCGACAACTTGAGACAACGTTGTCGTATCTAACTAATATTAATATCACACCAATTCCTTGCGAATTAGAAATGTGCCAAAGTTATAAATTTTAAAATAAAGATAGTAATAATTTAAAGGAAATAATAATCGTTGATAAAGTATTGACTTCAAGATGAACTAAGAAGTAAGACGGTTCCACTTGATGTAACAACGAGGTCAAGTATCATCGATGGCAACAAGCCAAAATTCCCGAAAATAATGAGGTTAATGAATCATCCTCTAAAAGAACTTCCCTAAGACAGCGAAGCCAGCTTAACTCGGTATAAACCAGGCTTTTATTTCGTTGAGTTTTATCAGCTAAATTACTCAACGAAATTCATGCTCCAAAAATTGGGTATAACGATGTAAAGTAGCGCGTAGACTCTTTGCGAATTGGACCGAATCTGTTGTCCCTGGGAATGAGAAAGGCGAAAGCAGTGACACACAAAAAAAAAAAGCGCCGTCGACGGCTACCGAAATTGTCGGCAGTCCCTTTGTCTCGGCCGAGGACTAATTGACCGGAACTCGAGTTGGTAGTAGATACTTATACCAGCCACTTCTCGCTCGTTCACTGCCTTCTCGTGTATCCAACTTCTGAGCCACTTGGACTAGCTGTTTTTTCGCTCGCCCTTTTGGAATTCTTTGGACCGCTCGGCCAAGGGACTTGTCGACCCTATCCTCATCGGGAATTCATTGCTTCTGACTACCAATAGGTCAGAACTTCAGCCAGAACTGATTCTCCATGGTTGAGGATGGTTAACTCTCAAATCGTCCTTTCGGTGAATATTTTTAGAACCATCATCCCTTAGATTCTTGTTCATTTGTGAATCATTTCTAATTTGTAAGTTGTTATTACTTAGTTGTAATTAATTCTTAGGAAGTTGCTTCTGATGTAATTAGGTTGGAAGGGATAGTACTTGCGGATATAGTATATATTTTGAATCCTGAAAGGATTTACGTAAGGCTGAGTCTGTTCAGACTGTAACCGTCAGCCTTCCTTAACAGGGATTATCGAAAGATCTGTTGGTAATTAGTAGTGAGGTATGATTGGCGAGAGGGTCCTGTCTCGAACAGTATACCCAGCTTGCATCGGAGAGTTGTCACTGACAATTACCTCAACCCGAGTAATCTCAAAGTGTCGGGAACGAGGTTGGAAGCTGTTTCTCTGTCCAGATAGTCTGTGAATCCCTTGGCCACGACTGCTCTCACATTAAAATCTCTTCCGGAAACCGTTGGAAGGTACTTCTTTTTACGAGGGTACTTCTTTCCTCGGCATGTACGAGAGGCGGCTTCGCTCTGACATCAGAGACATGTGGTTTCCACTTCGTCTCACCATCACTCAATCGTCACAGCCGAAACACATCTTCCTCTCAGCGGGATGTACTTCGACACTATGTCACATTAAATGTCAGAGAGTGCATCTGGCAAGTGTGAAAAAATTGTAGGCGTCATATTGGTTTGATAACAACGTGTTATCTGCACTCTTCGCGATGACTGAAGAGTTAATGATGCTTTTTTAATAAAGCATACGGATTTTGTCACGTTTTATGGGGTAACGTGAGAAGTGCGAAGTATTAGCAGAAGTGGGGTTTCAGTGCCAGTGACTTTAGAGCACAGGTCAATCCGGTAGAGCTGTGCGCTCGGCAATCCGAGAAGAGAGGCTGGGCATCCGCTACAATAGGTGAAGGAGACGCCGTAAACAATGGAGCAAACTAGGCGAAACATTGCCAACTTCACGGAGGGCTTGCTCCTAATACCAAGCTTGCAATGGGTACGTTGCGATACACCCAATTCCACTTGGTGAGCCCTGTTACCTTAAAGGCTCTTACAGTGAGAATACCAGGTGGTTCAAGGATCACGGCATTGCGAGAAACACTAACGTTCAAATCGTCCTAAACTGTGATTTAACAATCGAAAGAATTCTACTGTAAAATCGTATTAAGTTTATCAATTCAAAACTAAAATTCTACCATGACAAAATAAAGAGGACAAAAGATAAGCTTGTGCATTCCAATTGCTACTGTTCCACATTCTTTAATTAGAGTAGAACGATAAGTCTTAAGTTCATTCGAGTTAACGATCGCCATTCAGTAATGGAGGGCAAACAAATCGAGAGCGCAATTTTGGCGCATGATACCTATTCCTATTAAGTACGAGGAAATGCGGGGGAAGAGGTGCTATCTTTCCGGCATCCGGGATGTGCGCTTCCTATCTGAACGGACACAGAGAGCTCCGGTATCGCGCAGCGCCCACGCGCGTTACTACGCTGAATTGCTGCCCGATGAATCGACGATTTTGTGTTACGTTATTATAACGTTCTTCCCCTCTCTCTTCTACATCTCTTCGCTAGCCGAACCATGGCAGTATTCATTTTTACACCTCTTTTTATCGACGACCGAGTCTCCATAAAGCGAGTGGCGAGTGCTCGCGCAAAAATCGACGGCACGCACGTGATACACCCAGGTCAATTACGCACCTGTCAGCGAGCCGATCCTCGTCCCAGACTGTAATTAAATTGTTAACTAACACGATATCACCCGGCCGTCGAGCCCGAAATTGCTAATATCGTCCCACTTTCCCAGAATAACTAATTGTTTATTCGCGCCGAGCGTAATCACCTGCCGCAATATGACGCGCAATTTGTAGATTAGTTAATACGATCCTGGCCCTTTTCAAATTGCTATTGTACACTCGTTCTATTATTATGAATCACAATGTGTACGCTAGTATAGTGATGAGGAATTCCAAGAATGTGTGTTTCAGTGATACGTAGAAAAGGAAAGGACAAAATTGGACGCACGAACCAAGTGATCCTGTATTGGTAAAAGCGAGAGAAAACACGGAAGCGAGAATTGCTTAAGCAAATTACTAGTATAATTACATCGTGTCCACGGCCGTCGAAAACCTGTTTCCTCTTTGATTGCGTAATATATACACGCGCTCCAAGACTAATTACTTCTTTTTTGTGCGAGCAACAGATGTTATTGCTATCTAGTTATCCACGGTGGTTGTGCCCCTTGATTTAGATCACTGGGCGTTCTATATTTCATGGAAGAATATAGGTATTACGAAATAATTGAGGACCACCCGCGCAAGTTTGTGTTTCTTGAGTCACATAATAGCTACTGGAAGTCGAGGCCCTATCGAATGGGTGTGATGCGTGGCGAAGATTGAAGTGAAAATGTTCGCCGAGAAAGAAGGACAGGCATGAACAGCCGAATTAAAGGCGCGCACGCTCACCGAGATTCCATGACGCAAGCATCAGGCTGCAAGTTCCTTTCGGGCTATTTTTAATTCCGCGCGAGCACGTGGCATGGATGGCGAAATACGGCGGATCTGCCAGCCTTTTTTCTGGAGCAATTACGCGCCGGCAAAACGGCCGAGGAATGCCAGACACTCGAAACAACGTTGCCGGGGCGTCGGACGCACGGATTACAAGCTGAGGAGAGGGGGTCCCCACATTGAAATGCTGATGCCGGCGTGGTAGTTCTTCTTTCCCGATTCACCATTGCATTCGTATTTATGCCAGCCGGACGATTTAACCCAGCTATGAAACAGTGGCGAGTACGAATGAAACGTGTAAGGTATAACAAGCTTTAAAATGCAATAAATCCAGGGGAACGCGTCCTGGCTCGTCGAGAGTCCCCGGGCAGTTTTTGCTCGGGCGAAATCGGCTCTCTACTGGGCTAAGCCTGTCGCCGACTTTTTTTTTGGTTTGGTTTGGTTTTTTTGTTGCCCCTTCCCACTCTCTCGCAACCCTTTCGCATCGGTCGGTACGCTCACGGCGACATTAAATAAAGCCGTCAAGAGCGGCTGCGCGTATTTTTTGACAATGCCGATGTACACACTCGCGCGCGTGCAGTCGCGTTGTTGATGCAGTGTATGTACCGCGGCTGTGTTTGGCGTTTGTACTCGGGCTTGCGGGTTGAATGAATTATTGATTACGGCTGGTAACGCCGGCTGCGATTGCTGTATACTGCACACCAGCCGCGTGTTATGTCACTGCCTCTCAATGTATGCCGATGATTCCAGCGATGTCGTCATCAGCGACTCAAACAGAACTCGAGTCAGCCGAACTGGTCCCCAACCCATGAATCTCGACGAATTCGTCACGAAATTCTGTCACGACGAAAAGATGCCTGGTAATGTTCATTCCTGCAACTGTGTCGATGTTTTGAACTAGATTAATTTTGGAATCTGCCAAGTGGCAGGCGCACCTTCGGCAGAGCCATATAAACACCTCAAAAGTGTTTGCTCGCGGCATAAACACGCCACCGTGAAAATTCGCACTACGCCTGGACGAACCTGCTGACTTTTTGCTAATTCCCCACTGAAGAACACAACTATTCGAGATTAGGAACAACTGAATTTACCATGTTTCAATTTCCTTTAATGGATTTCAGACTTGAATTACTTTATATAAAAATTGTTAATTGCTAATGCGAGTTAATTCGAAGTATCTTTAAATGAAAACTTGGCTTTCTTGTATGATATCTATTATCTTTTTTGTTATATATTTCAATTTTGTGGGGAAATCCAACTGCTACTTGGCGCATTTTCTTACATTTTAATGTTTTTGGTTACTTTATATACAAATACAATTTAAAAAACTAGTTGATAGAAACAATTTAGCTACGACTATTTACATCAGGATATTTCCCGGCCGAACATAGTACATCGAGTGTAAAAATGAATTAGATAAAACGTTACTAGCTATATCCAGGGAGAATAGTGTCCGAACAGCAAGTTCTCCATCATTAAATTAATGAGAAGGATATCAGAAGAAGGTAGTGGGTGTGCTATGGTAGTAAGGGAATAGCGAGTGAAGTCAGTGGATGGGAAAGCAGTCGGAGAAAAATGATTTTCCCGCGAGTGGCGGATAGGATGCGGGATGATGCGGGACTGTGGGAGGGGTTGGTACCGATAAATGGAGCGGTGCAATCAGCGTTTCCCCACCGCGAGGGAGAAGGAAATCGTGCCGCTTCCGGCTTCCCGTGTCTCCGGCTCTGGTACTTTTAGAACACCCGATAAACAGAGAAGCTGTGCTCGCCGTCTATTATGGAGCCCGGCGCGTCCCAGATAGCCGCCGGATAGACGAGACGAGGCTTTGATCCTCTAATGTTATGCTGATGAAGTGATGCTCTGCTAACTCCGACATGCCGCCTCGCAATTGCGCGTCCCTCTAATTCTCTTTTTTCAACTCTTACCAGACCGTTCAACGAGAGTAATGACACGTGGAGCAAGGCTTACAGAGTGTATATACGAGCGAGAGTGGGGAGGAGTTTGTCCTTAGTCGAAATACATGACCAAATTGCTCCTGATAAGCTGATACAGCTACTGATATAGTTACTGTTGACAGTATACACTCTGATCGATATCAGATTAACTACTGACGAATTTCTCGGATGTAGTAAGCTGGTTAATTATGTTTATTACTTCTCGAAAATGATAACAGTTTTAAGACCTCCTCTTAGTACTTGATTATTCGATATTCATTCACTGTGATGTGACTGTTACCAGTCACGCTATGAGTAATACATAATCGATGTTTGAAAACAGTTGGAGTCTGGGACTAAATTTGTAAGAGGCTCCTAAAAGTTCTACGTGATCATGATTGAATCAAGGCATTGAAAGCGTACCTTGTTCAGATCGTAAAAACAATTTGAAAAGCGAAAGCCTTACGTCAGCTTTTAGTGTGTGCTTGTTTTTCGAGGGAATTGTTATTCCATCGCCTTTAGTGGAATTAAGAATTCGATTACCAAAATACGTCGACGCTGTGGTAGCTCCTGGGCTTTTACCGTACTATTTGCTCACCGGCCACGTAATATCCGTTGGTTGATCTGCCGGATGAAACTTAGTTAAACGCGTCATCCTTGAAAGCAAATGGCTACTCAAAAGTCATCTGAACGGCAAACTTCCATTGTGAGCGTGGAATTCGTGTAGCGCGAGAAAAATTGCGAAAGTTTCCTCGCATCAAGATTCCTGGAACTTTATGAATTTCCAACATCGCCCTACCTGTGTTTTCTCAATTGCACACTCGCGGAATGAACACGTGTCCTTTTTGAACGGGTACAAAGTGCTTTCGCGGTAGATGCACTCTTGTGCCTCGGCGCACGGAGAGGCTTCGTCGAGCTTTTTTCCCTCGCGAAGACGTTCGAATACAGCGAGACAATAAGTACTCCTAGCAGCGGCATCTCGAACTGGTGCCCGGGCGCCGATATGGTACTGGAATGCAGCGTGGAAAAAGGCCGAGCTACCTTTAGACTTTATAGGGGCTGTAAATTTTCCAGCTGGAATTGGCAGGTTGTCTTGGAAGCGGTAGTACTTTCCACAACGTTCACCCGGCTTCTTCAGATTCTCTTTTTCTTTCTGAAACTGTTTCTGACTTCAAATGCTCCATAAAGGAACATGTATATGATAAACGATGTTCTCCTGAACCCGTAACACATATCTCAAAGAACTCGGACATATACATTCGAAATTACCCTTCTTTTTTCTACATCTCTAAATTTCCTTGCTATGCCAACTGTTATTTAAGAAGTAATGCGATGCTTTCATGTTAATACTTAGCTATCTCATTTTGCTTGGGGGTTCTCGTTTGCCACACGACGCGTGTCTTGCCAGGGGCCACCGCACCAAGAAGAAGTCAAAGGCCTCGCCTGGCTCACCAGGTTATTTCCATGAAAGCAACCAGGCTGCCAGGACTACGCGAAAGTGGGCCTGAAGGATCCCCAAGCGAGCATCGCTCCTGAGCATCTCCCGGAGAACGTTACTATACGTGAGTGCACGCAAAGTGCGCTTTAAGAACCGCACGCTCCAGCCGCACCATCCTGGAGTCTCTCTCTCACTCTCTCTCTCTCTTGGTGGCCATAACTGTAATAGGGACAAATGTGTACGCCGCTCTCGACGGGCCTCGCATCCTGGAATTTGTAAAGTACATCCTCTCCTCGCACCCTTCTAAAAAAGCTCCCTCACCCCAAGTGTCTCAAAACATTTCACTGGAGTACCTGCTTCTAACAATAAGCCAGACATCAGACAATTATCGTGTCAAAGTAGAACTGGTATTTTTAAGAAAAATGGAATTGAAAGGCGAAAGTATGAAATGTTGGAGAAATGTCAGGGGTGGTAGAATTTAGGAAGTTCGATTTAAAATTCAAGATTCCTCAAATGGAATAATAGGAAGGCGGTGGTTCGAGTTTGACGTGCTCCTGTTATCGGATGGGGGAAGCTGAGAGTCTTATCTCCTAGAGTAACGTCAAGAGCACTTTACGCATCCACTCGTTTTCCCTCTTTCGTAATCCAGCGGTGACTCCCTTTTTTCTTAGGTATCTACTCCGAGTAACTCGCAATGGAGAGTCGAGGGTTCTCTCTCTCTCTTTCTCTTTCCTTCTTTCTGCCTTCTTCGTATTCAGGATTTACACATAGCTTGTGTACCGGAAGACACACCTGCATTTCGAACGTGTAATATAAATATTTGAATATTTCTTGTATGCCTGTTCATCGCATACTCGATAACCGAGGTTGTCAGAAGAAGGAGCAAAGTGAGCCAAGTACGTAGCGGAACTACTATTTCGTAGACACCTTGGAAGTTGTTTGAAAACGTAAATCCACCTCGGTAAAACGACTGGGTTGCCGCTTTCACGCTGGAACAATGACGAGAATGCGGAGAGACAGGCATTTTAGATGCAGCGTTGAAAGTGCGAATACCCAATTTTTCTCTGGAGATAATAACTGACGACATTAATGACTCAACGTGGAAGAAAAAGAGGAAGTCTGAAGAAGAGAGGATCAAGCGATACACAGTGCTAGGTCCTTTCGCGCGATGGTAGCTGAGTCCAGAAGGGTAGAGGGCTCTCAACGAAACTAGGAAGGAAGTGTTCGCCAGCGAGCTTTTTAAGCTCCTAAAAGGTAAGCGTGAAGTACGAACGCGTGAGAAATGAGATCTCACTGTTGCTGGTATTAACATGCGCACGAACTGGATTTGCGAGAAAGAAAAATTGCCCTTCAGTTGTTACTGAAACGGCTGCCTCGAAATATACCAGGACAACTTTGCAGTCTCTTAACAAAAGTAAATCGTGAAAAGTGCTCGGAGGAGCGGAGCGTTTGTTAATCCGTGGCGAGCGAGATTTACAACTGGCGGCACTTAAGAGCAATGAAAGCCTTCTGTCCACCGACGATACGATCCAGAGTGTTAAGAGAGAACAGCGGCTGTAATTCCGGCGAAGAGAACGCACATCCATACGTGCCGACTACCCAAGATTCCTCACACCCAGGATCAAATAAGAGCTCAAGCGTAAATCAACGTCTTGCAATCTGAGCATTCTTCTCCTGATTGGTCAATAATTCGCACCTCCAAACATTTGTCGTAATGACGAAACAATGTATGATTCACGATAAGTTCCAATGAAATAGAAATTGCATGCGATTCGATTGATCGAATGTCAATGTACGCGACACCAGACAAAGAGTTATCACCTTTCAACCTTCAAACGGTAGTTCGCCCGCACGATTCCAAACGCTTGCCAGCAGTTCCGAGAGTGACGAACCGCCGCCAATTCAAACGTGTAAAATTTTAATTTCCATCGGTGCACCGTTCCGTCCCATCCCTTCTGCTGTTTGCCGATGGTGTGTTGCGTGCGTGCGCGCGCGCTCGCTCGCGCTTCGCGAAAACGGACGCGACTCGTTTACGAGCGTCATACGAGTCGCTAGTTCCCATTGCAATTGAAGGGCGGTCAAAGCCACCGCTATATTCCGTTCCAGCGGAAATTCAATTCGAGATCGTTCTTGACCACCGCGCGAGGAATTACGTAAAACTCAATGAACGCAATTTCGCCTATGACTACTGTAATATCGGGCGAATTTATCCAAGAACTGAGAACGGAGGACTGACCTCCGCTGAACTAATAACCACGTATGAATTCTCCCGTTATGTTGGTTTCCAGTATTTTTCTCCCATGCATTTCCAGCTCGCAGTTCATAGGATATTATGAAATGTGAAAATTTGTAAGAAATAAGTATTGATATAATCAAAGGATTTTTTGGAAATATAAGATTAGTTTTTTGTTAAGAAATGAAGGTTTTGATAAATTAAAAGATCATTCACGTAAATTGAAGAAAAATTGAACGATGTCTGTCTTGAGGTAAGAATTTATAGTAGAAGGCTAGTCGAAGCTCCTTATTCGTTGAAGTGTTTAACGATAATCGTCACGTAGGATCTTCCTGCGATACGATCTACTAACACTTTGCTCCTCAAGTCGACACCCTTTCTCCGATCGGTATTTCCGATTAAAATCAATGATCCTGCGATTGTTAGCACTCCCTTGAACCCTGTACATTAAAAGCAATCAGGAATAAGAATCTTCCTTAACCGAATTATTTGTGTTTCTACTTTTTAACCGACATAATGATATCTCTAATAATCCAGGCAAAAAGAGCCTTTACAACACGAATTTATTCAATTCGAAATATAGCGCAACGTGTTTGCTGAGTCGAAAGTCAAAACAAACTAGAGAGAAAGGTGGATAATTACATTCACGTGTCAGCAGTTGGCTAGCATCATATTTTTCGGATTGTAGGAGAGCACTGTAACCCGAAGAACCCGTTTCCCTGGCGGCACTTTTGCTCGCTGCCACGTACATTCTGGGCTAAGGCCTCTCGAGCGGCAGAGGTAGAAAGAACGTGGGGACAGAAAGGACGACGGGATCTCGAGTGCTCCTCAGGATTATCTCTCGGCTACTCTCTCGCGTTTCCTTTGCTCCCCCTTAATCCTCAGGCCGATTTCGAGGCCCGGAAAAATTAGTGGGATTGTTTTGACCCGGGACTTTCATCCCTCTTAAAGGACCACTTGTACTCCCTTCTGCTTACTCCTCGCTACTTTTTTTTTTTTTCATGTTGATCGTACTTACAGCCACTTGGCCGCCGAGTGTGTAATACTCCTGGATGAGAAGTGAGCCAAGGATCAAATTGCAGGTTGAGATTAATATCAGCCGAGTCCTTGCGAACGGAAGAAGCATATTAGGAAGAAACGGAAGTATACTAAGCGTATTATCGAACTTGTTAAAAATTCAATATTGCAAGGAGTACGCGCGCGCGCGCGCGCGCCCCTGCCAACGACTCATTACTTTCTTGACTCATGAGAGCGCGCGGCTAAGCTCGAGAAAATTAACCGGATTGTTTCGAACGGTGGCACTCATCCTCTTAAGGGATTTATACTCGTTTCTTTTTCCGGCTGCCGCGTCGCTAGCAGCTTATGTCGGAATATACTATGCACGCATGCCTGCGAACGGATTACGGATCCCGCCACGAGTGTATCACTCGTTTCAGACCTCCTTTGACAGTAACCGCCGGTGACTTACGATATTCTCTAAAGAATCCTCGCTTA
This sequence comes from Ectemnius cavifrons, assembly GCA_964023945.1. Classification (NCBI taxonomy): domain Eukaryota; kingdom Metazoa; phylum Arthropoda; class Insecta; order Hymenoptera; family Crabronidae; genus Ectemnius; species Ectemnius cavifrons. The sequence continues at coordinate 2,612,145 of OZ030386.1, read as the reverse complement.
TATGAACAGTCTAAGAGCTTTAGTAAGAAGCGCCAGCTAAATACTCCTTATTAGTGGTTATTTTTTATATCTGCCCCATTGTTTTACGCCAGTTACTTTCGATTTCTGCTTACTCCTCTCAAATCTTTATACAGAATATGACAGAATCAATGTATCACAGAATTAACAAATTTCTTTACAAATGTAGAATTAATTTATACTTTGAAATGTACACCGGATATGTTTATATATATATATAAAATTTATGTAATAATTAAATTTGTTGAATTTAATTTATTATTTAGGTTACAATATGAAATTATTAAATTGGATGTTTTTTACATTTCCGATGTAACCTTAATGAAACTCCTCCACTATGATTCTACGATCAATTATATATTATAAACTACGACCAACGTTATACATTATAAATTATAAATAAAAGTCCTGTCAAATTTCTTTTACAACTTCTATAACTGAATTCTAACTATGCGAGTCATGGCACTCGATGGTAGAAACATTTGCGCAAAATTCCGTATTTCCCTTAGGACTTAATGGTTCGAGTTACGTTGATCACGACGGTCCGATCGGAGAGCGAGCGAGCGCGCGCGGGACCGAATGAAATTTACGAGAGTGGTGGCCACGCTTTTTCACACGCCCGCCGCAATTTTCTTTAATTGCTCGTCGGTGCACGTGTCCGTGGGAGTTCGCGGATGCACGATACAGCGAGCAGCCGGTCTACCGGAAGTTCCGTGCTCCAAGGAAATCGGACAAGTGTCGGTAGTGAGGGAGAGGGAAAAATGAGTGAGAGATGGTATAAAAAAAAAAGAAAAGGCAGGAGAAGCGCATATTTCAGTTGGGAGCGAACGAAGAAGATGTTGAAGGGAGATTCGTATACATAGGAAAAAAGGGGGATGAAGGAGGATTGGGAAGAAGATCGCTGGAGAAAAAAGCGAGTCGAGTGCCTAAGGGTTGAAGAAGATACGAGTGCTACTGGCAAGCATCGAAGGACGGACACACCGAGGATTTCACAAGCTCGAGAGAGACGCAGAAAGGGGTAACGATGGAGAGACGAGAAGAAGAAATGGCATTGGGTAGGACAAGGAAAATCGAGCAGCAAGGAGTAACGTTGCCAGTGCTGAATATTGCATTCATATTCAGCCGCGTCATTTTCGTCGTTGACGCGACGCCGTTGCTCGTAACCGAGACCTTCCGTCCGACAGCACTCCCACTAAAGTTAGGCCATGCTTCCACTCTTATTTGTTCGAATGCAATATACGTGTCTCGCCTGTGTACATCACTCGAGCGACACAACTACGCTCATGCGTTTTCATGAAAATGATTATTATTCCGCTCTTCTCTCGAGCAGGTCGCGAATTCCGAGTGGTTGCGCTTACGGTCGTTCAGAAATAGAGACGTGACTATTATGAAACATTGCAGATTGTGAGAAAGAAAGAAAGAAAAGAAAAAGGCAGGGCTTCCGTAGTGGAAGTTCAGTAACAAGTTTCTCTGGCGTGCCTGCATCGTTAGTACCGTGATTCCATGGTGTTTAAAGGATAGCGTGATGCAATGCATGCTTTCTGGACACGGCCCACGTGTCATTACATGGTACGTGCGAGGAGGCAACTCCGACACGATGCTGCAGCACGAAAGGGAAGAAGGTCCTACGAAGAGGAAGGTGAAAGGAAAGGAAAAGTCTGTTGGCAGGGATCGAATCAGAGCCGGGGCATCGCTGGAGCAAGCAGTAATTAATTGTACGGCCGGTATCCAGATAATGGCTACTAATTAACCTCGCCGAGGTACGCTGTGGGCGATCGGCTCAGCCCTTCTTTTGGATCACAGTGATACCGTCGTGGCCCGCTGCATTCTGGCAAAGCCCTCGGGGACTACCTGCGACTGCAATCTTTCCTTCAAGCGTTGCGAGATATCGGAAACGATTAGAAAGGCTGCCAACTCGACAAAGAAAAAAATCTATTCGAACTAAGTGGGTGAATGACTTTTTTACGGAATAGAATTGTTGGAAATTATTGTTTTACAGGCTACTATTGAATTTACCTCTACGTATTATTACCAAAAAATCAGTGGTTAAATGATTGAACGTTCTGGCTGAAAGAGAATAGTCGGAATAATTGGAAATGTATAGGCATCGACTGCTCGTTAGAGAAGGACCTTTAAAATCCGTGATGAAATCTTCGGCACACCGGAGTCTGCATAAAGCGACGGCGGGTTTCGGTATGTGCGGCTTTAACGGAGAGCGAACGGGTGGCGCAGACGAACTTACCTGAAACAGATAAAAAGATATACGTTAAGAAGAGGTTTTAATTGGAACGCGCCGTCATTTATTCGCGAGGGTTGCCGCGACGGGGCTTTTGTGGTTCGTTAAAAGGGCTTGGCCCTTTTCAAGGGCCGTCATGGTAAATGGTGGATGCCTCGATCGCACAATATGGAAGTTCTGCAATTGAGAGAGGGCGCGACACCGGAAGATCGCTTCTTCCACAGTCGCCCAGGTTCATTTAACAGAAATAAGATATCCTCCCCTCCTTTTGTATGATCCAGCAAGCGTTCCGCGCCAGCGGACGTCTCACTCTCATTCAAAAGAAAAAGTTCTCCACTCGCATTGCCAATTCATTATATCGGAGGCTAAGTCCGATGGCGCACAGAAGCCTATGGGATTCCAAACATCGAGTCAATGGCAAGGAATGAAAGCGTTAGAATGGTCCGGTTAAGAGTGGACGGTCTATTGAAAATGTCGCAGATAGAACGCGTACCATGCGAAGTAAGGAAAAAGGGAACTATCGATTGCCGTTTGTTAAAACAGTCTGCTCTCGAAATAAAGATCCCGGCACGAAAAACTTTCTTGTCCGTTCTTCATTCGGCTAAATGTGATTGAATAGTTCTCACGTGGATCGCTTTAATTGATGAAAAAAGCACGGCGTGTTGCGATCACGTAGCGTCGCGGGTTCAAAGGAATTGCCACATCGCTCGAGGACAAGGACGGATGTCCTGTTACGTGAAGGGCCAGCAAAAAAGTGTGGTCCAGCGTACGGCTGCTGGGATCCAGTGGTCCAGAGGTCTCACGTTTTCGGGAACGTTGCAAATTCGATTAAAGCGCGACGCTGCTATCAAACTGTGCGATCTGAAGAGCGCATACCTTTCCCGCTCGCTCTTGTTGACGGAATGAAACTGAGCCCAAAGGAAGGACAGAAAAAGAGGATGTACTTGGCTTACAGAGCTATCAGTGACTTCATTAAAGCACTGCCATCGTAACTCTTCCAGTCGCGAGCCAACCTTTTTCTCAACATCCATCCACCTTTTTCCTTGGCGAAGGAATTTCTGGAAGGATGAACGCGCCAGGAGGAAAGCTGAAAATTCGAAAGTGTCCCTGCATTTTATGATGTCATCCACGAAATCGGACTTGGCCCACCCAGCCGCCGCTGCCGCTGCTGCCGCCGTCGTCGTCGTCGCCGGTCAAGAACGAGCCCCGGGGTCGAGGTGAAATGTGACCGGCGTAAATCGTCTCCACGATAAAGTCATGCGCGAAGGTAAACGACTGCATTCGCTAAAAGCGGTCGTAAGTGCGCCCGCAAGGAATATCGTGCCAGCTGATACGAGCCTTCAGAAATGCGAGCGAGTGTGCGGTGCACGCGAAACTGAAACCTACTTTTAGCATTATTACCATGAGAGCCTGTAAGCGATGCTGCCCGTCATTTGCACGTAACATCTTCAAGACATTACAGCTTGGCATTGTAATCCGATATTCTCTGACTCGTTATACGCTAATGATGAGTGAGCAATCCTCTGTAACGATTATACTAAGTAAACGTTCCTTTCCGCATCGATGTAATACCTACTGATACTCACCGATCCTATTATATCATACGATTGCTATTACGCAAGCACATATGCGAAAGAATTTACAAGCTTCTCAGCATTAACAATGATTTCTCTACCACGCCTATTCCAATTTCGAAACCTCGTCCCTAATTAATAAATCAATTTTTCCTAACAAAATAAATCCAACTTCGTATTACGAATTCTTCCACTTTCAAACACAGTCTTACAACAAAGAGTAATTATTTCACATGGATACATCTGTTTGAAGATGATGCATAAGTCTGGTGTGCAGGAGGTACAGTTGAGTTGGAAGTAGTCTGAGCAAGTGGAAGTGGACGGTGGCGGGCAGACAGAGGAAGAGAAGAGTATGGAGAGAGCTCGAAGACGGGAATAGGGAGGATAGAAGAACGGATCGCGCCGCGCTGTCTGCAACGACGAGACTGCAAGGCGGCCGACTGCAGCCTCCGGTGCATCGTATGTGTGTGTGTCTGTCTCTCTATGCATGTGTGTGTGTGTGTCTGATGCACTTGTTGCAACAATATGCCGCGGCTTATCCCGCCGGCGGCTGGCTAAGTGCGCGCGTGATTCATGCGCCCGTCCACGTAGCAGTGGTGGCTGCGCGAAACTCGTATATGCTGCACACCGATGCGACCCTGCGATGCGTTGATGGCCTCACGCATCTGGTGCATCGGTCGTCCCGTATATGTGTGAGAGATCTACTCGCGTGGGAACGCCTCTCCCGTGTAGGCGTTATTTTGCGCCCGAAGAATAGGCGAGCCGCCACCCGTTTCATGGACATCGAACGCAAGCCCTCTATAAATCTTCTATTTAAAATGCTCAATGTTAAACCGCCCTCTCTCCACTGAGATTAGCAAAACTGGGAAATGGAAGGTGAACTCTTATTAAAAGAATTAAGAGTTCATCAGGATAGGTAAATGGAAGGAATGAGTTGGAATACTGTCTCGGAAGATATTGATATGTAATAGAGGGTACATATACGGAATCGCTACTTATGTGAGTATGAATGAATGAATGAATTTTTTTAACCCTTTAACTGCTGCAATCGTCTATTGGCGATTGACTCTATAAATATTTCTCTGGTAACTATATTTGCTTCTAACTTTATAAATGCTCTTTTATGTTTGTTCTTGACTGTTTGCTCGACGATACCAAACATATTTATGATAGAGACTCTCTCAGTACCCGTTTTTGCAAAAGGGTGTTAAATTTTGAATGCTAGTGGGATCATGTTAGATTAACTTTTATAAAACAATTTATCTTCTTGTTTAATAAACTTATTAGCTTATTGTAGTTTATTATAATTTGTAACAGTCTGGACGTGACAAATTATTGAATGTATCACAATAAATATTTAGTTACAATATTTTAATATTTTCTATATTTTTAATTATTCATAAGCCCAATTTTTTTAACCGTTATATTTTCTAATAATAAAAAAGAATCTCTTTTCACGTTTTGCGTGTGGAAAGAACGAAATATCAGACTAATTGTGCAGTTAAAGGATTAATGGAAATGCATGTATTACCATCATAGACATGCAATGAGAGTGGAGAAGCACTATAGAACCCCATATAAACACCATTAAAACACCATACAATTATTTGATTTCGAATGGGTTGAGACTGGAGACTGGCACTAAAGTTTTCCTAAAGCGCTTAATATAATCAAAGTTGGTTAGGTGGCAATTTTTTTCGCGAACGAGCCATCCCACCAAACTCTCAATTGGTTAGATCTGAAATACAGGAGTATTACGTAAACTCTACCGGAAGGAAGGAAAATCGCTGATTTCATGGTGTTTTTATGGTATTAAAAATTAATTATTTAATTCATATTCACACGAGTAACTATTCCATATATTTACCTAATAGAGTTACAATTTGTATTATAGTTGAGAGAGTTATAGAATGACTTGGTTTATGGAACACCCTGTATCTTCGTTTAAACGCCACATGTGGCGATCGGGCGTTTATACGTGCTACCGATGCACCTCACGTATTCCACTAAACTCGCATAAACAATAGCGACAATGTTGGCCTTCGCTTGTATGTGTATACGTGCTTGAATATCCTGCTTTCCGCAAGGTGGAGGAGTACCAACGGCGATTATCTGCAGCGTCCTGTTTGCAGGAGCACTGAACTGCTTACTTACATCTTCTCTCCTCTGAGTACTCACCTCTCTTCGGCAAAGTTCTCCTCCACCTTCGAACATCTATGCACCACCATTATCTAGGGAATTCCCTCTTGTTTCACTAGCAATCATGATTACACTCTGTGTTTCGTATTTGTTTATGCTAACAGCAACGTATTACATTTAGATTTTCGAAGAAGTTTTATATGTGTGGTGGTCGAGGCGTCCTCGAACACTTGTGAGATGGAGTGCTGTGTGTATGCATGTGTGTATGGGTTTGTGTGAATTTTCGACAAAGGACTGTCGGACGCGGGCAGTCAGAGTCAATCGCAGATCGAAATCGATCCGAATCAGCTGTTAACGTTGCCAAGCCGGGCATCGTTGTACAGCCATTACCCGAATGTGGCAAATGCCGATGTCAATGTTAAGTTATACCAGAAACAAAGTTGAAAATATACAGGGTGATTCACTTGCCTTTGAATCGCCAATGATGGATATAGGCCGTTGAAAATGGTATAATTATACGGTGTTGAGTAATTTTAATATAAAGGAGTATTTACCGAGTCTTTTCCACGCACTTACTTCTATTTATAATATCAAATTGTACCAATAATGGAAATAATTGGAACTCGAGTGTGAAGGGGATGATTAAAAGGCAAATGACTCACTCTGTACATATATCCTCTATTTGTTAAAACCAATCCGCATTTGACAAATTATACTAATCCTACCAAAATCCTGTTTCCACATATGAATCCTTGCAAGAATGTCTTCGATTCGTAATACAGGTCAGCTAAATTCTATGTTTACGATCCACAGGTTTCGATAGATATCTTTTCTTCTGACTCTTCTGCATTGTGATCTCCAATGTTCGGACACTGGTGCCATGTCGTCGGGGTGTTTTTTTTTTTTTTTGGTTCGTTCCTTCGAGGTGTTTACGTCCTCCGAGGCAGACAGCTTCCCTCGTCTCTGCAAAATGTGCATGCTCGGCATTCTGCCGCCAAGTTCTTGTGTACTTGCGAGGGCTGTGGGTGTTGTATACCGAGTGGCTGTGCCAACGTGTACCTCGTAGCGCGAGCGAATTTAGGTTTATGGGTAAGACACTGATGCGCAAGCTGCTCCGCCGATTTTATGGCTTGTCTTTGGTGCACCAAGCTTCACAGCCGCGTATATATTCTTGGTTTAAAGGGTGAAATTATTTCAGAGTGATTTTAAATCTATTTATGAACTAGTTTCCTTTTAAAGAAATCACTGAAGAAACACTCACTGTGGATGACGCATATTTTAATAGGAATTATCCGTTATTTTACCCTTATCTATTGTCATCAATATGCTCCGACTGATCCGCATCAGCTATGCCTCCTCGAAAGCGTGCATGCATGCACAGCATGTATTTTCATGCCGAGAATCCACCGTCGGATATTCTATTCAACGCTATTCCTTGCGATGTCAGATTCACATATGTATGTATGTATATATATGTACGTAGAAGAGGCTGGGAAACCTGGCAAAACAAACCTCGCATTACCCAGCGCAAATCCTCCTTAAGGAGAAACCTCTGTTCTGATAAGATAACTTTCTGTAGTTATCATCGACTTGCCATGCATCGTCGACATATGATTTTTGAATGCAATTCCAGACAAACTTGGTATTTGTTTCTTATCGATATATTACTTCGAAATTTCTCACGATTTAAGAATCCTGTTAAGAATGATATTGGAAAGGTGAATATCCACACGATGTACATATGTATATCTAGTGAAAAGGACTCAGTAGGAGGTCAGCAGTATCAATTCGTGGCAATCGGAAAACATAATTCGCCGACTAATGAGCCCACTGGGTCGTGCTGGCTGGAATGGCTGACGTACATTAAAGACAACGCTGCGGTGGTCTCTCGGAGATAGAATTCGCGACATCAAACGAATATAAGTCGAAGAGAGCTTACGGCAGATATTAAAAGGATTTCCGATAAAACATAGTCTCTTCAAACAATTCCTAAAGCGTGTCTCTAAAATACGATAACTACGAATACCAAGCGAAGCCGTAGAAGTAGAACAATCGAGCGGTGTGGTCAGTGTTTAATCCGATGCCAGTAGACAGGAGGATTTATATTTTAATCAGAGTCAGATAGAACGCCGCCCATGTGAAGCTGGAGGATGATTAAATCGGCCGGTGAGAGAGAGAGAGAGAGAGAGAGAGAGAGAGAGAGAGAGAGAGAGAGAGAAAGAGAGAGAGAGAGAGTGTCGCCGTCATACACAAGCGCCGCGGGCTTCGTTTGGCCAGGCACGAAGCTGAAAACTCTTACTGCAAATGCAATATCTCGAGAAGACTCGTGTATCCCGAAGATTACAAACGCTCTCGCGCGCTTCATCTTTCACGTCTGTCCTCTCACGTGTTTATTAAAGGCACGCACGAGCCGCTACATAAAGGCCTTAACCGCTCAAAGGAAAAGTTGCCTCTGGCAGGGTGAGTGCTCGGCAAGCGCCCCGCTCGTAATAATCACTACGTACATGTACATACGTCGCCACGAACAAATATAGAATTCCGTGCGCCTTCGATGGTCGTGACGAGATGTGACATCCGCGGGAGCAACGTGAGCGGGATTATCGATGCCGCTCCTATCCGATCGACTCTCGTAATGGGTGTACGCTTATCTGTTGCTTCGTTACCACTTCATCGAACTCACTTTCATCCGGAGGTGTATGTGTCGGTTGACTATGTCGAGTTCTCGCTGCACGATCACTCCTTACAACCCGCTCACCTTCTTCAAAAGCCAATACACACACCTCTCTCTCTCTCTCTCTTACGGTTATCGGTAACCGGTAGAATCAAATCATTACGAGATCCATTATTGAGTAACACGGCATCCAGGGAGCGTGAAATACTCGTTAATTAAACAACGCTCGAGACTGCTCCTTATACTAGCCTTGAAGTGGCTCGATAGAAATGTGGAGCCGTTTGAAGGCGTCCCGTCGGCGACGCCTTGCTTAATAGATTCCCTCTGAAAGGAACATCCCTGTCGCGTCGATCCCTTGAAAAGATTCTACTCGAAAGCGACCGCTTTGCCTCCGCTTCCAAGAACTCGCAGACGAAGACGAGTCCAATTGAACGCGTTTACTTCCGTATCAATCGGTGGATTTCGCTGGCGTTTCTGCTGGTAGCGGGAGCGTCTCTTAAAGGTGGCGCGGGTGCGCCCTTCGAGTTACCGCAGTAATGGATCCAATTTGGAATGCGCGATCGGAACGGAGCTGCCGGTTGGCATTTTCCGGCGAACGAAGGAGAGAAGCCGATTGGCCGGTGTGACCCACTTAAAGGTATATCAGAGGGCAAAGGCTGTTACTAGGTCGATAACGAGGCATAACTACCAGCTGCGATTGAGCGTGAAGTCCTACGAACGTGGAAACGAGAGAAGCACTGCTTCTTATCTTCACTGGTAACGAGGAAAACTTGCTCTACCTCTTTCTTTTCTCTGCCAAGGAACGAGGAGAAATAATAAGAAGTAGTTTCGAAATAAATCGGGCGCGGCCAAGCGGACGTTCGCGTTGACTTCCGCCCCTACCGGAAGCCAACACCCGATCGTGCTGCTGCTGCTGCTACTGCTGCTGCTTCCACCGAAACGCCCGTCGAGAAAATAAGTTTCTGCCCCATTTTCCTGAGGTTCCTTCCAAGTCTTCCATATGCCGGGCGACCTGTATATCCGAGATACCGCTCTCTCATGCCATGTATCAGGGAGCATTGTCTATTTTAAGAAGAAGTGGCCAGTATCGGGGTTCAAAAGAATTTTGCACGCATCCTGCCTGGGCCAGAAGAAATAAACAGTGGGGCCCTCGTTCTCGAGTGCGCCTGGCTTTAGTTCACCGATGGGGAACTAATTTTGGAAGCATACCGCAACATCGACCGATCAAAATTCATGCCGCGGCTGAGTTCGAATTCGCTTGGTAGCCGGTGTTCGCTGGCTGATTCTAATAACATCATTCGATTTTGTAATAAAGCGCTTACCCGTTCTGATGGGATTATAACATATATCTATACGTATCTCTCTCAGTCACTCTCACATTTGGTAACTAGTCTCTGACTAACTATATTACGTATCACCTACTCGTAATTAACTAACGTGTACGCATAGCTCCTAAGCATGCTAATATCCCAGCAAGCATCGAGCCGTAATGGAACGATTGATTAAAACTCGAATTACGAAACAAAAGCGCGTCGGCCTGTTTGAGATAGGATTGGTAGAACTATGCGGCTAGTATCGTCGAGCTGGAGTGGTCATTAAGTCATTCCGGTGAGCGAATTCCACGAGAGGAACACTGACGGCCAGCTATTCGCGGCTTTGTACTTCCGGATGGCTCCTCTCCTGGCATGGTCAGTGATAAATGGATCACCGGCACATCCTCTTCCTTACAGATCCTTCTCTCTCTCTCTCTCTCTCACTCACTCCTGGTGAACAAGAAGCGTCAGGCACACCGGCTGCTCCGAGATATAAGATCCAGCCAACCGAATATCCCTCATTCCCACCACTACCGCCACCACTACTACTACTCCACGCGATCGATCTTGACTTTAAAGCAAAGTTTTTCCAGGAAAAATTCCTGATTTTCCTCAATGAACCTCGGCTCTGTCATCGATCGATTCTGCAACTCACTTCTTGCAATTTATACTGTCTCTTTGTCGTGAAATATGATGAAGTCTTGGTTATATAGTTATGGGATTACTAATTATGAGAGGAAACTTCATTTTTAGGAATACTGGTTGACCGAAAATCTTAGTGTTGTATGATTTTGGTCATTTAAATTCATGGGATATTGTCCGGTACTTTAAAATAATTCTCCTGAAACATCAAGCAGGCTTTAATTCTATACTCTCGCGAACTCTGAGAGCAAAGCCTCTTTCAGTGGTAAAGTATTTGCTGTTTCCATTAGCATGGCCTCGATGAAGCACGACTAGCGAGATTACATTAATGCACGCAGGCGAACACTGTAATCAGTGAAAAAGGTAATCCTACTTGCACTCTGCCTTAAGAATGATAGGAGCAAATGAAGCGCTTTAGAAATATGTTGGAACAAACTAAAGCTCGCAGCATACTTCCGTTCAACAAATTTCTCACCCACTATCCACCGGACTGGAAGTGGACAAAAATTCAATTCCCCAAACGTGAGACTGCTCGTTGTACAACAAAGGACATAATGCACAGATTGCGAACATAGTGCACGCGAGCGTCTCTCGGGAAAACTAAATACAGTCTCCACAGGGAAACTGTGGTCCGAGCGTAGCGGGTTTCTCGTATTATATATGTGTCTGTATGTTTGCGTGTAACAATGTCGTAGGGAATCAACAACAAAAGTTATAAGTCAGAGAGAATTTCTCTTACGCGAGAGAGGAACACGCGAGCCACGTCGCAGCTGGAATTAAAAGCCACGCCAATAAATTGCAAAGTAAAAACTGGGAGGAGAACGATGATCCTCTTGGAGTAGCAACACCGAGCAGGCACGTATTCAGCTGGTATGAAATTAAATACAAGTTTGGCGATGTGCAGCGTTATAGCCTAGAGCGATTACATCCAAACTAATCCCCGGGGTTCTCGTAACGGTCAGTCCCCTGAAATATGGAACCCTATACTCGCTGAAAAGTGCAAGAGTCCGCCGACTTGTTATTAGAGTTAAGGTGTAATCGCGCGATCGCGTGGTGCGAAATTTCGGGCGCGCTTAAATATACTCGGTCACACCATAAGTCATGGTTCTTCTTGGCCGATTGCCGATATTGTAATTATCAGCTCAGCACACTCGGAAATACCGGTTCTTCCCAGGGACTTTTAATCCGATCTCGCTCACAATTGATGGGCGGCCGCCTCTTCCAATTACGTCGTCAGCTTGCTTTTATTTATCGCGCGACGATTAACAGCGGGCGGCAGTCTGCGTGAACGGACGCGTGCGATCACCCGTTCATTTGGTATTCATTCGTCGCATATTTCTGCGTCGCTTGCACGTAAGAGTGGAAAGCATTTGCGGGAGGTAAGGTTTTTAATAAGTAAGGTCCGACAATGAGCCAGGCACTCAGCCCTCGTCGACGTCGTCGTCGTCGTCGTCGTTGGCGACGTCGATGTGTTCGTTGAGAAAACTTGAAGCGTGCAGCTGAATACTAATTGCGATTCCCTTAGCCCGGGCAATTATGATTAATTCCGCAAGGTACCACCTTCTACTTCGGCCAGATTTTTTATCCATTTTCAATTAGTCCGTTAGCCGCTCGGTGACCTTTCAAAAGCCAGAGGGAAAAGGGCTTTCACGCTGCCGCTCCTTTTGCCGTCTGGCTGGCTTAATAGACGAGTATATACTACCGCCGTAAGTATGTACGATCGCGTGTGTGTATGCGAGGAGTCCCAAGAAAGCTTCCTGCCTCCTTCTCGACGTCGACCGTCGTCGTCGTCGTCGTCGTCGTCGTCGTCGTCTTCGGGATCTTTTCACGGGACGACGATTCAGCGAGGTGCAAAGTAACACGTTCTACTGGCACCCGAAGTAAACGACGCGAGCCTCGATAGTACTCTACTGTCTCTCACGCCACGGCACACACTAACTCCCACTATATATGTATGTCATTCCACCACTTTAAACGCTAGCAACTACATTTCTCTCAGTCACAGGAGTCATCGCGATTTCTCCAGTGAAAATAAGTCAATGCGCGGAACTGAAGGTGAGCTCGATCGCGATATACCTGCCAATTGAGAGCAACATATCGTCACGTATAGTCGGTATGGTAGAAGATTTTAGTCTAAAGCGATGCCAAGAAGTGATTATCCAAAGCTCGATGCAACTCGAAACAATACCCTAGGAATTCAATCGGCACTATCGGTTTTCCCGCTTTCCCATGGAATCGAGCGCGTACGTATTTATGCAACGGCTAGCATCGAGATATGTAGGAGAATAAGGGAGAGGGAGAGATCGGTACATACGCGGAATGGTAAGTGTGCGGCTAATTACTCTCGCGTACGTACAAGTCCGGGCTGGCTGACTAGTCAGCCAGGCCTATTCTACTGCTCCGGTGTTCCTGCTAGCCGAATACCTTCGCTTCTCGGAATATCTCGGATACCTGGGACTCGTCGATGATTATCGTCCTCTATGCATCAACGTCGTCCCGCGGATCCATTGTCTTACTACGAGCGAGATTGCCCAGTGGCCGGGTTATTCCATGCCTGCTGCGATTCCGGCAGAATTTCGACAGTACGCTGCCGAGTGAATTCTACATATCAGACGCGCGTGAATTGTCTTCGCACATGTGTGAAAGCGTTAAAGAGTGTGGAAACATAGGTTAATCAACGCTGTTTAATCCTGGTGGAATAAGTCTACTTTTTACATTAGTCATTAATCCCATTTAAGGGGGTGTAGGACAGTTAACCTTTACATTTTTATAAATTGTATAAATGTTGGTGTGACTAAACCAATCGCTTGGTGAGCACAGTCATTTTACCTTTAATTAGTATACTTGTACAGAGTAATTTGAGGTAAAAACATTTAAAATCAAATAAACAATAAGGCAGTTATTAATTGTTTAACATTACAATATTAATTATGCGTAATAGTACTCTGCGAATGATTTTTCCAAAACTATTGGTTCAAATGGGTTCCGCTTTTGCACAATTATTCACTGTACCACCTGTTACAGCGGGGACAACAGTTGTTATTATATTCAATCATTTAGTACATTTAGCATAACCAAATAGTTACAGAAAATAGAGTTTTATTGGTTAACAATATAAACAATTGGTTTTAACCAACTTCCACATGACTTATCTGCATGATTTTGGTCCCCGCCTTAGCTATGATCTTAAAAAAGAACTCTGTAAAAACTGATCTTCACTGGACCAACCGTACCAAAGAAATCCTCCGCAGAGTACTATTATGCATAATTAATATTGTAATCTTTAACAATTAATAACTGCCTTATTGTTTATTTGATTTTAAATGTTTTTACCTCAAATTACTCTGTACAAGTATACTAATTAACACCAACATTTGTACAATTTATAAAAATGTAAAGATTAACTGTCCTACACCCTCTTAAATAAGACTGCTTGACTAATGCTGCCGAGTGAATTCTACATATCAGACGCGCGCAAATTGTCTTCGCACATGTGTGAAAGCGTTAAAGAGTGTGGAAACATAACTTAATCAACGCTGTTTAATCCTGCTTGAATGAGTCTACTTTTTACGTTAGTCATTAATCCCATTTAAATAAGACTACTTGACTAATGGTGATGTCTTGTCTCCGCGCGGGAAGTCTTTTCTCTCCGTGAGATCGTGTGGACCGTGAGAGAGTAAATGCTTGATAACGCGTAACCCGCAAACTACCGGCTACGATAACGCGTGCTCGTGTGAGAGATAAGCCAGTGCTTGGTGTACTTGTGAAACGACTCATTGAGTAGACAAAAATTTTATTCATGGCTCGTTCGTCTACCATGATACCGGGCGGAAGAGCGAGCTAGAACTAGCATTAAGCAGACACAACAGGTACTTTAACTTCCAAGATTTCCGCGTGAAGTTAATCTCGGCGCGAGTAAGAACGAGTGGTAGAACCGGATAGCTAGTAAACATAGGGCGATGACAAAAAGCGTAGGAGACGAAAGTAGATAAGAAAATGAAACGGACGTAGCAATTAACACGTACATTCAGCATTGAAGTTCTTCATTATCGAATGAGTCCCTTTTACGAGCTGCCGCTCGTAAAAGCGAAAGGTGGATGGAAGCGCAGGCCTTCCGATGTTAATAAGGAATATAATAGCCAACAAAGGGCTCGATGAAAAAAAAAAGGATGGACTCTGACAAAAAATCGCGCCTCGAAACGAGCTGCCGATGCATCCCTGGTAAAAAGAACTGCCAGTGAATTAAAAGAGACTCTCTAATGAGCATTTCTTACGAGCAGAAGAGTTGCGATCCAAGTTAATGAATAAATACTGCAGCTATAATAAATGTACGCCGGCTAGCATCGATCAATCGCTGACTTTCATTGATGAATATAAATGCTTTATGGAAGAAATTGTTTTCACGTAAGTCGCGCTCGTTGAACGTCAAAGGGTTTGGCTTTTGCGATGCAATGAATTCACGGCGAGGCTTAGATTTACGAGGCGCACTTTGCTCGAGCGATCTGGAATTCAGGAATTCGCTACGACATAATCAGAGTGGCAGAGAAGGGTGCGCGTTCGGAACGGCGTGATATTAATGCGCGCTGGTTCGGCAGGTCGGATCGCAGGGAAACACTAATTAATGAGGACAGGGGAGCGCGAGGCACAACTCATACGCCGATGTCTGGCGCACCTGGGCACGCGTGTTTCACGGGGAAACACCGGCCAGGACACGCGATGCCGCATCAATTAGATTAATCACGCGTGCCATTACCAGTTGGATTCACCCGGTGCAAATGCAGCTCGACCATAGGCCAAGCTCCCCATGATTCTCCAACCCACACTTGTCCTCTCTCACTCTCTCTCTCTCTCTGTCTATCGATCAACTGATCAATCATAAGCGACACTCTTCGATACCAACGAGCTTTCTCGAAATCCCACTGCGTTTCGTCAAACTATCCCTCAAGTACACTTTATTTAACTAGCCTGTTTACATAACTTTCGCCAATTCATGAAGAACTCAAAAAAGAATGTTCGAGTAGCAGGCGTGTATCCCTCTGCGGGATATTCCGGTATAGGAGAACTTTCTACTCGACGGTTCGTGCAGCAGCAACAGCTTTCTAGCGAATAAGACGAGTGTGGTTGCATCGACATTCGCAGATATTCAAATGAGGAGAAGCGACATGTGGATGCAAGCCGTGTGAAGAAGACGAGAGAGTCTGCTGCTAATCTCGACTGGAGAACACTTAATGGCACCATGACGCGGTCACACTCACTTTTTCGTAAAAGCAGTGGTATTTTTTTTCCCGTTGTATACTGTAAAGTTGCATTCGCACTAGAGATAAGGGACATGAGAAAACCTTTTAGAAGAATGTCTCTCTCTTTTTTTCTCTGACTCTCTTTCTCCCTCTCTCTATCATTCTGCTCTTTGGAAGAAGCATAGAAAAAGCAAGGGAATCCTCCGCGAAATGCAAAACACTGAATACACAGTCGTTCATCCTAAATCAATAGTCATCAGTGGACGATTGGTTTGCTCTCTACTCAGCCGAGAAAACCTCTTGTCCCGCTTCTTCCCTTCGACTTGTTCGCTTACTCTTATTGTCCAGTGTCTGTTTTCCAGCGAGAGTAAAATCGTAAAGTCATTAAACCAATAAAGTGTGCTAATGTAGGAAAAGAACGTAGAATGCCGGGGGAAAAAAACAAAAAAAAAGACTCGCAATCATATCTTATCAGTTACTGGTGGTTCAAATGCTTCCTTAATTGCGTTTGTACTTTGTGGCCCGGTGACACCTGGCACATTACGAAGCCGAAGTGTTAATTCGCGCGGAAGCAGCGCACCCGGCTAAGTGCAAGGAATACCCTTTGAAAGGATTATCTCCAGTAAAATCTCGAACAATCGCTTGGAACAATGACTGGAGGGACTGACGAGAGAACTAATTTGTAGGTAAAAGCATTTCGGTGAAGGGAGAATTGGTGAAAAGGGCCGCTCTTTATACCTGAGAGCGATGAAGACCGCAAAAGTAAGATCGTCATCACCGAGGAAGAAAAGGTCGCCGGGCGTGCCGGAGATAGCGTGACAAAATAATTGTGGAACATGTCCGAGGAAATGGGACACCCTGGAATGCACCTGTGCGCACCCACGCTGACAGATTGGAGACGGTTGAGAAAAATCTGTGCACCTTTTGTTACCGTTACATGGGGCTTCGGGAAAAAGCAGCGGGAAAACAGTGCTCCTCCCATCCGTCCACGTGACAACTTAAATTGTCTATCCAATTCAATTAACTGGTGAAATTAATTATATATGTTGCTTAAGCCAAATGGATGTTAAAAAAATGTTTGTATTTTACTTTTATCATTTGCAGGGATGTGAAAATTCTAAATCTCTAAGTTTGCAGATCTCAAGGACTGTATGAATATATGAAAGTACGTGTCACGCGGTGATTGGTGGAGGCAGGCGGAAGTACTCCCTAACGGAGACATTCGACGAAAAACTCGGTCGTGCCTTCCACAGTTCGAAAGCCATCGAGCTTGACGAATGGAGCGATTCCCGAGGGAAACAGCCTATTGTTTCGTCGCATCCTTATCGGTCAACGACCCCTTCGAGGAGCTCCGGTGCATTTACGATATCAAGCCGGCGACGATGCCGTGGCAGATTTTCATTCACGGGGATCCTGCTTTGTTTGCAGCGGGGCTTTCGCCGGAGCCTCGCCGCAAACAAATACTTTCTGCGTGTATCAAAGGTTATACCCGCTCGAGGATGCTCCATTCATCGTCGAGCACTGTGTATTGGTGAACAGAGACGCAGAAGGAGAGAGAGCATCTCCCTGAACTCCACAATGCTGCACCTTTGGCCTCAGACTTCCTGCGAGAGCGCATACTGCAGCTAAGTGCGAATGAATGGCTCGCTTGTGTGGCCAGGCACGAAACCTCTTCGCCTAAAGTCACGACAAATAACGTGATTCCGCCCACACTTTCATCACGTCGTCACGGCACACTCGAAATTCCCATTAAAACAAACGTGTAACGGAAGAAAGGTCTTGCGGTGAGAAATCGAGCGAAGTTCATCGGTCAGAGTGCCGGTAGAGTTAGGTGATAAATTTCATTTGACGACATCGAACCAGATAGGACACATTTACTCTCGAAACTGGCGCGTGGTACTTTGCCAAGATGGATGCTGTCGATACTCTCTGGCCGAACCATCCAACAACCTCTGGTAACTGTGGATAAGAATGCAGAATCGATGGAGTTGCAGGTGCACTGGGAACAGAAGTGCACCGTTCCCTCTCGCATAGAGAACTTGCTGTTTCTAGGCGATAGCGGAAGTGTTTCAGCAGCTCTTCGCTAATGCACTGTGTACACAACACAGGTAGACTCGGACTACGAGAGGATTGCTGTCACGAAAATAGAGGGCCACTCGATCGTCTGTGAACGAACATAACTCGACATAATTGGCAAGTATAATTGCCAATATTCAACGATCGCTATAACTGTCAATCGATTCACCATAGAAATGATATCGATAAAGAGTGAATACAACCCAGCTAGTCGATCATCTTTTTTTCTCCAACAGTGGTGGAATCGTTCGACACAGTTAATCGAACTTTTCAGCGCCACTGGTGAAATTCGACAAGTCCAATCATGATGAACAGTGCGATCCCAGTGTAATAGAGCAATAAACAACCACTCGGCAGATTCTATCACAGATTAGGAGTGCAATCGAACGAGGAATCGGCGCGTGATCGATTCTCCTATTGCTCGACACGAGAGTGCGTTAACACGTGACGCATTAGATAGGTTTCCGAGAGTTGTTGTGTCAGGTGAGAGGAAGAAAAATGTACATCCCGCATAGACAGTGATGGTTGGAAACCTTTTGATTAATGAACGAACAGGTCTTCGAAGATCTTTATAGATTAAGTGTTCCATAACCTGTACACGAACAATTTTCTCCAAAGCGACCTAAGCAACTGTATCTCCTTACAATCTGATTTCTCTTGTAAATACAAAAGTGATATGGTTTTTGTTATACCAATATGTATAACAAAATCAGATAAGCGATGAAAGAAGAATGGTTTGGCTCGTCAGTGTTACTGATAGAAAGAGGACTACCGAAACGTCGCCGAGCTATTCAAGGAATGTCAGTAGGATCTTCGGTTTTGTCCGGAAGGGTATAGCCGTGTGAGTATGTGAAGGGCAATGAAAGGGTGGTGCTCGACCTGAAGGAGAGAGATCCCAGGAGCAAGGATTCCGTGACTCACGTATCTCAGACTGCTCCTTGAAAGAAGTTAGATCGTTCAAGGATAGACAGTGACAGTGGCGATTAGAACAATTTGAATCTTTTCGTACAAGTGGAATTTACATATCAAAATACATTTGCAATTATTATAATTCAAGTTTTTTAATTATTTCCTTGCACTAATTGTCATCGGCATTCTCGAATTCCTTTCTTTCTGACAGCGCGAATTGTTGTCCAGATTGGAGCTGTCGAGTGCTCTTGTTAACTCGCACAGATCAGCCAAGTCCTCGATCGAATTAAAGAACGTCGAATGAATTGGAGAGTGCCAGCCGGGCATCCGGAATTAAATACAGATTGCATGTGCTCTACCAGTATCACTGTTGTATTGCGCGACCACTCGACCTGTACTTCGCCACTTCACGGAACAATAAAATCCTTTTCGTCCTAATCAGAGAATTCCTTTGAAGGCTTAGTCCGAAGCAGTAATTTAGAGTTTTTGCTGTTAAAAGAACGATTAAGTGTAGACTAAAGAGTGGTGAAGGAGAACCTTCACGTGGAGGGTAATGTCCCGAGGGCATCAGGGAGATTATTATAATGGGATCTTTAGAATTCTTTCGCCAGGCAGGTCCTACTGTCCTATATCTTACGCTTTCGGAGCACGAAAAGGGTCGGATAAGATCGGCCGGCTTAAAACTCTCCGTATTCTTCCCTCGACTTAGCCGCTTAACTAAATACCACTGCTCGTCTTATTGAAAACTTCTGTAGTCCCTGATAAATTGAGGCTTGCTT
Organism: Ectemnius cavifrons; assembly: GCA_964023945.1. Taxonomy (NCBI): domain Eukaryota; kingdom Metazoa; phylum Arthropoda; class Insecta; order Hymenoptera; family Crabronidae; genus Ectemnius; species Ectemnius cavifrons. The sequence continues at coordinate 2,592,551 of OZ030386.1, read as the reverse complement.
GCCTGCATTTGGACGGCGGTGAATGTGAAATTACTTTCTGATCAACTGGTGCAGAGTTCCTTCAGTGAGCAAGGTCGACCTTGCCCGGCGTCGATTGGAAAAGTAAAGTTTAAATAAGTAAAGTAATCATGGCAACAAAACGACTGTGTATCAATATTTTAACTGCACTCGACTCTATTATGCAATACCAGTCTTTAAAAATAGATGCTCCAACTAAAGCTCGCTAGTTGAAAGTCTACTTTTGCGAGGTTCGTGTAAACGAGAAGTTTTCAGTTTTAATTGGAACATGAATGATAATACGCTTTCGACTTGACGGACTTTCAATTAGACATTCTTGACGAAGGTTTTACGTGCTTGGCGACCATTACTGTGCCAATTCCGCAGCGATATTACGATCGAGAAAGTTCACGCACTTTGGTTACTTTTGGGGCTTCCCACTTTCTAACGAGAGCGTGATCGAGCCATCGGAAAAATCCGAGTGACGGGAACCCCCTGGAGACCGGTGCATTACAGGGATCTTGTCAAGCGCGAAGAATTTCGTTCGCTTCTTGGCAAGAACGCATACCATGCTCGGGGATGAGAGTTCCAGTCTGCTGCCCTTTCATCTTGCGACATTAAGGAACCGCATAACTGTGAGTAGCAGCGATGCGAGCCAAGCTATCACCTATAAAACTGATTTTTTTCCTATGGAATTCAACTATTCCAAGTAGTAAGTTGCAAAGTTTCGAACAGGCAGAATCAAAGGAATGAAATTGCGGGAATGGCAATTGCAAGGGGAGAAGATTCGGCCGACTACATTTATCCGATGGCGGCAGGACCGCAAAGCACAATGAAACCGCAACCCGTACCACGATGTCTGCACTGTTATTAGCTGCGCCCAGCAATGCGGTCTCGGTTGTGCCAACCAAAAATCAGGCAAGCCACGATCCGCTCGTTACGAGTCGCGCAATGGACTTCCGCACGTGTCAACGGATATAATTCATGAACAACGTTTATCATTCCTGAGGTTCTACACTTTCTATATTACCAGGAGACACGCTAGACTGTCCTCAAAAGTTGATGGAAGCTCTGAGTTCTACAGTGGTACAGTATCTATCGTCCGATTCCAATCTCCGCTGACCTTACACACTATTTCCCGTATCAGCGGCAAGTAGAATGATGTGGCGCATGATCAGCCGGGTTTTACGTAATCAGCGTACGCGTAACACGTGCCGCGAGCAAACTGCGGCAACAAGTCGTGCAGGAAACGATCAGTTCGCCTCGAGCGGCGAGCTACGCAGGCAAGTGCGAAAAGCTTCATCGTGAATCGAGGCTGCTCGAATTACATCGCCGTTGGCAGTGGCGAGCACGCTCTTCTAGAGTAGGCTGTCGAGGATCAAGGTACCAGTAGGCGATGGAGGAGGCTAGACAGGTCAGGCGGAGGTAGTGCAATAGTTCGAGAAGGGATAGTCGAGCTACCAGAGAAACGTAGCTCGTATATGTATCTCCATGGAGCCAGGAGACAGAGAGAGATCCGAGGGACGACTATACATACGAGCTCCCAGGGAGTCAGTAAAGTCGGCTAGCCAGATGGGGAAGTGTGTGCGGTCTGGTCTCTCGTTCTACGAAGAGAGACCAGACGCCGGGGCTTGGCTGAGAGGAGAGAGCGACGCATAGGCCTCGTCGGGCCAACCGACGGAGACCGAGGTAGAGAGTGCGACGTTCGCAAGCTTTCGCGCTACCAGGAGAACATGAACGCAGACGTGCCGCGCCGCGCGCCGAGACGAAGGGCGTTCTATCGTTCCTACAAAGAGGGAAAAAGACGAGAGGTCGCCGCGTGCGCCAAAGAAAGAAGCGTCGAGGTGCCGGAAAGAGAGGGCCTGAAAGAGAGAACGAAAGATGAGGCGGCCGGCACACTCGCGCGTAGAGTGACGAAGAGAGAACTTCCCCGCTCGATTTAAAGAGGAACGGAGAGAAACAACCAACGTCGCGCTTCCGAGCAACAGGTTACCACGGACTCCTAGCCACCCTGCTCCGGGGATGCGACCCCGAGAAACTCTAGGCTTAGGCCAATCCTTCCCTACCAACAATCCCATACCACGAATTAAAGTATTTCATTCCAACTTCTATCGCCAATGTGCTAATATCTACTAAATTTATAATGATTAACATGTCACAAAAGAATAGCATTAAAATTAGGAAACTATTAATACAAAATTGGAACGCTGTTATATCGAAAATCTCATTTGGAAAGTTCCATAGAAACAATGAGTGCACGCATCAGCAGACAGAATGTGGTCGGTTGAAAAGATTCGACCAGCCAGACGAATATTTAATGCGCTTGGGTCCGATTGCTATCGGAGTGTGCGAAATGATCATTCAAATTTCAATTTTCCAGTGGTCATACGCGTCAGCGATAAAAAGTCGGAAATAGTGGGTTTCGCGCTCAGTGGGAGGACGAAGAGGGTGATTCGTGGTTTCGTCGCATGTCCAACCAACCCCGCCGTCACGTGAATCATATTTAATGCAACGTCGGCGGCGTGCATCAGAAGCGATCGTAAACCGCCCTGCCGTGGAGCGACGGCGGCAAGCCAGCAAGGCAGCATGAATTTTTTGCTGGCTTCTCTCAGCTGAACGTAGAGTGCAATTCTCCACGGTCATCTGGGCGCACTGGCTGATCGTCGGGACACTGCTTCGTCCCCGGCGAGGATAAACGAAGGAAGAGAGACTGAATCCTGCGCTACCCCTTCCTACCACGATACCTTTTGCTCCATTTATTATCTCTTTCTCTCTCTTCTTCAACGCGCCCCGAATTCTATCTTGTCTGAGGCATCCTCCACAAGCTACGCCGGTCCAGAAAGAGGGACCCGTTTTGACTCCGAATCCTGATTCTCCAATATCGAGCTAGAGAAAAATATCTTGAGACAGACATTCGTGTCGTTCCTCCCAACATTTCTACTGATGAGCAAACACGTAATCAGTAACAGTCGATTCCTGTAATTCCCTGGAATCGTGGGCATGACTGTACAGTTCGAAAGTAGTAGTCTCGTGCGCCTAGGAGTTTGACGAGTGGGAGATAAGACAGGTGGGGAAGAGTGCTCGTGCAGGCCTCTCGTTTCTCGCGGTGTTCCCTCAATACATGTACCTGCTGCGGCTTGTACTCATCCATCACTCGAATTGCACTTACAATTCCCTACACTTCCTTCCCTGTCTTTTTATCCCGGTGTCCAGCGGCGCGCGAGGGCTCGCGTTTCGCCCGTATCGCGATGCTTTATCGAGGGGCTCGGCTCTCCTACCTTCCCTGAGTGGTCCATGGTCCACGCTACCTTTTTACCGAGTCTCCCCTGCAGCCTCTTCTTCTTGCTGGCCCTCTCTCCTTCTCGCCCGTTTCTTCGAAGAACCACGAAGAAAGACAGAACGGCACAACTCTCATATTATGCTGGTCGGCTTCGTCCTCACTCTCTCTCTCTCTGTCTGTCTTTTCCCTTTCTCCCTTAAGCCTCTCATCGTGCTGCCGGCCCCATCCGACGCTCCCCTCCCATTTTGCTCCCTTTGCCAAGCACTTTGCCGCGCACGGGCCTCGCAATTACCATGATCAAACAATGCTACGGGGATTCTCCGGCGGACTCATCCTCCTTGCGTCCCGCCGGACTTCGTAGTTATTGCTATCGCCGTTGTCTAAGGAGGCTGGTCACCGAGCACGCTCAGCTGGACCACGGCTCGACTACGCCGAGACATTCCGCGGCAAATCGCGAGGGCCCCTGGGGGATTGATTGCGGCTCCAGTCTGCGGTTACACGCGCGTTATCCTCTTTGAGCTGGCGATTCTAATTTATACGGGAATGCGAGAGTACCTACAATGACGCGCGCGCGCGCGCGCACTTGCTCGTTCGACGGTACAGCTAGTGATTATCTTATCGTTGAAAGAGCCTGAACAGACTCGCTCGCTCTTCGTGTCATGCGTCAAGTTAATTGATAATTTTTATGGGGTCATGCCATTAGATACATTTCTGTAATTTCGGCGGATAGATTCACCGTGAAAAGCTTGTTAAGTATATATTCTCTCTTACGTGTGTTTCTTGTATCGGTGGCAGGATATTGCTCGTTGCTTGTAATTAAGTTGACTTTCCCCCTGTCTTGGCGTGGCAGATTTCCACCGGGAGGACTAGAGTATTGTATTTTAACGAGCGGTGGAAGGATTATACTGTCAAATACGTAGTTTAACTGTACAGGAACGACGATCCTTTAATATCGTCTTGTTTATGTAATCGCTGGACTATGCGCCACGCACTGTCTTCAAAGAACGATGGAACTTACTAAGGCGGAAAGTGGAACTATAAATCAGTGTCATCGTCGAATTAAATCGAGCGAGGATGTTTTATTAATCCCGCGGGGTAATTGTTTCAACTGCGGGAGTCTCGAAGGATAGTCACGGCAAGTATGCCGGAACGTCGTAAATTTGAACTACACCCGGTGCGCTCCTTGAGTTGCCACACTGGCGCGACTGAAAGGTCGAGGCTCCTGGAAAGTCCCGAAACTAGCGTGTCCTTTTCGAACGACCTTTCTTCCGCGAAAAGCCTCGCGGACACACATGTGTGCGCCAAGCGAGTGGGAGGCGCTCGTTGGAAAGTTTAGCGTGGACCGTTGACCTGGCAGTCGAAATTATTCAGGAGGTTCCCATGAACCTGACCGCCACAGGCTGCTACGAAATTCGAGTCGAGATATTGGAAGGGCACTGGCGTCAAAACTCCGCTAGGAAAACTCGTGATATTGAATTCATGAAATTGGCCTTTCTTTCCCGCGACACTCGAGAAACGGCGGCCGGCTACTTCGATCCCCGAGACGATTGAAAAGTCGTTTGTCACGTAAACCCTTCAATAATTCCCCTCCTCCCATTACTAACACTGCCACCAGGGGATTCCAAGTGCAGAGGAATAGGAGAATGATAGGGAGGTAAAGAAACGATAGTGCATTTCCTCTCCCAATGGATAGAGAGACTTGATACGATCAAGACGCAGCCCCCCAAGTGTTACTGAAATATACCGATACGAAGGAACCCAGCGATCCAGCAGTGCTCTGGCACACTCTGAATTAGACATAGGAAGGAAATATTTAAAGAGTATCGGGGCCTCTCAGCTTGAAGGAGGAAATGCGGAAGGAAAAGTCGTGAACACACGGGGCAACAGGAGCGTGTGAGAAGAGGTTCGGTCGCTTAGCAGCCGGGAATAGGCAGGGTGTTCGCGCAAAAGAGGAGTCTGCTAGACGGCGATAAATAAACTGTAATACTTTCGAGTGCTGGTGCGGGGGTGGTGTAGAAGCTGCTGCGGCCGGCGTGCATAACGAGTCTCGGGGAGGCTTACCCTGGGAGTATTAACTTATGGAACAGAAATAACAGGCTCCCCCAACGTCGGCCGAAATAACCCACGAAATATGTACGGGATTGTCCGTAGGCTGCGTGTACGTGCCCTGCTACCTGCGAGGGCCGACAGGCCCTACCGAACTTGGAAATTCCGCCAGACCCACACCATCATCCACTCTCTCTTTTTCTCTCTTTCTCTCTCTCTCTCTCTCTCTCTCGCCGAATATTTGTGGCTACGCGTCTATCTCCACGAAATTATTGTTTATTCCTCCATAGCTCGCGCTTTCCGCCTGCCGATCCCGGAGAATGCAATTGTCCGTCGGTTACTATGAAAGATTCATAATACCACGAGCGAGATGCCGCTCCGCGATACCGGCTTTCAACAGTTTCAACGAGTGCGCTGCGAGACCGATTAAGCTCGATTCATATTATCGTATAGAGCGATTGAAAAAAAATATAGATTGCATTGAACGTTCACACTTAAACGCTCGTTTATGTTCAAGTGAGTGAATATAAGAGAGGTCGTTTTGAGTGGAGTACGAAGGTGGCAAAGTAGTAGCTTGTACAATGTGAATCGAGCTTCAATGAAACCCAACAACCCTTTCCACGCATACTCGTCCATGTATCATTTCCACTATCTTCGAATGCGATTGCTAAATGACTCGAGCTGCCTGATACGTGAGAGATAGCTCGGCTCGATTTGCGGCTGGTCTGTTAATACCATGGAAATCACTAGAAGGAACATTTTTTTCTCGATGATTTCTGAAGCGCATACTATATTCTATAGCTTGGTCCATTGTGATCCGAGCGATCACTTCTGAGATATCTTCTCTGTTTCAGTATTACGCTGGTCTGAGAGTAAAACTTGGTGCGCACTATTATGGAACAACATGATTGCTTACTCTCGCTGGTGATATGTATTCGCCTTGCAAAGGCAGTGTACGTAGAAATGGAAGGCGCGCACACTGCCAAATGGAACGATCATCCGCGCATACTCGGGAATGGAAATTCCTTTTTTCGATTCCGCGAGAGGGATGATGGATCGCGCCGTTTAACCAAATATTAATCCGGCCGACCGTGCGTCAGAAGAAAGCCTCGGGAAATCCGGGATTCGTGTGGCTCTAACATTTCCATAGGAAAAGGGATCGGTGCCTTCTCTTGGTAAATACAAGGATCACTACCGAACTCTACAACCAAGTTGAACGAAGTGTGCTTATCCAAGTCGTATGTTATAAATATGCACGATCCATTAGGAATTACTCTGACAGTACTTATCAATGCTCAGCTATAAAATAGTAGAAAATACCCTCAAATATCAAGGAATAATAGAGAATTGTTTGAATAAATCTACCCATTTCTTTATCCGAATTTACACACTCGAACGTGGAATGGAATATAACGAATGTTTGCAATTTTTCAAAAAGATCCACAAACTGTCTTCATCATATGCAATGCAGCTACGTAAATTCTAGCTATCATTCGAAGCATATATCGCGGAGAGGCAGTGTGTAAGCTCGCCACTAAATCTCGAGTGTATTGCCGGCATGACCGGCAGCCGAATGAAAAATCTGACGCATTACATGCGTACAGCATGGTACGCCGGTGTCGGCAGGACAACATCTACATAGAGTCCGGAGGAATTAGCATAAACCATTGTCCTGCCAGGGAAGCAGGAGTCCGAAGAGGCAGGCACCTGAAAGCTCGGTACAACAACGCTCTGTATAGTGGCGCAGGTGGAGTACTGTTAGAAGTGCACTCTTGTAAATCGAAAGAGTATCGCGTTGATACACGCGCTTTAAACGAGGAAGTAGTCGACGATACTCGTGTAATTATTGATTTCCAATTAGCCGACGATTCTCACGTCGCTGATCAATTAGCTTCGATCTTATTCCGAAGGACTTTGGAATCTTCCTCGAACTTTACAGGAGTTGATATAAACTAGAAAACGTTCGTATGTTATTATAATTAAAAACCGTCAGGCTTTTTTTTTTATAGATGAAAAATCGGTCGGCATCTGACGCAACGAGGGACCATGGCGAAGTGTTTTGACAAATGACGGCTGGCTCGACGTGAACATATGTTGTCCAGGCCGGCATTCGCGTCTCCAGGAAACTACGAGAGGGTCCAGTAACCGAACATGTGCGAATTGTGTGTGGCGGTAGCCGTAAGCGACCGGGAACCGCAGTCGTCAAGGGCTTTTTCACCGACTTTTCACGCGGAAAGAGTCAGCCGCCCGGACGGAAAGAAACCCCATAAAATTTTAACAGCTCCGAGAAAGACTCCCCACAGTGAGAGCTTCGTATACTCGCTTTTTGAAAAACCAGAGACAATTTACCATGACTGCTAGGATGTTATCAGCTATTTTCATTTGTCAGAGATAATACTTGCAGAGTGATTAAAAGGAATACAGATTGAACAAGTTCTATGATCGGAAATTCAAAATTTGTTAATGGATTCAAGATGCCTTCTAATGTTAGATATCTTCTAAGACTCAGAAGGGAAAATTAGCATATATAATTAATATCTGTTGATCCTCTCAGTTTGGGCAAACAATAATCTCTTTCGCCTGTGTATATTGGAAGAAGCTGTAGTCCCGTTTGAAGAAGGCAAGGGGAGCCGACTGGAACGCGGTGCAGCCACACGGAGCAAACACACCGAGAGCAAATGATGTGGCATGTGCTTCGGCGAGCGGCTCACGAATTATGTCATAAGCATGTACCACATTCGTGGCGTAATACGGCCGGATAAGCCGAGCAAGCCAGCCGATAAAAATGCGCGGGCCAGTCTATTTTTGGGAGTAATGAGTTAGAAGCATCTTACATCGTATTTCGTAATTAACAGGGCGAGCCAAGCGAGCATGCGGTGCTAGGGAATCGTTAAAAAATTGTCAACCTTCCACGAAAACGCTTTATCTCATATCTAGATTCAAAGAACAATAAAACTTCACTAATAAAACAAAATCAAACGACTCTCCTGTAAGTATATCAAGCAACTTCCTAAATTACTAAAATCAAACCAAACTTATAAACTATTCATCTCTGCCGTGCAATAAAATTAATTTAAAACAATCTTTCGTTAAATATACAATAAGACCATCTCGGAAATTTCTCGAACCTCGATTGAAATTACTGCTGAAATAGTTGATGGTACAGATAAGACAATAAATTTCAAATTAATTTAATTAATGTAAGAATAATTTAACTAACCACGTGCTCCCGGCGAACGTCATTCCCGTAGAGGAGGCACCAGAATCAGATGTGGAAGTCCTGTATACACTGTCTTTAGATGCGAGGTGGAGAATGAGAGAGAGGGAACACCGAAGGAACACGATAACGCGCGCACCACCTCCGCGTACGGGAGTCGGCCACTGACTGAACGTAACTCCGATTCTCTGGAACCGGGAGGAGGCTGCGTCGACCGGTCATGGACCACGAGTCTGCGGCCTTCTGACATTCGAGTCTCCGTCAATTTCTTTTGCTCCTGAACGCTATTTACCCTCTCTCAGATTTTAAAAGTCATTGAATTGTCCGATGTTCCGACCATCCACGTATTTCTTCTAGTTTCTAAATCGCAAACTACCTGAACAAAGTACCCCTTTTTTTACTAATTCTCTGTGTCCTTGCCGCTTCGCTAATGTGCGGTATGAAAGTGATTTATTGAAAAGTGAGTGTTTAGGCTAAAGAATGTATATGAAATTTAGTTAGTAATACTGCTTCAATAATTCTAGCAGTACTTGCTAAAACAAATATCATTGCGTATACATCTTGAATTCTGTATTACAGAATTATCTAGAAATCCTTTCCAATTACAAAACTTCACTATCTACTTAAAATATTCTTCGGAATCTTTCTCTAATTGGGATGATCTTCGAATTACAAAGTAGTTTGGTAGTCAGAAACAGAACAAGGCAACATTCAGCTCAACTCTGAACTGACAATGGAACACGGTATCATTAGTCTAATCAGGCGAAATGGAATTACACCGATGTCGAGATTGACTTTGCGGACAGAATTCAAGGACGATGCACGTAGAGAGCGCGTAGAATGGTGGAACGATGGCTTCTGGGAATCCATTCATCCATTCATTGACTTGTGACCGCCGCGGACACCTTAATGAAAAGTGAGGTGGTCAGCCGATTTGCGGAGCGATCGGATCGAGCGATGGCACGATTTAGTGGTGATGGTGATGGTGGTTGCGGTGCGTGAACGCGCTTGATGAATAATGAATAATGTAAGGCGTGCTTCGGGATGGTCTCTTAATAGGGAACGAGTGTCATTACTCCTGAGGATGGAAGTGCGCGAATGCCGAGAGACATGTGGCATCGACCGACCTGTAACCAGACGAGACTATCGTCTGCTTCGAAGACTAATTAAGTTCCGGATCTCCAATTACCGTGTTTTCTGACACTCTCCCTCGTATTCCGCTATCGAGAACTCCTAGTCTTCTCATCTCGATCATTATCCAACCGCCAACTACTATCTACATAGCCTACTATCATTCTTATTAATTATCTCGAAACTTTTACAAAAGCTCGCTCCGCTCGCCTATCGAGCCAGTCGCGCTAAGGAGTCCAGGAAACTTTTAACGACCGAGTTTATCATCGGAATACACAAACCCCCGGCACAACATTTAACTCCCTCTTTCTTACGAAGTATATCCAAGGATAATAGTAAATATTCGAGAAGTCCAGACTTCCAAGGATTAGCAATATTTGTCGATGTTTCCTCCGACTAGTTAATCGCAGAGTAAACTATGTAAAAATGTAAATATCGCAAGACGAAGCTCGAGGAAGTAAAATAATAGAAAATTCCATCTGTCACTGACCATAATAGTCGACGATGCATTTTGGCAGAGGCACTTCCCCGTCCACCGGGCAATCCAAGTGTTCGGATGGTGGCGAAGATGTTTTCTCCTTATCCCAACTGGTGGCTGGTGGGTGTCTTGCCGCCGGCAGCGAGCACTGACTCTCTCTCGTGTCCTCTCGAAAGGACGCGCGCGTGCAACCCGCCAGAGAAAACTGACCGAAAGGAGCACGGCACGGCGAGAGAGAAGCGACCCCCGATATACGAGCTGCTCGAGAGCAGCCTGCCGTCCGAGAGGGAAGCAGAGAGCGAAAGCGAGGAAGGGATAGACACGAGGAGAGGAATAGAGAATGCTGAGAATGGAAGGAGTGAGCGGGCTTCCAAGTGCCAGACAGACATCGGCCACCAGAGATTGAAGAGAGAGGGGGAGTAGAGCGAGGGTGGAGGACCGCTGGAGAATATGAAAAAGGGAGAGAGACGAAGAGAGGAACAAGGAGGAGGAGCGTTTTGGTGGGGAACCTCTTACCCATTCATACTCGAACGCCTCCGCAAATTTAGCCATCGTCATCTCTCTCGCCTTAGCTATCCCCTCTCCTAACTTATCTCCTCGTTGAAGTGCGTCCAATGCTACTTGATTAACGAAATTTGTACGAGTTTCTTTCAGCCAACTCTTTAATCAGTACACCGAGCACAAGAGACTAATCTTACTTCTCTTTTCTACAGGGCAATAATCAATGAACAAATTTAGGCATTTCTCAAAGTCGAAGTCGCTTGATCTTTTTTTGACGCTTCAATGAATAAAAAAGTGTTAAAGAAAATTCAATCGTACAGTTATTCCATTCATTGTTCTCAAACTTATCCAATTTTTGCACAAGGCATTCTGAGAAAAGTGTGTCAGCAAGGACGAAGAGAATATAGGAATCGATTCTTAGGAACAATAAAACCCTTTGAAATTCCATTGAGAATTTCAAAGGCTGAAATCGACGTACAGCTTGGAGGCATTAACGCCCCACGCTAATTAATGAGCACGATCGCTATGCGTCAAGCGAACAATTCAATTTCCATCAGAGGACGCGGACAACGTGTGGCCAAAGTGATGGAGCGCTCTGTAGCCGTGCTTCAGTGCCGTGGTTACCTTTTATTAATCGGCATTCCATTTTGTTAATTATGCGTGATTATACGAGACTCGAGCAATTCGATCTCACTGCATTGTATCGAGAAATCCTCCGCAACAGATTTCAACACGATTTAACTCTTTCGATAGAAACGCGTATATCAGTGTGATACCACTTGTTATACAGAGAAGCTTACTGGTTGTCAGTATGATTACTAATTACCTGACAAAAATGTACTACACTCTGACATTTCCATGTCGTATCTATAAATGTCAACGCTTGGTGATTGCTTATGTCTCTGCCCTCTTATTTACCTGGCACGACTGCCAACAGACGTCGATACTGAAGCACCAGCCTTGTTTTCCTTCAACCGTACTGGCGCCATGACACTGGAGTAAGAAATCCTTGCGTTCTCCTAGTTACAAGAATTCATGCTTTCCGAACTCGGCACATCGAAACCCTTATTTCGAGGAACGCATTTTTTTCTTCGAGATTTCATGTTGAATATTTATTAATATTATCTTCTTTCTTGTAGATTCATCAATGAATTACAGGGAATTGTAATACAGACTCGTTAATAATTCAATAACAACTAGGTGAATGAATCATTCTTAATTAAATGAAGTTCTGTGTGCACGGTTTAATGAGAGCCAGCCGTACAAGCTCTCTGTCAACGTCAATATCACGTCCAACCTTCATCGTTCTACCTCCGGGACAAAAGTATCTACACGTGTTTGTGATCGAGATGTAGTCGCGCATGTGGATTGTATACAAGCCAAGGCTTGCGAGAGGACATTTAAGGGAATTGGTTGTAGGCGAAACAAATAAACATTGCCAGGATGAAGAGGAAAGTGCACATGGCGGGAATCAGCCCTAGCAGAGCAAAGGGCAGAAAGATATTTTGTTTATTTGAAGAGGACCTAGTAAGTTTGTTAATTGTTTAAAGAATATAAAGTGGTAGCGCATGCTTCGTCGACTAAACAAGCGAGCATCGTCGAGCAGCTCTGCCAATCGACAAACAACAATGTATCCTGAGATAATGACTGAGTACGGAGGAGAATCTCCCTTGAAGGACACGTGTCCCGCTCGATGTACAGCACGCGGAGGGTGGGCGTCAAAGGAAATAGCCAGTGACCTCGAGAGGCATCGTGCGTCCGTATTTAGGACACCCGATAGACGATAACACCGCTCCAGGATGCTGGCTGATAGGAGGCAACCCGTGCGATTTAATTCCATTGAGATACGTGGCCATTCATACTGCACATAGAGCCGTGGCTGGATTCATTGACTCCCTGAAAATCTGGATCGTTCGTTCTCTGTCTTTGCACACCTCTCGCACCTCATGCTAATGAATGCGCTCTACCAACGCTCTACGAACTTCACAGCCCTTCGCTGCTATGAATGAGCCAAGTTATTGTAGATAATGAGAAAACTCGGCTGTTCCAATTTTTTCCCAATGATACATTCATCTACCAATAATGCTGTCGTTTCCACCAGATACAGTGTATGAGAAAAATTAATGTGCTGTTTAAGTTCTCTTCGGTTCTGTTTGAGGGTTTATTTCATTATAACGAAGCTCGTTCTCAGGGATAGTATGCGAGAGAGATGATTGCTTGAATTTAATACTCTAGGGTGGAACTTCCGTATCTCGACGCGAAAGGCAGCTTCGAGCTTGGCAGGAAGTACATTTGGGAAGTCTCGTTTTAATTGACCTCCAACGAAATGATTAGCACCCCTTTCGACTCGTTAACATAATTGGGTCATTAGATAAAACCCGATATTTTTAGAGAGCGCTTGAGAAACGACACGCAGGATCACGTGGCAAAGAAGCAAAGGACGAGCAATACGGAAAAAAGGAAGGATCGCCAGTGTTCGTGCGATATAAGTTACACAAAACGATGATAGCGCATGTGTTGGGGTTACGTTAACGAGATAACACGGCTGGAAAGTGAAGTACCCGCAAATTTCTTCGTAAACAGGAAGTTTGTGTGATGCGTTTGTGCAGAAAATAAACTACAATGGCGTATTCTTACAACATAACAGAAGCACCTGTCGAAGAGGTACCTTGTCCCGAATACGATGTACGACAGGCGAAAAAATTCCTCCAAAAACATAGTCCAGAATCCGGAGATTGCCTGTACGTATGTAAGAAGTATTTCACTTCCAGCCGTAAAGTTATACATTTTTTAGTTACGATCATTTAACGGAGCTCTTAGCGAAGATACTCGCAGAGAGACCAAAGAACGCAGTGGACGTTTTCGAAGAATATAGTAGAAAATTAAAAGAAGAGAGATTCAGAAGTGAAGCGGGTCATCTTCAAGATCAGTACGTTTCACCGTCACAGTACGAAGAGGCGAAGAAGCTCATTAACCTCTTTCAAGTACGAGCCGGTGGTAACCGATAATTAAACTGCAATTTACGACGCTCCTTGGCGTATAAATCACATGTAAACTATGCCCCGAAACCAAATACGCGCTTAACTAAGCCACCCTTCATTTTGGCCCTCCAACCTTCTTGCGTCCAAGCTAGACAGTTCGCCAGAAGGGAAATCAGGACGACGACCAAATAGTTAATACCGAGGACGAAGATGACAGGGAAAGCAAGGTCCCGAACATGTTGGACCTCCTCTTTTTCTTTGAACAGGCTAATGTTGGATTACCACGCAGGGAAATGGTTATACTAAATTTAGCAATACGCAAACTTGCCTCTGAAGTGAAATTACGCAATATTAGGTGTGTCTTGTTTATAATAACTATATCTATGAATTACATACAACATGCAGTATTTTGCATTTGTATTTCAGATTTTGGGGAAAGATTCTGGGAAGACCAAAAGATTACTACATCTTGGAAGCCGAATTATCAGAGGAAGAACTGAGTCGTCGATTACAAGTATTGAAATATAAAAGATGGTCTTCTTAATTAATTGGGATTTGAAAAATAAAGACATTATTTTAAGTAGGATATCGCTGCCGAGGAAGAATTAAGAAGGGAGAATGGAGAGGCGGAAGCTACCCTTAGTGTTACTGACTTAAAGGACATCGAGAAGTCCATAGAAGCAATAAAGCTACCAGACGATCCTCCAAATGACATTGAACAACCCTTGAACTTTGTTCTGCCACCCCTGCCTAGTGTCTCTTGGAATAAGCCGGCGGAAGTGCCAGCTGAGAAACCCGGCAGCGGCATCAATCAGAAAGTACTAGTCGTTCGCCGCTTTAATCTTGACATTAATATTCAATTCGGGTGACCGGAATAGATTTTTCGTAATTGTGCTTGGGTGCGGCCTTGTTTAAGGTGTATTTTGTATGCAACACGCCAGGCCTCGACGAATGGGTGGAACTTCCAACGGTGACTCCGCAACAGATAGTAACAGCACGGCAGATTGTCCGATATTGCACGGGAAATTTGGACACTCCGGTAAATTGAGTTGAAAATAATCAAATGACACTTAAATTGTGTCATGTAACGAGCCTCACAAGAATCTCCCGGCTGTTTTAGATTCATACTTTCCCACCGTTTCCTGGGACGGAAAAAAATTATCTTCGAGCACAGATAGCTAGGATTAGCGGCGCAACCCATGTCTCGCCCGTTGGTTTTTTCACTTTCGGAGGCGGAGAAGACGAAGAGGAGGAAGAGATCGAAGAGGAAAAGGCTGAAAGTAATTTATCAGGGCTCTCAATGATCATACCTTATCGCACTCATTATGATTGCCTGTCGTTCTCTTCCCACTTATTTCCGATTACCAGACAAACTATTTTGAATAACTTGTCAGTTGGGGAATTTCTGAATGACTTATCTCGACTGATTGGTAAACGATTAGTCAGTATTCTTTGTAACTTGACAGTGAATACATTGTTGCTATCTTATCAAACACTACCAGGCATTTCAACCATACTTGTTCGACGAAAAGAATGATATGTCGAACTTGTACACTGGTTTTCCTCCTTCCGCGGTTTCCGCATGTTGATTATTAACGTAGTTGGCGAATTGTCGGAGAATCCGGACTACGAACCATTACCCATGAAGGACCTCGTAGACTCCTCCATGACAAATTGGTGCCATCATACAGCGTATATTTTAAAGCAAGGACGAACTGTTTGGTGGAATCCAGAGAAACCAGAAGAAGAATTCGACGTGAGTTGAAATGGTTATTGTTAATCCAATTAATCGCCAAAAACATCTAATCTTTAGTTGTATTTTTTTTAGGAGGAATTACAGGAAGAAGAGGAAGAAGAGGACGAGGAGACGAAGCCAGGCGAATTTGAGAAGGAAGTTGGACCGCCCCTTTTAACACCATTGTCCGAAGATGCGATTCAAGAGTCAATAACACCATGGACTACTCTGCAGTCGTCCTATATGCAGACGGATACTGCTATCGCTATTATTAGATCGAACATGTGGCCTGGTGCATTTGCATTTGCCAGTGGAAAGTATGGGAAATATCTCTTCAACGATGTTGATTTCCAAATTCTAGTTCTCTTTATACTAGAATGCTGACACAGTAAGACAAAACAAACGGGCTTTCGGCATTGGTACGTTTCAGACGATTTGCAAATATCTACATTGGCTCAGGACACAAGCACACCGCGTTCAATTACAGTCCACCTAATATGCCGGTTATACAGGATCAGTATTCTATTGGACCAGAAGTCATGGAGATTTCAGATCCAACTGCTGAGGAAGAAGAAGCCTACCGCATTTCCTTATTACCACCTGAACCAATAGCAATGGGTAACGATTGGTTCTTAAGAATACTCTTAGAGTAAATCCAACAAACAGTAACATACCGAAAATTATAATATGATATTTATCGGAATAGACGAGGAAGAGGAGGAGGAATTGGAAACGGACGAAGAAGATGATGAAGATGATTAATCGTATAGTTATTAGAAATTTTGCATTACTAAAAATATATTAATTATATACTGTTTATTAAAACTGCTTATAAAAAGACAATTCATGCAAAAATTGTAATAATTGTAATGATTTAATCAAATAAACTTTCCGCGGCATTATCCTCCGTTGGATGTTCGAGTATAGAAAGTAAACTTTTTTGAATTACCTACCACCGATACAGTAACGGAAACACATGATGATCATCAACCACCATCTTATCCTTTCCGTATTTCATGCCCACGTGGTTGTCGACGCCGAGCGTCTTAACCTAACAACTGATCAACCAAACACAGGAGTCTTCTTGCGGTACGTTTCATAGTAAAAGAAAAGATGGGTGAAATAGGAACGGAAGTCGAGTTCACATTACGGCCTATGAATTGTGAGCTCAATCAACTTTCCATGCCGGATGGATCTGCGATGTTAATGCAAGGTAAATTAATTTTACTCGAGTGATACAAGTGGTTTGTTATGATGCCGTAATTAATACGATTTTTCACTTAATATAGGTAACACTGCAGTGGTTGCGGGAATTTATGGACCAATAGAGGCGAAACCGCAGAAATTAATATACGACAAGGCGTCGGTGGAGGTGGTTTACAACCCTGTAAAAGGGCCCAACAGTGAGTTATATATATTCTATTTTAACCTCGTATTTCTTTCCGGCGGGAAAGTCACATTGATGAACATTTTAAGAGGTCGATGATAGGACAACTGAACTATACATAAGGGAAACGTGCGAAGCGTCAATCGTCGTTACATTCCACCCGGCAACTGCGATTTCTATTAATGTCCAAGAGCTCGAAGATTGTGGTGGGGTAAGATTCTGTTATTACATTATAATTTTCAAAATCTGTATGTTAAATTACTACTGATAACTTAAATTTATAGCTCATGGCTTGTACCATTAATGCGACGTGTTTAGCGTTAATTAATGCCGGAATTCCAATGAAGTTTACTGTTGCTGCAGTTAGTTGTATGGTGGAGGAAAGCAGCGGTAATATAATATTAGATCCCGACGATAATCAGTTGCAGGTATGTTGGATGGAATATAATTATTACTGAAAATTGTTGGAAGTTTATAACAAAATTCGATATGCCCATTGTACTTTAGGACGCGAAAGCAGAATTCACATTTGCTTTTGACAGCATGGAGAAGGACATCGTGTCTTGCCACACTGCCGGCCGATTTACGGAACATGAATATTTTGAGGCGATGGAAAAATGTAGGAAAGCTAGTCAACATGTCTTTGACTTTTATAGGAACCTTGTAAAACAATATGCTAACGTTATTTAATAAATATATCTTTTTGCAAAAATGAACAGTTTCATTTATCATATCAAATTCGAATAACATTCGTTACTTTCTTTCCGAAAAATTCTTTTTATCCTTGGGGAATGATGTTTCCTGTTACTGATAATTGTGAAATTTCTTTATCTTACTGGTGTTGGGTTTTCTACAATCTTATGTAAGTTAAAGTTAGAGGACGCTGATCTCCAGTTCCAATACTCGTCGCTTTCTGTACGGTCGGTATACCGGCATGCCGTGCCAACTATCCCACATCCCCACTACGCTGTGCAATGGACTCTATATTTATTAGAGAGGGGGTACTCTTCCACCATTCAGTACGCATGCTTTACCAAAAAGTCTTATTTTCTATTTTTTCTTTTAACTATAACAGCAAGCTCTCCGCTCGACATTGGATAGTGCATGATAGGATCTTCAAAGTATTTAAGAATAATTCTAGCATGAGCATGTTGATGTGCCAAATGTATTTGTTCTTCCCTTGAACATTTACATTCCATAAATGCAAAACCACATTTCACTACCGCATTGACCAATCGTCAATATTTCTGTATCTTGCGAAGTCTTTCAGTTCTTTCTGACTCACAGGAGTGCAGGACTCGGTGGCCATTTCGGAGTGTCCATTAAATACAGAAATGAGCCTACGAAGAGTACGCCTTGAACGGCTGGAAGCAGGTCCACTGGGAGCGGGGCCCAACTTACGAAGGAAGGAGGGCCCGCAGAACGGGAAATAAGAGTGAATGCGAGAAAGGAAGAGAAAGAACGAAAGGAAGAAAGGGAGAAAGAAAGAGCAAGAGCTGGAGGAGCCGGGTCAGGCCGGGCCACGTTTAGCTGAGGTCGCCCCGGGCCCCCAGACCATTAACAAGGAGCGGAGCAATTTATGGACCGGCTCGCTCATTTCCACTTTATTATTATTTTCTCATCTCATAGATGGTCGTCCAAGTCGTTTTGCTCCTCAGTCTCTCCCTCGCTATCTCTACCGTCTCTCATCTCGCTTTCTCCTACCATCCGCATCTCTCTCCCACTTGGAATTAATATCCACGGCGGTACCGGGAGAGCCACCGGCGGCACACTACGACGACTTCGACGATGAGCTTCGACTGGAAGTTTTAGCCGGGCAAAAAATTGCGGAACGCGAAATATTATTGCCGGAGACCACCGCCCCCTGCTTCCAGGGCTGGAAGAACCGTCGGTAATACTTTCATGGACCAAGTTCCGTCCACGTTCTTTGTCCGCTGGTCCGGAAGCCGTTTTTCACATTCATTCGATTATTGCAGAGAGTATAGTGCCGCTGGTATGAAACTAATCCGAAAATTCCATTAACGTTGTCCACCAAAGGGTGTATAAGCCCTTTTCAACCCTTAAGTGGAAAAGGAGCGGCAGGCAGACTGTTCTCCAAGATGGAAGGCGAGGAAGTGTTCGCAGGCCCGTGTCGTGTCTGCCGCGCACCGCCATTCCGTGACACAACACAGGCGGTGTGTGCCAAGCGTGCAGCTACTTACCAGAGGTGTGTACGATGTACACGTAAGTAACGTTTCTCCTGATATAAGCTCGCGTGACGAAGCCGCGCCGCCGTGTGCTGCTCGGCGTCGCCCGATAAATCCCTTGTACGCGAGATAATTTTAAACGGTCACGACTTCCAGCAGCGATGACAACGAGTAACAGCAAGTCCACGCCGCGCTGCGCCGCCCCGCAGGCTCGATCCTGGCTGCTATCATTGCCGAAAGTGAACATCTCGGTCGCCTCTCGATCGAGGCATCAAAGAGGCCCCGAGATGAGCTCCCCATTTTACGAGGCTGCTACGGTCCAGCGAAATTGACGCTTTTCGTTGCCTCTTCAGCGGGAGGTGGGTCCTCGTCGTTCTCGGGGCCCTTTTTTTAAAGGATCCTGGCAACCCACTCGTCCCTCCTAACCCTTTGCGCCGCTCGGCTCTACCATTGGTGCGAGGGTAGTTGTTATGAAATTAGCATGAGCGATCGGGCCCGCGCCACGGCGGTAATCGTTCGCAAGGCAGCACTGCTCCATTGGAGAAGCCATCCCGTGCAGGGTACCGGTGTCCAATACCGACCTGAGGGGCCCTCGACGCTGCCTTCGCTACGTCCTATTGGCTTGGCTCGATTTATGAGCTCTTTCCTTGCAATCCTCGAGCGCTCCCGTCCTCAATGCACCTCGGGAGAAACATCGCCATGCATGCCTTGCAATTAAGGTGGCCGATGTCTCAATGGGCACCGGAACAAGGCCCCTGGACCCAAACGGCGAATTATGCGCTATCCCTGTACCTCCAGTCATTCTTATAATTAAGTGGTTTACTTAACCACTGTCGCTCTTGATAGCACGATTCTATATCTGCTGGAGGTACTTTTGCTCCTTCCTTCTGACTTATATGCCATCGGCCCTCTGCTGTACTTCCGCCTGAAGGCCTGACTATTAATCCCGCGATCGTACTGCCGATTCAATTTATTCCATGGCGCATACCGACCGCGCTATTTAATTATACGTGAGGATAATTGAAGCGCCGAGGCCGTATCTTCTGCCGCGTTTAATAAAGCCTGCTGAAGATGTATGGTAGCCAGGCGCAGTTGAGCTAATTGACTTATCGAGTGCCGTATCACCATCAGTAACCTCCGGACTACGGGTCCATGCTAATCAAAGTTCCGGTGGCGGTCGTTCTAGATATCCAACCGAGATTTATTCGATTGCTCGGACAGCCTCAGATTTTATTCATCGATCACTCAGTCAATATTGGCCGGTGCACTTTTTGCACGAATCTGCCGGGCACGCTTGTGAAATTCGGACGAGTGAGTTTGCGTCCCCGAAGGTGGAATCCGTGGAGCACGAGGAGGCCAGGAGCGCGAAGCGGCTGCACCGATGAGGAAGGAGCCAAATCGTCGGAGCGAAAGTCGCTTGACGTCTGACATGACTCGAAGTGACAGCCGGCTTGTATACGACTGGAATCGTACGTCTTGAAACAGACACTGGCTGTGCGTCTGCGATCGTCCCGACGCAGACGGAGACCTGACGCGGATCCAGACGAGGCCCTCTCAAGGATGATGGATTCGTGTCACGTACTCTTCATGCTTGGGCCCCACGAAAACTCGTCGACCAATTAGATTCGAAATCCTTGCTCAATGATACCGATCCTCATTAACAAGTACTTCCCACCATCTGGGAAAAAATTCGCCATGGTTCGTCGCCAGGGAGAAAAAAAAACATGTGCGAAAGGTCAAATAAGAATTGACGATGTTCTCGGAGATAGGTCTGGGTGTACGTTGAGTGACACTATCTCCGGATAGATCGATTAATTTTAACGCGCGAGAGCTACGTTTGACAGCTGACACGAGTGCACGTGACACCCGCTGCCAGTGCAGCGGGTCTTTTTTCGATCTGCTCGGGGCCCAACAGTCCCGCCGCTGGCACGGGGCCCACCATGCATGATGGATTCCCATCACGTATCTCATTCGAGCCGGACTCGCTCTCACTCGGACGTCCCAAGAGAAATACGCGTATCCCTTTTATTCGTCTCTGGGTACGCGAGCCCTCCGGTACGAACGATGTCATTATCGATAGCGGTATTAGCCATTATGCCGGCGCACTCCCTGCCAGGCGTAAACAGAATGCAAACTACTGCCAGATGACACATGTAATTGCTGCAGTTTTGCACGACCCTGTCCTCCTCCCCTCGTCCAAGATTCCATCGAGGTGTCAGACACTTAACCGGATGGGATTATGAGTGTTGGGGACATGTGCGCTATTGGCGAACGTTTAACACGTGAGTTGGAAGAATCGTCTGTATCTGCTTGCCACACGAAACTGGGTATCATCATTCTCTACGATAGAGAAGAGATCGGGTAGCAAGGATCGGATGAATGAGAGATAGATAGAGAGAGAAAGTTTTGGGCCAGTGTGGTAAAATGATGACATTAGAGGGCCGTTGTCGATCTGTCAAGCTCGCTTACCAGCTGCAATATCCCTCTGAGTGATTAACCGTTCCGGCGAGATGCGATCGGATCAGCGTGCAAGGATCAACCGGATAAAAAGGGATGGATGGTAGAAACTGATCGGAAAAACGACAAGTGGAAGAATAAGAGAGGAAACGGCCGCAAAAGGGACGGCGGCGTCCGAGAGAAGGATGGGGCGAGAGCGAGCCGCTCTGTTCTTCTGGCTCTTTCCATAGATCAAACGCAAGAGGCCGAATCCGAATCGTGTAGGCATAACGAAGAAGAAGGAGGGAAGGGTTACGGGCCACAGAGGAATACGAGAGCAGAACCCCGTGGTGCTGCGTTACTCGATCTGATTGGCGAGCAAGATTGATGGTTTCTTAATAACCGAGAAAAACCGGCAAAACGATCGGCCTTCCGCAGCGCCGCGGGTGACCAGTAATACACATTGCACCTGAGACGCATGGTTTTTCATTGTCAACACAGCCGATTGCTATGTTCTCTCGCTCTCTATATCTTACTGTCAAGCTTTTTCCTTGTCATGCTCGGGAGAACACTCCCGTTGAGTCGAGCACTCGATGAGTGCGATATCGTACCTCTTCCCAAATACATATATTACATACAGGGGCCATTTGCAATCAGAGAACGCGAAAGTGACAAGAAGGCAAATATGATTTCAAGATTAGCGAGCTTGGTCGCAGGTGCGAAATCTTACACGTGGCTGTCGGTGACTTAACACCATGGAATCGAAAGGGGAAGTAACCCTGCTAACTAATCAGAGGGAGAGAAGAGTGTGTGAATAATGCATGGCCACTCGATTGGCCGGACCAGTACTCGGCAGATGCGTGTGTTTCCTCTTTCCTGTCCGGAAGAAGTGGGGAAAGAGCGAGATGAACGAGGAGAGTGGATGCCGCCTACATCAGCGTGGGGAACGAGCAAGAGAGCAGAGTCAGTTTGGTTCTTGTCACATTCTTGTCAACCAGGACAGCGTGCCACGTCAATCTCCTGCGCACTGTTCGTCCCGGCACCGATGTGTCCGTTCTTCTTCGTCTTTCGGTGCTGCTGGCACCGCAGACTGCCATGAAGCCTCCTGCACGACGGATGGATGGACGAACGGCCGGACAAGCGCTCGATGCGTCAAAGAAAAATATAACCAGCCGCTCCTAACGCAGCCAAACTACCTCATTAGTCCGCCTTATTCACGAAACTCTGCGCTTCGGGAATTTCGACCTCCAGACTTGCCCAACCCCCGCATCGACCTACCTGGTGATTCGGATCAGACTTTCGGAAGTATTCCATCCATGCATGCAACGAAATACACTACCCGATTAACTCCAAAATCTAAATACTAGACTATTTAAAATACTCATTAATCAAACACCTTTGTTTAAACTTAATCAATTAATATCGTTACAAATATTTCGTTCTATCAAAGAACACGTGTTTAATCAGTACAAGTCCCTGGCTACCAATATAATACTTGCCGGTAGCAATTCTTAAGAAGGGCCTGTCTGAAACAAGAGACAGAGGGGGCAGTGGGCCTAGCTGCTGGCGAGGGTTCGCTCGAAAAATACAGCAGCGACGGGGCCCAATTCATCGCGGGAGCCCGAGCCATCGATCAATCTCAGCAGCAGCAACGAGACCGGCAGCATCAGCAGCAGCAGCAGCAGCAGCAGCCCTGGCCCAAGATTGAGGGTGAAGGCAAGGCCCAGCAGGAAGAGGTGGGCCAGCCGAATCACGAGAGTCAGAGCCGATGCGAAGTAAGCCAGGGCAGAGGGACATTAATTGACACGAACTGAAGGACCAAGGTACTACGTATAGTGGGAAGGGCCCCGTTTCTCAGGAGGAAAGGGCATAGAAGCGCGTGTACAAGGAGGATGCAGAACGAAAGAGCGGAGGAACAACGGGTGGTGGCATCCAGTCTGTCGGATCGCGGCGTCCGAGTGGAAGAGCGGGAGCGGCAGCAACAGCAACAACGCCGGCAGCAGCAGCAGCAGCGGCAGTAGGAACAAGAAGACCGACAGCGAGAGGGAAAGATCGGCAGGAGAGCGAAAGTCCGAGAGGAGCGCACGCCGAGGAAGGTGGAGAGAGGACGAGGAGACGACGAAGGATGAGAGCGGAGCAGCAATCCACGTAGGCGGAGCCCTCGCTTTGTGGATCGGTTTCGCCGCTCTCGTCGCATTGGTTGCTCCTGTGTACAAGAGCCTTCTCTAACCGACGAAGCCGATCGTCTTCCGTCACCCATGCGATCCCGCCGATTGTTTCCCCTTCGATCGCGAACTACCTCGCTCTCTCCTTTCCCCTTCGTTTCCACAGTTTCAACGGCGCGGCGTGTCGCCGCCACCGCTCTCTCGCTTCGTCTTCTCTGACCCTCTCGGCCTTACTCACCATGCTACCCTGATTTTTTTTCTAGTCTACCTCCCACCCGCCCTCTCACTCCTGTCTTTCTCGCATTTCTGCTTCTCCCGGGGAATCGAGATTTATGCCTACCGCCAGTTGAGACGTTTGCGCGAAGAGATTGAACGAGATACGAAGGCGGCCTGTTACGCCGTGTGCGCCGGGAAGCCTCCTTCGAAGAGTCTTGGGATACCCTGCTCCCAGGATGATAGTGAAATATGCATATATGCTTTTCGACGAAGGAGATCGGGTCATTACACTCCAAGAGAGCGACGCCAATACTTGAATATACGTGTTGATTTTAAACATGATATTACTCGGGCGAGCTGCTGCTGCTGCTGCTGGTGCTGCCGGCTGCACTTGGTCGCCCCCGAGGCGACTGCGTTGCCGTGCGCCTGGAATATCAGGAAATAACACGTTCCCATTTAATTTGGGTTCACTACTGTAAAATTGGCCGGCGGTAACCGCAATGGGATTGTTCTGTCGGGTCCACTAATAACGGTGATTCGTCTTCGCCGCCCAGGCCTCTCTGTATAGGAATCTCTTCCAATCGGCCCTTATTTATAGGTCGCACATTTTCTCCATAAAACGCGTCCAAATCTTTCGAGACTTGAGAACAGGCATAGCTATAATTGTATTACTATAAATTTATGGTAACAGGTATCATTAAAATAGGAAGAAAGTATAGCGTGTGCTAGGTGTCGGGTGTTAAGAAGAATGATCTCGTAGTAGTCAGACGCTCCCGCAGCTTCATAAGAGTGGTTCACCAATGGTCCATTATTTTCCGATGCGGTATATCGATAGTGTGCGTATGAATTCCGAAGTCGGGAAGGTCGGATCGAGGCGGACTCATCAGTTACATCAGTTGGATGGTAAAGGCCCGAGGCTCTCTCTCTTTCTCTCTTTCTCTCTCATTCTCGAAGGGAGAGCGATATTAATTCGCGATTTCTTTTAATTCCAGCCGGCAGCCCACTGCGCCGCGCTGCCGTCATCGCCAATCAATATGCTAACGAGCGATTTCGTGGTACCGGCGAGGCAAGAAAATAAAGAAAGAGGAGGCAAGAAAGGCTGGAGAGGAGGAAAGAAAGAAGGAAACGACCGGGGGAGGGGAACGGGGAACAGCCCCTTCGATCGGTAATCGAAGCAGTCGTATAGTTGTGGCGGAGTCGCCGCTGGGTTCCTTCCACCTTCCGTTCTGGGTATCTCTTTTGAATGTGCGCCGGCCAATTAAAATAATTAGCGACGAACCGAACGAGAGCGGGCTTACCCCGGCACGATTATAGATACAGATATAGAGGGAACGAGATGGATAGATAGATAGAAAGGAGAGAGAGAGTGAGAGAGAGAGAGAAAGTGAAAGAGGGAGGGGACCGGTACTCGAGAGAGTGAGAGGGGCGAAAGAGGGAATCGTGAACGCGTTATTTACGACGGGCTTGATTTAATAACCATCGATAAAACGTCTCGCAGACTCGCTGTCTTCGCGTAAAAGGATCCCAGCCTCGACAAGGACGAATGGTAACTGATATCTTGGCTTAATGAGACCAGAAACTCCTGTGCATGTGCACAAGCTGACGCAGAGTAAGCGTAAGAATTTTTGATAATTATCCAATGGGAGTGCTTTTTGGGTAATCGGTGACTACGGTTACGAGTGGAGGAAAAGGAATCGTCGAAATAAGGACAGGATGTCAAAGATGGTGGAAAGGGCGGGTGAGAAGGCGAAGAGCTCCCCTTTTCGACTTCGTTAGCCAGCCACTGACTTATCAAAGGGCAGGCTTCGGCCGATACAATGGCTGAAAATCCTCCACGTTGCTCTTCGTAAAAGATGGCCCGACTGTCTCGTAAATCCCCGCAGTCTCGGGACGCGCGCAGTCTGTTACTAGTTTGGCAGGCCGCACTCCTCTATACGTAAACCTGGCACTGCCAGCCCCCTAGGCTATTATGTTTCGACAGCGACCTCTCGCAGGGAACAGTAATCGATTACGGGAAACCCCGTTTACCGTGATTACCATGAGACTTCTTTTTAAATTGCACTCTCCCGCTTCGAAGTCACAGGAGCTCCACTCATTCACTTCGCGCCAATTAAGATTGACAAACCTATCACTAAAGATCTACTGATTCTCTGTTCTTCATTCTCCGTTCTGCTTTCATAAGATTACCAAGTACAGAAAGACTTCTAGTGAGATTACAGTAAGAAAAGCGAGAAGAGACCAGATCGAATGATTATTCCTAGTATTAGGGTTTCGATGGAAGGTTCAGTGAGTGTATCTAAAGTCAAGGGGGATAGGCCGTAGAGAGTTTCAAGATCTATCCGGGATGTTTGTTGGATTAGATAGGGCGGTGGTTGACAGCTGGGGGCCAAAGGAGGACGCGACGCAACGCGACGCGACGGCATCCGCGGTCGGCGTCGTTTATTTCGGCGGGAGAGCTTAAACATTGTCCTGCTGAAGGACTGCTGCCGCTCTCCGGCGAAACCTGACTCGCGTTCGGAACGGCCCGGACGGCGTTTCATTTATTCAAAGTAAGTTATTGCGATCGCCCCGGCCACTATATTACCGGCCGAAGACTCCTCTCCTCCGCCGTCCATTTCTCTTTCACGGTGCCGGCCATCTCTCCTTATCCCTTTCTATCCCTTGATCAGGGCAAGCTATGCTCGCCTATCGGGAGGCCAGCTCCCAGTCCCGATTTCCAGGTAAGATATTCATCTAATTCCCCCCGATTAGCCGGCCGCGGACGACCGAATGGCAATCCGGAGTGCCTATATAAGCTTTTCAAGCGAGCGGACAGCTACCACTAACTTCTCGTCGACTGGACAATCCGTTATAACGGGCGCACATGCAACCTCCCGATGTCTTCTGCTAGGCCTGACGCGGATGGATATGCCCCGGCCGATATACCCCTCTCTTTCCAAATGCACTTCCGACTGAAGCCCTTTGTCCGCTCCTCGTTAATTGCCGCTACTTCACTCTCCTACGCTATACCTCACTCTTGTGTCTCCACCATTTCAACCTGTGGAAAATTCCCTCTTCTTAACTGCCAAATAATCCCTTACGCGTGATTTTCGGAAGAAAAACATTCTCTTTTTAATGAACATCGATAAAAGGAAGACTATTCATTTCTCTGTTTACTTGGACTACAGTAACAGTTGTTTTAAACGAGTTATCATAAATGGCGAAGGTGTCGAAGACTTTTTGCATGCAGATGAGTGTGTAATATGGCGCGCAAGCGGACAATTATTCGCGTAGCGGAGTCGTCGAGCTCACTCGCGAATCCGTACTCGTTCAGTATGCCGGGGCGCATTGGGGTAAGACCCCTGGGAAATTTCTTGACAACGGTGGCTGGCGGCGCCGCACACACAACGTGGGAACAATTTGCAAGCCCGTGGCGGTGCGCCCGCACCCGGCCTTGCTTCGTAACATTCCTAAGCTCAACGGTAAACGGTTATTCGGAACGCGTCCTCGTACGCCCGGTACGTGCATGTACGGGAGCCGCGCTCGTATCCCGTGATGCCGAAGACGCCGCGGCTGGAATTCCGGAATTCGCTGCTGAATTCCATTCCCCCGACGCGAGGCGCTCCTTCGTCTTCCCGATGGTACTCGCCATTTTCCTCCGTTTCACCCTGTTTCTCTCCCTCGTCGTCTTTCTCTCGCTTTCCTTTGCCTTATGAAAGCACGTTGACACACTTGGAAGAAGAATTCCTTCTCTGCTTTTTGTTTATTTATCTCGGACTTCTTTGATGTAAGAGAAATAAATGTACACGATAACGGATTTGTTTAGAACGATTTCGCATCTTGTGATTAGTTTAAATGTTAAGTATTAAAAGCACTGTGTTCGCCGCAGAAGGTATTTGTCTGCCGGTTCGAAGGTGTTCTATACGAATTTTGAAGGAATTTCGTTCCCTATCGTAGATAGATGGGGTTCAGTGAAGTGCGAAAGCGAGGACAGAGCACGGGGACTGAGACGTCCTCGTCAGGAAGGAGGATTGTAAATGTCGACGGGAGTGACACGTGTATTTCGAGCACGCGGCAACGAAATCCCGTCGGTTCTATTTGTGGCCCGCCACGGAGCACGGTGATGTTTCACATTGACGGCTCGTCGAGCCTCCTCTTTGGTTCCGCCTTCGCCGGCTGAATCTTCATCCCCGGTTCAACCTCGAAGTCCTCTCATCCGTCCTGTGTCCCTCGCCAATCCATCGACCACCCACTAACAATTAGTTCTCCCAATTATTTCGTTGCCAACATAAGAGACGACATTTGTAATCCCAGTATTCGTATCTTCCTTAATTTTCTATCAATTTAAACTAATAACTTAGCTAGCGTAATTGCGCGACACCAAAATGGCCGGCGTTTAGTAGGACGATGGGGCGCATCGTAGCGACCATCACCTGGACTCGAATCAAGAAGGGGGTGTGTGAGCACGCTCGCATGCCCTCCGGGGGAAGGGTTGGAAGCGATTGTTTCAAGGGAGCCCACCAACCAACCAAAGCAATCGTAGCCTCGTTACGTGCTTCGTGCAGGAAGCCATGGTGAACGCTCACGACTCCGCACGGCCGTCGTGCGCCTTCTTGTGTGAGTGACAGATAATGTACACCAGCTGATGTCTGTGTGTACCTACGTGCACGCGGAGCTCTGCCCGGTTGCGAAGATGGCGATCATCGTGAGCTACCGCGCCGGCCTCCATTAACTCGTGGAATTGCCACGCGTAATTATCTCGTCAGTCAGCCAGCAATGCCTTGGAATAATTAAGGCTCCTGTGGGCAAAAAGATCGGCCTATTTTGTCCCATGGAGATTTCCGCGAGATCAGCTCACACTCGTTATAGTACGCGTGAGAGTCCGCGCGAGGTCGCAAGGTCATTAATGAAGCAGAATGCAGAAGGAAAATAATGGCAGGAGTATTACGTTCAATGGGTATTACGCTGTCATTGAAGAAAGTGTTGCACTCGAGCATTGAATCTTGGAAGCAAGCGGGTAAAAGTGGCGAAAGGAGGCGATAATGAAACTTCCAAACACGTTCGAGTCAACGGGCCGAGTGGCGAGACTTATATTGATCACGCAGCTGGTCACGCGAATGCTGGGCGGGGTTCTCGGTGAAAGAGCCCTTAGCCCTTTCACGGCAAGCACTTTTCTCCATTCCTTATAACACGTCTGCCCTTCCAATTCATCTATTTCTAAATGGACACAATTGCAACGCCGTATTTACCAGATAGAAATTTAATAATAGGAACTTTAATATACCTTTATCTTCGCATGGCTGTTTCATCTCCTTCTAAGTAAACAACCTCATAATAATCGACCGCTTAATATCGCTTAATCATTGACGAATTCTCGCTATTATAAACCATATTGAACGAAAGGGAACCCTTTGCATTCATTACACAATTCTTAAAGCGTATCAAATCGGTCAACGTCGCAAGTAGGTGCCTCTCAGAATTTCTTGAGTAGCGCCGACATCTTACACGTACACTGGACGCATTAAAGTCTAATTGTCTCACGTTGGCCCATAAATTCCAGGCTTTTTCATCAGCGGCGAGGTATAATTTCGAGGGAGGAGGGGTCGCTGACGATGTGCGCTCCAGCGGCGCACACAGCCGGCGAGAAGAAAAATTCGTGCAGATGCTTGGGCAGCGGTGGCCATCCGGCTTCTCTTCTCGTCTCGCTGGAGATACGAAGAGGGATGCGAAAGAAGGGATCAATTGGGAAAGAAAGAGATGAAGCGTAAGATAACGGGGCGGAGGGAAAGCAAAGGAAAGGAAGAAGGACCGATATGGTTGGCGGGGGGGACCGATCGTGGAAGCAGGGCACTGCCGATGCAAGAGGGTTCTGGGCTGAGGGCCGCGAATGTAAGTAACGAGTTCAGAATTTCATTAGCGGACGAGGCGGCGAGATTATTTTAAAGAGATACGGAATTACCTGATTAGGAGGGAAAAAGTCATTAACTCAGGCGAAACTAATTAACGCTAGGCTCGAGAATGGCTCTCCTCGCTCCTTCGTTCCTTCTTCGAGTCGAGCGGAGAGAGTTTGCCCTCGGCTCGTTGTGGACGCGAATCCTTCTCGCTTCCCTTCCGCTCCTTCACTTCCTACTCTTTATTTTTCAACTTCCCTTGGCCGACCCCTCGCTGCCGAATGCTTTACGGGATTATCGTTGCGGGGAAATCGATCCGCGGCACCCTCAATTCACAAAGCATTGCGCATAGAAATACTGATTGGCAATCTGCGAATGGCTAGATTTACAAATTCCTTCGACTATAATCTTCCTTTTTCCTTGCTCCACCGGCGACTAGATCACGTCTCGCCACTCTATCTTACCAAATACGAGTGGTACTAATTTAGAGGAAGTACAAATGTCCAAAAGAGTGGATGGCGCTGAAGGCGAAGCGCGGCGGGAATAAAATTAAGCATGCCGCCGCGCCTGAGTAGACTGCATTATCCTGAGCACAACGATTCATAACCATAACAAGATTAGCTCGGCTCAGCCCGCCCATCCGGCTCTTATTGTTTACACTTCCCTGCTTATCCAGCCGGCTACAACCTTCACTCTTCCGTTTCGCTTCTTCTCGCTCGAGCAATCTCTCCCTCTTCTCCCCCTTCTTTTCATCCCCCCGCGATGTTGGAACTTTCGCGGTAGGCGGGGGGTGGAGAGAGGCTCGGTATGAAGGCCGTAGCTGGCGGTGAGACGCGGCCGAAGATAAAGTATAGAAAGGTACAAGCTTGAATAAGTAATAACGTTTACCGGCAAAGTGGAATATGCGAGGGGTGGAGGGCGAGCAGAGGCGAGGGAGTGCGCCTCTAAATACTTAACGCCGGCACGTTCCACCTGATCCGCTTTTTCGCAAGCCACCGTAATTCTCTTTCTCTCTCTCTCACGCTCTCTCTCTTTCTCCCTGGCGCGCGACCTTTCTTTCTCCCTCTGTTGCAAGGTTCCAGTCACACCTGTTGGAAATAAATATCAGCTATCTGATCGCGAAATCAGTGGCCACTTTTCTCGCCCTCGCCAGTACGCGCTGCTGCGCTACTACTCGCTCGCTCGTTCGCCTTAACCGCCCTGGTAGCTCGTTGTATCGCGATGCGCTTGGTATTTCTATTAACGCGAATTACGTGTAACGTTACTAATTGCGCCCTGGTACAGATACCTGGATCACGCACGAAAAGAGCGGCGCCAGCGTAAAGCTCGCGTGTGGTTAAGCGTGTATACACGTAGAGACACCGACAGGCGGATGCACGGCTGTCCGATAATTTAGCGGGCAGCACTTCATAACTTATTCATTCCGAGACCGGTAGAAGAAAAGTGGGCGTAGGCGGGGATCGTGTGATAGCTCGGCCGAGGCAAACATCTTGATGAATCGCCGCTTTCGCTGAGAGATTTCGCGAGCTGCTCGAACAATAATCATGGCAAGCTCTGGTAAATATCGTGTAGAATTATTGCATCAGGAATGTATGGTGACATACAATGTCAGTCCTCTGAAATGCAAAAGACGACGGTATGATTTGATGCATAACTAGTAAGAACATATAGCAAGGCTAACATACGAGTATAACAACTAGAGCGTTCAATGAAACTGACACTCTAATGATTTCATTGACGTTATCGCGATAAAGCAGGTATATGCGCACTCGAGCTAATTGTACCCCGTCATAATGAAGCGAGCGGCAGCTTCGTTAGTAGCCTGGGAAAAAGTAGGTCCGCCTGGTTTTACGAGGTGGAATTATTGCGTTAATAATTTAACCAGCCTGAGGTACGTATTCTCGTTGCGCGATGCCGCGCTCCTGATACAGGGAGGAGTGCGTGCCGGAAAATATACGACTATAAGATAGAGCGAGAAATCTAGAGGTATATAGAGGGCGGTGCGTAGAAACAGGCTGTCGTCGGTCTAGCTTCTCATCTAAGCTACCAGCAGTACAGGGTGGCGAGGAAGGAGGAGGCGGAGGAGGGTGGTGTCTGCAGCCCGTAATACCGGAATAAAATTGCACGCCGACACACCGTGCTCCCCACAGATCATCCCCTCGGGGTCTTCGTTAAGCGGAGAAATTTTAAGGTGGCCTCGCCGTAAAGCTGCGCTTCCCAAAGCCGGCGACAAAAATCCTCGGAGTTATGGTCCGGAGAAAACCTGCGGCGCTCTCGTGTGCGAGCCATGCGGAGAGCGAGAGAGCGAGAGAGAGAGAGGGGAGAGAGAGAGCTCGTTTCGGCTCTCGCCACCCCGGAAGGTTGGCAAGGATCCTCGCTCGAGCTGACCCGAGCCTGCACTCCCGCCTCTTCTTTCGCTTCCTTTTTTTTTGTGTTTTTTTCCCCTTATCCCTAGTCTTCTGCAAGGCTTGCGCACCGCGCAACACTTCGCCGCGCTTCACTCTGCTCCTTTTCGGGGCGGCAGCGCGCGCAATTCCCATGCATATTTGCGCGCTTCTTTACGAGCTACATTTTTTCTCTTGTCGTCGTTCCTCCCCTCGCGCTTGTGGACGCGCGTGTACCATGCAGCTTGCTTCCTCGGGTACCTGTCTGCTTCGGATGTCTACAGCAGACTCTACAAATTCTTCACACCTTGAGTCGGAAGCGAGAACTGCTGCTTCGCACGTACCATCCGAGAGTGGAAAATGATATTCGATAGTTATCTCTAGCAATGCCTGCCAGGTTTGTAGTGTCGAGATAGTGTAGGCTTCTTCTAATTACCGGCTGATCGAACGCGATACCAGATTTACTAGACTCGGCAAATTATTAAACACGGAAATATATATTTCTGTTATTAGCGTTGTATAATTACCGTAGCTCTTGTTCCCTAGTGTGATAGGTACGCAAAGTCAGTTTTAATTGCAGAAGAGAATGAGGGTTCCAGCCTTTCTCGTTAATGCTACCTTCATTCAAGTCACCATACATGGCATTAATTAAGCCATCATTAAATCTCTGGCATCAGTGTGCGCGACCTTTTTCCCGGCGGCAAAAGACTCCGCTACTGTCTGCTATTCGATGCAAGAATCTCGCGAAAACATCCGCTTGCAATAAAAGGTACCGATGGCACGCCATTCCGCACGCCGGTAGGGCGCTCCTTCGATATTTATGCAACGATGATCGAGACCCAGTCAGCGTTATGCATCGATGGGCCTGAGAATGCAACTTCATCCGGATTGCCTGTGGTGGGTAGCGGTTGCCTGTTCCGAACTGGTTTCTCTTTGCAATGTAGTAAGTTATGACTGGTGGGACGAGCAGTCGATAAGCTGATAAACAAATCTCTCGCTACCGCATGAGTGATTGCTAGTCGTGCTCAGAGTTCTTCCGCTTCGATTATTTTCTATCTTTGGTCATTTTTAATGAGGCTACTTCATTGGCGTATGTCAGAAGAATGTTGTAACTTAAGAACCGGTTCATTCCTCCTTGCTATGTTGTATCTGTGATTATTAATTAACCTCCTTTTATAAGGCAACATTTAATAAAGCAAATTAATTGAAGGGAGATTGATGGTGTAAGATTGAAATATAAATAAGATAAATAGATTTAAGTTGTGTTAGATTGGTACAGTTTTCTCAAAGGTTTTGGTAGAAAGGTGGACATTGGGGCAGGTACCGATGGCACAAGGGTCTAATACCAATACCAAGTGGCAACTGATTTCACCGGGGGGAAACGCTTAAGTAGCAGTAAATATCCGGCCACGTCGGCTGCAGGGAATACGATGCGAGTTTACCGCTCGGCTCATATAGGAGCCGCTGGCACGTGTTGCAGCCAAGTTACCTTCACCTCTTCACCCTAGCGCACTCATTCCAAGCCGGGCCAAGCAGAGGCGGTTCTCATACACACGGTCTGCAAGGATAGCGCGCGATTCCGAGGGAGGAAAGCCAGCCACACGAGTGCACCGTAGCTACACTCGGAAATAGAAGCCGCGCGCTGTCACTGTCAACGCCTAATGAACAATATATATAAGTCCAGGCACCAACCGAGCCAGCTAAGAATCCAACATGGCCACCTGCATCCCGAAGGATCGCGGGGGAATCCTGTGATTACATTCCAGGCTACCAAGCTAGCCGAGGATCGAGCGTCCTTCTCAACCAAGCCAGAAGCTACTTCTATCTAGCTACCCTTCCTCCAAAGTAGATAGTTTCGGAACATTCCCCTGACAGCCGAACTACTTGTTCGGTCCGGCAAGTTTTTAATAACTTTACCTTAGCGAATTTTCGTCCCGACAACACACTTTCGTCCCAAGCGAATTTCATAATGGAAGTTTTCGCCGTGTAGAATGCGTCGATCATCCTGGCGATTGAAGTCTCTGGTGTCGGAACAGCAGGGGGCGGTGACGATTTTAATCGGAGCTGGTTGTGCCAATACGTGTACGCACCTGCACTCCCCTCCTTCTTTCTCTATGGACACGATTATAGGCGTTTCGACGATAAACTCTTCCCGCCACTCTGACGAGATCCTCCAAGAAAGAGTAAGGGGGAGGGATTTTTTTTCTTTTTTTTCTTTTCTTTCGAGGGCGCCGAAAGCCGCAAGATTTATAGCGCGTGTCCGCGCCAACTATCATCTGCGAACGCGCCAAGATTAAAGGCAAACACACGGGTCGTCTTGAAATTTATACGCTAATACCCGGACAAACGACGAGTCACCGGTGTATTAGTATACATGTATGTACACGGTATTCGCACTTCGCTTTCGCATACCCGGAATCCTTGCATCATCGACAATTAGCCAACGCCATTCACAGAACGGCGATGTCGGTGCGGGTGGGTGTGCGCGTTATGTTTGACCAAGTGACGGAGTGCTCGGCAGACGGTAAAAATGATATAATCGCGCGAACACAACAGATAAGCGCTCGCGCATGTGGGAGCGATAACGAGGCAGTCGTGCATTAACAGAAAATTACAGCCTGGCTGAATCACCGCTCCGTAGATTATTATGAAAATCATCCAGTGTATCGGCGGCGGCGGCGGCGGCGGCGTAACGGTGGCGAAGAAAACACCTGGAAAATGCATTCCGGGGAGCGCGCGCGCGCGCGCCCGGCGGTGATTTACAACAGTGGCATTCGAAACAACAGTGGAAATCCATTGGATGGGCGAAGAGGGGGGTGGTGGTGGCAGCGGCGAGGGGCGGTTCGGCATACGCGCCCATATTCCCGCCGGCAAACGAAGTTATCGATTTTAATGTCCCGTGAAAAAGGAGCGCGTGGGACACGTTCCCCCCCTACCACCCCCTTCGCGTACGTATTCGTACGTAATACAAGTCGAATCTATTTCACGTTTATTGGCATTGTGTCGATGCTGATTCCGGGCGCTGCGTAAGATTTAATTTAATAGACTGTCAATAAAGAAGGCTAGAAGAGCGAGCGACACCGGGCGGGCCTGACTTTTTATTTCCCCGCACGCCAGGAAGAAGACTTGATTGAGAGCGAGCCTGTTCCACGGCGCAGGTCCCCTCTATTTACTTGTCAGACTGGCAGAAGAAAAAACAATCCGGTTGAAAAGTATTCCGTTTGAGAGTGCGGTGGTATATTGCTGTTGGAAGTCACCGATTCCCCCAGACATATCGAGCTCTATCATCCGGCGAAAGCGTACATCCTTGTTAATTGCCTGCTAACGCGTCGATATCGGCGCGTCCCCCCGAAAATCACGAGTCGAGTGTTGCAGAACCGTAGAATATGATTCCGCGGAAAGAGACTTCGAGTCTGGCAGAACTGAAACTGTCGTACGTTTTACGCAATAGCAATTATGCAAACGAGAAGAGGAACTCGCAGGAAAAATGCCTGCGAGGAATAGTAATGCTGTCGATCACGCTAATGGCGGAAGTGCAGGCCAAGATAATCGTGGCGGTAATAACAATGGTGCGTGTGCGTCTAGAGCGAACGCGCGCGCGCGCGCGCGCGATCGCGCTTGCTTGCGAGTACCTATGTACATGTTGATAAGCTTGACGTTAACTTACTGCGATCGCGTTGACGCACCATCGCCAACCACTCTATGCACTAATATCCAAATTAGCGCGCCACCGAGATAAGACTTAATGCAATACGATTATTCTACTGGGTGGGCGGTATATATTCGAAGAATAAAAAGTTTCTATATACATATTTTCCTGGCAATTTTGCACCGTAGAAAATTCCAGAGCCAAGCATGTAAGAACATGAAATGCACGGTGGACAATTGGCCGGTATAGTTTTTGTCGGTGGCAGTCCAGATTAAATTCGACTTTACGGGCGAGCTTAGGAAAGGGGCAGAGGTGGGAGAGTCGGGAAGTTCATCATCA
Organism: Ectemnius cavifrons; assembly: GCA_964023945.1. Classification (NCBI taxonomy): domain Eukaryota; kingdom Metazoa; phylum Arthropoda; class Insecta; order Hymenoptera; family Crabronidae; genus Ectemnius; species Ectemnius cavifrons. The sequence continues at coordinate 2,556,553 of OZ030386.1, read as the reverse complement.
TCAAGTCGGGAACAGGGCCGCGTGACCGGACGGCAGCGAACGTAAAGCGGATTTATACCTTTTACGGCTACTGCTCGTTAAGTCCACCATTCAATGACCTTTGCTCCCTCTGGCTTGGCCTCAGTGCGCTCTTGCTAGCAACGAGCCCAATTATGTATTACATTGGCCAGAAACACGGATTTCAGAGTGCAAGCAGAGGCGTCAGTGGTCTTAGATTGCACGTGGTTGGATACTGGGCCGACGGTAATTGTACGGGAGGAAATATTTGAAAATTGGTGGTTCGCTTTTGCTGTTGCGATCAGTGAAGGGATGAGAACCGATATGAAAGGAAGAATGTATGCCACTTTTCTTTTCGGAAGTGTTTAATTCGGACGCCTCTCGGCAAGCTCCCTTTTTCGCTGCCAACTTCAACGGTTCTTTCTGCTTGCGATAATTATTCCCTGCCGTCTCTCCTACCTCCGCACACTTTAAACACAGTAATCTTTGAGTTCCTTCGGACCGACTTGTCATGATAATACACGTCGACGCTATAAATATTCCGGCAAATACAAAAATTGCAGCCCTCGCCCTCGATCGCGATCACCGCCGCTCACGCTAGAGGTAATTCGCCTTTACGAGCCAAGGGAAAAAAGGAAGAAGAACGATCTCGGTGAAATTCCATGTCAGCGGCTCTCTCGCATGAGTACGGTCGTTCTGAATATCGTCCCTTCAATGGACTACGATTCGTCACGAGTCACGACCGATTCAAACGCGATAGTCAGACCGCTAAGCACTCGCCACTTGACTAAGTTTGTCGTGCTTAATTGTAGGAAAAGTCCAAGTCTTCCTTTTACCGGCGCGCTTCATGGATCGCCCTTAAATTAATCGGAGGGACAGCCAGGAGAGTCGGAGTTCCGTGGATCCTTGTGCTAATGCGGCGCAATGCAAATTGCAATCCTCTTTCCATTCGTTCCAGGCACCGATCGTCTTTCCGCACACACATTACGCCCTAGCGAATTCTTCCTCACGATTCCAATTCGTCAGGGTAGCCAGTAAAAAGGAGAAAATTCAACCAGTAAAATACGTATGTGTGTTAGATGTACTTCCAATAGGCAACCCCTAACGAACAGCTAGGTGAAAAAACAACTAACTTATTTAGTTGATTATTATCTGCTTTACAACCTAGACAGATTCCCCTTCTATTTTTCCCTGAGTTTCCTCGCCATCGGTCGACATTATCGATCAACGATGTTAATGTCCAATAAAAAAATTCATTAGACTTTTGATTGTTATCATGAATGCATTGGTAGTTTAATTGACTCCTTCATTAGATTCTCTTTAGTCATTTTGCAAGAGTAACACATGTTACTGGGTGATATTCGGACGTTCTGCGCATACCTCTACCCGGTGGTAACATCATTTACTAATTGAAGAACTTATATACATACATACAGGGGAAACTCATCCGGCATGAGCGTCGACGATTTTCGCAATCGGTAGATCCCAAGGTAGAAGATAAGCAATACTTGAGATGTCTCGCACTCCGGCTCCAATTATCGAGTAGTCGGCGCTCGGTGTACTCATGGTTAAGTAATCACGCGTGCGCGCATTGCCAGTAATTACCGCGGCGCTATCATTAATTTATCGAGGATCGGTTAAGAATGTGCGTTTGAATTAGCCTTTTGCATAATGAGATAATGCTTCGGGTGCTCGTACTCTATCGCGATCGAGCGATGCGCAGCAATGCGCGATTATCTCCAAGGCAGGCATTGGTTCGCGCAGGTAGAGCGCACAATAAGTCATTGCATTGGTCTATGCCGCGCAATTCTTTTGCATCCGACATGATTAATAGCCATTTCTCTCTGTAGCGCCCCTGGTAACTTTGTGCTATCGATTAACATCGGATTCATTAGCGCTTCCTGCCTTAAAGGCCTGCCGATACAATAACTCGCTCTTCTCCACCTGCCTCCGAATAAGCCAGGAACTCGTGCATGTTATCTGAATGCACACCACCTTCACTGGCTGCCAGGACATGGCTGGGAAAGGAGTCCAAGAGTCACGTCTCGCGCGAATCCTTCCAACCGGCAAATGAAAGCGTCGGGTTAATACAAGGAACGTCGGGCGAGCCGAGCCAGTGCACGTATGTCACATTTTTCCGCCTAATCGAGGCACGTACGACGGTCTGCAAAAGGGGTTGAAGAGGATGGTCCACATGAGTTCGGAGAGGTACGAGGGAGAAAGTGAGAGAGATAAAAGTGGAGGAAGAGAGAGAGAGAGAGTACTAGGTGGAGGGTAGCCGAGGGTGGGTGGCTCCCGGAGAACTAGCTGGCGAGAATGTAATTATGAAGCGGAGATCTACGGGAGAAGATAAGGTCTCGCGAGCGTGATGGATGTTTTCAGCGTCTGCTTCGCGTCTGCTCCGCATTTACTGACTTACGAGCTCGCGACTATAGACACGTCGTCTTTCTCCAGCGGCTCCTCGTTCCTGGCCCTCTTCTTCTCCTTCTTCTGCTTCTTCTTCTTCGCCGTTGTCTTCGTCCTCCCCTGCGCTGCCTACGTCTACTCTTTCTTTCGGTCTTGAATGTCCGGCGGCTCCACGCTCTCCTTACGAGCTCTAATGCCGCCGATATACGCCCCGGCAGTCGGCCATTCTATGTAAATCACGTCGTAAAAGACCCGACACCACCGACGCCAACGAGGACCTTGAGGAGAGCGGCTACATGTCCTGCGCGCTCCTGCGCCGCTCGTCCCGCCGTCTCTCGCCATGCAAAGGACGATGTTCCGACCGGGACATTAAAACGGACGACTGGCCCGACGCCGTCGCCCGGGGAAAATTAGACTGCTACGATTGGCTGACCAGCAGCACAGGGGCACATTCGACGCTCGCTTGCTCTTCCCCCCCTGGATTGTTGCCGATCACTGGTTGGCGCCGACGTGTGTGATTGTTCGTTAATGAGGTGCCGATATACTCTCTCCTGTCGATCTTTAATTGTCCCTGCCCGTGTAATTCCTTTACTCGACGATGCCTCCTTGCCACATTGAACGGGACATTTTACCTTCATGACTGCCGCCACTCTTCCACCCCACCTGTGCTCTTCCCTTAAGTACTTGTACATAATTTATCAGTGGATCTTCGGAGATATAAAGAATACGGCATCATCGTATTTTTGAACTTCTTTGTCTTCATTTCATCAGAAGTTAGTAGATACGAGTAAAGTACTATGTCATTACAAGAACTTGCTTGTACTTGTACAGGGTGAGTCACTTGCCTTTGAATCGCCAATAATGGATATAGGCCGTCCAAAATGGTATAATTATACGGTGTTGAGTAATTTTAATATAAACGAGTATTTACCGAGTCTTTTCTACGCACTGACATTTATTTATAATATCAAATTGTACCAATAATGGAAATAATTGGAACTCGAGTGTGAAGGGGATGATTAAAAGGCAAGTGACTCATCCTGTACATAATTTACGAAAGTATACATTTTAATTATTAATCTCATAGTTCGAACAGTTATTCGAACTTGTTCAATAATAATTCAATAATACGAAATTCTCACTGAAATCCACAGTCTAATGTACTTCTTTAGGGTGAAGAGACTCCTTCAAGGAGGCGAAGGGAAACCCGATAATTCCGATATCGAGATCGGCGAAGGAATGAGAGTAAGGGCAGGATCGTGCTCGACATCGTCTACGGTCACGTAAGTGTGTGCACCAGGTGAGTTCCCGTGGTCCCGCCCAGGTCTGCCGGCCAATAGTCATTAGCTGAGCCCATTAAACCCCCGGACGTGCGTGCACGTTCTCGAAGTGAGTCAGTTTCACGAAGGTAGGATGAGGATAACGCTATACGAGTGAGCGTGTTACCAAGCGAGAGGGAAATACCTTTCATACACTGACAAAGTCATGGAAGGGTTGCTTGCAGACCGAAGGAGAGGGTTACTGGTAAGGCAAAGTACAGAGCGAGAAGCTCGACACCAAGAGGAGGGAGAGTGTTGCACGTAAGAGAGAAAGAGTAAGAGCAGTTGACCAAGCTGATGGACTGACAAGAGTCAGAGAGAGAGAAAGGACGTTGGTAAAGGAACTGAGGAGAAGGAAGAGGAGTTCGTATGTGTGTAGTTGGCGGGTAGTATGGCGCTTTGCTGGCTGCTTCGGGCACGGTCAGCGAGTGTTGGCAATAAGGCCAGGTTGGCCGGTAACTCCGTAGCCCGCGGCAGGTCTTGTAGCGTCTACAGGTGAAAGACGTCGTGCGAGTACGTCGGTGGGGAGCTCATACACACAGAAGGCAGAGGCGGGCCCGAGAGGCGGCTTTAACGCCCGCCTTCCATCGACTTTATAGCGGCTGATAGCAGCGTAATCAAACGGTACTTGCCGCGACGTCGTGCCTTATCGTGACGTATGTACACGCGGACACCACCGGCAAAATCGTCAGCACGGCGTCGACGTGCGAACCCGGTTATACTTATGGCTACCGAAACATGCCTCTTAAACCTTCTGCAAAATGCATTCACCATTTTTGCATTTACCAAACCTGTGGAATTTACTTCGCCATATAAATGGAAAACAGGCCTCTCAAGTGGGACTAGAGTCCTGTTATACAGTACAGACTGTGTCACAAGATATCCTGTAGAAATTCTTACAATATTACATTCCAACGCGATGATTCTTCGTTTTGTCAAGCTCTTATTAAACCATACTTCTATACTACTTTTATATACCAATCACGTGTCACGCTTCTACCAAGCCTTCTCTGACAGCCCAAATCACACTACACAACGAGGACACCGACAGCCACCAACTACTCTTCGTACATATTCAAGCAACACTTATTTTCGTCGAGGTATCCCGAGTAATCCATGGAGAATGTAAACCAGTGAGATTGTATGGTTGGAATTAGCTGATGATAGCGGGTAAGGAAGTGGTGCGCGACTTGGTACCGCGGCGAGGAACGTCGCCTCCTGGCATCGTGCGAGGAACTGCGGCCAGGTCGAAGCCGGTGCGAGCCGAGGGAGGCAACAGGAGGAACGGGCAACCAGCGGATATTTCAGCTGGCGGCGGCTCCTGCTGAGATGCGGCGATTATGTTTGTCCATTAATATGCGCCGAGACAAGGCAGCAACGCGGTCCTTTATCCGCTCCTCCGCGGAGCCACTCTCTCAGTGGGTCTCTGGGTCTTCGCCGGGTTCTAGGGCCTCCCGGTACATCCTATCATTTATCACGGGCTTTCACGCACACCTCTCAGACCGCCCTTACCCTCCAGGAGGCCGTTACACTCTTTCTCCTACTATCTCGTTCTCTTTCTCGTGGCGAGCATCGACTTCTACCGAGGAGCCAAACGAGGAACGTCTCTTCTCCAGACACACACGCCCGGGGAGACAGACCTCGCTTCTCTCTTCCGTCGGCTGCCACCGAGAAGTCATTCGTTCCGATTGTTCTCCTCGCCCGCTACACGTGTATTGCGTTCGTTATACAAGGAGAAAGGGAGAGATGGAACAAGTTAGCTTGCGTGAGAGTAAGACCGCCGGGATTTCAGTGTTGCCTGATCCTGATATCGAAGTAGTAGCATGTTAACAGCTGGATATCAGCCCGCAGCAACAGTGCCACGCGGCTATCGCGTAAGAGCGTCAGGAAATGTCTACCAGGATGACGCAAGGAATTCAAGCATCATTCATTACTTCGCCAAGTAGCCCTGTCCTGCCAATGTACCTTCTTCTCTCCAACTCGCCGCCACCAATCTGTTCGCTCTCGCTGCCATTTAAATGAATTGCAGAAAGCTTTCCTCTCAGTCATTCGGCTACCACATTCCGTACTCCGTAAATGAAAAAGATTCACGCCGGCCCTTAAAAGTGATTTAGATCTTTGCATAGTTGCGTCTGGATTCGCTTTCGATGCGATAGATCGGAAAGGATCGCGATGGAAATTGCAGTTATTTCAAGACGAGCCAAAGGTAATATAGGCGCATGGTTGGAATTGGTGGGTAATTATTTTTAGAGCCTCGTCTGGGACTAATGAGGCCAATGCTTCCGACTAGTACTATTCACGACAGAGCCCATCGGATTCTACCAACTGAAATGGGCGGGTTACACCGGTGTGTTAATAATAAGTCCCCTTGGAAACGGTTATAGGACGGGGCCGACGAGTGATTTAGTAACTCGGCTCTTAACTTGTTTCCTTTTTCTCCAGCGTTTCTAAGTAGGGGCCGACGCGCAGGGTCCACGATGCCGGCGTCAATATGTTAATCCACGGAGTATAATCCTCTGGAATATCGTGGGGGCCCCTCGATGGCGCGCGATGGTTATTAAAGCTTCTGAATACCCCGACTTATTCCTCTCATCGCGTTCGTCTTCGCCGATGGTATACCCTACACGTCGTCGTAAACATGAAATATCGAAGACCGAATCCACGAAATTTCAGTTTCGTGCAGCATACCGAAGAACGACGAGAAGAATGAGAGGGCGAGAGAAGCATTCCCGGTGTGTCTGCAGTTCGCTCTGCCCATCTCATTCCTTTGGTCCCTCCCTCGCCTTAACAGTCCACTCCTATGCCAATTAAAAATCTTCCTGTCGGCTATTTTACGAGAGATTCGGCCGCCAGAAGCGTGGGACCAACGCAATCCAGAGGATTCTCTATTCCTACCTCATCAAGCATTACTCGCCGCGAGATTTCCAACAAATTCGCCGGAAACGGCAATCGGATGGGTTTGATAGCGATGGAAGCCGAGCGATATCACCTAGAATAGTTAACGAACGTGATATTTCTGGTCATTGAATTCGTTGCCTCGTACGAAGAACCAAACTATGAATGGCAGGCGTGCTGCTGTCCGTGAGAAGCCCGCCGTTCCTCGCAGTCCTTCATTAACAGTTCGCTGGATAATAATTCGAGCAAATTCGTAATATCAATCCAATTGCGGATGTACCGTTACAAGTATGTCGTGTACCGAGAAATTCAATCAGTCGTTTCACCGTAGCTATTCTCGCCCGGTAAGCGGCGTGCTAGACGTAAACGAGCAGCCAGGATCGAATGAGCCTCTTCAACTAGTCAGCTCGCGAAACCGAATGAAACCGACATCTTGAATAAACTAAATTTGTACCGTGTCTCCTCTCTCTCTCCCTCTCTCTCCGTCTTTCGTATCCCGCCTCTTCCCGTGTCCATTCGGCCGTTTGATCAGGAGATAAATAAGAATGGGAACGAGACGGATAGCCGCGAACTCGTTTGGCGAATCGATCTCGAGTAGATTATCGCCGATGCATTCTTCGGTAAGTGCAGCTGCTCCCCTCCCTCTCTCTTTCTCTCTTTCTCTCTCTTTACCGCTCTTTAGGCTTGCCACATTGCGATCGATAAGGATGCGAGGCATTTATTCGTTGGGATCGCTCGCAATAAATTAGGATCAGTGGCCTCCGCAGTGGCGGTTTACGGATCAGCATTTTCGAGCGGGCAACTTAATATGAAGGCGGTCGGTCGCCGTCCTCTCTCCAGAGAGATCAGCCGAATACTCCGAATGGATGAAGGCTCGGCACGACACTGGAAAGGAGAGCCGACTCTCCCCTATCGCTCCAGCATTCACCGAATCATAATTTCCAAAAAGAAGAAAGAGCACTGCTCTCTCCACACAAATCGGAGACGCGCACCAGCCTCAAGGAAATGGAATGAGGGAGGTGTACAGCCTGGTTGCAGGACCACGAGATCCTTCGTTCGAGACGATTTTTCGAAAAGGAAATTACAAAAGCGGCCTGGAAACGGTAGGGGCGGCTATAAAGTCCAATCTTTATGAGACACCGGACCTACTAAGGTTGCAGCCTCAAAGAGAAGAGGCGGACGGCTCTCGGCGTGACACACCGGCGTTGTTTATCGAGTTACGGAATCCGAAGATAAAATCGTGCCACTGGCCACGATGCGACTCTGCATTACCAGGCGAATGTGCAAGATAGAGAGTCGCGGTTAAAGCTTATGGTGTAAGAAAAAAATCTTTAAACCCTGACTTGTATTAACAGTACTGATAGCTAATACACTAACGAATGAACCCAGCAAGTAGTAACGTCAATGCCTGGTCAGCCAACAAGCGCACGTGGCACTTGGTTGGATTTAATGACAATTAATAAGGTTTTAGAGTACTTGCCGCAACAGGGCTCTCAGTTTTCAGTGGTGGTTGCGACAACCTGGCGATCAGGGATCTCATTTTCCTGTCTCGCGCTTAGGAGACAACAGGAGCGTAAATTTCGGGTCGGAGAAATAAACTACCAGCAATATGCAGCGGCTGACTGGTGCAGCCGAGCTCACTCCCCGTGAGAAAAGATCGTCGTCATTATAAAGATAGAATTATACTCTGACGATATTAACTCGGCAGAAGCACTCGGCAATTTCCACGACGATAAATAACCTTCCTTAGTTCGCGGTACACGACCGACGACGCTTTTATTGCGCGCGTCACCTGAAATTACTGACCGTCCGCTGCCTCTCCTCGTGAAACTACACTTTCCTGTGCCTCCATTGCCTATCGGACTTTCGATTTTCGTTTTAAAACGCTCAGTCCAATTAATACACTTCTAATGGTAATGATAAGCCACTGAAATAAGAGCGGTGTTTCGAATGAATATGCACTTTTGAAATGGTGACGTGTGAAGCGTTAAAATGACAGGCACATGCAATGTACGAAAATCCTTTATGTTGTAATGATACTGCGGGCTTCGCTTTTTGCCATTTACTCCACTATCATTTTCCTGCACGAAACTTCCAGCCAAGCAGTTTAAGACTAATTTTCATACTACCAGTGTCGCTTAATTACAAGCAGGCGGCGATTCTTCCCTGCCGGCGGGGAATCCTGATCGATGCGATCGATTACGTTTATGCGTTGGACAATTTGTGGATACTCGTCCTACTCGTGGGATTTGATTTAACGGTGAACTTTATTTTCACGTACGCGCCTTTCTCGCTGCATGATGTATTCGATGATAATTAGTATAGTGGGGATTAATCATTTTACTAATTATTGAGGAATTTCCTTAACGTTATGCTGATTCTGGGGACGATGATTTTATACAGAATCTTATCTGTTTCATTTAAATCTCGATTTCAACTTGTGCACATGTATGTAATTTACACGTAACTGTTGATCAATTTCTTAAATTACAAATTATATGACCTTCCATTTGAAGGCAAAACATCACATGAACTGCCGGAGCCCAAAGTCGGATGTATTTTAAGTAAACAATAACTATAATTCCAGATGAATCAACAATTAAACAGTGTCTCTTGGAAGAACCTTTATCGCTGTTTACGAACAATCTGTAATTCGAATATACCTCTTCGATTCCCATCCGCTGAATTCTATTTTTACGAGGCGATCCATGGAAGATCGCGTCGCGTACGGCGAAACCCATATTTCTCCATGTTCTTTTTGTCTTTTTTCAAGGCGCATCAGTCGAATTAGTCACGATTAAAAGGCCGCGAGCATCCGGGACAATAAATAACTATTCAGCTGGGGCAAATTACAATGATATTAGATTGCCGTGCATTCAGGAGATAACACCTGCCTGCAGTCGAGGGCCATAACGAGCCTGGCTACACACACACGCACACGCTCTCTTTCTCCCTCTTCCCCATACGAGGATAGCCTTAGTCGAGAATTTTCTGAAAGCGGCAGCAACTCCTGTGTCGTCGTCGTATTGCTACATAGTTACTCAGCAGGAAAGAAAGAGAGAGAGAGAGAGTGCTACATTGTAAAGAAAGAAGGAGAAGAAGGTGTGCATGGCTATGCGGTGGAGTACGTCTGAGCGAGCAGAGAGCGGGCAGCGCACGTCAGTTGATTTAGTGTCAGATTGGTCACGGGTTGTCGCCTCACCCTCGGACCTCCAGCTTCTCGCCCTTTCTTCCATCCATGCCTACCGCCCTCTCACTCTCACCCTCTACTCTTCTCTCTTTCTTTTTCTCTTTCCCCTTCACCGAGTCCCGCAATATTTTTTTTTATCCTTCTCCGAGCGTTCTTTTTCTATGCGCCCGAGTTCGTAAGAGCGAACCATTCCCGCGAGGATCTTTGATCGGCCGACGACCGAGAACTGATCATATGTGCTCTCTCGCGTCGAATGGAAACCGATCTCTACTGCTCGCCTCCGGACACCTTTCCTTCTTCTGCCTCTTTCGTCGGTACCGCAGACACCCGGTGATTCCGCTATACTCCTTCACTCACTCAACCTCACCCTGTAACTTTACTTTTCTCTTCGGTGAACTCCTTCTTTCGCTCCTTTTCTTCCTCATGGTTCGCGAGCGTGAGCACGCGATGGGAGCCGGAGATCGAGATCATTAGTCGGGGCTTTCTGCTTTCTGCCTCGTCAGAGACTGCTGCATCGCCGACTTTTCGGACGTGTCCCCGCCGCGTTTGTTTACATCGGCTCGGCTGCCCGGCAAAACAGGAGGGATACGTCGACTCTGACGCCTGCATACTCCGTAATGGGTTCGCTTGACACTACTGTCTGCTTCTACGCCGACTCCTCTTCAAGCAGCCTTGACAGTGTATCGAATCGCTGAATTCCCAACTCTCTTTTCCGTCTTATCAAACATTGTTCGTATAAGGAAATCTTCTAATAATGTTTCCCTAATTTTGATAGTCTCGCAAATATAATCAATAACGTGTGTTACATGTTCCATTTCTATACTGTCTGATCAGTAATCTTCCATTTGACCGAGCTAATTCCAACCACAACCACGGATCATTTCCTAAATCGCAATTCCAATCGTTCATACAGCATTGTATTATCCCTGGCCGGAAGAAGGTATCTTTAATGCGACGATACTCCTTATTTTGCCAATCACGTCGCTCACTTTCAATGTGTATTCCCCAATACAAAATGTGTTTCCGGCGAATTCTTAACACGCTGGTCAAAAGTTAGCGGTAAATGAAGGATGTTCCAATGAAAGCGACTTATCTCTTCTAGCGTTATGGGATTCCCTTTCAATTACGATTTAATAATGCGACCCCTGTATAATTGCATGTAATGCAATGCTGCTTTCAGCGTGTCACTTAATCGATGTACGGCATCGGCCGGCGTCGTTCTTCAATTAAGGTTGATTCTCATCTGAGCAAACGAGCGGAGAAATGTAGATCGGTGCTCGAAGAGAAATGACTCCGTTACAAGCTGACTGTTAAGCTGGTATCGGTGGGAGAGGGAGGTGCTGGAAGACTTCGATTCGATGATTTAGGTGATCGTCCTCACGAAAGTACCACTTGCCCGATGCTCCTGCTACCAAGCGATCCCACAAGTCATTTCCACACCTAGGTATTAGTTACTTCAACTGGATGAAAGCAGAACGATAGTGAGTCTGAGTAGGAAGGAACTCGAGTAAAAGAGAGAGAGAGAGGCAGCGAGTAGTAAACGGATCACAGCTGTGTGTGCCGCAAAATTGCAGCTTAGTGGCAGGCAGGCGGGCGGGCAAGCACGAACCTTTCGACCGTTTAATCGTGGTAATGGTGGCCCACGTGATGGAACAAATTTTCCGGCAACGAAGATGGCGATACTTTTGTGCCAGGTGGATGCTAGCCGAATTGCACGTACGAGTCCCGTGTCACGGGAGCGTGCTATCCTATGATTACAGGGCTCGAGACGAGGACAGCTGGCACTCGCTCAACGATATTACCACCCTATCAGCCGTATAAACACTCGGATAATCGTATTTCTCACTTGGCACACCCTCCAGCTCATAGTTCTTCGATAAATCAGTACAATTTCCTCGCGACTTTCTTTTCCAAGATCGAGCAGATACTCAATTTCTTCGGTGCCACTTGTGAATTAGTTTTGGATAAGGTTGATGGAAAACTCGTATGGTACGTAGCATAGCCTTTTTCGTTCTAGGATTCTGTCGATTATAATTATGTGCAGGTAGGTTGAGAAGAAGATAAAAAAAGGCGAGAGAGTCGTCGGGGTCGCGCCAAGGAAACGGAATGGGGAGACTTGGGATGACGGCTTGATGGACAGGAGGCGTTTCAGGGCGGGGAAGATGTTTCCGAGCCTCGCCCGTAGTCATTCGTTCACCGGCTGTTCCTTCTTCCTTTAGTGCTTCTAGAATCCCACCGTGCTTACTCTTCGATGAAAGATTTCAAGAGGAATGACTGATACATAGTATACGTCTTCCATTCTCTATTCTCATCCTTAAGTACTGCTTAATACAACTCCTAATGAGATACCAACATACTTTCCCGGAATTCCTTTTCATCGAAATCGATTGGAAACGCAAGTAAATTAAAGAAGGCAGATCAGCATAATCGAGTGACTCTCGTTGCTAGGAAAGATTGGAAGGTTGAGCGCGTGCGATATAGAAATTAGAAATAGGATGGAGCAAGCTCGAGGCGCTCTCTCGACTCGAGTTTCACTTAAACGAGGAGTTTATCCGAAACGGGCTCGTTCAGCGGATTAAAGCATCCCGGTGCGACTCGGGTGGGAGGAGGCAGCGCATAGCTAGGAACAGATGGTGGAAGACGACGAGGGTGCTCGGCACCAAATTGGGCAGTAAACGTAACGGGGCTCGATGTAAAACGCGTATAATGAGTATGCGCGGACCGTGAAATAATAACTTGGCTACACGGCCGCTCGCGCATACACGCAAAAGCACGCACGGTCGTGCTCCGTTCTGTATATATATATATATATATATTCCCTATACTTTTGCACGTGCGAACGTGCGCATATCATGCACACGTATGCGCGGGTACGTGCATACGTGCAGTCATGTCGGGGCCGCTGTAATTCACCGGAGATTTATGCCGCGCTCGTGAATGGCCGCGGTGGGTGTAGGCAAGAAGTAAGAATACCGCGGTCCAGATTTCGATGCTGCGCAACCCGTATCAAACGACTGCAGGGGACCGACGCGGACCGCGAAGCTATAATGCAATGCCGCCGTCATGACAAAACGATAAATCACTAACCGACAGACTTCTAAACTTCTGTGTGTAAGCGGCGGCGGCGGCGGCGGCCGATGTATCAGGTACCACTTCGACCCGAGGGATCTCGCTTCTGAGTCTTGCGTCCACCACCACCCTATGGATGATGTTACCTTCTCAACTTGATCTCTTCTTTTCAAGATCTACCCTCGACTTTTTCTTATTCTTTCTATGCCTACTCTTGAAAGAGAGACGAAAGTAACTGTGTGTTACAATCTTTTTTTGAATTCAAGAATGTTCTGTTCAACGTGAGCTGAATATCATCTGTAGAGTGAACCTTCCCATTTCAGTCAATAGAATGATTTCTGTCTTGAATGTCAGTACAAAGTGAATCGAGCTTAAGTAGCCTCCTCCGATTCCATACACACCAGTATTTAATGGTGATAGTCTGTGAAGGGAGGTGGCGGGTGTGTACTGTCACAGCGCTTCATTCCAACGAAATTGCATTCCAGTGTCAGGGGGTTGTCCTATGAAAAATGCACTTGGCAAAACGGTATATTCGCGGCGGAAAAGTTCAAGCCGAGGTTGGAGGCACGTTAATCAAATATCGGGAGCTTTTGGAGACGACAGGGTGACAGGTCAGTCTGCAGTGCAGTTCGCCGGAGGGGCCGGCGCGGTACGGCATCAAGGCCGCAGCATCGCGAGTGACGTTCACGGGACAAACTCAAACGCAGGGGACTAGAAGCTAATGGAAGTTAATGGGGAGCGCATCCTTTTCGAGCGCTTGAAACAGACGGGGCTCCATTACAGAATCCTCGCAGAGGCTGGGAAGGTTCGAGCATCGCGATATCAATAATCCACTGCCTCGATGTCCGCCGGAATACGTATATCTCCAGTCAGCTCGACAGAGAGTGAGACAGAGAGTGAGACAGAGAAAGAGAGAGAGAGAGAGAGAGAGAGAGAGAGAGCAGCCGAGGATTTTATTGCTTATAGCGATATGTATCCGCGAGGTTGATCAATGATCGCAATCTAATAACGCCGCTAAACCCAATTACGAAGTTTAATCCTTGAAATTGGACTCTCGCGCTCGCATTCACGGAGATCCGCGGATCAGGAGATCCGGCTTGGATGCTGCGCCAGCCGTTTCAATCTTCCGTCCACGTAATTTCATTAGGAGAGAGCCGAGCCCTCTCACTCTCCCTCGTCCGATCTTCCTCCCGCGTTCTCCTTCTCCGCAGGAGGGCACGTTTCACTTTTCTGCCAAGGGAAAAGTGGAAGCGATCAGGAGTTAGAGAGCAAGCTGAACACCACCGGCTATCCAGTCGACTACGAGAGACGGTGGGCAGTGCCCGCATCTTTTTCTGCTCTTGTTTCGCCGCGTTTTGCGCTGCTGAACTACCGTGGCCGATCTTCGAGAGCGGGCTGCGCTCAGAGCAGAGGATTCGAGCGGTGAAGAACGAAAGATGCGAGTGGAGAAAAGAAAGGCAGGATAGAGAGAGAGAGAAAGAGAGAGAAAAGAGAGAAGAGAGCACAGCGAGATTGGACGAGGCTCTCGTAGCCTGCGGTATAATTAAAATACAAGCCGAGCACCAACTGCTAGTCCGCGCTCTGCTATCCTTCCTTCCTGCTCGCTTCTTCCTTCCTTTCCTCGCCCCTTCATTTTCCTCCTTCTTCGCGCCATCTTTCTTCCGGCGAGGTTTTGCTTAGCCTCTTCAGAACCCTCGGCACTGGGATTAGTATTTAGACGCTTCTTTATTAGTAGTTGGAACACGCTTCTTATTCGAGTACTTAAACTCAAGAAATATGTGATACGACTCATCTCAACGTTCTCCTTCTCGTATTACTTCATGTTGACATTAATTCATACACATATATACTGCGCGATAGTTTGTTCAGAGTTAATTTATGCTTGGTATGAAACCTCGAATACAAGATTCTACAAGAAGCGCATGCATGCTAGCGATTGGGGCGGAGTTTGGAATGGAAAGAAGTGGAGCTGTGTACCCCCAGGGATATCAGGACTACCAGAGCATAGCTCAACCTCGTAATTACTAACGATTTAATAATAGGAATCAGAAGATCCCTTAGTTAAGCTTGTAATTCTATTTAAAATCGTAATTATAGTTCATTGCGTAAAAGGAAATAATCACGGTTATTACAGGAAATCTTGTATCAAAGTTTTACGAACCATACGAGTATTGTCATGGAAACGGTGTTATAATCAACGTATTCTTTCCGGTTCGAAATCTCTCTCACAGCGGGTATATCCCTGCGAGTTGAACAGTAAGATTTCTCATTGTCATTCGGTTAATTAAAGCCGCGCTGTAACGAGACACACGTTTCATATCGATGCAAAGAGGACGCAAGCGGCAAGCTCCACTCGGATACAGCGCGCATTGCACGCCAGCAGATTACAAATTACGACGGACGGAGGATCCTCCGTGTCCTCAGTATCGCGTCGTATCGTGCGCTGCCTGTCGTTGGCAAATAATTAATATTCATTACGCATTAACGAAGCCATCGCATAAATCGCGCGCGCTCGCTCATTCGCTCGCTTGCTTGCTCGCTCGCTCACGCCCGCGGCAAAAGTGGTGCGTTCTGCAAACGGGAAGAGAAGAGAACCGGGTGAGCGAGAGCGCTCGCTTCGGAAGGGAGGCCAGGCGCTCTCGTAGTTTCTACGGTGTACCGGGAGATGTAGTTGCCTGTGCGACTTTCAGCCTTGTCGGAGAACCCTTGCGCCAAGGACAAACTTTCATTCACAAAAGACCAGACTTTCCTACACTGAGAAAAACCTCGACAAACCTAAAGCTTGACCGAATACAACCGGAACTCTTCCTTCTGCTCTTCATCTGATTTGCTGTCACGCGCTCGCTCGTGCCAGTTGGATCCTTTCACTTCTTATGTCCCGTGTCATAAAGAGACGTTTTATCGGTCCGTTTAAGGGTTATTGTACAATAAAGATCGCATTATTATCAGTTAGGAGTGGCGGAAGGTCGCGCGCCGTTGGAAAAGAATGGGGAGAGTCAATGTCGTACGCCGCGGAAGCGCCTCGTGAGAGGCGTCACTGGCTTTATGACTCGTAAAAGTGAGAGACGTCTCGCTCTCGAGCGCAAAGGAACTGACCCCCTCTATCCCTGCGCTTTATGTGCCACCGTGAAATTCGATTGTGATTCTTATTTCGTCCCAATTCCATTCGGTATACATATACATAACGTTAGTGGCAGGGCGACTGAGAATCTCATACACCCCACGCAATAGCCGATGCGAATATGTATCTTCCTAAGTTCACGGAGACTCGCAAAGTTATGCTAGAAAAGGTGGGATTTTGAATACTGGATTAAGAGTAATTCTTTAATTTTATTCAACTATCAAAGTTCACTGTGAATGTGAATCGCTCCGCTCTTCCTTCCAACTAGGGGAAGCTTCCGCTCACTACTGGAAGATTCCACCAATAGATACACGAGGAGATTGTTGTTCCCGTCTGCATGTGGATGGCAACCACTAATTAATACTTCTCTTACTGGCAAGGTGAATTATACGAGCATTATTCTTTCGCCTTTTTTTTTCCTGTTCCGACAATCGCGACGTTAATTGAATTCTCGCGCGCTCGCGCCATCGCCGCAGTAAACGTATGTGACGTGCATTGTGATAACGATAAATTCAATTAGGTGGTTAACGCGCGCTATCATTATCCTATTAATGAATCCTTGCCGGTATATTGGCCTCACTGATTGCAAAATATATTTACGCAATTACGCGTAGTGCGGGAGCACAACTAGATTCAGTGGGAGTGCATCCGAAGGTGATGATTCAGGTCATACATGCGTCGGAAGTCGGAAGACAACGCTCGTGCATTGACCCTGAGCGATTTGACAGTGATCGATTGACACATTCTCTGGCCTTGCTGCGTTACATCAAGGATTCATAACTCACTTGCAGGGCAACTAGTTGCCGGTTGCTCGCACTCTCACCATCATCGATAAATAAACTACGAAAAACCTTGCGAAGGTCTACTACTGTCGTTCGTGAGTACGATGAAACCAGACGTCCAGCTTCTTTCACACTCTTTAAAATTCGGACGTTTTCTTAATGACCAATTAGCGCGATAACTTTTCCGTGCATGCAAGTTGATTAATCGAAGTACAAACATTTACGATGCCGCTCATAAATCTTGTGTGAAATGGGAGTTTATTATTGCCCTGGTAGAAATAGGGGCGGCACATGAGGAGAGATCGGATGATTGTGCTTTCGGACACACATATACATGGTATACTTTCCATGGGTTTCCCTAGGTTTGCGGGTTCTGATACTCGTAGTGGCGGGTCTCCGCGTCTCTTGCGTGCAGAAGACGACGAGCCCGGAGGCGTCGTCTCCGCATTGGCGGAAGGGCTGTTTGAGATCCGAATGCGCGATACGTCCGCGATAACGTTTATGTACCGAGCGGTCGCTACGAGCGGCTTGGCGCGAGCAAACTTCCTTCCAGGTTGTACCGGAAACTCATTGTAAATCTCGGTAGTCAGCGAGCAGCGTGAGCGAGGAGAGGAGAAGCCACGGCTTCTCCTCCCAAGCCCGACCGCTAACATTATGCTTGTCGCCCGCATGCGGATTCCCCGCTTTCCATATGCGGTGCTAGGTGCCTCCCGATAACGTTACTCCCAGGGATATGCTGTACCCTTCCTCAAATATAGAGAGACCTTTGCCCTAATTTTACTCTGGCACGGGCTACACTCAGCTATCACAAGGTCTTTCTCGCGCGAATGCAATCAGAAAAGCCGACTAGCGTGCTTGAATTAATTGTTGCATATCTCACGCGACACACTCACACATAAACCCTCCAACGGACCGCTCCTCACTGGCTAAAACGTGCGGCACCGGTACCATAGCGTAGATATTTAGCACGTGATAGACGGTCCCCCCTGTCCATCAATCTCGACGATCGCATTAGTTACTCTACTTTATGATGTGAAGGCAAAGCGTTTCTAGCGTATCTCCTCTAGGTTTTTTACGATGCGCTGCTGGAGCTCGATCTCCAAGCCCGAAGGCAATATAGCCCACTAAAATGTTTTAGATCTTGCTTTTAAAGTCTTTAGTGATAACTGTCAAGAGAATGTTATATGGTTTCTTGATTAGTTTAAGAAGATAAAATGTATTCTTCAAGGACTACTGTTTTAAGTAGATATGAATATCTGTTGAGTCCTTGCAAAGACGGACAGTTTTAATGGCGAAGGATGCGTCGTGGAATGAAAAGCTCGACGCAGGGATCATATAAAGAAGAATTTTCGATGCACAAGACTTTTCAAGCGGACAAGAAGGTAGAAATCCTTATAAGTTGACGCGGCTTGGATCAGTAATCTCAGAGTATCCTGGAGAGAAGGACACATCGTACGAAGCCCCGATGCGCTTCGCGATATTTGCATACTGCATGTGACACACATGCTCACGCATGCGAAATTCTGACGAGAAACAAATACCAACTAGTCTCTGGTGGAAAGGTTCGCGCGGTACGTCCATTTTATAATAAAAGCAGTAGCAGTCGGATTTGCGAAGAGATGCTTCGAATTTACGGTAGCGAATATACGGGAAGACCGAGTTCTCCTTTTTTTCTTTCTCGCTGGGAAATAATTTACGCGATCTTAGAGTGTCGGTTCACTCTCGACGGTCGATTGAGACTCGTAAAGATACGATTATCATTCCATTAACATAACTATAATTTGCACGCACAAATACGCATTACACGAAGAATGCTCGGCGTATTGCGGCCACGAGAATAACACGGATCGCGATGGGCGTGGTGAATTATTCATTCCAAGTGCGACGATTATCATGTCTGCGAAACAAGACACACCATTTTCTTCGAGAACGGTTATTGTATGTTTTTTAAATGCTTTGTAGTAGATAATCGCTCAGCAAAACTTAGCGTAGCAATTATACTCTACTGTTCAAAATTCATAAAACCAAGTTTATAAACAAGAGATTATCATTGGCATCTCTTGTGTTCACATGAATACCGAAATACGGAAAAATCGATCTTAAATCTATCATTCTTATACATCTAAGCAGTGAATTTTCTCATACCAAGTAATTAAAACAAGAAATACATTGATGTCTAAATTTAATAATCGAATACTTTTTTGAAACTAGAACCGCATCAGTTCACTTCTCGGGAAATATGTTTCGTGCAATGCACATAACAAAAGTAATGGGCACTGAATCCTTGCAGGCCGGTAGATTCGGTAAACGAATGCCTGTAACTCGATCTGCCGCAGGAAAGAGTTCGGAGATTTTATCGCGGGAAATGCAGCCGCCAGTTCCGTGTGGTAGCCGGGTAAAAAAAGGAGAAAGAGGCGTAAGGGATATCGCGACATCCCGGTAAATTAAGCGCGCGCGCGCGCGCGCCCGCGCAGGGTCACTCGGTTGCCGAGCATCGAACCTTACTTCTGTCTTCTTTCATGCAGCACACCTTTCCCCGAACATTATTTGAAAAGCTTTCAGCCGCTATATAAGCAAGGGAATTTTTATTTCTAACCCGACCACCCGTCCCCACCGGGTAACTTTCTGGAAAACGAAGAAAGCTGTATCCAATATTTATGAGTTCAATCTGGAACGGTGATCGGGTATCGACCGGTCCCTCCGAGGAACATTGCGCTTTCCACCGTCGAATTTTTCTTCCACTTTGGTACAATTAGGTCCCGCATGGCTCGGGAAACGAATGGCCTGGGCTGCTCGTGCGGAACCCTGCCACACTCGTATGGTCCAGTTCAGGCTAGTGGTTCTCCACTTGAAATCAACCACCAAGATGGAATGGACCATTCTGGTCCAGTAGTTGTACAGTAGGGATGCTTGGCAAACGTTCTTCCACTTCAATCTTGTCTAACAATCACACTTGGATAAAACGAATCCACAAGCAGTTGTAAGAAACTCCTGTTCTTCATATCCAGACTTATTGTGATAGAAAGTTTCTATAGTCCAAGTCTCATACTTTGCCAAAAATAATATATAAGATGCTTTTATGTTAATCAGGGATTGTTATCTCTCATGCTTAATGCCACCAATATAAAGGATAGTGCTTGTATGATTATAGTAGGACCATGACTGCAGTAATCTCATGGCACTAATTGCAATGAACGCATAAGTCATATTTGACTAATTTGCTTAGATTTATATGTAGTACGCATTAAGAATATAAGCTTTGTTAGTACCAGTGAAAGGAATTCAGCAACTTGCTGATTCCCAGTATACAAACAGATCATTTCATCATACAGAAATTCAAATATAACATGCAGTATATGAAAACATCACATGTATAACAATGCGGATGCCATAAATTACTTTGCAACAAAGTTGGAAGCATTATATAAACCGTGTCAAGCTCACATTCATCCACATAAAGCAATGCGTTATTGAAGTACAAGAATAACGCAAACTACCATTCAGCACTCCATGCAAATGAGTATACGCAAGAAATGTATGCAACCATTTGTTATCCTGCCTGCGTTGTGCATTAAATACCAAAGAGCATTGCAACAACATCAAAGAGTTCATGCATAAAAGATTACTTACCAATAATAGTTGAGAAAGAAAACAAAGTCAGCACTCCATCCTGTTCATCCTTGTATCTGTGAAATGCATTGTACTGATGAATACCAAATCATATTGAATGTAAACATTCAGATTGATTTCAAGTAAGACTAGACAAGTTCCTCAGAACTATTTATCCACTCTACATCATTACCATTTGTATTGTGATAAAAACAATTGTGTTTATTCATGTTAGTAAGACTGAGTATATTTTAGTTGATTATTCAACAAAGCATGCTCCAAATTTCATCATATAGAAATCCATGCAATGAATCAATGATTCCTTAGGATTACCTCAATTCTATAGAAGTCAGGCGTTCACAACATTCCAAATATAGAAGCGTCTGTTAAGCAGGCGTGAGGTGAATTGCCAGTGTAAATTGGAAATTCACTGCTTCGTATTGCCAGTCACCGATTCTCTTTACCTTTGGTTGACAAGCAAACTTGACGTACAACGAACGCGCATAATTAGACGATGCCCAAACGCATTTATATCCACGCACTGTTTAGAATACACTACCGAACACTGTCGTACACTTTTAAGAGAAAGTGTTCACTTTTTCTTACGACATTTACGAATTTAACAAGAGCACCGCGGAAAAAGGCGCGAACGGTGGCGGTGTACAGTTACACATACACTTAGCGAAAGTGCCACCTGTCATTAGCTGTAGTGAACAGTCATCTCTACACCTGATTGGTTGAGATAAAGATTGAGATAAAAATCTATACTGTAATTTTCTGTATTTAACGAAACGATAGTATTTTAACAGAATCCTGACTAAATAATGTGCAGTAGGTTCTAGTAAACATTCATAACATTACTGACACATCTTTAGTTGTACAAAAGGAACGATTAAATAATTCAAATTTTGAATTTGATATATCGATTATCGATAGAAGCACAAGTGCATGGCGGCATCGCAACTTGATATGGTGCATGCGCAGTACCGGAAGCATGACGTCGTGACGTGTGCCGGCGTCGGCCACGTTTGTGCGCAGTTTTTTGCTTCCCGCTTTTTTACAGTTTTCGTGTGTTTAATTAGTGAGTGACAGTCTAATTAGTATTATGAACAGTAGTGCTGGACTTGTTCATGGCAATATTGTGATGATCTTAAACGCTAGCTACTCCTGTCACGCAGTGGGTATTTCTCAATAATTTATTTGTCACGCTTTTTGCATGTATTGCGTTTAATTGCATGCTGACATCTGAACACTTCTATTGATTCGTGAACAAGGTTTATGCAATGGCTTACGATGTATTATATCATCTAAATAAATGTATCCATCTTATTGTGCTGGTCAAACAGCTGATTGCATGTGTTCTCTTGTTCATACTATGTATGCTCATTGATCTCGTGAATTATTTGGTTATTATGTAACATGCATTATTACTATATTTCGTGTATACGTCTAAACTATTATTGTATTAATTATTCTCATCCTATCTTATAACCTGTAAGTATTATTCTATTACACAAAGTATTGAATTTATGGCTTTGAAGAATTCGCCATGTCTCCATAATTATTCTGAACTCTCTTTTACCAAACACTATAGGAAATGGGTTATTTCATTGCAAAAATGAGTAAAAATTTAACAGTTATACTTTTATACCGGGTGTCGCAGAGATTTTGATATTTCTGATATCTTGATATTAGCATGGGAGATGGTATTTCGTGGACATGTTATGTGGTGTGTCCGGTGTGTTCCACATATTTCTTTTTATTAAGAACGAGGACGATGAACGCGAAGAATGTTTTTCATACGTGGCGAGAGAGGGATTCCAGCGTTATCTCGGTACGATCCTCTTCGCTGGTCGCGTAGCAAAGACCGTGCGAAATGTATGTAGAAATATTTACCGGCGAGAGGGAGATCCACGAATTCAATCTACCGAATGATTAAACGTCTCACTCGACCGGAGATTGTACGCAGAAGAAGGTAGGGCGATACGAGTTCAAGCTCCGGGATAAGATAGGCAGAAAGGCCCGCAGGAATATTCCTTCGAGACGTTTTCTCTTGGCTGCCTTCTTTTTTTTATTCTTCGTACCCTCGAAAACCGAGCGTGTCCGGTACAAATTGCCTTTCGAACCGCTTATCTCGCCGTCGCTACCCGAACGCACATATTTAATTAGAATTAATGCTCGGACCGCGTGAAAATTAGCATCGGACCTTGTGCGTGGCATCCTCCTCGCATTCCTTCTGTGTTCGATGTGTCACTACTGGAAATCAACAGACATAAATGGGGTGCGAAAAACCTGTATTTGTCCTTCGTGCTAAAAGAAGTTGAATTTCTTTAAGGAATTCGTCAGATTTGGCAAATCCTTTTCATTTTATATGAAAGTTATTAACTTCTATTTCGTTTTATATGTGTTATTCGAAGTACCATAGTGTAGTTAAAGACAGGTCTGTTTAATACACCTGTATGTCAAAGGTAATACTGTTTAAAACTCTAAAGGATTTGTTGAAAGCTCATAAATCGTTGTAACAGTAAGACTGGCGACAGTAGTACATCGTGTATTACCAAGCTCCCAAGCATGAGTGGATACTCATACAGACTTAACCTGACGGACTTCGGGTAGCAGAAAAATGTGATTCGAGCCCGCGAGAACGAGCGATTTGATTAATTGTATCGGCAGTGCACGTCGGTGTTGGAAGAGAAGCTATAGAGGAGCAAGCGACGTACCTCCAAGATGAGTTATCGCATTGGACCCAAGGGAAGAATGATATTTCTCCTCGCGAAAAACTGAATGCCCGATGTAATATATATTCGGCTTCCTAAAATCGTGGAATGCAAACGGGGGAAAGATAGTCTGCCGACTCGAAATCTTGAATCTTCTATCCCGAGGGAACCGATCGCCTTCGGGGGAATCGACACTTCGACAGTTCTACGGGCGTGTACGCGCCGGCCCTAAAACCGATTTACACAATCGGTATCGAGAGTCAACTGTTGGCCTTTCGATTAAAAGAACGATAAATCATTTCAACGACTAAACTCGCCCCAACATCCATCCTGACAATTGTAGTATGCTCGAACAATAGTTATAATATTCTTCCTCATAATTTTTAATGTATCCAATAAGGAAAGTCAATGTTCCTAATATGTGTTACTGCCTTCTTCATTTTTATATGATTCGATCTCGTGTTTTTCGCATTAAGTTAGCTCTCGGGTGATAGTATGAGTACTACTAGCAAATCCAATTAGCCACGACAGCGTCTCAGCTGGTTGCTACCGAATCCCGTAGACGTAGATCGAACACGCCTCGACAATCGCGCTTCTATCAAGGAACATTGACGTGGACATGGGTTCCGTGTCGTCGCTGCATACACTTCTAATCAAATTTTAAATCCATTGCTCTCTTCTAGCTACATACTATAGGAATATTTTCAATACAACTAGATTCCATGTACAGGGTGATTCACTTGCCTTTGAATCGCCAATGATGGATATAGGCCGTTGAAAATGGTATAATTATACGGTGTTGAGTAATTTTAATATAAAGGAGTATGTACCGAGTCTTTTCTACGCACTGACATTTATTTACACTATCAAATTGTACCAATAATGGAAATAATTGGAACTCCAGTGTGAATGGGATGATTAAAAGGCAAGTGACTCACCCTGTACATTAATCTTATAACATTTGAAATGTGTTACAATTAGTTGATAACATTTTCGAATACTACTAGCCTTACTGTTACGTTAGTCCAAAATGGCTTGAATTATTAATCAGCAGGAAATCTATTGTACGCGCTTAATAGCTGATCCATCTAGTTACGGAGACAGAGCGGTCGAGAGCTCGTCAGAGCAGTCAGGGATCCATCTAATTATCCGTGGACAATGTCTCGATAGGATGAAAGCGGGACGCGATGCAGCGACAATCGTGTTTCTATATCAGGGCAACGATATCACGGTGGCGTTCACCAGCCAATCACGGTGGAGCCGTTCCCGTACCGGAAACCGGAAGCGAAGGAATCTCCGCGAACTCTGCGTGGATGATGCCACGTGCATAGATACGCGTGAGTCGAGGACGTGTGTGGGTGTCGTCTATTGGGGCCGTGTTCGTGTCCCGGTAAGCGTCCGCGCGAGAGCAGGGGAGGAGTCGGGAGAGGATATTGAGAGCGACTCGCGCGTCGCACTGGACATAATTTCCGCCCGACGGGATCGGAATTGCTAATGACGTCGGTGGAGAGAGTCCGCATCGTTCACGGTGATCCTCGACGCCACGAGAAACACTGTCGCTTCTGGGCACCAGCGTGTCAGCGCGCCTGTCCTCCTTTCCCTATCTGGCACGGACTAAGAACCCCCGGCGTTCGACTTCTGCCTCGCCTCCTCCATTTACCCCCATCGGCGATCTCAATGTGGAAAGGTCTATCTCGAGCAGGCTCCATGTCACTTTTAAGAATCGGGAGTCTAATTAGAGATTTCCATTGGACGCGAGCATGCGAGCGAGCGAGATAGATAGATGGAGACGCGTTGATAGAGAGCGAGGGAGAAAAGGGAACAGGAGAGATCGGATCATTATGCCGGGCGCGGCAGGGAAAAAGTCGGGCGTGACATTCGCGCGGCCTGTCACTCTATGAAAAAGTGTCCGCTGAAAAGGGAACGAACGCTGTGCTCGGTTCCCGTGTCGCGTTCGTCGATACGTATCCACGGGCTGCTTTCTTCGCGAATTTCAATCGACGCTGTCGGCCCCGCGCGCTGGCAGTCTTTCTCATTAGCGTCACACACGCCGATGAGGTTTTTCATTAGTTCCCGCGATGCATTCCTGGTTAGTCGGGCTCCACTTCTCGCTCTCTCTCTCTCTCTCTCTCTCTCTCCCTCTCCCTCTCCTCCGCCCGCTGTCTCTTTCGCTTGCTCTTTTTGTCTTTCGCGTTGCTACCAGGACGCAGAAGGGGTGTGTGTGTATATGTGTGCCCGCGAGAGAAGAGAGCGAGTGCCCGGGTAAGGGGTCGGGAGACATTTTTAATTACGAGCCGGAGGTACCCGGCCCGTTCCCTCACATCCAACTAGTACTCGCCATCAGCTGCCAAATATTTCCAGCCTGTCATTGGGCTCAACTCCTCCACCTCTTCAACCCCGAACACCCCCTCACTCTCTCTCTCTCTTTTTGCCACCCCCCACCCCTTTCTATTTGCTCACCCCCGCAAGCGCAGCCCTTTTTTTTAACTTTCTCGCGCCGATGTATCCACCGAATTGCTTTCGATCTGTCACACATCCGATTTTCATTTTACCAATGTTACACTGTATTCTTTTGATTAACGACGGTCGAAATAATTGAGGATCACTTGATGTTTCCACAAATACGGTCAAGTCTTCGTCCGAGCGTTGTTGAGGGGACACGTTGAAAGTTTACTTTGCTCGGAGAACTCGAAGAAATCGATCTTGGATGCAACCGTCGGAGTAATGTCTCGAGAGTTCCCTTATAGCTGTAGTTTAGCGGTGACGGTGTATTTCACCAGGACTTTTAAGCCTGGATGGCGAGTGCGCGCTTATGGTGTAGATACAGGCGAGATGGTACACATCGAGCCGAAGGTGGAGTGTGCCGGGGAGAGTAAGAGTAACGTATGTGACGTCCACGAGACGACGTTAATATTTGAGAGCGATCCTCCTGGTGTTGCTCCTCTCATCCTCCCTAGTGCCAGTGGCATCGCCTCCACCCGATGTCGAGTGACATCTCTCCCTCCCCCTTCCGCCCCTTTTCTCCTATATGGGCAAACGTACTCGCGGCGATTATTTATTTATAGGCAAATGAAGTAGAGGCCTCCATTAATTGATGGGCTCTCAGTGGCCGCCATTCGCTGGATGACGTCTATCATTTTAATTTACCGCCTCGTTATTAAATCCCTCTTGCCTGTATCGCGCGCGGGCGCGCGCGCTCGTTGCCGGCGGCGCAGCGTCGGCCTCGTTCCACTCGGGGGAAACTCGCACGGGTCGCTTTTTCATTCGACGAAACGTCGAAGCGCTCACTCGCGCATTCGTTCGCTCACTCCCTTGCTCGCCACTTGCGCCTTGTTGCAGCCCAGCTCTTTTTTTTTTTTTAGTCACTCTTCATTGTTCCTCCCTGTCACATATCGTTAGTGTGCTTTTAAAGTTCGCCGCGGGGGCGGCGCGCGCTAGATCACAGCGCTTGCAACGAAGTTAAACCTATGAGAGAGGCTCGTATTAAAGTGTCCACCCCCATTGTCTTTCTACACCGGCAGCATTAGAACGTAATTCGTATCTACTCCTTTCTGAAGTATAAAGGTTTACTTCTCAAAATACAGGCAGAGAATTTCGAAGTTTCGCGAGGGTATCACGCGTGTCAGCGCGAGTCGTCAATGCGAAGAAACAAAGTAGTGAAATGAAGAGAGAAATGGCAATCGAAAGGGATATATCCCTGGAGATCGAGCGAGTCGTTCGATCTCATAGAGTTCTCCACAGCGGTACAATCAAAGTTTCTGGCTGGCCAAGAGTTAACATCCCGCGACGAGCCGAGAGAGTTTCGTGGGTTTGGTGAACGGGAGTGACGCAGGGGGCGCAAGCAGGAGCGAAGAGAGTGAGGGAGTTGGAGGAGAGTAAGAGGGTTCGGAAGGATGGAGGACGCTCTCCGTCGGCGGGTAAGCTCAGGATTTATGGTAGCGTCGCGACGTCCGTCTTCACTCGCCGTGACGCCCTTCCACCGCCGCCCCCTCTCACTCTCTGGACTCGAAAAGTCCCAAGCTAGAGCAACGTCATGCGCTACGAGACGCCACATCCAGCACCGGACTTCCTTCTGCTCTTCGCTGAATTGTTCACGTGATCGCGTGAATGTATTTAAACCAATACTCTCAATTCCAATGGATTAAATTAGTGAACGCATAAGTAGTTATTCCTCCTTACTCGTGCAGATTCAATGTGAATAAATAAAATCCGAATCAAATAATACGCTCTTCGTTTATCGAATGATGTTGCTATAACTACTAAATATTAGATAAACTAATACTAAAGCCTTCAATTTAAAATGATTCGAAAACTACTTTGCTGAAACGTAGAGTTATAACTAAGGCAGGGCAAAGGGAAAGGAGCTCGGGTGTCGTTGTCCAGTGTTAGAGGATCCCCGGTGTGGAAAACGATATCAGTATGCGCGGTACGATTCGGCCACATCTCGCGCTCATCCCTCGACTTATTGCGGCTTAGCTCCCCTGAGCGAGGCACACACGCCGCGACGACGGCGTCGGTGTCTCGTACTCAGTGGCGCTGCTTTCTGCCGGCAGCTTCATCGCACCCCGAACGCATCTCCAGCTTCAGAGAGGACGAAAGAGAGTCGAGCGGGGCGCACATGTCTGGCCCGCAGGCAAAGCCCCTAAATTGTTTCCATCATAAGTCGAGATACTCGCGCGGCGCATACATATATATATATGTGCCAGGATAACCTTCGTCCTGGTGCCTCCCTGGCGCGCACTGCTGCAAAAGGTGGCCGTGAAATACGCGGGCCACTTGCGCCATTAACCCCCGATGATAAGCCTGCGGGTGTGCGTCTTCCTTTTTTCATTCATTCGTTCGTCCGTTCGTTCGCCTACCGGCACGCTCTTTGCCTCATCGTTAATTTAGTATCGCTTGGCACGACCGATTAAATACGATAGCCAGTACGCTCGTTAAGAGTACTGATCTTCTTCATTGGCCTCCCTCGGCGCTTACTGAAGCATCGATACCAATGCTACCGATGATAGTTTCGGAAATTATAACACTCCCAAATTTATAAATGCTTGTTTGTCCAATATTAACACATTGTAGATACTGTTATAATTCATTGAAAATATATATCGATTGTTAATACAATTCATATAACTGGATCGGTAATTCTCAGAGATACAGATGATGTATTAAAGTGTCAGTAGATGGTCCACCCTTTTTTCTCTTCAGGGATAAAAGTATAAGGGCATCGAAGCGATTGCTCGCTAACACGCATCTTGACGGATACACATATTCACGTTGAAGGCGCATGCCTTCCCAGGCTTTTCCTTTGTATTGTAAAACAGCTTAGACACGGAATTTCGGGCGCAGTGCTAAGTGGCACAGTAGAGTGTTTCTACATATGTAGTTGAGATGCAAAGGTCGGGTATACGGCAACCGGGTGGTTCAGGTGGTCGCGTCAAAGTGTCGCAATGCGGTAGAGAGTAGTAGGTGTTTTACGGGGATCCCGGCGTGTAAACTCGCGCGGCTACAAGAGTGCGCTGCCGTTTTCAAGAAAGCGGCCGAGAGATAGGCGCTCCGGGGGATGAAGCCGGATGGAGGGAGCAAGAGCCGCGAGGAAGGATACGGAGGACGAACTGAAACGATAAACACGACGGCTTTACCTACGGCTGAATGCCGAGAGCGAGAAGGGAAGACAGGGACGCGGACGAGGAGCGCGGAAGGAAGGACAGGGATGACAGAGGATGCCCGGGAAAAGGAGGCACTCGGAATGCTACAGGATGATAGCGAGGTCTGATTACGTATTTACTAGGAGCGGAGGCAGAAACGGAAGAGAAAATTCGCTCGGTTCCGCGGTTCCACGGACGGCTGTGCGACTAGTTGAATTATGCATGGACACGGCTTGCCTACAACGTGTATTGTTTGCAGTACGCGATTCCGATTCTTGAGAGCGAGGCTGTATGTACGAATGAACCTCCCAGAGGTAGACCTGGAATCCCACGCTTACCGAGGACCACTGGCCTACCGATTAGAGTCAAACTTGGCATGCAAATCCTTGGAGGATTTCGGTTTAACATTCGTCATGTGTAAACACCGTCCTTACACGAATCCCTTGACTTATTCTCATCGTGAATATTGCCTTCTGCAACTTGTACTTTCATTCGCAGCCTTTCAATTTCTACGAAACTAACATCTTCGTTAATAACGCATTTTTGTCTGCGTAAAATGTTTACAACTGATTCACTCTCAATTTCCTGGAGAGTAGATCATTAGGTACGCGTGGAATCAACAACGTGTATGGAACAAAGACTCGGTAGCTCGTAAAACGTAGGAATGTGCAAATCTGGTGTTAGCATGCGAGGCAAGGGTGGTCCAATAAATTGAGGAAAATCCCTGCGTGACTTGGAGCTTAGTGCGAGAGTGCGTGTGGGGGTAGAAGGAGCGCGGATGCACTCTCGACGAGGAACACTGCGTTTTCTGACTCTCACGTGGTCCAATGTTGTTGCCGGTAGCCCCTCGTCCCCTCATTCTTGTCGCCGTGCCATTTATCGCCCTTTTCCCGCAACAGTTTTACGCGGCTGATCGTCGCGCGGACTCGGCGTTCGCCTTCCTTTTTGTCAAGACTCCGTGAAAAACGTCGTCGCAGCTGCGGAATGCTAATGCACCGTCCGCCGTGGCTCTCCGCTTTGCACTTTAAGCTGTCGGCTCCCGAAAACTCGTCCCGCCAGGGAAGAATATACACGAGCTCTGCGCAGCTCGTGCCAAGCGAAAGCTCCCGCTCTCGCACCGTTACGACGACGACGACGACGACGACGATTCCAGAAAGCGCTGCACCGTGAAATTCGACGCAGTAAATTCCTATAGTACGCCAGCTCGGCTCCACGCCCTTTACCCCTCGCTTCTGCTCCCTTTCCATCCAACTCGAGACCACTTCCTATCGGCAGACATGCTCCTTTCCGCTTTTGATATTAGCGATTTACAACTATTATTATTCTTTGACTCGATCCACATAGAGATCAGTCTTACCTAACGCATAGTCACTTCTAGTTTGTTTAACACAAACTTTTCGGTTCAACGATTTCATTTTTTCTTACTTAACATAGAAATGAAGATTGTTTCTCTTAAGAGAAAGTAAATTTGTCAGCAATCACTGACCTAGTACGTGGATACTTTGTGTATTGATAGTTGATGTTGAGGTGAATCAAAGATAGACACCTGTGCACGACAGTCTTAATGGTGGCGAAGGAATTCGCGCGGTTGGCGGGCGGCTTGGCACCCCAAGAGCATTTAATTTTCCTAATGGACATTAAAACTTGGCCAGGGCCACTTAGCCGCCAGTCTCCGGCGGCGTGACATTTTCATCGGGAGATTTTCAGGGGATAAACACGCGGGCCAACCACGGGAGCCGGAGTAATGCTGCGGTTCTCGAAGCAGTCGTGCAGAGCTTCGTCCTCGCCGGTAATCCGGCGTGACACATCGCCGATGCATCGAGCTGAGCATTAGCGAGAGTCGGAGGAAGGGAGAGAGAGAATCTGAGAGAAGCTTGCTGGGCGTTGTAGCGTGAGGGGATGAGGAGGAGCCAAGAGGAGTGCAGAAGAGATGCATTTGCAGGCGATTGTCAGAGGTCTGGCTCTCTCGACTTGAGTCGGCGAGCTGAGCGAGCGAGAGACCGACGCCGAACACTGTCTGGATTGAAGTACACGTAGAAGCCCGCTCGGATAAGAAAGAGACATAGCTATGACTGCGATGGTACCCAAGGGGAGGCGCGCGGGGAAAGAGAAGTGAACGTGGTTCCCTTAAGTCTCTCGGTTGTTAAGCCGCGAGACGAATTCCCCTGGACGGCCGCGTTTCTTGCTAATGCCAACGCCGTACCTAATCTGCCTTTCCTTCATCCATTTCGGCTACCAAGCTCGCTCGCTCGCTCGCTCGCTCGTTCACGCGCGCCCTCTCCTTAGCCGCTCTATGGCGAAAAGCTCTTTCGGTGCATTAGGATGGAACAACCTCTCCGCTCTCGCGCGCGACTTACTTCCCGAGATTCCCGAAGTTACTTCCTCCAAGCTAAGATCGGTCGACTCTTCCTCACAGAAATTCGTAAACCGAGTACTTCCTGCGAGGAGCGTCGATACGATCTGCGTTCTTCGCTTGCGAGCACCATCTAATTGCCCTTTGAGGACGGTCACACGGGGCCGGTGCGCGGAAACGCGAAATTAAAATAGAGCCAAGTGGAAGGTGCGCGAAGAGGGAATGGCAGGAGCATGCCAGTTCTCCCGTGGGAGCTTATGAAAATTTAGCTACCAACAGAGTCCTAAATCTCATTAAAACGCGGAGTTTGCCGCGGGGTGGCAAGAGGGGGTGGGTGTGGGCGCCGGTGGGTTCTGGGAGGGGCTGAAGGGGTGTTCGTCCGGGGGTGGTCGAAGGTCGGCGGCGAGGGGGAGGGAGTCTCGTTGCGGGGGAGCACTGACTGCAGGGATGCCACCCTAATTACCTCTGGCTCGATAAAAAAAAAACGAATTAAAGAAAAGAATGAGGTGGAGCTGAGGGTGGGCTGCTCGTGACAGCCAGCTAATCGGGGTGTTTAAGAGTCTACACTGATCGCCCGGGCCTCGTTAAAAGCGGGCGGAGGGAACGGCACTCGCCGCCTTATTTTTGCCGGGCGTGATAATGGGGCCTTTCCAGGGGTGGGAAATGACGCGAGCAGGGTGGGGTGGGGGGAGGACGTGGGGGGCGGGGGCGGTGGAGGGCTACCGCTGCGGCCCGCGAGGCGAAAGAATGCTAAATCGTATGGCCAACCTCGTGATTTACGGGTCCGGGCTCGCGCTACTTTGCATACCGATCGACGAAATCGCGCGGTTATTAGGGGAATGGCCACCCGGAGACCTTTTAATGATTCATGCATTACGTGCAAAAAATTGGGCCCCAGCGTACCCGTGGATAATTTCGCGCTAATTAACAGGAGGATCGATAGCGCCGCGGCATTTTAGCCTCGGTGAATTATGGCACGAGAAATGGATGCCTATTAAGCCATACTCAGATCTGTTGTCTCGTAATCAAAAAGTCATAATAATGCAAAGGAAAAAAAGAAACTAGAAGTCTCATAGGCGAATGAAGCTATTAAGAAACTAGTCTTATATTTCGTCGCAGTCTCATGCAATTCTAATTCTGTCTGGCAACAGTAGTGACGTAAGTCGTTACAACGCAGAGTATCTCCTCAGGGAATCGCAGACTTCGACGTTAATAATGGAAAAAAAGAGCAAGGAAGTACGTGTCCGCCGGTAGAAGGGACGCGAAGGCTCGTAATTAAATAAAGTCGCCTTGCTCCGTTCATTATCTCTTATCTGAGCGTCGTTGCGACGTCGTTCCTTCGGGTAGCGAGGCGAGGCAAGCCGAGGCGCGAGGCTCGATATTTTATTTATTTAGATGCCGAGATGAGAAAAAGTAATCAAGGGTGCGCTAATGGAAGGTCCGACTCTTTCTCTTCTTCTCTCACTCTCTCTCTCGCCGCCGTTTCCACGCTTGAACTCTTTTTGTTTCTCCGGCTGGTGAACCCGGCCCCATCACCCACCATAATTACGCACCGGCTTGCCCCAGCCTGGCCTCGGCTCTCGCTCTTCGAATAAATAACGCAAATGAAACTTGTCCACCTCACTGGTAACGACAGTGGCCCGCATTTTCTCCGTGGCGATCACCTCACTAGCAAAAAAGCCCCTGGACTTTAATTAGAAAGCCATGATTACAGATCGATCGCCTCTGCCCGTGATTAATGGGCATCCGAAAATTATCATTTCCCTGGCGCCGGAGACCTTGCTTTATCGTTGTTTGCTCCTACGAGTACATACCCGAGTTACTTATACGTATACATATACGCTTTGGTGAACATAGCCAGTGAATATCGAGAGTTGCGTCGGCACAGTAAGCGCTGCTCATCAGGAAACGTAGGTGTTTAATAAAACGGCCGGAGCTTTCTTGCCTCGTTAAGGGCACGTATATCAGGGAGCAGAGTTTAAAGGTAGTTCAGTTCCGCGGGCGGAGTGTTCATCAGCGGAGCCGGAGGTTCATCCCTCCCAGAGCGGTAGGGGTGGCGGCTGGCTGGCTGGCTCCTCGACCCCATTAACACTTCGATTTTATAATCATCCCGAGCCCACACCATCGACCGGCCGATCCTAAAGTTACGGCAGCCATTTCCATGCTTGCCTAAATTATGATTTGCTCGTATTTTTTATCTAAATATGAAATATACCTGCCGCCCGAGAGCCGGACATGTATGTGGGGGGGGAGAAACGTGCACTCGGTGGTGACACGTCAACTGTTCGATTACCGATATCAATTACCGATATATTCCCGGCCGATATCAAGCTCTACATCCGGTGGTACGCAACGACTCGCATTTCGCTGCGCGTCTATTGCAGCACACGCACGCACACATCTATCGCGGAATGTGCTCGCAGATAGACACACGCACGGCTGGAGAAGTGGAAGGACGTCCGTGGCCGGGCGTGACGCTTTTTTTAAATATTGGAATTTAGTGGCGCGCGCTGTTACGGTTCTTTAATTGGTGAAATAAAAGAAATTTATGTACGTATTTTTCTCGTCAGTCGAAATATAATTTTTCCCCGGCCGCAGAGAAGCGATTTTCACGGGAACGCGAGCACACTGCGGAGCGGGTTGCGCGCGTGTTTCGGTCATTTTTCTGTCGGATCCCTGCGATCGTTTAGCCGCCGCAGTTGGAGAGTAGCGGCAGACAGAAATTAACCTCACATTTTTTCGCTTCCTTTTTTCCGGCCTCCACACGCTTCCCACGGCACGCGGCATCAGATTGCGCCTCAAGGAAATTGAAACATCCACCGCCTCGAGGCAATGCGAAGCTATGATTTAGGGAACGCTTTGAGTTATGTGTCTCCCTATATTAAAGTATTTCGAATGCAAAGCCATTTTGTGCGCTTGCTACCTCCCCGCTTTCCGCCGCCGTCTTCGCTTCCGTAGATACTTCGCGAACTTCGCCTGTCTCGGCCCGGGCCAATGCACCCGTTGGCCGCACTTCCAAATCGTCAGCGAAATCATACCGGATCTTCATCCAATATCGCTGCCTCTTTCAAGCCTGATGGATTAATCCTGAAATCGAATTTGTCTTTCGTAACGATCCATAATAGAGGAGCCTCCCCCAGAACGGTAGCTTGAGAAGGTAGAAGGCCTCGAAGCTTTTCTCAGTTGGTCTTGCGAGGACGGTACGTGTACCACGTACACGCAGGTAGCACGGTAGCAAGGCAGAGAAAGAGAGAGGGAGAGAGAGGGGTAGCGAGCAGGATGGGCCATGCATTATGTATAATACATCACGTTATTGGTTCTCTCAGTGATTCCACCCTTGCCCGCCTTATCGTGTACCGCGGCACGGCCCGGCCTAGTAAAACATAAGCATCGGGAAACGATAAATAAGGGAAACGTGGCCCGCATGCCACGCCACGCCACGTCTCGCTCTTGCTCTTGCTTCCCCGCAGAAGCCGTGCAGAGGAAAATGTGTTCTCACACTGGCGCTTTTCACTCACCCTCTTTTCTCTTCTGCTCTCCTCCTAGCTCCTTTCGATTCCCCGAGAAAATTCTCCCCCTTTTTGTCTCTCTTTCACGACCCGCTTTCCACGAGGGTAACGACACCCACCACCCTCCTATGGAGAACCGTCATCGAAGCTTTCCTTTCCCTTAGCATCGAGAGAAACGGAAAAGCTCGTACCACCTGCCTTTCGATTCGACCCTCGACCTATCACGTATGCGTACTTCCGTGCACCCTTATGGCGCTACTGTTACGTGCTCTTTCGATATTGCGCCAAATTGTTTAGGCTATTTGTAAGGATTTATCGTGAGAATTCGGATGAATCAATTGTTGTCTATGGCGACCGTTTACGCTCTCACCCTTGGCAATGAATTGTGTTTCGTATTCCTATCTGAAAGACGCGGTATATCTTTCGCGTGTCGTCGCTGTTCTGCATTGCGAATCAAGTTGGATGTTAAAAGGATTTAAAGCACGTGGTAGTCAGTCACCGCAGCTCGATGATAAATCGGGTGCGTGATAGTTCGAGCATTATGCGATATCACTGGCCAAGAGTGTGCCTGCATTCATCACGTTATCAAGTCGAGCGCACACTCTGTGTGTTGATACACAATTATGCGTGGCAACGTGCACCACTGGACGAGGATGGCGCTGCTCCCGTAAAAGAGACGGTCACCCCTCTTTCATAGCAGGGTGAGACTAACCGACGTTTATCGTGTCCTGCAGGAGTTACTGTTTCACCATCAAATTTTTAAAGGAGATATTGAAAACTTTCGTATCTCCTTCTTCTTCAAGTTATTAAGATCCTAAAATTCAGTCATGAGTGAATCAAAAATAATGATAGATCAATTCTTCTATTATATATTCGAGTAGAGTAATCCAACTGAATGACATTTCCACTTGCTCGGCAATATTGCCATGCTATCACAGAAGAGATTGCAAACCAGCGCGTTTCATCATCGAACTGAGAATGCTCGCCGGAGTACAGTTATTCTCCTTGACCCGGATGGTCGGGCGAAGAAGAAGAAATTCGTCGGAGGATATATGGCGGGCGAGGCGATTTACATTCCCGTGATTTCCTGTCGTTCAGCTGGGTGCGAGGAGAGCTCTGGGCTCTGTCGGCATTGGCCATTCGTTCTGCATTCATCGACGCATTTCTCGTATCCCAGCGAGCGGCTGCTGTTGCTGCTGGTGCTGGTGCTCCTGCCGGAGGCAGCCATGCCTCCAGCGGCTGACGAATTTATTGCGTCCAAGCGCGGAGAGCGCGGAGATTTCGCAAGGACCGTGTGAAAGAACGAGGAAAGACACGCGTGCTCCGGCGAAAAAGGTCGTCGGGATCTCTCGCGAGAGCGGGACACGCGGAATCTCATTGAGAATTCATGCAGTATATACGAGCGGCTGCCTGCCTGCCGGGTGAACAGGCGGAGAAGAGGAGAGCGAGATATCGGAAGGCAAAGGGTGTCCTGGGGGTGTGAAAGGATCCGCAGAGCCGCATAAAGGAGACGCGAGGGAGAGACGACGAGGCGGAGAGGAACGAAAGAGGAGAGGAGGCGGGCGCGCACGCGGTGACACTCTCATTTCGGACAGAATTTACAAGCCGCCCGCTTGCGTGCCTCGCATAGTCAGACCTAGTCCGACCTTCTACATATACATATATTCCCAGCAGCCTAGTCCCTAGTCTGGCATGGTTAAGCTTGCTTCTACTAGCTTGTCCGACTACTTACGGATTTCATTCACCGCCAGACTAATCTCGCTTATGACACATTAACCTATTCTGTCACAATCTTCCAGCAATACTATCTTTCATACGAACATTTGTCTCTTTGCATTATTGGAATTTCTTCGTTAATATTAATTTCCTCATTTTTTCTTCATTGTTATTTCTTCATCAACTTAGTAAGAGAATCATTTAATCCATTCACAGCAAATTTTTATTAATACATTGCGAACGATACTGCCTGGTATAATACATACTTACCATATGTTACGCCCAACATTCCCCGGCACAAACTAATTAGGATCTAGTATATTCTCGTGTAATACGTATTCGGAAACGCCCTGCATAGAAGTTGGCTGGCCGGGGGGCAATTGAGGGGGCCCGGCAGTTCGCCGTTATGCTCGAAAGTCCGAAGTGGGAAAGGTCGGTTGGTAGCAGCGGCTGCTCGAAGCAAGACGTGCTTCTAGCCTTGTGGTTGAGACGGGGCCGTGTTAAGGATATGATAGGATAGGACAGGGCCGGTCTAGAGCTCCTAGAGAGGAAGAGCGGCCGAAGGGGGAGAGGAGAGGAACGCGTCGCCGCGGGAAACTTACATGCATATCCTGAGGGAGGCCGCGTGGCGTCAGGTTGGCACAAGGGTGGCAGAAGTTACGGCGTCTCGACGACGCCACTTCCTAAGTCTGCTCCGGCATTATCTCGCAGTCTAACCAACACCCTATCCTCAAGTACGAGCAAGATACTACTCTCGCACAGTTTCCACCCGCTGCCAGGGTGAAGCCTCTTTTCCACCCGGGGCTTGGAACTAGCGAAACCTTCTTCGAAGGCCCAGGTGCTCCTTTGCAGCCGCTTACAGCCATTTCACTGCCGCGCCGCGCCACGGCGCTCTCCCAGTCGATGTAGGCCTCTACACTCTACTGACTCACTGCCATCACGGCTACCATACTTGCGAACCTCTCCGTTGCAACCTTCGACTCACAACTACCACCCCCCCCCCATGTAAAGGCGGTTCCATTCTCGGTACGAATTTGATGTGCCTTCCGGGCCTACACACTGTGAGAACTTTCGACCAAGTTCCTTAAGTGTGAGAGAACCTCGCCCGGGCTAAGGGTGGATTCAAGCGCGGGCGAGAATATTAAATTTATTTAACAAGCCCTCCAACCCTTCCGGAAGTCTCGCCACCGGGAACTGTACGAGTTCTTCGTCCGGCTTCGGAAAGGGGCTGCGAAGACCGAAATTAAATTTCGTCTAATTAACGGTCGACCCTGGAATGCAACTCGGAAATTTCCCGACAACCCCCGCTGCTTCGCCGGAGTCACGTCTCGCGTTCTCTGACTGTTTGTAGTTTCAAGTTTACAACCGCACTCGGAGAAGGAGAGCGTTCCTTCACGCGTTGTAGCTCGCGCACTTGGTATCTCAAGCCTTTGTTCTTCGGTGGCCCCGCTTTCTTGATAGTGCGGAGCTCTCTTGTCACTAATTATCACCGGTGCTCGAGTACTCGGAGGCGGAGTGTCCTTCCTTTGCGGGCGGACTCGGGCAGAAGGTGGCGAACCTAATCCGATGCGGCAGCGGTCGGCAAAAGAGAAGAGAGATCGAACTACCACTGGAGAGGCAAGCAGCGGCGCCGCTGAAAAGAGGGATATCTTCATCCATATCAATTACTCTGCGATTAGATGGATGAAGATACGTGCAAGCGAAGAGAGCGTTCGTTCGGTCTCTCGCAGTTGGTTCGCAGCGTGGAGACAGTTCGAGGTAGGTGGATGGACCCTCGCTCTCCTCCGGGCCTGACGAGAAGTCCCTCGCAGGCATCGTGATTGACAACGAGGCTGCCAGAGCGGCAGCCCCGATTCTTTGATTGAGCGCTGTCACTCCTTAGATAAGAAACCGCCTGGCGAATATCTTAATGAGACTCACCCGTGGTGAGGCGATGCGAGCAAACGCGCTTGCCTTTCGATCGAATGCATACGTTTTACCCGACCAATTAACCCTCCGGACCTATTTACACCGCGGGATATCGCTCTCTCGTTAACATTGCCGGCGAAGCCCTCGCGATGGATACTGCCAATTAACGCGGCCAATCCATCTTTCACGTTCGCCGATCGCTCACCCTTATCGAGGGACCGCTCGATTGAGACTGACCTTTTTTCTCGCATTAAAATCGACACAACCACTCCGGCGATATACTGGGACCAATCACCGCTGTAATTACACGGTGCCGCTTGTTAATTGATTTGGAAATCAAGAGATCCGTAAATCCACACAGCGTGTCTTACCAAGAGCAATATCCCGGATTAAACACATGCTGGGAGGAGGTGTCAAAGGAAACATATTCCTCTGGACTGTATAAGAATAAAAGATATTACAAGAAAGAAACAGCTGATACATGTAAAATGTCATTGGTTGCCAAGAGACCGGAGTCTCGGGAGAAGAAAAAGTGTCTTGAGGATTCCAGGAAAGTCAGGGATCCGCTAATCGACGTCGATAGAGCGTGTTCGATCGCGATATCGAGATCGCATAGGTAGGAATCGACTTCGGATCGTTCGGGGGGGGAAAAAAGGGCGAGTGGGAGTAGGCGAGGGTAGGCCGAGTACAGGCCGAAAGGAAGCGTGGAAGAGTTAAGGAGATGCGGTGCATG
Source organism: Ectemnius cavifrons (assembly GCA_964023945.1). NCBI lineage: Eukaryota > Metazoa > Arthropoda > Insecta > Hymenoptera > Crabronidae > Ectemnius > Ectemnius cavifrons. Next base: position 2,517,587 of record OZ030386.1, on the reverse strand, counting down.
TAAGACGCGAGCGTTATCTTGTCGATCAAACAATTAACAATGCCAGCCGGTATCGGCGCAGCGGCGAGGAAGAAGGGCCGGCATGCAGGAGGTGCACCTTGATCAAGGGTTCCTTGGAGCCTGGAGATACCGCCACGAAAAGACAGAAAGGACACCGCTACCCGATCGCTCTCGCAACCGAGGGGGACACCGCTGCCTCTGCTCGTCGACGTCTCCTTTCCACAGTGTTAATCGTTAATTATCCATTAATTAGCCATCCCTTAATTGCCATTGACCGAGCATGCCCGCGCTCCCGATACCGCTCGAGCCCAGAGCCACTGAGATCTCTCGTATGTCTCCTCCGCAGTCAATGTCGCCACCTAGAAACCCAGACTCCAACGTCTAACATACACCTTACAATCGATTGAACATACAACATTCTACATACGAAGAGTCAAAGTTATTTCCAAGCATCTGTCATTGGCAATTTATGCGAAGAAACTTGAAGCTCTGATTCTTTAAAGTAGAACCTTCGTTTGCTCCTTTACGAATGGTCTTTGACTTTGAAAGTGATAATCGTCGGTATAGAAAGGGACTATAATCGAGGTAAAGGTTCGTCGATCTTAAGGAGGGGAAAACGATCGGTCCATAAGTCAACGCCAATCAAAGAAGCAAAGGCGAAGTTGAGCGGTGCTTCGGCGCCGCGGCGTGAATAGAAAAGAGTGAGCGTACGAAGAGGGACGGTGAAGGAGGGAGGTTGCGGATCGGACTTCAACGGAAGAAGAAATATACGGACTCTTATTTCGCCCGGTTGAAAGAGGGTAGCGGTAAGAGGAGGAGAGAAATCTGGCAGAGTGCCCGTGAGACGAGAGCGCAGAAGGAAGATCGAGCGAAGGAGAGAGATAGCGAAATATTGGGTATAATGGCACAAAGCCTCTTTGAATCTTCGAGTCGCGCCGCCCAGCACAGGACTTCCCTATCGGCGATCTGCTGCACCGTATGCAAATCTCCCTCCTTATAAATACATCAGCCACCGTGGATCTTAGGTGCCTCTCAGCCAGCCTCCTTCTTCTTGCCCAGCTTCCAGGCCTTCCGTCTCTCCTTCGTCCGCGTCCACCTACTACTCACAGTAACTGTTAACGCATTGACAGCTGACTCGGGCTACTAGCATCCCTGAGGGCAATATATTTCGACCCGTCTTTGCACTTTCTGCCGGCGAGCACCCGCTTATAGTATACACATTCTCCAGTATGTTACTCCGAAATCTTTCAAGGGCTCTTTCATTATTATACTAGTACTACCCCTTAATTAATTCGGCTAACTAGCCTTTCAGTAATTGCCTCTTGATCGTTGAACTCCAATCAATGGGAGACTCGCTTGATCAACGGCTATCGTGGAATAGCGTATCGCAAAGTGAGTAGAGGGATCGCTCGTTTAAGCCGATAATTGGCGCGCGTACTTTATCTTGCTCGGTAGCCAAAAGTTGGGGCATGTTCGCTGCGATAGGGTAGCGTTTGGTTTCGAGAAGGAAGAAGAAAGGGAGGATGTGGACATGCGAAGTGATCGTGAGACTTTAGTCAGTGTCCGCGGACTGTGTACCTGTAAAAAGCGGGCGATCCGTTATACGCACGCTTCTCCCCGCCGAATTCACGGGAGCAGCCCTCGGTCGAGCTTTCATCGATATCACGATAAATCTTGCGAGCGGACGAGCGAGCGAGCGAGCGAGTCCTCCGCCGGAGAGAAGTGCGTGTCTCTTCGTTTTTCGCAGTAAGGGCGCATGGAGATGAGGACCACCGTGAGCTGCGCGAAACTCTCTCTTTCTCTGGCCGGTTCCCTTTCTCTCAAAAGAGAGTTCGCTCGTCCGATGTTTCGACGGTGATTTAGTGCAACGGAGTGCAGGTGTCTGCCTTTTGGCCCGGGCAGGTATCACGCGCGTCAAAGGGCCCGTGTGTGCTTGTCTGAGGAGGACAGTGGACGAGGACGAAAGAGGGAGAAAGAGAACTCTGCCTGCCTGCAATGGGAATCGAGCGCGACGAGGCGCCGCGCATTTTGATGGACTCGATCACCCACTGCACCCGACTCTCTTGCTCTCTTTCTCTCTCTCTCTCTCTCTCTCTCTCTCTCTTTCTGCCTGCTCTCTCACCGGCTCTTTCTCCCATCACCATTGCCGCCGTTGTCTCACAATGAGACACGCATCATCCTTATCCTGCTGCATCTTGTCAGGAAGCAGACGTACTCAGGGCGCCGCGTCGATTATAACAATTTGCTCGCACCACTGCCGGAGCGAGTCTGACCGGACTGCTAAAGCGCGCGCTGCCGAAAGAGAGATCTTCCCACTTCTCTTTCTCAGAAAATTCCACAACTCTTTATCGGTATTCTGAAGTCGCGATGATTTTGAAGCGTGTTCGCCGGGTCATTTGACCACCCTGATTTTTGGACAACCACACTGTTCTTTTTTCTTACAGGGTTCATTTTAAATCGAATTTTCTATAATGATAGTACTATTAATCTTGCGAGTTTTTATTAAACAATCTTGCTCAAAGAATTTCAAATCTGCCACGAACAATTGGGGTTGAACAATGGGTTGCTCTACGATTAGTTGTGAAGGGTGGAAAACTGCAAGCGGCTGGTACGCACTTGTTATTTCGTGCTGGGAAATGTGAGAATCGGACAGGGGGAATGAGGGACGGGCGGGCCGCGCAATAATGCTGGCCTGGAAAAGCTGGAAAAGAGGGCCAGAAGGGCAGCCATTACTTCCGACGCTTCGCGTCCAAACGATCGCCATTTGTCTCCTCGCAGCTGGTGTTATGCAAAGAGCCCTCTGGCAATTGGTGACCTGCTCCCCGTCGGTAGCGAGAGTTATAAACAGTGTATACCTTTTCTCTTTCCTCATCTACTGCCTTCTATCACGACATTCTAGTAAATATAGATGTTATCCTGTCTTTTAAAACCCTCTTTGCTTAAATTCAGTATCGAATATCGAACTGAGTTAATCGATAAATTTTATAGCTGTGATTATCCATCACTTGAAATAGTACAGAGATTTTTCGTCGTTGCAACTTCACTTATAGCCTTCACTGAGCGGCAGCCAACGAAACGCAAACGTGATCGTATGGAAACGCGGGTCAAGAGGTGACCAGATGAAGGCGAAGACAATGTGCGTTCGTGGCACCGGTGAACAGAGATGTCACGTTGCACGAGAACCAGTAAGCACCATAGAGTACGCCAATCTTCCGATCGCTATAGTCTTGTGGAAGCTTACTCTTCGAATAAAGTAGTACTTTCCTACTTTGTTTCAACGAAATGTAAAACTATACGGCATCTTAAGTTAGTGTGGGTGCTCGTAAATAAATGTAACTCGTCAGGGAATCAATTAACAAAATGTAGAGTATAAATATATTGGAATCTGAAGATTAGGAATAGAGTCGTGTCAAGATTGAAGTCAGCGTGGCCAAGTTTAGAGGCTTATGACGCCCTGGATTTTCCCTGAAGGTTAGTGTTCCTCTACATAACCTCAACGACGCCTGCTCTACACGGACATTCGCATGCCTATTTCTGATTTTTGAACAGAAATAATATTAATTTTCGATTCGATATATTTTGCTGTTCTTTGTTCGTGTTAGGCTTTGGAATAACAATAGTCCAGGGTGGAATTCATGTTGTTTTCGTGAAACTTCCGGAGTTGGTTATCCTAGAAACGTGGAGGAAGTGTGTGTGTAGGTAGAACTGGCCGCTTACGCGGTGGACGATGCTCGATCTAACGGCCATTAGCTCGGGGTAAACAGAGCCATACTTTATTCGGTGGGCGTCACTCTTCTTCCAACGCGGTTCCGCTTCTTTGTGCAGGGAAACTCCTAATGCTTCCCGTCAGAAATACGCTCCTAGCCCCCGAAATGGCAGTGGTGTAGTTTTCGCCTTTAACGGGCAACCCAACGTCCTACCCAGTTCCTTTTGCTACAACCATCATGTGGTTTTTCTTCGTTAGGAAATCCAAGAAACTTGGAATTGTATTCAGACATTTTGGATAACTTCTCTTTACTTCTTTATACAGTTTCTTTCCTTCTCTCTAACTTCTTTTTGACTCTCAGAAAATCAATTACCAATACTTCACTAAAAAAAAGTGTTGCTCTGTGCAAATATATTCGAAATATATTCTATAATTTGAAACTATTATAAATAATATTATAATGCGACTAAAAAAAGATCTCGAACTATAAGATATGCATCGTTCGCTGAACCCTCCAATCCAGAAAGTCCCGCACACTGTTAGGAGAGCGTTCTCGCGGTAGCGATGCAGTACTTTAAATCTCTCGCAGTCAATGACGGTATGCGCATCACAATGTGGAAGTCCCAGACACACGGCGCGTGTGAACCACAGAGGCGACATGTTCTGCCGCGGAAGCAGACGCTCGTTGAAGCGAGAAACATGCCGGGAGCGGAAGTTTCGCAGACGGCGAGACACGAGTTCTGCCGCTCGGAAGGTGGTGACTGGAGAGCGTCGATCGCCGCGGGACGACCTTGCCGATGGAAAGCATGCAGACAGTGTCTGGCCACTTCGAGGAAATTCGTGGCACGCGAGACGCTGGACATCGCGACGTAAAGTGACGCAGCTTAATTGTTCACGAGGAAGGGCAATGGACGGATAATGGCCGAATAGCAGACTGATACGGACCAACCAGAGACTTTTCCCTGCCGGGAGACTTGGTACCACGCTCACGCGTCATTTCTCCGTGTGCCTGCTCCTTCATTCCTCGTATGTCCCAGCCACTGCATTACACTTCGCCGCCACCCCGTCGCGATAAAGAAATCTCAGTGGAATCGAGTCGCGTTCGGCCAATTAATCTTTAATCGACACTGGACAGGCTAATAGATTATGCGATGAGCCAACGAGTTTCGCTGGTGAAAGGAAACGATCCTTTTCTATGGTGGATCGTTGCAAGGAACTCCGGCAAGAACCCTTTAAGCAACGACGAGGGGCGGACGGGATCCATCATGGCCACGATCGATAATATCTCTTTCGTGCGGCAAAGTCGCAAAATATGGTGGTCCTCAAGCGGGATCCCGCTTAACCGGTGATAAATTCCCGAGGATCCTGACATCCCCGAAAGCGGTGCCCTCCGAGCATGCCACCCTCTCGTCGCAGCGAGGGAAATACAAAAAAGCGATCTGCGTCGAACGAGTCCTCCTCGGGCAGCGTCCGTCCCGAGGAGGAGTCGGGGAAGAAAGCCGCGGAAAAAAGAATGACTCCTTTCCTGCAGTAGAAGAGAAGCGTACGACGAGAGGAACGTGGTGAGATGCCGCCGGAGGACGCGGGCAATGGGTAAGGAGAAGAAGAACCAGATGAGAAAGAAGGTAAGAGAGGGTGAAGAGGAGGAGAAAGAGGCCGACGGGAGAGTAAAGGAAGGTGGGTGAAGGGGCCAGAAAGAAGTCTAGAAGGGAGGATAAAGCAGGGGGAGGAGAAAACGGGTGGAAACGGGAGGGATCGGGCCCGGAGGGAGAAACGTTCGTTAAATATACGAGTGTATTGAAATTCCGGCCGGAGACGGAGCGCGCGATGGGACCCGCTCGTTGTGGAAGGACAAGATCGCATGACGGCTCGAGGGCTTGGGAGCCTCCTGCTGTTTTGAATACGATCCTCTGTCCGTAAGTCCTCCGACTCGTGTTGCCTTGCCGCGCGCTATGTAGAAGAGAACCAGAGCCTGGCACGGCCCGGCCGTGCACTGTATATACGGCGCATCAGGACGAGAAAGCAGCAGCAGGACCGAGCGAGCGAGCGTTCTCGTCCTGCTCCAAGCCCGCAGAGACGACAACGACCCGTCGCGACTCTCGGCTACGCATACCGTCGTCCACTCTAATTTGAATGTAACAACGTTCCGTTCGGCCGCAACCCGATACCATCTCCGCACTCCTCTCGCTCTTTCTCGCCGCTCTTTCTCTCTCTTCTGGATACGAAGATCCTCTCTCCCGGGAGCCCCTTCTCCATTTGTTTCTCTCTTTACCTCTGTCTACTTCGCCCCGACTTCTCGCTTCCTTCCTTCTTCTACCTTTCCTTCGAAGGACCTCGCTCCTACTTCTCGACAAAGACTATCATTGCTCCAACTCATCGCTATCACCCACATACAGGATAACTCGGTTCCAATCTTTCTAAAGGGATTCGGCAGTAGTCTTCCAATGTTTCAACACTCGCATCAACGTTACCCACTGGACACAAGTTATCATATGCGATCCCATCGATGATATCGTCGGATGCTGCACCCGATGCGTACAATTTCCAACTTCCCGCGTCGATGTGTATTCGATTTCGCAACTGGCATCAAGCCGCTCGCATGATGCCAACGGGAGAGTTTCGGGAGTTTACTCGTCCCGGGCCCGTAATTGCCAGGGAAAATTACCTGGTGCGCGCTAGATCACGTGTGTTTCGTCGATTCGCCACGGACGATGCGGCCGATTCTCCAGTGAAGGGTGATGCTCGAAATAAATATGAAAATCGAGTGGCGGGCTTGGTGCTCGCAAGCGGAGCGAGAGAGACTCGGAATTCCGAGTGGGCAAGAGTGAGAAGGAGAGAGATTGTTTACAGGATCGCGGCGGCCGGCGGCAGTGTTTGGCTATATTACATGCAGAGTGCGCGATGACGGGGACGTGTCTCCGGATGATTGACGGACGACGGTGCACCACGTCGCATCGCAATGCAGCTCGCCAGCCTCCCGGCTTCCCGGTAGCCGCATGACGCGAATCTGCAACGTCCTCTTCTACCTCGCTCGCTCGGTGCGTGCCAACTACCATAAGAGTGAGAAGGAGACTGAACGAAAGAGCGTTATCCACGCGATTACTCTCTTTCTCTCTTCAAATGGTAGTTAATAGGAGAGAGGGAAGTTTCGGAAGATCGAAGCGCGCAATGAGCAAGCATGAGACAGGAGTTGAGAATAATTGCGAATGCATGTACACGGCAAGGACGATCCCTTATCTCCGGGTGTCTCTCTTTCCAAGAAGAACGAGGCCCCGCGCCAAATTACTATAAATAGCCACTAATTGTACATAGCGCCGGGAAAACGATCGAACACCCATTGAATGTCGATGTCAATCGAACGAATATCAGTCCCAACATGAAACCCAATACCATCGACAGAATTCAGTTCGGATCTCATCAAACCTTCGAAGCCCATTCTCCTTTTGATATATCTTGGTATCGGGACGTATGATAGGTCGACTAGTAGCATCGGCCTGGAACTAACATTCAATAACGAGACTAGCCGGTTAAGCGTATAATCCTCGCAACAATCGTCGTGTTCCTCCGATAAATCCATACTAACAGCAGCAGTGGCAGGAGCGGTATGTACGCAGATAGGCATCGTGTGCCAGGCGAGATGGTAGCGAGGGCGGCCGGAAATAAAGCGTGACATTTTCCTTTCGAGTTATTCCGCTGACGTCTACCGTTAATTAGTTCCTGACAAGGGGGGAAGGGAGGCGGGGCACGTATATATCTGGGATCGTTTTTGCTCGGGCATAAAGTAACAGTACGTAGGGACACGTGTACATACGTATACGTGTACGAACAGTGTACGCACGTCAAGCAACGGCAATGGCACTCGAGTCGACAGGGGGAAAAGGACTAGTCGATTGCCAAATGGGAAATATGTAATTCCGAGCTGTGTGTCGTCGACGGTCCGCGGACAGCCGAGGACAGGGATAGGCTTCGGAAAATGAGTTTGCCGGCATTCCAACATCAAAGAAGCTCCTCGTTCGTGCTCGCGTTACCTAGCTATCCTCCACACGCATGTGACACAGCTATCTCGTTAGATACGTGTGTGTGTATTCATCGTACGCCGTCCGGGTCGTCTGGATACACGCGCCCGGATATCGGCATCGTTCTTTGTCTCGAGGGATAATTATCATGTCCGTTTGGCGATTCTTTGCGGTAACGATGCGTACCGGAACGCATCGGCGCATTTCGGTGCCCTGTCTCTGAATGTGGATGTTCCATCTGTATTTCGGAGGAACGTATGAACCTTCGTTAAATTAAAATCTGGCCATTCGAGCTTTTCGGGGATCGCGTTACATCGACAGCGTGTATGATCGCTTGTCACTGAAGCAACCCTTTGAGGGGCTCCCTTGTAAATTCCTGTATTGACTGCTTGCACTGTCTACGGTTTTCTAAAGGACATTCCCCCCTGCTGAAAGCTTCTGATTTTTATAGTCTCGTTTTGTAAGGGAGACGAGTACGTATTGAGTTTACGTTCAATTGGCACCGATTAAATGTCTATCGAGGTAACACTGGATGGCTTTGACAGCCAGACGATATAATTGTTTTAGTAGTATCTTTGACAGTCTCTTAATTTAATTATTGAAAGCTCGCACGTCTCTCGTGTCGAAGAGTTGTCTCACGAATTGAAAGATATACACGTCGGACACACATCCAGGTTATCGAAACGTTCTTATCCGGTGCCAGTCAAACTTTCAGATTTCCCTCATAAACCTGTATCAATAATTGTCGATATGTATCGAGTACTGGAACACTTTTACTAGCTCGTCTGTAGCAATGTCATGATAGGATGGAATTTGAAGGTATCCGCAATAAATAGAATTTGACAGATTGTGGTAATAAAAAAACTCTAATGCCATGAAAACTTGTCAAGGAATGAGTCATTAGTAGATATGATTCGGAGGACGGTCTCGATTTATAGATAGTCGATGTCAGGTGATTTTCAACGATACCAAAGAAAGGATATCTCGCCGCGATTCCAATAGGAGTAAAAGTGCTACGCAAATGTTTCGGCATCCGTCTAAAATACTATCAGTTCTTTAACCCATGATTAATGAAAGAATAGCACATAGTATTTATGAATGAAATTAAATGTAGAAACGTTAAAGGTCGACGGGATATATGGAGAGGGACGAAATGCTAAAGAATTCCAGGAAGATAGAGAGTCTAACGGAGACTCCTCGAGATTTCAGGCGCACGAATATGTAAGGGGTTGGCCAGCGGCGGACATCTATTTGCCGTTCGAACGTAAATTTGTTTAGGGGTGGACATCTAAGGCAGGAGTGCCGGTAGCGGCCGTTCACCGTCACGGAACATTTGCCGCGAAAAGTGCTTTCACCGTTCTGGCCGCTTCTTCGCTCTTCTTTTCACTTCCGGTGATCCTGAATTTCACCGCCGTCGTCGACGCCACCGGATTTGGAGGGAGGGCTGGCCTTATGCGGATAGTTCTGCGATACTTTTCGCCAATGCTAACCGAAGCGAGCATGCTTTCCCTTCAATATACTCCCACGATAAATAGCCACTCTTATTACTTTTCCGTCGCTCCTGAATTATTATGCGAACATCGAAACGCCTTTTATTCGGCCGGACAATAAGAATTCACGAATTATTCATCTCTTCGATCTTCAATTCTTAAACCCTTGCTGTTACGTTTATATGCGACACTTCCTACACACTAGAAAATTCTTTAAATTTACATGAATAATAGTAAAGTAAGTTTTAATCCCACAAGGCTTATAGTTCAATAATACAGTAGTTTATGAAACGGAGAAGGAGAAATGCCTGAGAAGAAATGGATAAATATCGAAAGATATACTCAAGGGTGTACTTGGCCATTTTACAGAGTACCTAAATGGCAAGTGAAATATTGATAGGTCATACAGAATCGAGGGTGTCTGAGGTAGTTATCGTCAAAGGTAGCAGAGAGCACGCTGTAACAGGCTATATAAACGGGCTCGATAGTACTCTTATCAATCAAACAGCCTTAAGGTCTGCGTCGCAGCTTACGATATCATAAAACGGGCCATCCCATAGCGTCTTGTGCGAGCGGTATCGTATTTATATTTATACGTGATTCCGACGACCCTCGTTCGCGAGTCCAACTCAGGCCGCGGTCGCTGGACCTCGTAAAACTCGGCCATCCGAACCACATAAGTTGCGCGACGCGTAAACCTAACTTCATGCAGGACAACGCTCGCTGGATTCCAAAGATCCAGATTCTTAGGAGTCCTTTCACCTAAAGTCATACCAAGCCCCGATATCTGTTTACGAGGGCCCTCTTGATATTTATGTTTTTTAGGAGACGTCGACCTTTTATTATAACACACGAAGCAAAAACTGAATGTTTCTCTTACATTGATTCACTAATTAGTTTATAAATGCAGAGCTCTTACGAGCACGAATACGTATTTTCATATGAACATATCAGCAGTTCAGAGTTCAAGGCCGACGGGTGTATCATTAGCTAATAAAAAACGTTCAAGTGTTGTTATATTAATGGTGGGCGCGTACGTACGCGGCTTGTTGGGCTGTGCGGCCAGGACTTGGAGCTCTTTTTCCATAAAAAGTTATCGGGAATCGCGAAACGTTTGTTAAGTGATATCTGCGCGGCGCTCTCGGGCACACAATGCTCGCGCGCGCTGTAATATTTTGCAGCTACCCTGCCAGATGCAATCCGCGCGCAGTAAACATTCATCGGCTTGATGCCGTGAGCCCGTGGTGAGTCTAGATAGAGGAAGTTCCGCCCGAATTGATAAATCCCGAGCACTTCGCATCGGGCGGACTCCGTGGCTGTGGCTGTGTGCCTACCCGTTGTATTAGTGAGGGTGGGAGTACACGGACGTGCACCTGCTGCTGCAGTTCGCGAGTTATTTAGGAGCTATCGGATGCTGCGCGGCCATTAGCAGCGATCGCATTACCGCCAGATTGGCTAATGGTCGTGGATCCAGGCGGTTCGCCCCCAGGACTTTTCCTTCGCCGGTGTTCCCGCAATTTTCCCAATTTTCCTCGGCACCGCCAGCAAAGCTCGCCTCGTTATATGTCCACCGATAGCATTAATTACTGCGTAACCTTCATTATTCCATTCTCATTGGGCTGTGCGAGCTTTTCAATCATTCTTTCTGATTTTCCTCCACTTGTTAAAATACTGGAGAGCGAAACGCGCTTGTTATTACTGCTGGATTTCATTTCCATTTTTTATATCGCCACGTATAACCATGACAGGAGTTCGTGCGAAATCAAGGGAAAAAGGACAGCGTGTTCGATCACGGTAATCATTTGGAGCTTTCAACTCCCGTGGGTATCAGCAAATAAGGTATCGATAGCAGCACACGCCCGAAGCGGCATTCTCTCTCTCGGTGTTATCCAGTGGCAGTGCGAATTTCGCATTTATCCGAATCCCTTCCGGCCTTTTTACGGAGGCCGGCGCGCCGGTGTATGGGACGCGCGTAACGATACCCATAGGTACATACACGTCGACGATTGTACGGCGACGCCCCGAAATCGCGGGTTGGTCATTAATTTCGGCGCATAAAAATCAATGAACAGCCCATAAACAACGCGGGCTCGGTGCACCCGCGCGCACTCGCTCTGTCTCTCCCATTTTCCAATTTGCAATTGCGAATCGCGTTTTTAATTATAACGAACAACACAATGGTAACTGGGCAGTGGTCCCCACCCGCCGCCACTCGTCCATACTTCTCTCCTTTACCCCTGCCTACACTTGGCACTAGGCCTTCTCTCTCTTTCTCTTTCCCTCGCCGTTCTTCCTTCTTTATTTAACCTGTTCCTACTCTCTCTTTTCCACTAGTGGGACAAACACCATGCGATCGGGAATGGCATCCGGCTGGGCCCTCACACTCCAAAACCAACCTCGCCAACCCCCGTCATCCCTTCGTTGCCCAGCGAGATATTCCGTTTTCACGATAATTATTGTCGTTCGATTTCTCTCTCTGTCCCCCACCTCTCAAACTCTATCACTTCGTCTCTCTTTCCCTCCTGCCCCACCGATCTTTCTCTCTTTCGCCCGTTCGCTTGGATTTCTTTGTCTCTCTCGCATGAAAGCAACCTCCACTTCCATCCCCTGTATCTGCAGCAGCAGCAGCAGCAGCAGCAAACCCGAATCCACCGCCCCCTCAATTTTCCAGCGCCTCCGCGCGCGCCGTGGTATCCGTGTACACCAAAAATCGCGGCAGCGCGCGATAACCGTTCGTCCGTCGCAACGACAAACATTTTACGCGTGTGCGTCCCTCTCTGTTGGCAGTGGCACGCACAGCATCTACCAATTTCCCCTCTCTCTCTCTTGCTCACTACCTTCTGCTTTCACAGGCCCGCGAGCCGCCCGGGCGCCACATCCAGCCTTTTTTCGGATGGCTCAGCTTTTTGATACTTTTTCGCCGTGGCCAGCCGCCGCCGCTGCTGCCGCGCCGAACGTTTTTACGAGCCGTAAGTGTTTCGAACGCGCACGCGAACGCGAGGGTGAATTTTATGGTTGGGTAATTTTTCTGATAATGCCGCTGGACGATTAATTCCGCGCGCGCGCGCGCGCCCTCCAGCGTGCCTCCCTGCTCCTCTCTTTCCCTCTTTCTCTCTGTCTCTCTCTCTCCCTGCCCCACAAAGCCTGGTTTTTGTTCATGGCCATGGTGGATCGCGCGCGCGCGCTTTTTTTTTTGTCGGTGGCGATTTTTTTGGGCCGCCCCGCTTTGACGCCGGGGATTGATTTTTCTGAGGTGTCGTCGAATATTTCTGCCGCGCGAGCACCGGCCACCGCTCGAGCGATGACTTTTTCATTGGTTCGATTGTCCGTCCGAATTTGTGGGCTCACTCTTCTTGGAAAATTTGCTGCTGGTGTTGCGCCGCTGCAGTTACTGCTGCTGCTGCTGCTGCGTGCAGCCATTAATGACGTGCGCTGACGTGTATTCGAACGTATTATCGGCCGGCTATTGTTCAATAATACGTTGCGCATTTTATATTCTACGTACGTCATACACATCAGTGGCCACGCAGAAATTTCAATGGGAGTAGAGGACGGAAGGGGGGGCGGGGCGGGGCGGATGGGGCGAGAGCGGGGAGCGGGTAACAGGAGTACACGCGAGCGTGCGATTGAACGAATATAAGCTTTCAAATAAAAACGTCGAATTCACACAGAACGGCCGTCGGTGTGCCGGTACGAGTACATCCTCTATAATTTAAAACGCTCCCCGAGAGCATTAAAGCATCAAATAAAAACAATCGCGTCGCCCCAATGATGTAATGTACGATGTCGGATTTTCAGCTAATTTTTAAACACACGCCCACTGCCCTCCACTGAATTAACAAACGGTCTCGTGTATATCTCTCGCGGATGGAACAGCTCGCTCGCCACTCTCTAAAATATACCCGTGTTTTTGTCCACATCGTACCAGAGATATTGTAAAATAGTATCGGCGAATTTACGGCCGTTCATTTGCACAATAATCGAGACGCGCAACGCCCGGTTGCGTGTCTGTTTAGACTGGATAGTTTCGAGGCAGTGGCGTGAAATAAAAGAGAGGCGGCTTCGCTCACGGATGTACACGCCGTTAGGGGTAGCGCGCCGCCCGTTAAGAGTTAACGACATAACGATTATGTCGCCATCCGGGATAATCACTATCGCGACCCGATACGAATCTTTATACCTTCAAAAAGCGCAGTGGCAAATACGCTCTCTCTGTAACACATTCACCTAGCTAGTTTCTCGCGGCAGAAAAACTCTGAAGGTCCTGCTAGTTTTCTCTGACCACATCTACTACTGCGAAAGGGAGGACATACTCTGAGTAAATCCCCCTCGTACTTCCCTCTCCGCATCTACTAAAACCACCGGAAAAGAGTGCATACGGTAGTAGAGAGAGTGCGCTAGTTAAATTACGTGCTAAATTACTCGCTTCCATCTCTGTGGTTTCGCGGTCAGCGCCGTATAAAACTTTCAGGGCGGCCGCATGGCCGCCGCTTTGAATGACACGCGAGGGACGAGAGTGGTTCCGAAATCATCGAATCAATCATCCAAGCGCGAATTGGTGACCAGGACATCACCGCGGAATCCCGGCGGTGGTGGCTTCGATGTTGGTTTCTCGTTTGTTTTTCTATTTTCAGGAAGAAGAGGAGGAGGATGTGTGTGCTAGCGGCGGTGCACGTAGAGTAGCGTAGTGACTTTTCTCAGGCGGTATAGGTCGAGCAGAGAGGTATAAGGGTAATCCCGTGGGGTGCTCCGGAGGGAGTTTCATATAGAGGGCCGCCACGGTGCGGCCTCATATATAAGGATTTATCACGGCTAAGTCTCCCGTATATTGCTACGTACCAAACCCTCTCTTCCCTTTTGCCCTCGCAAGCCTCTTCTTCCACCGCTTCTCGTCCTTTCCTTCCTTTCGACTTAAATTCTTCCTCTTCATTTCTGCCCGACTGGACGGCCACCTTAACGCGCCCACGATCTCACTGGCCGTGCTGGGATCTCACACTGCTCGCCTTATTTACTACTTGCATCCAATTATCGGATCCTGGTGACTGCCTCGTGGGTCCGCTTGACCTCCGCTGGACCTTTTCTACTTCAAAGTGTCCTTTTCGCTTCAGTTTGCCATCCCCACTGTATACTATAGAACCTACGTCCTTAGGTAACGTTCTACATTCTTTTAGGTAATATAATCACTATTGTGATAGTTTAAAAAATTATTGGATCCTTTGTGTATTACTAGGTGGAATAAACTACGAGCTTAAATATAATACAATAGCATTCTGATTCAGGAAGGTAGAGACATCCAATTAGTAAGATAGAGTTATTTCGGAACCGCGAACAGGCTGTATTAGGGGATAGCCGCAAGTGGTCGCTGATAAAAGCCGTTATGGGCGTGCGTGACCTCTTCCTGTACGCCGGATATCCCGATCTTATAGTAGTAGGCAGCCGAAATGTGTACGGACCACTGCTCACTCTTTTTTCCCAATGGCAGAGAACCACCCCACGAAATGCTTCTGCGTGCCGTTTATTCTGAATCAGATCTCAGATCCACTCGTATGACGTCGCTTCCGTTCTCTGGGGGATCAAGGATGTTTCGTCTTCTTTTCGGCTCCTCCTACGAGCCTTCTTCCTGACGCTCCTCTCGATTACCTTGGTTGCTTGATCCCCTTGCTTCATCTCCTTCTCTCTTCAAGAGCCTTAGAGCCTGCCTCATTCGAGTCGTTCCTATCGCCAAGAAATAGGGTTTTCCCGTACGTTATCGAGAATTTTCCGCTGCTTAGGAAAAAGCTCTCAGAATGCCAAGAAAATACGGCTTTGCTCGAAGTAACCCGGAACATTAGAATTTTCAACATGTTTGTAAGACTATACGGCGTTTTAAGTTGGTGTGGGTTCTCGTAAATAATGTAATTCGTCAGAGATTCGATTAACAAATGTAAAGTACAAGTATATTGATATGAAGATCAGTAATACTGTGTCAGCGTGGCGACGTTTGGGGATTTATGACATCCTTGGTTTTCTCTGAAAGGGAAAGGTGCTCTGCACAATCTCCACGAGGCCTGCTCTACACGTGCATTCGCATACCTATTTCTAATTTTCTACCATGTTAAAAGTAATCTCGACTTGATATAACATAGAGAACCTAATTTTAATCGAACTTAGCTAGTAAACGTGTTGGATGCTAGAAGATTTGCGATCGTGTAGTAATCGCTACCGACACTATTCTACTTGATAAGCGTGAAATGCGAGTTGCGACGCGTCTCAGGGAATTTCAGAATGCCTGGATGCCAGGCGATCCCGGCTTTAGGGAGGTCTATCGTAGACAGGCTTCCGTGGGAGCTAGGAAATCGCAAATTCCTCGTAGGTGCGGAGTACGAAGGGCATTTCGGCGGGGGCGAAGTCCGGCGTCGACAGTCGTCGCATTAACTCCAGGGCGCTCGGTGTCGTTAACGGCATACCTTATCGTTTTGTGCGCGCAGCCGAGCCCCTGGAATGTGTAAATATAAGCGGCGGGCGCCTGTGCTAGCCGAGGGGTGGCTCAACGTCCCTCTCGAATAAGCAAGCACTGCCTACCACCGGAGCCAGGAACCAGTGTCATTAAGTCGAAGTTTACACGAGCAGATTGACAATGGGGCCGACCTATGAATCACAGGAGATTTGGCCAAGCGGATTTCTACAAACGTGAATTATCGCGGAGCGTGTCGTAGAGAACGAGCGAGCGATAGAGAGTGAGAGAGAGAGAGTGGGAGAGAGTGGGAGAGAGGGCGGGTGGGGGTAGAGATATAGAGCGGCTAATCGCCGAAGGCAAGCTTGACAAGATCGGGCAGCCTGTCACTTCAAAATCCGACGCACGCAATAGTTGGCAGTCGCTTTACTCTGGCGAGGAATGGCTACGTACCGCGCGGCATATTCGGCCGGGATGGATTTAAAAATTCCTTTATCCCAGCGTAATATCGCTTCAAAAGTATTAACGTCCTCCAGCGCGTTGAAGAGAATGAAGTTACGAGCTTGGGTTAAAGTCGGATCGCGGCCGGGCGCGGACGAAACATTTCCGTCCGAGCGTGCAAAGCGGCCTTTAGGCAGAAGCTGGGTTCTATCGCAGTTCGCGAATTCCGTCCTGTCATTTGTAACTGTCGGCCTGCTCATTACAATTCCCCATTCCTCGGCTCTGAGCCACCCCTCGCTCTCGACCACCCCTCGCCCCTCCCACCCCCGAGCGTCTCGTTCCTGCACCGGCAACCCAACGAAGGGTTCCAACGTTTCTGCTCTTACCCTCTCGTATTCTCTCCTTTCTCCTCTTTTTCCTGTCTCTTTCAGCTTCCCTCTTTTCTCCCTTTACTTGCCTCTGCTTTCTCTCTTCGTTCAGCCATGCGCCACGCTCCTCTCCCCCTCGGCAACCCATTTTATTCTCGCGAAAATTGAAGTGCCTGATAAAAACATAGCTTTTTAATTTCACGCGGTAAAGCCCTGCTTGGCTCGCAAGAGTGAGCATGGTCGCACAAGCCAGACAAAGTTGGATAGACCACAATGCGAGGATTGTCTGACCTCGTCTACCTGTGCTACTTGCCGTACCTCTTGATATTCGATACTCGTACACTAGTCCCGAGAAGAGTAACCGGGGCACGAACATAATTTTCGATCCGTGACCGAGATATCATTTGCCGTAGGGAGAGATGGAGTGCGGGGGAAGAGGGAGAGAAAGGTAAGTTTGCAATAGGAAATTTATTGTGGCCAAATATTGGCGCGAAAGTCCGAAGGCCACGGCAATCGCTGACACGCAGTGTATCATAAATTACAAAACATGTATAACCAATAAATCTTCGTTTATCCTATAGATCGGAGATATATAGCGAGCGGGTTACACGATTACTACTATGCATATATCGATTCAGCTATCATTCACATCATTCGGTGTGCGATATCTTGCCACGTGAACAGCCGTGTATACGAAACATCGAGACGCCAGCCAGTCACTCTTCCATGTTCTTAGGAACGCAAAAAGTAGCGGCTGGCCATTTTCTTTATTACATTCCTTATTTCCTATCCAGCGGCGGGTGTAACGGTAATACAAATTCCTATTGTGATTTATGTTGATATCAATGGCAACCCTCGGCCTCGTCCCGCTTGAAGGACGTTCCTGTAGTCACCCTCCAGTCCAGCTTCAGATATTATGCTTTATTGAATCAGAGTTGTCACTGTTATTGTTGGCCCTGTGCACCCGACCCTTCGCTTCGTACTCCTCTTCGCTGCTCTTCTCTCCGTCTTCTTTCTAACAGGCCACCGCCCTCGTTGCTCTTTTACCCGGACGATCCTCGTCTCCTTTTCAGCTCATCCGTTTCACGCTTGTCTCGAGGGTGGCTGGGACCAGCTACCGCTCTCTATGAATTTTATTAATAAAACACGATCGCCCCGTAACCGGCACCGACAAAGCACACTGACAGACAGCAGCAGCAGCAGCAGCAGTTCTCTTACGAGTGTTTCACCGGCGGCGGACGAGCGTGAAAAATTTCTCCGCTCCGAGCCACCCCCCGCTGCACCGTGGAAACGTTTTGTGTCGGCTTCTCTATACTTAACACCTCGCCAGTCCCGCGTATACCTATCCATTATGTTCTGCCCTTTCCAAAAGTGATTCTAATAATAGCAGCTCAGACATTGCGAGACTAAATCGCCATTTTATATTGTCGAAAAACAGCAGTGCCGTACTTGTGAAATTCATGAGAGTGAGACAAAGGGATTACAGAGAGATGCGAGGAAGTTTACACGTATCATGAAAGAGTTCAGCATAAAAAGGTAAAGGTAAAAAGGACCCAAGAGCATTAAGTGCCGCGTCATCGGTCTGGCATCCTCGGCTCGTGTGTTCCGCTTCTCGTAGCACTCTCAATGGATCCGAGAACCAATACTCCCATTAACGGCCGATTGTACCTCTCCGAGGAGAGAAAGCGAGAGTGGCTGAGGTGCTACGGGAGAGATGAGGGAGGCGGGGGAGGAGAGTGAGAGAGAGAGAGAGAGAGAGAGAGAGAGAGAGAGAGAGAGAGAGAGAGAGAGAGAGAGAGTAGAAGCGTGCGTTTACACAATGTACAACACAGTGACTTGCGACAGTAGGCTGCTATAAACGTGATTAATGGACACGAGTCGTTTACCATTCTGATACCTCTCGCTGCAGCCGGAATAACAAAGTGCTCTTTCACTCCTACTATTCCATACTCCCTCGTGCTCTTTATCTCGATCTTGCTCTCCGTCACCTTTTCGACCTTCCCCTTATTTTCTTTGGATCGCCATGAAATGGCACGAGAGGACTCGTTGCTCCCGCGAGCACCGATATCCCCCGCTGACTAGTAATTTGGTCTACCAGCACGATTCGCATAAGTGCGAAGTCTCTTTTTGACGAGGCTCAGACACGTATGTGTGATGGGAGACATTTTTGAAATAGTCCCTTCAGAAGTAACTCTGCGAACTTGGATCCGGGTTACTAAATTTGTCTGGCATTACAGGTACGACGTCAGTCAGGTGAATTGACAAGGCGAGCCGAAAGTTTCGTTCATACAGTGTTCGCAGCGGGAACTGAAGCCGCTTTTGCTTTGATATATGGAAAGATTGATTTCTAGCACAATGGAGTCGAATGCAAGCGAGTTGATGCGTCGAGGGGGGTTCCAGTGGCGATATGTAAGTAGCTATTCCAGGGTTCGTCTGGAAATAGGATTCTGCCAGGATAAATCTTGGATTGGCCTTCTGCCGAACGGAGACATCGGGCGGATATTCCCGCGGTGCGACGAAACCCTTTTGGTCGGCTCGCTATTCCTGACCGCACGATACACGATAGCAAGACGAACGTCCCTCTCGTACAGGGTGACAACTCGCATGGTATGTCTGTCGGCGTCCATGCAGCCGGAGAGCTCTCTCTCTCAGACGGGGACAGGGCAAACATTCTCGATTTACACGTTAGCCATTCCATTTGGCTCGAATCGGCTGGAAGCCATTAATATCGGCGAGCGTGAAAGCCACTCCGAGAGCGCCGCCGGTGGTGGCCGGCTTCTGACTTAGCGCCGGGACGAGCAACCCTTTACTCAGATTCTCCGACGCAGCCGGTGAATATAAGCCAATACTCCCTTTTTCTTCGCGAACCTCTTCAATCGCGGTTTCTTTTCTACCTCATCCTTAAATCCCAAGCATCGCTCCATCTCTCATGCGCTTCTTCTCACTCTCTTCGATTATCTTCAGAGCCTTCCTCAACCCTTTTCTTCCACATTTTTCCCCCTTGGCCCCGGGGAGCTTCCGAAATCAATAAATACATATTTGTTGAGTACACAGGGAATCAACTATCAATGACAGTAATACCATTAAGCGAGGCCCTGACGCAGCATGTGGAACGTGTTTGCCCGCGCGACAGGGAGGAATCGAACGCGAGATCCAACGCGTAGAGGGAGACCGAGAGAAATAGGACGTTGGCGGCGGCGGTGAGGGTGAAATGGAGAGAGAGAGCGAGCGAGAGAGAGAAAACATCGTTCGAGGAACGGTTCCTCTCATTCTCGTGATTTCCGCAGAGTCACGTTACAAATGATTGCGGCCGTCTTCCATCCTCGTTATCGAAGTGACATAATCATCTGTTAGTAATGCACGCGTCTACGTGTCTCTACGTGTCTACCGTACAGTGGGTTTGTGCCACGCACAAATCCGAGACTAGGCGTTGGCAGGAGACGTTGTCGTTTTGCATGACACACTAACGTTTGATAATCTTGTAACACATATCCGTTGTCAGTTCATCCACACACGTTCTGATAACAAGTACTCATATGTGTCTCACTAATTCCATATATTCCAGTAGACAAGAGATACTCGACAGAATAGTTCAATGGAAGTAAGATACTCCAGTTTATTGAATCAAAGATTCATTGGCTAAGTCTTATGGGACATTCGTCATGTTCGTGAATCGATTGGCATTCGGCACGGCTTTCGGCGGGCTTCGCGTAATCGCCGTAAGCAAGACGAACGGGATTCGTTCCTAGACAATTAAAAAATAATCAATGGCAAATACCTGCTGCGACTGAATGCGCGACGAGTCCTGCTCGTTTTGTTAGACGGTAATCCGTAGATGGGGGGGAGGTACCGGGGAGGCCGGCGGCGTCGGCGAGGTCCCCCGTGGGCTTAGATCATAATTTATGGTTGTATAAGAATGCGGAAGGGATCCCAGTACTGTTTACTGTCCTATACGGGATTACGCGTGATACTCGCCCATTAATTTGTGCGTCTATCACCTGTCCCTTTCCCTTTCCGTCGCTGTCCCTCTCTTTCAATCCTCATCCTCGAGCAATAGTAAATTTGTATGAGCCGACCAACAGTGGAAATGTTAATATACAGATCTCTCGTTAATCCTCGCCGATGAAAAAATATTCTACGCGCTCTACAGCAAACACCTGCTACAGAGTCGGGAAAGGGTAACTGGTTTTGGGCGCAGGGTGCAAACCACCAGAGTAGAGGAGGAGTGCCGCGGGGGTGTATGTCACGCGAAGGTCCATGCCATCTGCGCCAATCGCGGTCACCCCTTGGCGTTAAAACCCCCCCCCAGAATTTTCAGTTGGCCCTGTCGAGCATGCCTCTTCCAAAGGGTTTCGTAGTGGATTCAGTCGGTCGCCCGCTTTCCCAGCTTGCCATTACTCATTCCGTGGCAACGGTGGCGCAGCCACCCCCAGACACCGAGCAAACAATTTGTTGGCCCGGGCCCGGGGGGGAGGAGGCGTTCTCCACGAAGGAGAGTAAGTCGGGCGGAAGTAATGCCGGTATCGCCGAATTAGTACAATGAGAGTAAATAAGCTACTCTGCTATTCAAGAAAAGTAGGAATTTCTCGAGGAAATGTTATTTCTTATACTACACTGAGAGAAATTTATAGTCAATTGAACAATATTTTAACCATAACCCATAGTTCCATATGACCTTAACCCTAGGTTTTTAGTCACTGTGACTTGTGAAATTATAGTTTGTATAACCAATTTTTATGATTATCCAAACAATCCAAACTTATCCAAGTTGCAAGCATTTTGAAACAAGTACTATCATGAAATTAAAATTCCATGTATATTATTAAGGATATTGTTAAACAAACCGATATTTTGTTTGCAAAACAACACGCTTGCTGCTGCCGGAACTATATAATTATTGGTAAAGAACATATATGACCTAAGCCAACATGCGGTTGAGTCTATATATGTAGTAATGTATAGTTACCCGATTTTAAAAAAATAGTTCATATAAATATAATAATTCGAACTCTGAGACGACTATATCAATCTTTTTGTTATACTATCTTTATTATGTGAATAACAATACTATTTTTATCACAAAAATGTTGTACCATCAAACACAATACTATTGTAATCATACACTATAATTTGTCGTTACAACTACTATGTAAAAATGTTTGATTCTTTTTACTATGTAGTTGGTTTTCCAAACTGTATTCAATAGTTGTTAAAGTCGAAGCACCAATAACTATGTTTGTAGTGTATGAGCTACAATGTTATAGTTGCACGCGCAATAATTATGCTTCACCGTGCAAGAAAAGTTGAACCATGCGTTATTGTTGCCTTTACCTACGACTTTTTTGAGAGTGTAGAAACTAATTGGTCTTTTTTTATCTAGCTTTAATTAGTATATACGAGCAGTAGGATACTCCTGATCGGTCAACATTGTGTTAATCACAAGAAAAAGGATTTTATGATAAAGTATTGTGTCAGAAGTTCGTGTATATCTGCCATGAATAAAAGTTCGGGAACAAAGTCGAGCTCCGTCAAGCGGGCATCGCGATTGCTGCTGTAGTTTAAAGTTTCTTTAGCCCACCAACACTATATCCTCCGGCCAGTAGTTGGTAGGGAAGGTATTTCCGCATTTGCCGCGCGCAGTTCTGCCCGGCATAAATTGATACAGATGCGAGTTACTCGGCGAGTTTTTCGCTCGCAGCCTGGGGGGAATAGCCCCCGCGCTCAGAGGGATGGAAACTAACTCCGCCAATTGCGGAAGCGTCGAGCAAAAGGGACTTCGCTGTGTGTGCCTCTCTTTCGAAGAATGTCTTAAACGGATGTGTGAAATTTCTTTTCGCCAACGAAATGAGGATCAGCCGGTCATTAATACTGTAAGAAACAATCCTCGTTATAGCGACGGGATGCTAGAGTACAAGTAGGTCGAATATAAACCGATAATGGGTGGGCAAAGCGGGGTGCTCTAAGGCAGAGCGCCCTGGGTTATGACTAGGCGTAAAACGCCCGGAAGAAAAGTGGCTTTCGCAAATTCCCATTAGCGGCCGGCTTAATAATAATTTAACACGCTGGGAGCACGTAGCCGCGGGCTCATTGCTAGTGGAACGCGTTCTCGCTCGTCGTAAAATCAATACGCCATAATGCATAGGCACTTGGAATTGAAAGGGAATTCTCGGCCAGGAGTGAAAAGTAGAGAGAGGTACGCAGCTCGTTGTGGGCTCATGTTTATCTGATATTCAAGGAGTGCCGTAGGAGTTTCGTGCGGTTGTAGCACTTTCCATTATCTAGCGCGGAGTTCCTCCCAGGACCCGCGTCACAGATCTTGACAAATTGTTCTATCTGTCCTGCGTCCGAGTGCCGAGGAAGTCCGGTTAACGATCTTTTAACGATGCCGTGTGCAACCGCTAAGGATTCCAGCCAGCTCCTCCGCATCGGGAAGTGTGAAAAGCGCAATGTCCCACGGGTCCTTGGGATGGGAACGCGAGATGGCTATCGGTCGCTTTGACGGATCTAAAAAAAAGGAGCGGCCACTTTGTCATCGTGTCACGCGCCCTGCCAGCGAAGCTTTTTTTCGGTACAACCAACAAACAGACTGCGAACCGACAGCAATTAGAGCCTGTTCTACTCTCTGCAGTTAGACTCCTCGGAGAAAAGCCGCAAATTTACTGGAAGCTAGTAGCTTCTCTTCATAGAGATTAGATGAGAAACTTATGAAAATGAGATGGAGCCGGTGGTCCATGGGATCGACAAAGTATGGTTAGCTTTACGGGCATTTAATTGGCGAAGATAGACGAGGCGGAGGACACATTATTATGCTAATTTCGAAGGAAGTTCGCGGGCCGCGGGAATCGCAAGCGGAGATTAAAGGCCCGCCGTTTGACATCGTACCGTTAATTAGCGCCGTGAACACAAACCGCATGATGTTAACGGCTTATCTCGGCTTCCTGGACTATTTGTTACCTGTTTCGAGCGAATGCCAGGCCGGCAACGGCCGGCGAATGAAGATCTCAAAATTCCGCAGGATTGTACAACATCCTTTAGATGTCACCGATAAGATTGAGCGTGCGTTCAAGTGTACATGTTGAGGAAAATCGAGAGGAGTGGGGGGGAAAAATGTGTTAAAGTAAAGAGAGTGGGCCGTGCTTCTGAGGGACGCCCGCGCTCTAGATGCTTCACGGTCGATTACCCGGAGCCGACGCCAATCTTCTAGTCGATTTTCAGTGGTGCGGCGTCGCCGGCAGGAGCGAGGGGCGAAAGTTCATTTGCGCTTAATGCCGCGCGATTAATTGTCGGTCGACTACTCGGCGAGAGGTTGTAAGGCCATTTACGGCCGGTGCTCGTGGCCGTGTAAGCGAGAGCCTACAAATTCGTTCGCACTTAAATTCCAAGCGCTCGCTGCCGCGGATTTATCGGCTTTCCGAAGGTTGCTCTCCTCTCGGTAAGCATGACCCCCCGGTGCTAGTGTCGGGTAGCGAACACCTATAACCAGCACCCTCGGCGTCACTTACTTGCTTACTCGCCCCGATCACGAGAAGAGCGGAGCTTGTCGTCACGCGGCTCGACGCCTCGCACGAAAAGCTCGCTCGCTCGCTCTTCTGCTGGAAGCGCCGGCTCCACGACACGGGCTTTCGTAACCGAGCGAGCAACCAGAGAAGAAGGAGGAGAGCGAGCGAACCTCTCCGGGCACGATTCGGCCCAAGTACACCAGCGGGAGCCGGAACGGCCAGAAGAGCCAGACTCGCAACAGCTCTTCTCCATTTCGCCCGTCCTCGTCCCAGCATCGTGTTCGCCGATCGCGGCAATTAGTAACGACCTCCCCTGACTTGGGATGTAGAGGCGCGCGAGAAGACCTAGCAGAAACAGCAAGGGCAGCCTCAAGAAAAGGGAGGGAGCCGCGCGAGAAACGTTCCCTCGCATTGCACTTACTCGTGAGAGAGCATTGCCTGATCCCGTGTCTCCAGCCGGAAGAAATTACCTGGGCGCGCGCGTAAGCGCGAGGATTAAAGGAGCCTCTCTTGGCTCTCTCGCCTTCCCGCTTCGTCCTTGCCGCGATCCTCCGCGCTCTACCCGCGAGCCGATAATGAAATGGGATTCGCTCCAGGAGGGAAGTTAACTTATCGCACCGGATGCCCACTGTTATACGTACTACCTTTTCGGGAATTTGATTTCCGAGTAGCGCATGGAGGAATTTCAATTGAAAATCCCACTTAGTTCAACGGCGTCCTCGTTGAAAAAAGTACGATCTCATAGTGAAAAATAAAGCCGCAAGAGGAGTTAACGCGACAGCTCCGTCGGGCAATATAGGAAGCTCAGGAAAAGTGCAGCTCGCTGGAATTTAGAGCAGCGTTTCGCAATAATGGAGCAGACGACGACGCGCAGGACACGCGGGTCAACATTACAAGTGCATGTTTAACATGGCGGCTGTCCGGGGAGTGCCTTAAATTTTGTGATCGTCGCGACGGCGGTCCGTGGGAAAATTGGCGCGTTGAGACTGGCACGGCACCGCCTGGCATGACAGAGTGAGAGCGAGCGAGAGAAAGAGAGAAAGAGAGAGAGACAGAAAGAGTGGTGCAAAAAATTACATGAATTTCTAAAGGGCAAAGGACAGCGGGAATTGTCGAACGCGCGCTGCCCAGGGCCGGCGTGTGTCCCATGGAAACGGTGTAACGCGATCCTACCGTAATTCACGTTGGTTTTACGCTTTATGCGACACGCAGAACATTGCGCGCGGCCGCGCGCGAATTTACGGGGAGGCCAGGGCGTACGTACGTACGTTCGTACGTTCGTACGGCGTATGGCGCGGAGCAGCGCCCGGGACAAAACCTTTGCGACCGAGCTTGATGGACGCCCGGCCGGTATTGGATTAAACGCCTCGAAAAAAGAGGAAAGGAAATAACAACGAGCTCGCCGGCCGAGAGAGAGCTGGCTGCCCACCCGCTCGCCCGTTCGCCCGCTCGCTCGCTTTTTCTCCGGACGAGCGCGAGGCCGAGGAAGACTTTCCAACTAGCGCTCCCTCCAAAAGAGATAAAAGCGGACGAGATGTTTTACTGCCCCTTTTTTCGCGCCCGGCTACCGCGATAGCGCAATCGGGGACGCAACATAATTGTAAAAATGTCGAAGCCCCGCTCTCTCGGTGCGACAACGTTTCTGCTAAGATTGGCGTAGAATATAGTATACTCCATTTAACTTTACTGCAACTTTTATTCCGCAAGTAACCCCCGGGCATTAAAGGCTCCGTCTATGGTGTATGTATATAAAAGCCAGGAGTATATATGTTCTTTTAGTAACTGTCAAAGGGTTTTGAATAGGTCACAGTCACTACTTCGTGAAGGAGCTATATTAATGATTGTTTCCAGCCTTCCTGATTAATTTTCACGAATCTGGATGACCCAACTACAGAATAAAGCTACTATGAGATCTATCTAGTCTTTAAACGAGGCAGGCTTGCATTTCTCACCCCGTATATTTAAGGCAGTTGTATAGGTAGGAGCGAGTCGACTTTTAAAGATTCAATGATCGGGCTATCAGGCGGTACCTGGCTTTTGTACGAAGGCTACACGGCAGAGAGCCGGAGCAGGGTAGCGCGTAACAGAACGAGCGCGGAGTACGCTCCGCTTAGAAAAAGGGTTGAAAGGGTAGCGATAAGAGAGGATAGCTAGTCGAGTGCTCGCCGGTTCACGGAAGAAAGGAGGGACGAGTGGAAGGGGTGGTCGAGGGTGGCCTTGCATTGTATCGCGAGCTTTTTGAGTGAGCCTGCTCCAGGGAGGACTGCAAGCAACGCTGCCAGTGGCGGCAGAGTCTGTTTCAAGAGGGTGAGGGTGAGGGCGAGGGCGAGGGCGAGGGCTGCCGAGGCGGACGGGGGTGGAGTGAATACAGGGGGTGAGCCGGTTGGGTCTGGTGGGCGAACGTCTGTCTGTTGGCTGCCAGCGAGCCAGTCAATCATTACGAGCTGCGCAAGCGCCTACGAACTACCTTCCTTCTTCTCCGCATCCGCCGAACCTTCGACCTCCACCCACGGTTTTCTCTCTCCTTCGCTCCACTTCCTACTCCCTTCGCGTCCTCTTTCTACTTTACATACTCTCCTTCTCTCTCTCTCTCTCTTTCTTGTCCTCTCTCCATCTCCTTCCTTCGCTTACTCCTTCTCTGTATATTTGTCTCCCTTTGCTTAAGGGTTTACGTCTCATGCTTGTCCACGCCGTCTCACCCTGTCTGTTTCGCGTGTCGGAGCCGCTCTCTCCGACTCGTTCATCCCCTTCATTTCCCTCAGTACGGAGAGTTCACCCGGTTCCTCTGTGCTACAAGCACGCTACAATGCTGCCCGCTACCGCCACCACCCATCCTGCATATTTAAGCGAGCTGTCTTGCTATGCAGTTACCACCGGCATACCGTAAACCCACCGTCCAAAGACCGCTCTCTCTCCACCATCCTCCAACTATCTACAAACCCTTAGTCTGCTGGACGCTCCCATCGATATCCGAGTTCCTCCTTTCTCCTTCCTTTCTCGACAGGCAACAAAAGTTGTGATATAACCGGCAAGGACGTTTCTAAAGATTCCTCAGAGAAAGCTTCGGGATCGAGAAGGATAAGCGGTGCACTATGCACGACGTCGAAATCTGAAGGATTCTATCCAGCAGTCTTATATCTTTCTTATCTTCATCCCTTTCTTGCTCCAGTAATCGAAGAAGTTTTCTGCTATTTGGAGCAAGATGTTTTCGTGGGAAAATCGAAAATCCGACTTTCCATGAGAAGCAACCCTCAAGTGCAGTGGCGCGCGTCCTCAGGCGCCATCGGGGTTGAGGGCGGCAAAAGCGTGAAGCTGCAAGTCTAGTGATAAGCATGCGCGAGTTCGGGCGGCGCGGTGGTCGAGGAGCAGGCCGAAAGCCGAAAGGAAGGGTAGCCGCGAGGGATGGAGAGAAGCGGAGAAGCAGGTTGAAGCGAGAGGAGAGAGGGAGAGAGGGAGAGGAGAGAGGGCGAGAACGGGGGTATCGGCCGCATGGAGGGTGGATGCCGGCTGAGGTCCGCTCGGAGGGCAACGCTGAAAGGGTGGTAGCGCGGCTATAGGGATAGTGGTGGCGGCTTTCGTTGGTGGTGGAAGCCCGGGGGTTGCGTTTCGCCGCTGCAAGGGTGGTAGTCGCGCAAAACCGAGGGTTGCCCACGGCTCGCAGAGCGTTACACTCGCTCGCTCACGGCGCTCCTGGCTGGCCGGGGGTGTTTCCATGGATACGGCGCTCGCGCCTTGACATTGACAAATGGCCGGCCGAGGGTGAACCGAACACAGCGCCGCTTTTACATATGCAGGGACACCCATTTGTCCGTACGGGGGTGCGAGCGACAAAGAGCCTCGACGAAAGGGCTCGCTAGCACCGAGTGACGGAGAAACGCCAAGGGAAAGGAGAGACCGCTTGTTTCTCAGTGTGCACCCACTACGGGCACAGTGCCACCTACTCTCTCTCTCTCCCTACTTACCACTCCTTCGTACGACTCTGGGCTACTGTGTTAGCCTCGTCCACTTGTAATTTCGCAGCATCGCAGCAAACCCTTGTTAACTAGGCGTCTTTCGTTATTGGCCTAGTGTAGATGAAGAGCTATATTTTCAGAGACCCTTTACTCCACCAAGTTACACCAGGTGCCAAGTAGTTCATGATACCCCTTGCTCGCTGGTGTCGCCCGCGGCAAGGGCCAGTGTGGAAAACAAAATCATAACAAAGTCCCAAGAGAGAAAACGATAGCGGGCGGCCCCCTGGCAGTAATGACCCAGGGTATCGCAGGCCAGAAAGCAAGGTCTATCGCGTATTACTACCCCCGAAGTGGTGGCCACTCCCTTCGAGTGCAGCTAGCACGACTCTAATATCTCATTACCGCACCACCAGTCACTCGGCCTGTCCTGCCATTACGAGATTGTTTGCTCACGGGGGCTCTCCATCTAATATATTACCCGCCTTCTAACACCAGCTAGTCCGAACCAACTCTCTAACGATCTCACGGATGGCGAAGCTCGACGCTTGATCAAATGCATGAGACTCGATCTCGCCACACTCCGCCGATTCTTCTCGAGTCATTCATATTACTTATGAGATCTATTGCTATCAGATGAACTTGGTCGTTAACGTCTACTTGCAATTTCGCGTGTTAGAGCCTCGGGACTGTCTGTCATTAAAGCAGGCTTAATTGGCAGCCCTGATTGATCTTACAAAGAGATCGGGCACAGTAGCATTCTCTTGGAGCGGCGGAGAATAAGCATCGTTGCATAAGCATTCGCCTGTCAGCGTTTGGAAAGTGCTTAGTGCCTCAGTTTCCAACTGGACGTAATCGGGCGGGCAAGAACGGGAGATAAAGGGGGCAAAAATGCTGAAGGTATCACGGGGAGAAGACAAGCTCTCTCGGATAACGAAGCATTTGATGTCGTTGCGAAAGAAAGGAAAACGAGTGACGTAGCAAGGGACGGAGGGGAGGAGGAGGAGGAGGAGGAGGCACAAGTTCTGGCAACGTGCTCTTTCTCCCTTCCCCTTTATCCCTCTCTTCGGGATCACGATGTGTCTCGTTAGTATCCGGAACGTCGCGACGATCTCGCCGACTCGACGCTTTCCCGGTTGACGCCCGGCAGCGGAGGAGAACCTTCGACGGCAGCAAAAATAATTGGTACCTTCTCCCGCCCCGATTGCCGGAGTCTCTCGCGTAACAAGGTCCATTTCCATGGAATAACCATCAGCGGTAATTGGCACCTACAGCAACGCCGATGCGCGGCTCCCTATCATATTTCAGGACACTCGTGCCGCTGGAGTGCCGGCGGTTAGGGGCCGGAGGGGGCGGGCGAAGGGGTAGGAGAGTGGAAGAGGCAGGCAAGCAAAGGGACAGGAAGAGGAACTTTGGTCCAGGGGGTGATCGCGGCAGAAGTTGCAAATGTGTGTTTTATACAGCGACAAACGCCGGCACCCTTTCGCTTTTCAACGTGACCGCCGGCTCACCCTCACCGCGCCCGATAACAAAGCTGCTGGAGCATCGACAGCTCGCTAACAACCCCGTTTCTTCACCTTCTGAAGGTACACGATGCCGCGAAACGTCAACTATACAGGATAGTTCACAGATATATTGCCGAAAATTTTACCAGGGTACTCTGCCAAGATATACACCAATTTTCGTCGGAATTTCTATGTTTTTACTTACCAGAACTTTGACCCATCAGAGTCGATTCCTAGGATGTTTACATGGCTCTTTGTAAGAGGAGTATAACATCTTCATAACTTTTCTTGCAGCTTTTTTTTCGAACGTAACTTTGATTGTAATTATTGACTAGAATTGACGAAAGAAAAAAGAAATCAGGATAGGATTAGAGGAAAGGTAGAACGGCTGTCGATCGCGACGGAAGAAACTATGTGTCAGATGATGCCACAAGATGAAATATAAATTAGGTGTATGAATCATTCTCATGGCAATAAAGAAATCTATTAACTCGGAGCAGCATCCGCACCAAAGATTATCGCCGCGAAGCAGCCGAAAGAAAGAAATGCAGATACACAGGGGATGTACACAAGATGTAGCATTTAATGCTCACGTTTCAAAAAACACTATACAATGGACACTCTCTAACATAGACCACCATTGACATCGTCCCTTTCCCTTCATCGTCGACACGTTCGCCGAGGCGGCGCGTGGAGTCGATGAAACGGAATCGTTGGAACCAGTACACAAATGATCAAGTGTGCTCTGTCTCTGGATGTCGCGTACGCGTACACGTGTTCGTACCTGCCGTCTCCTACTCGCGTCATCGTCATCGCGCGTCCAGACGAAGGCCAGCATAAATGTATGTGTGTGTCGGGCGTGTTTTCCACGGATGCAGGTGAGCACGTGGTATCGCCAGCACCGTCTTTAATACAGCCATACGTACGCGTGTATGCACGCAGCCCCCATAATACTTATAGTTTAGATCGACAGGTATGCTATACCTCGTACCCCATCCGCTCTTGCCCAAATCACCGTGTCGTCCTGTTCTTACATTATCGAGAGAGAGTGTGTGTATATCTAATGAGAGACCTCGACTAATCCTGGCCCGCTCCGAAGCCAGCAAGAATAATCGAGGTCCAGTTTCCGTATACTTTGGGACAGAGTGCGAGCGGGTGTAATCGCAAGCCGTCCTTCCGCGTGGTCGTCATTATCATCGTCGTCACCTCGCTATCACAATCTCGCGGATATAATATCGAAGAGCGGTACAATGTACAAAGCAGAACACAGTTCAATTTCATTCGTTTTCGCTTCCCCCTCCATTTATTAGCCACTGCCGTCCTCGTGGTTGATGGGTTGTCTGCGTGGTTTAGTTGCCTTTCGTTTTCAGCTGCATTAGTTAAGGGTGTCAATAGGTCGTCAATACGCAAACAGTTGAAAAAATCTGATTCCATACCGATATAATAAATTTTTAGCTTACTATACACATCAGCGCCAGCATCATCATCATCATCATCATTATCATCATCATCATCATCATCATAGTCGCCGTCAGCGTCATCATCATCATCATCGTTATCATCGTCATAGTCCTCGCTGTCGTTGACGTCGACGTAATCATCGGTAGCATCCGCTCGCTCGCGCATACACATACCCACACACAGACCACGCACGCACACATACACGTACACCGTGTGATCATCATCGTCATCGGCGTTATCGTAATCGTTTACCGCGTTTATGATCATAATAATAATCATCGCGATCTTCGGAAGGGCCGGTTCGCGTCGCGTAGCGTCGCGCGCCTGTACCCCGTTATCATCGTCGTCATCATTATGATCATCGCCGTTACCGCCGACGCCGTCGGTGTTATCATCAACGTCCCCTAATTACACGATAATTATACATTACTTTCCATCTCGCTCTCGTGGTTGCGCCCCCACACGTAAAATCACACGCGGCGCCCGCCTCCTCTTCTTCTCGATTCCTTGCCTCTCGTACACACGCTTCGCGACAGAACGGAGTTCCACATGTCGCTCTTTGTCCCGCTGGCTCTAGTCCACGTTCACACTAGTCTTTCTTGCACACGCAACCTCTTCCAAACTCTCGCTCTATCGCTCAACTACGAGTTTTTCTTCTCCCACTCTGTCAGACTTCAGACTCACTCTCTCGCTCCCTCTCGCTGCCCTAAAACGCCGCTCATAAAGTTCCTCTGCTTAAAGTGTTTACCCTCTAACGTGATTATTAGCTTAGAATACCTTACTGTTACGTCGTATACATTTTTAAGGCGATGATTCAATCGGATGAACTCATTTTCGAAAACGAACAGCCAATAATACGCATTGAGTGCGCGCTCGCTTGCTCCCTCTACCTCTTCACGTCCAGCAATCAGTTTACTCTCTTTGCGTGATTGATGCGCAAATGGCTCGTACGCCTAAATTCTCAGAGCTAACGAATTCTTTCTCGTATTAATACTCATCGTGCTTTTGAATAATAAAAAGCGCTGGATAAATAATATTGTCACATGCAGTGTCGTGAGTTGTCATCTCCAATTATCGCGATCTGTCATCTCACCGAAAGATTTTACTCTGTGGTCTCAAAACAAGTGCCGAAGTTTCTCGTCATCGTATACATGTCCGGCGTGGTATCGCCGCGTGCCGCGTCGAGAGCAAAGGCGGACCTCAACAAAATTAAACAATATATCGCTCAACAAATATAATTCGTAAAAAGGTGTCGCGCCTTTGATGTCGCCGCCGGGAGCGCGCGACGGCCGCGCGCCGTCGTCGGATTGACGTCCATGATTGTCACGTACTTGTTAAGCAATTATAAATAGGATCCCTATAAATCTCATTACGGAACCGTGCGTCGCGAGATCTCTTCCCGCGACAAGCTATCATTGTCGTGACGTCCAAGGCAAATCGCCGTGTGCCATCATGACCCCTTCTAAAACCTGGTCTACCCATAAAAGTACAATAAAACCTGGTGGCGTAAGTTGTCAATGACAATAAAACCCGTAAAAAAGCCCGGACACTCTGGGCACGGTCCCGTTCGTCAAAACGCGTCTTCTAAAATTCCTCCGGTAAAGTCAGACCTCCCCTGATTTGATTCGTCTTAGTAAATATGTTTCCATCTCGAGAAACTTCGGCTAGTCTTTCGGCACAGTTCGGGTTAATTGGATCGGTAAGGAGTGTAAAACAGAAATCGGCTATCACTGCCGTGAAGAGGAACAGAGTACTACGCGTGCATTCGCGCCGATCAATCGGGCAGACCGACGATCGGATATACCTACGAATTCGTGTGATTTCCTCCAAATAGCCAGGAGCCGCGTACCTATACTGACATTTCTCGCACCTGAGTCTTTCGGTATACGTGGGTTATCGTTTTTTTTTTAGTATACTAGAACGCCGTTGCATCGGCGACGCAGAGACTCCCGACATCGTTTCTCCCATGCGCATGAGGAGTCGCCACTCCTTCGGGGAAAGACGATGTGGGGAGGGGCTTTTGTCGCGCGCGTACAATCATCACGGCAAGAGCAGTGTTTTTTTTTACACGTTTAATTAAAACCTCTTATACAAGATTTGTGTGTATGCGGGCGTAGTGAAAATACGGATAAAACTTTTTTGTCATATGCTCCTAATTTTCGGGCGCTCCCTCGAATTTCTTGACTCTGCACTCGCGATCACCACCTTTGTTTCTCGTCGATAGGAATCCAGGATTATTCGAACGAGTTAATTGACAACTCGTTGCATCGCGCTTCCATCCACGGGAAATCAACGGGGCGTACACTTTTCAGTGAGAGACACACTGCGCTACTCGTGACCAAGTGCCCTCCGATGTGTAATCGTTATTTCATTTAATTAGAGCTCGCATTTGCCTTCCATCGATTCTGCTGATGTTTGTTTCTGAAGGAACCCACTTAAAGTTTGCTAAAAAATTCATCCCCTCGACAGGTATTCTGCGTTCACCAACCCTCATCCAACCCTTTGCTTTCGAATAGTTTTCGATCTTCCTGAGTTTACGTATACTAGTTCGCAGATTTTGCATTGCAAAATTGCATGAAAGTCGCACGGGTTGAAAGCACGAGAAGGGGGAACGGGAAATAGTGGCGAATGTCTCCGATTAAAGACTCTACGGTAATCTTAGCAGAAAACACATGTTTTTCTTGTGCATAAATTTGTTTGTTAACTAAATTTAATAAATATTTGAACTCGAAAAAATTTGCATCTCGAAGTGAATTTCGATTGACATTTTAAGATATTCGATTCTCTGTAAATGTTCTTTCCCGATTGAAACTCAATTTCGCGCACATTCGATGAAATTCGAAGAGCCATGAAACTCTGTCGATTGTCTATCTTGCATTTACGATGCGCCCTTACGTAAACTTTGTAAAATTCAATCCGATCTCTCGGCCGCGTTCGATAATTCAACAGTCTCACACAAATATCGCGTAGAATTTAATAAAATATTTGGTTTCGGGTTACTGACATACCTTCAATCACCATTCCCGATCCCTCCTCTTGCTGTCACCTTGACCTTCGCGAGTGAGAAAATGAACTGGTTCGAAACAAAGTTAAGGAAAGGCAAGAAAGAAGAAATAGTCGCGCTTACGGAGCACACGTTCCCAAGCTCGTCTTGCCGATTTCTATGATAGGGAAAATCCTTCTCTGGTCCACAATCTTTTCTCGGACTCTCTTCACAACGTTCGTATGCGACAAGAAATGGTTGACAAAAGACGGAAAGACGAGCGAGAGTTTTGCACGCGTCCTCGTGCGACACTCTCCTAATCGGCTTCCGTTCTCTCTCTCTCTCTCTCTCTCTCTGTCTCCCCTTCTCTCACTCTCGCTCATTCACTTGCACGTGAAAAATTGAATTAACTATTTATACACAATATATTATAGTAAACTGTAATCCGTACTTGCCCTATCTCAATCATCTGTTGGAGTGGCGACGTGTCAGTGAGTCTGTGAGTGTGCACCTACGGTCTGAGAGTAGCAGAGTCTAGAGAGGGGGCGTGTGTTTCTTCTGGAGTGTGTGAGTGTGTTTCTCCTTGGTTGCAGGATGCGCGCGAGCATGTTGATTATTGTGACGTGTGCTGATGATGGAGCAGAGGAGAGATTTGACCGCTTTGTCGAATGGGCGACGAGGAGTGTCGATCCTATCGCAGGAATCTATAGTTTTACCTCTATTTTTTTTAACTATATTATAACCCTCACCACTTTTACTTGCACGTCGCATGACACACATACGAACATTCCTTTCTCTCTATTCGCACACTCACACGCATCACTTTCACGTACCTGTCTCCCTTTCTCTCGATCTTTTTCTCTCGTTCATACACTTTTCCGCCGTAAGCTTCGACCCTCCGCGCGTTATCGTTGATACACACACTGCGGCAATGCGCGATGATCGCTACCACCAGTCCAGTATACAGCGTTCGCCTTATATTACAACCGGGGCCACATGTGTTACTTCGTTATGTATATATTTATATATATAATTATTCCTTCCTTTAATTAGTAAATTCATTTATAATTAATAACTGTACAAATTTTTAAGGTCTCCTATATATATATGCAGGTGAGAATGCTCGACGCTTCGAGTCCGGCACACGCGTCGATCGCATTCCTTTCTCTCTAATCCCTTTGCTCGACTTTACTCTACCGCGTTCTCTCTCTCTCTCTCTTTCTCTCTCTTTCTCTCTCTTTCTCTTTCTTTCTCTCGCACACTGTTTTCACCCTTTCATTTTCTTTAATATAGCTTTAAACACCGCCCACCGCGCTTCTAATATTCATCTCTCTATTTATATTTATTTATATTTATATATTTATATATATATATGTATATATATTTTTCGACCTTCGATTCAGCGTGATCGTTCCTTTTCTCGTCACGCCTATCTTTCGTATTGCTGCCTTCCAGTTTGCTTTCGTCAAACCGTACCGAGCAGTTTCGTTTTTTCTCCTTTTGATAGGTCTCTCTCTTTCTGTCTCTGGCCCTGTCTGTTTATCCTCCTCTGTCTCTCCCGCTTTTCTCTCTAGTCACTTCGTCGCTTTTTGCACGTGGACATTTAGCTACGATCCGTGCGAGCACCGGGTTTCCTGTTTGCCTCTTAATGTACATGCCCGCTAAATTGCCTATATATCACTTATATTTCATTAATATATCTCGATTGCGACCGTATTAAAATTTAACATTTAAATTCTTCAATCACTACAATATTACACCGCGACATTTGTACAAAGAACAATCACATGAATTTCCTGTCGCGCGGCCCACCACCATCGGCACACGCGCATATCTTCCTTTCCGCTTGGTAGCGCCTTTCACGTACGGTTCCTTTCATTCCGAGTCAAGCCTTTTTTTCCCTCGACAGCTCTCCTCTCCGAATGAACTCTCCTTCGATCCTTCTGCGTCAGCATCCTTGCCGAGGATCACTTGTCCGGCTGCACTCCTAGCTCGAGTTCTCGCCAACCAACTGCATTATCCACGCAGTCTCTCCTCGATCATTTCTGCCTCCGCCGAGATCTCCGAGTTCTTCGGCACCGCCTTGAACGAATGGCCGGCTGCTTGCTTGGCTTCTCGTACACGGCTCGAATTCGGGCATTCCGATGCCCGCAAAAGAGAGAGAGTGCTCGCACGCTTCTCGACGGTGGTCGTCCTCGCCGGCGGCGAGCGTCGGTCAGCGATCAGCGCGCACTTTTCCGTACTTTTCTAACAACAGGCCGGAGCGCGCTGCTTCCGTAACGCTCTCGTATGCCCTTTCGTTCTCCAGGAACCGTCATTCCAGCGTCCATCGTCTCGGCTTGTCACTACTGAAACACGCGAAACACCCGACACGAAACACTATTAATATCAACATCGACAAAAAAAACAACCTACTTCTACTTCTTTAACAACGAGTGGTATACAACCAAAGCCATGCAATACTATTAAAGTCACGCGTAAAATCGATAATTATCAGTCAAGCTAATGGCCGGTGCAATTAAGGTGGACTCGAATCGCATTTCCGAGCGTAAAGTATAGAGCGGCTAGTATTGTTCTCGCCGCACAGAGAAACCTGACGGCGGTCGCCGAGTGGTAGATTCGTGATCGTGATTTTATTGGTAGGCGGCGAGAGCCGATATCTAGCTTGGGAAGTACCTTTATAAGTGATGTCCATAGTACTCCGGCGGGTAATGGTACTGATTGTGGAAGGTGGGATCGCCAGGCGGCCGGTGCATCATGCTCGCCGCCTGCCCGTCCATCATGTAGCCCATCGTCGCATCCGGACTGTATGCCCCGCTCGGACCTGCGGACAATGGTGGAAACACTACACGTTACTACGGTTAGATCTCTGTTCCGTAATTGGCAGGCGGGTAATGAACATGCTCGCCAGTATACCCTTGAAAGTATCGCCGTGCCATACTCTCTCTGCCTCGCTCTCCCCTTCAAAGAGAAGACTGAGACGAGTATTCTCTATCTTCAATAGAAAGGGAGAGAGAGAGAGAGAGACAGGGCGGTGATACCGAACCGGGTATCTCACTGACGAGCGGTGTATTGTCGATTCTCTTGGTATCACGTTTCTGATCTTAGCTTTCACGTTTCACGCATTAGCCATGGCGCATCGTCTTCGCCGGATCGGGCTTCTTCCTTATAATGCCTTATTTCACATTAGCCTAACGAGATGCCAAGAGATCGGTGTGTACATACATATGTTGTATTATTCATAAGCTCACGAACTTGCCAACGGGATTGCGTGGGTGTTATTAGGTGGGTTTATAGATTCTTATGGGACAAGGGGTATCGAATATCGGTGCATCATGTCAAAATTTCTAATTAGCTAAGGGGAGGGAATCAAGGGAATATGATTTAAAAGTTATTTCTATCGTAACGCAGTCTGTCTGTTTCAGGGTATCGATCGCCGGAGGATGCGAGGTGGGAGGGGTGCATGGACAGTTCCAATTTATTTGAAGAAAATATCGGTCGGATCAGTGCTGCACTGGGAATTCAATCTTCGTCGGCTTCGAGCGGTTTAGCCTGATGTGACGACAGCTCCACTCTCCTTGGTAAGCGCGGTAATGGAGCCCCCGGAATCCACGGGCGACTCCCCTAGTTTTAATGTCGGTATCTTAATGTATATTGCCGCGATAAATCAAGGGCACTGATTGCGTCCTACCCTCCGATCCAATAGGAACGGTCCACGGTGGAAAGAGGCGCCACGGATAAAACGAGGATCGACGGGACGAGGGAATGAGAAAAGAGGGAGAGAGAGAGAGGGAGAGAGAGAGAGAGAGATCATCGAAAGCTCGAGCGCTGTGCGGGGGCTCACACACCATTGTCGAATGCTGTTCTAAGCCTTTCTTATGCTAAATCCGACAACAGAACTACCTCGGCCGGCCAATATTATTCGCCGCGGTATTTTCGATGTTATTGCCTGTCGGGTATAAATTCTCTTCGTGCACCTGTGTCCCATTGTGCCTTTTATCTCTTGCGCCCTTAACGACGCGGCGGATGACTCGGGAAGTCAAAAAAGAGTAATTCACACATCGACGCTTCTCTTTTCATCTCAAAGCGATGAAACGTACCCCGTTCGATTTTCCCTGTTATTCAATGTACCAGCTAGTGAATATCCAAGAGGAAGAAAGCAGAATCCGCGCGCATTCAGGACGACAGCATCGTCATCGGAAAACTTTGCTAGCGTTAGATCGATGCCGATAAAGTTCCGTGGCCCATAATCCAATCCCCATAAAAGTAGCTGTGCTTACGCGCGCGTGACGAATGTTCAGAAGTTTGATCGAGTTCTCTCGGAGCCAAAGAAGGAGCGGAAAGAGCGAGCACGCGCGCGTATACCTTAAAGCTCGAGTCTACTACCTGGCCAGAGTCTACTACTCTTACACCTTCAAGTTTATCGGCTCGAGAAATGGTACTTGGCCAGTAGGAATGAAGTTCGGTTGCCGATGCAGGAGGTTCGGCGGGTTGCTAGTTAGGAATTCATGCGAGATACTTGCTTTATGGCGGTGCATCCCGTTCTTGCACTGGGAAAAATTACGGATGCGTTTCTGCGATCGCGGATACTCGGCCCGGCGATTATGGGTACCAATAAAAGCCGGGAGCCGAGTGAACCTCTCTCTTTTTCTCCGAGAGTCAAGAAGATGAGTCTCTCTCTCTCTTTCTTTCTTTCTTTCTCCCTTGCGCTCTCTCCCTGCTTTTGCCGAACACGGGGAGATCGTATGTTGGTCTGACATGCCTATGCGCCCGCTGGAATGTAATCTCATATTACAGCCACTACGGCCACGATATCCCACTAACGAGAGATGCACGCTTGTAGCGTGATTAAACCGCGCTATAACGCAGCGGGGCGCCCTGGGACGGCCGGTGCTAGGGCCACAATATGGGAAATTAAGGAATCGCTCTTCGCCTCGGCCGCGCAGGAGGCTCTCCGCGTCAGAGGACCGGCTCGGAGAAATCACGCAGAAACGTAATGCGTACACTCACACACACCGTCGAATTCCAGCACTCGGGCGCCCTTCTCTTTCTCCGACGTGCAAATTGCATCGTTAAACCCACCGGCGAGAGGGCAACCAACGTGGCGCCCGATCGCATCTACCCGATCCTTCCCTGTAAATTGTCCGGCTTGCGAAAGTTATGCGCGCATCGGTAGTCCTTACGAGCCGGACGCGCCGCGACGGCTAATTTCTCGTTAGCCTCCCGATTTAAATCCGCGACTCTTACGACAGAGAGAGCTCCACATCTCCGCTCTAGAAGATTTCCCGCCGGTGGAAAGAGAGTCGCTTGGGAAACTCTGCCTCTCTAAGTCATCGATATAACGAGCGCGGTATATTATGAGAGAAGAGTTATTGGAGACGTCTCTATACGAGGAGATTGCTTATCAGATCGTGAAGAATTTGCCATAACGCGGGCGCAAACGAACTTCCCATAAGAGGACTCGACGGTAAAAGCCTGCGGCAGTATTACCTCTCTCTTTCTCCGATGGTGCTTTAATAAACGAAGACGAATTATCGGGTGATATGATCGCGCTCTTAATGGCAATTCTTATGGCGCCTTGGAGTCTCGTGGAGATAGCCTCTTCAGAGTCGTACAGGGGCTTCGTTAGCTCTAGCGCTACCACTTGAATCGTTGGCCATCAGAAATGTTACGTTTCCTCGGGGCAAGACCGCAATAGAGGATCCCTTCGACGTGCTCAAAGCCACGACGTAACGAGACCGCGGAACGACAGGAAAAACTTGGCCTAATGCAATAAAGGGCCCTAACCGAGCTTCCTGGTATTTCGGCAGCGCGTTAATCTCTTTGCTCACTAAGTCTCGTCAGGCCGCAATAGCCTCTCTCTGTTACCGCGCGGGATTCTCCGCTTTGCTGGAAACTCCACCGCCCAGTCAGGCAATACACTGTGAGTGGCAATTTAGTTAGAGAGAAGGCGGGGAAGGAGAGACAGTCTGGCCAGCTGAAGGAACTAAGGCAATGAGGAGAGCGTTAATTGCCGTCGAGGCAAGTTGTGAGCGATGTTCATGGGGATCCACAAGGGAGCTCGTTCACTCTCGTTTTTCCATCAAAAAACAGATACAACAACGACGAGTGATATAAAATAAATGTCTTACTAATTCAATTATCCTAATCACTGAACGAACAACTAATCATATAAAAACTTCCAATAATTATCACGTTTCATTTTCACAATTTCGCCATTTCTGATTTAAGGGATCGTGATACGAGTCACTGATACCAATACAAGGAAGAGATAGAGCAGAGTCTGAAGATGAGGCAGAAGGTGGAAGATCAAGCAGGAGGATCCCGGAGCCACGATACACGGGAACAACATTAGGAACTTATGGTGCTGGCGAGTCAGTTGGATGTCTGGCGATGGGTAGAAGCGGGTCGAAGGTGCGCCGTGTGGAATCCTGTAAGGTGGTCGGCGGTGGTGGCCACTTACACGACACGAAGAGAGAGAGAGGGAGAGAGAAGTCCGGGATTCCTCATTGGAATGGACGGGGGTAGATGGTGACCTGCTAGGAACTTAGTTGCCGGCGACACGCGGGGTGTTCGCGCAGAGTTTCCGGCGAAGTTCCAGCAGAGTTCGCGTGCCCGGACGAGTTCCCTTCGACTCTCCGCTAGAGCCGACGTTACTCGCTGAGTTTCCAGGAGCTTTCACGGCAAAAGGGCTGCTAAAACCACGGAGACACCGAGGGAAAAGCGAGACCTGCAGGGTTCGATGAAGAGTGGGTAGCAGAGAGAGAGAGAGAGAGAGAGAGAGTGCCTGTGATAGATATGAGTAGTCCAAGTAACAACCATCAGTTTCCGGAGTTCACCGTGGCCACCTTGCAGTAACGAACTTCCGTTGCAAGATTTAAAGGAAGCAGCGCTAAAGTTCCTCCACGTGGAGCAACGCCTAGCAACCTGACCGGAATTCGCAACTTAATTAGGGAACTCCTGATTCCTCGACGAAAAGCACCGAACGACTTTTCAGATTTCAAGTCGATCCATCTACGAACGCGTATCAGTTAAAGTAGTAGGAACATAACTTGCAAGAGTTATAGAGAGACAGAGAGAGATCTCCACAAATTGAGACGAGAAACTAAGGACCTACATCGAGCGGTATTTCGAGGACGTTAGAGAAGGGTAGTAGCGTGGTTCGAGGGCCAAACTACCCCAACGCAAACGCTTTGGTACTAAAAGGGAACTAGTCTCGGTTAGTGGATAGCGAGGCGAGCCAAAAATCCTCCCTTCTAGCTTGAACTCCGAGGGAAGCAAATTTGGAGAGATCCCCAGCCACGTTCTGGGCGAGGAGCGGAGGAATAGGAGAAGACAAGAAGGAAGCGGCAGCAGGGGAAGGACGATCCGCCAAGCGGAAACCGGAAATGTGCTCCGGAACCTTCAACAATCCCTCGATGAAACTATTGGTCATCCGCGACGCAATACCGGATGCGCCGGATCTAATAACTCATCCGCCTGCCTGATGCCCTTCTCTAGGTACAACCACCATTCCCTCTGCCTCTCCTTACACTTGCCCCTCTCTCTGCCCCACATTCCCTTACTTTTTCCACTCTCCTAAACGACTCTCTCTCTCTTTCTCTCACTTTCCCTAAAAGCAAACTCGCGCTGTCCCTCGAGCAGGACGGTGTCATCCTGCAGTCGTTTCCTCACATTGTTCGTTCTGATCGCAGATAATGTCGTCGGTGTCTAGTCGGAGAATAATATCGATGTCACTGCATGCCGTGTATTGTGACGAGTGAGAGGGAGAGAGGGGGGGAGGGAGAAAGCCGCAATGAATTTCTGCCGATGGTCGCCGGCGTAGCGCGCGCGACCATTGTTGTTCTCGCTCGCATCATAAATGCTATGATTAAAACGGTAATGGAAACAATTGCGGAAGCCGTTTGACATCGTTACACATCGCTTAATTCGAGTTTATACCGTATTATCAAAACGAGCCCCCGTAATTTACATTGTACACGCAGCGGAGGCCGGGCGGCCGCGCGCAGCCCGAGCGCGTTCGTTCGCTCGGAGGAATTAGCGTATTAATGCGTGGGCTTTGCTTCGGCGGCATCGCCACCCCGAAAATGTCGCGGTCGCTTTTTGTTGTTAATATCCGCCGGTAATATTTATCGTCTACCCGACGGCCCCTGGGCTGCCTGATTTACGCCGAGTTTTTCGGCACGACCGGTTGCCGCGGGATTCATGATCATATCCCGTGGGAGGTCCGCTCTCCACCAACAAGACGTAACGGAGAGCGAATACGGGGTGGCATTATCGCGCGTATCAACGGGCGAGGTTCGAGCGCCGGGGAGTCGGTGACGAGACAACGCGCGTTGTCTTGGCCGGACCTTAAAAGCCCAGAGGGATCCTACGCCGGTGTGATATACGACGCGATGTAATTGCGGGAATTTAATCAATCAGAGATATATCCCGGTGCGAGGACAGGGCGCCCAGGCGGCCTCACGAAGCCGTGTTAAGCCCTCGGGGAGTCTCATTTAAGATAAACCCGGCCCTGGACCTCAAATGAGAATGGAAAGGACGACGGAGTCACCAAAGCCCAACGTCGCCCTCTTCCTTATCCTCGGCCTCTGGATGATGAAACGCTCGGACTACTATCCCAGATTCCTTGGTAGCCCCGTGTTCCGCCTCATCAAGCGGACTCATCCCGTCCCTTGTTTCAGCCTCTACTTTTCCGGGATATGCAGCCTCTTTTCACCGCGTGCAGCACTCAGCCGCCTTTGCTCTCCTTACTTATTCCTACACGCCCATGTGCGAGCACATGCACAGTCACTCCTCGCTTTCACCCTTACAGGGAAAGAGAGAGAAAGAGAGAGAGAGAGAGAGTGGGAGAGTGTGGGGTAGGCCACCCCCTGCGACCTTCTGATATATAGCCCCTTGGAGGTCGATGACTTCCGCTATTTTTCTTCCGCTGTCTCCAGCAAGCAACTTCCCTTTCCTAAGGTCCACCCGGTGCCCGGGCATTTCGCTTCTTTTCCACCGTTCTGGCCGCGCCACTCGGATATATCCGAGACCCATGAACGGACATCGATCGGACCAGCTGCCGCCACGGCCTCTCAAAGAATATCTCGCACGTAGTACACGAAACCCCTTGAAAATACTAGTTACGAAAAATTCCGATCACGAAGAGAGACGACTTTAGTTCAATTACACGAAAAAAGATGTTAGAAAATATTACAGGTGTACATGAATGTATATATAACGCATCATAAAGAGAAAGAGAATGAATGGGGAGAGAAAGATGCCGAAGATTGCGAGGGTGGACGAATCTTGGCGAGAAAGAGAGCGGATACATAGACAGGCGAAATATACGAAGTGGGCACGGACAGCAAAGAAGCTACTGCATTTATGGATGTCCTCCGCGTGACAAGCTGAAATTAATTTACCCCCGGCTGCCCCTCGCCCTCGCTCCAAGAGAGTCCAGCGCGGCGCTGGCATATTTTAACCCAGTTCTTCAGCCTCGATTTTTTCTCCGCCCCGGACTGCACTCCGGCTAGCCGAGGCCACATAAATTTTGTGCCGGAGCCGGACAGACGAGCGTACGCGAGCCCGCCGATCGGGATTCGCCAAATCTGCCCGGGCCGATTCGATAAAACCCGAGGAGTGCACGCGGCTGACTGGCTCCTTAGTTGACGCGATAAATAATTAATGATCAGCCCACGAGGATGGACCGAGAAGAGAGAGCGATTCACTAAGAGAAAGAGAAAGAGAGATAGAGAGAGAGAGAGAGAGAAGGAGCGCAAGGAAGAAAGAACGAGGGAGAAAGTAGAGGCTGGCGCACACCGTCCATAAACCACTTAATATTTATAAGGTACGAAGCACGGAAAACGAAGGAGAGGATCCTTTACCCGGGGATATATATTACGGCGTCTTATACGGCGCATATAGTATTTAGATATTTTAATTAACCGATTGGCTATAAATTATGATAATTGAGGGGGCTCGCCATGAGTCCAGAGAAACCAGCCGAGTTCTCCTTCATCCCTACTTAGCTGGACGGGAGGCAGCAGTGGCTCCCGTTGTTTTGCCCACGGAAACCTATCCCGGAGGAACATGTGTATGATGGAGAGGTCACCCGAGTCTTTTCTCTCAAATTAGAGGGACCGGGCCATTTCTAGAATTCCTTGGTGATCTGATTAAACGGCCGTCATATGGCTGGGGTTCTAGCATCTCGTGGATTGGACCGCGATGCTATCGCGGAAGAAAAACGAGCCGCCGGGAATGGCCGATCTTTCGGTATTCCCTAGATTTTTCTTGGGACAAGGAGATCTCTATCGGAATTAATTGGGAATAGCTGCGTGTGTCACGTTAACGATAATGGGCTGTAGTAACTAGTAAATAGTTTGGTTAACGCGCGCGATCCGTACGAGCCGGCCACCGGGCGATGTCGGATTTATGCATTATAGAAAACATCCTCGACAGTGTCAATAAACGCGGGTTATGAGCGGCCACAAATGTCGGAAGTGCCCCTTCTTACGACAGACATAAATAAGCCGAGCGGTGGCTGCCTCGT
This sequence comes from Ectemnius cavifrons, assembly GCA_964023945.1. Classification (NCBI taxonomy): domain Eukaryota; kingdom Metazoa; phylum Arthropoda; class Insecta; order Hymenoptera; family Crabronidae; genus Ectemnius; species Ectemnius cavifrons. The sequence goes on along the minus strand of OZ030386.1, from coordinate 2,473,201 downwards.
TTAAATGTCGCGGTCCAGGCCTACCATGAACTTCGTGTCTCCCTTTCGAGTCCCCGCTAGAATCTATGGGAACCCGCAACCTTTTCCAATTTCTTTCTTGCAACGAAGTAACATGCACCGACTGCAATACGTATAACTATCTAACGATTAATTCCTTAATCAAAAATGTTGCCTGCGAAAGTATTATCCAATTCAACATCGATTAATCACCTAATTGTTTCCGGAAACGTGTGAGAACTGATAGTTAAATATAGGCATAGTAATATTGAGGATGCATCAAACGTAAATACCAGGGATACATTATTGCAACAGAGTGTCCGGCGATCCAAGAAGTTGAATTCGATCGACGATAAAGCCGGTTAACTGTCGGACAGCTTGCTGGTAGATGCGTTTCCACGATACGTCCACATTTCTCTCCTTCTCCCTCTCTATCTCTTTCCTCCCCGGCTTTCTATCTGTACTCGTTGTCCATCGTAGCTCGAAGCGAGCCAGGTTTCTTCCTGGTTGCCATTACCGCCGGTGGAGGCTTGATGGCGAAAGTGGTCTAGGGGGCAAACGGTCAACGAGACTGGAGATGAGATAGAACAGGCCATTATGGCCACGCCGATAAGATAGGTCCACCCTTCGTGGCAGTAGCGTCGAGCCTTCTGGGTATAGCTTGATACACCGGACGCGATCCACGGCATGAAAAATCTAGTTGGACGAGATGAGAGTGGACGTCGCAGAGAAGGCCAGCCCCTGGCCTTCCTTCGCCGTAGAGAGAACAGGGTCGATCGAGAGTGAGAGAGGAAGAAGCGGGGAGCAGGTTGGGGTAGTGTCCAGCGGCCACCAAGACCTCGGGACCTTATCTTTTCATACCGATCGTGACCGTCCAAGACTTCATTTCCGTGCTCGGGAAACCACCCCAGCGTCAATTTATACATGTATGTATAACAGCGTGGGCCACCGCGCTTGGATAGAATCCGTTGGTTTACATGGACGTCCAAGGGATGAGAGATGGATTTTCTCGGGAGATTTCGCGAAGCTCGTTATGTCGCGGTGCCGATATCTCATTGTATTTATGGGCAGGCTTTTTGCACAACTAGTAGCCCGACGAGAAATTCGGTCGTCGGCAGGCAGCCGGTGTCCATCGAAATGTTAATGCTGGGGATCCCCGGGCAATTTCCACGCTTAAGCTCGTTGGTAGGTGGCCGCGGCCAACGGCAAATAATAACATTTCTATAAGTCGGTCGTTTGTATTCGACGGCGAGCCTCCATGCACCCCATTTCAATTAACGTATGATCTATGTCGCACAAGGAGAGAAAGAGAGAGAGAGTCGGCTATCCGGTGCCGGCTCTCAAAGGTTAGGGCACCGTAATGCGCGGGGGATCACCGCTCTAAGTAACTCTATATCACGTCTACGTGACACGAAACGCCGAGAAAAAAATCTTCCATCGCGGTAGTAGCAAGGGGGAGCAAATCGTCCTGCTGGCCGGATTGCTCCATCAAACTTGACCATTTCGCCTGGCAGTTCCAACGTAACTAAACTCCCGGGGCACGCGTCTTCCACCCAAACGGCCCATTTCACCCCACGAACAGCCACCACGGCTCCACGACACAAATTGCCCGGTTGCATACTTGGAGTAGCACTTATCACGCTTTCTCCCTCTGGCATTAGCATCGGGACAAGTACAGAGGAAAAAATAAACGACAGCTAGTGGAATCGAAGGAGCGACCGGTTGTGGCTGAAAGTTAAACACATTCCGACGTCAATGCGTTCCGGGTGGAGCATGGAGTGCTCGACGTCGGCGCTTTCGATGTCATTCGAGGATCACCGACTGCTCGATGGGGAACGTGCAATTTCTACCGATTTTCGAGACCCCGGGACATTCATTTTATTTAGCGGGCGACGCGACCGCCGACACCGGGGACGTTAAACTCATCGTCCTCCCTTTCTCTCTCTCTCTTCATCTCGCTCTTTTTCTCCATCTACCGATATCCCACCAGCAGTGGCCGCAGCAACGTTTACACTGGGCCGGTGTCCATCCAGCCAGAATCTCCTACAAGTTGGCTCGCTTCTATAAAGCGACATTCCCTCCTCCCCTCTCGCACTCTCTCGCACTCTCTCTTTCTCTCTCTTTCACTTCATCTCGCGGAGATCGAAGCGGGGAGCTGGCGCGGAAGAAGGAAAGGGACGAGGGTGTCTGGAGCTAGTCGAGATGGACACAGAGAATCGCCATTACAAATTGACAACCTTGATTGATGGCCCCCGCGGAAAAGGGACGGCAACGCTCGCTGCTACCCGCAGGAATAGAACGAAAAGAGTGAGTGAGAGAAGAGGATGCTGCGAAGAGCTGGGAGAAAAGGGGAGCCAAGAGGAGGGTGGGTTTGTCGCAGTGTGTCCACTGGAGCAAAGGGGGTTGGTTCCGCATGTGGCTGCGGAGCAGGGGAGAAGAAACCGGGCGAGATGGAGTGGACAGTGCTACTCTCCTCTGGCTGGCTAGTTTAGAAACCTCGCTTTCTACATACTTGGAGGGAAGTATATCTCTCTCTCTCTCTTTCTCTCTTTCTACGGTCAGATAGCGTTCCGCGTGCTTATGTGTTACGCGGAATCGAGGGCCGAGGGTTCGAATGCGAAGGGCCGCTCGCGTTATCGAGACCACGACCACTTAGCGTGTGCGTGACGAATGGATAGCAACCGGCTTCGAGCGGAAGGGTCGGGATGCTGCGGACCGACGTCCGATGGAATATTTGATGCCAGAACTAGGGTAGAAAGGAGAAGCGAACCCATCGAACCTGCTATCCAGAGATATTCCGTGAACGAGCACGCTCGAAGGACTCGAGTAGCCAATGTCAGACTGGCAATAAGATAAGTCTCTTCGAATAGCAGAAAATGCATTGGCTTTCTGACAGGTAGAAAAATGAAGCGGTGGTCGTAAATGAGAATGAAGCTTGAATGACAGCGGACACAGTGAGCGTTAGACACGAGGAAAGCGATGGAACACGGCAGACAATAAGCGTAGCGAACAATTAAGACGTCGTCGATGGCCACGGCGACCTTTGCTTCCTGAAAGGTTCTCTTCATCGAGGCTCTTGGCGGCCAGTGTGCATAAAGTACTAGAGACATACGCGTCTCGTAAAGCCGCCGGAGAGGCGGTACCACTTGCGCGTTCGCTTGAGCGATGTTTATTGAGATTATAGCACAAGCAATTCGTGGGAAGTCGTTTATTGCTGACTTTAGCGCTGCCACCGAGACCGCCCTGCTACGGGGAAACGGTAATTGCGTGATCACGCAGAAGTACCGACAGCGAGGACCAAAAGCGCCGAGAACACAGAACCCATCGTCAAAAGCACGCGAGAGAGAGAGAAAGAGAAAGAGAAAGAGAGCTTTCGATCGTTGGGTGGGCGTAAAAGTTCTGTCGATTGGAAGCAGAGAGCACCGGTCGAATTTTATTATCGCGGCCGGATGTTTATGCATGGCGGTTTACGGGCCGGAAGAATTTGACGACCCAATTTGACGCGGTGAGAATGACCGCGCTCTTTCGGGGGAAGGCAGCTGTGTCGAGTGAGTTCCTCGCGGTAGAGGAGAAAATCGCCAGAAAATCGGCAAGTCGAAGTCAAGAGCGAATACGAAGGTGAAGTCGGCGATGCCACTTTTATCGCGCTATCGCCACGAAAATGCACCGTGCGCTCCGCGCGCTTTACGGTACTTCGGGGTTGTTGTTACGGTTTTACTACGTCGTTCCGGAAATACGTGGGGGACACACCGAGCGATTCGGTTGGTGTTACTTTTACGTGCGCGCGTGCATAGCTAAAACGTGGCGCTCGACAAGGAAAGTACACGCGATACTTTGGACAAAGTCTTCTACATTTAACAGAATCTCCGACTTAAATTCTCCTAGGTCAATGCAAGCCTTTTTAAAAAAAAAAACAGTACGAAGACATTTCGACAGTTCTCTCTATGTTCACTGAGTTGAGGCAGTGGGAGTGCAGGCAGGATTTTATGGGTAATCATTGAGTTTAAGCGTTCGTATCGTACGGCATATGGGCGGTAGAGGCAGACATTAGGGATCAAACCCGAGGAGAGCTGGCTTTCCCCGGTGGAGCGGAATTTTTAAGAGCTGTCCTTTTGATCCCGAAGAGAGCGCGGCCCGTGACACAGTTCTCCCACGCGATATAAACCTAATAGAATCTCTCGAGAGAGCTTGGGGGGCTGTGAGAGCCAGCTTGTAAGTCGTAAAACGATGCTCCGCGGCTTTATAGTTTATAGTTCGTGTACGCCTAGCCGCTCGCGCGCGCGCATCTCCGCCTATATGTCTGATTGAATGGGGGGGCGTAGGATTTAAAAGGGATCGCGATTTTATGAGCCGCTATTAGAAGCGCCGGCGCCTAATCCCTATAGCTTTACAACCATCCTGTATTCACGTATCCTCCAACAACTAATTTTCTCCTAATTTCTACTGTACCGTAAGTTTTCTCCGCGACTTCTTATTTTTATGGAAATCATTGCTGTTTAATACAGTATAATCTTGTGTAGAGTCTCGCATACTAAAGAGTCATAATTGACATTATATTACAGTATGATTATAATAAAGGCGCATGCAAAAAATTCACTTTCAACCAAGGGAAGATGGAAGGATATGCGCGCGCCCGAGTAGGTCTTCGAATAATAACAATGGCTTGGGGCGATCGCAAAGTCAATGTGGAGCAGCTGGGATCCGCGTAATGAAAGTGTGATTGATGATCGTAGCGGCGCGCATCATTAACTCGACACGAAGATGCGAGCAGCGTGGAGAATATGCACATCGGTGTGTATGCATGCATGCAGCACGCGCAACTTCGGAACGTGTTCTGAATTAGCATCGACGAGCAACCGGTTCGATACAATTCGAAACGAACCAGCCAGAGCGAGCCAGAGCCCCACGTAATATTTCCGAGCACGAAGGAGCAGCAGCAGCAGCAGCAGCAGCAGCAGCGCGGCATGCTCAATAATTCGCGATGCGCGCAATTCCAGTGGAATTGATAAAGAGAGAAAGAGATACTGCCGCAAAGAGACATAAAATACTCCCGGATATTAAGCCCTTTTTTTCTTCCTTTACTGTCAAGGGGCATCGAGCACAGTGTAAAATCGCTTTCGGAGAGTGGGCTGGAAATAAACTCGCGCCCAGAGAACGAGAGAGCGAGCGAGAGAGAACGAGAGAGAGAGAGAGAGAGAAAGGGGGGGCGTAGGTTTTCGGGCGTCCAGCAGGGCGACCACCAGGGACCGGGGCGTTTGAAAGATACATTTATCTCGCTTCCGCCCGAACAAAATCTGCCCTGGGGCCTAATGCTTCGGCTATTAAGCTTTAATGGACTGCTGATCGTTCGGGGCGCGAGAGGAAAAACTACGAAGCGCCCGAGCCGCTCCAATACAGAGAGGTCAGTCTCCGAGGAATTGGAAAAATGATCGTGTGCCGAAGTATTCTGAAAACTGGATATTTGCCAATCCTCCTACACTCTCGTTCCCCCCATGGCGCAATCTTATTCGATCGAATGTACAATGTACATTGTACAGATGTAGATCTTCTTCGGATAAGAATTAAGTACTGGACCGTCCTTGTAAAATGAGATATCGTCGAGTGACAGAGGGTAGAAAGCAAAGTCAAAGCCACGAGTAGGATGATCCCATTTCGTAGGACTGCCGGCGAGACAGAGAGAGAGGGAGAGAGAGAGGCTGGAGTTTTGATCAGGATTGACTCGGGATGATAATCTAACGTACACGGGTTTCCACTTTAGCCCGGCACTTCCGAGGACGTTTGACTAGTTGGACCGCCACACGCCGTCCCGACGATAACCTCGCACAAACACAGAATCTAACTATTACCGTGTGCCTTCCTCTCGATTGCTGGTGCCCCTCGTATTATTGTCCATGATAAACTTGTGATAGTTATTTAAAAAAAAGGAAAAATGTCTACGCGCACCATATTTCCTCTACACCGGTAGATACTCTGTTGGAAGAGGGCGGATAAGAGAAAGTTATAAAAGGTCTTAGGAGGAGCGATGCGAGTTAGAGGAGCTTACGAGGACGTTAACACGGGTATCCGTTCGGTCAAGGAAAATAATGTGACACAGTGGGCCATCACTCGCAGGAGTACGGCGCGTCAATTCGAGAGGGAAAAAAGCAAACGGCACTCTCTTTCTCTCTCTCTCTTCTTGGTAGTGGAGAGGGCGCATTTCGTGGATACGATTCTAGCGCGGTGAATGGCGGATAAAGCGCCCCTAAAGCCCAGTTTCACCGGAGCAAACAACCCGTAACTCAGTGAGTGTTTATGAGGGGGCCACTCGTAAAAATACGAAACGAATCGGACCGTGCTCTTACGGAATCTCCTTGCTACTCGCAGTGCGCCGCACGTTCCAAGCGTTTAGCAGCTGGACCAAGCCACGCGGCGTGGCGGTTCCAAGGAGAGCTTTCTCCCAAGGAGTTCGCTGCTAGTCTTCTCGGTGAGACAAAAGCCTGAGGAGGACAAGGGGGAGTAGAGAACAGGGGTGGAAGCGAGAGGAAAAGAAGGCTGCGAGGGGTGAAAGTGGAGGGAAAGAAGAGGAGGGCTACCGAAGTTTCCACGGTAGCGAACCGCATGTTGCCGGATCGTAAAACTCGGCCTGATCACCGCTACCAATTATCCCGCCGTTATCCGAGCGTTATCCGAACGTTATCCGGAACGTTATCCACCTCTGCCTACCCGATGGAAGAACCCTCTCGCCATCATCCGAATCACTACCGAACCCTTGAACCCCCAGCGAACATTGTTCCAGCCCTAACCAGAGGTGGTATCCGTTGTTGTCGCCTTTTACTGCAAACGAAGTGATTCCCTCCTCGTAAACGCGGCGTCTTTACAGATTAGACCCGCCGCTCCCGTTCCCAACCCTTATTCTTTTCCCTTCACGATTTTCCCGTTGAATACGTCCTGCACCTTCGACGCCACGCCTCGGAAATTATACGGGCGAACCTCTGGAAATTCTCTACTCCCATTGAATGTCGAGCTTTACCAACTAAACTCGAGATCGAAATGAGTTATTTTACCACCATACTGTTCACAAGTGTAGGGTTGTACAGTGAATTCTGAGAATAAAAATAGGGAGGGCTTGTTAACAACAAAAGTGATTTAGCGAGGTTTATTGAAGCAGGCATTTTTATTTTGACGAAAGATGTCAGGGATTCGTGTCTACACTGTGTAGGATCATTTCACTTACTCTTATATCTAAGCTAAAGTAATTTCATCTAATCTTGTAATTGTTAAGAATCAAAAGTATCTCTCTAAACAAACGATAACATAAACGAATGGATATACGGGATACACAAACGATACAATCTAAATACAATAAAAAAAAGAAAGAAACTTGACTTAATAAACGTGCTGACATTAACAACATGCTCGCCTAACGAAAACTAATGAATACCACATTGTGGATAAACAATACAATCAATTAATCAATTTCATCTATATTCGCTATAACATGAAACACCTCGATACCGCCAACAATCAGTTTACATATTAATGTCATCGTATTATAAGAATAGGATCTAGTTCGACAGGTTATGTCAATCGCCAATTACTCCGGGAATGGGAATCAGAGTTACCGATGATCGATGCACCGATCTACGTGAGGCGATAGGGATTGGTAGGGTAAGCTTCGTGATAAGGCGGATAAATGAATCCGTGTGGCATGCCGGAGGCGGGTGACATATAATTGTATGCATCTTCGGTGTTGTAATTGTGTGTGTAAGGATCTGTTGTCAGAACTGGGCTCGTCTTACCGGCTCGATTACTTTGGTCGATCATCGGTTGAACGATTCTACGCCTCGCGTTGATGAACCTGCAACATAAGGAGAGCAAAGCGTAAGGTGAAGTCGAATACAGCCATTCTCGGTGCGTCGGCGTTGGTTCGCCTTTCTTTTTAATTCAGATCCACATTCATTCAACCGCAAACTTCCCTCCCTCCACATTCTCATTCAACGAGACTCCCAAGCAGAATTAGTTTGTTCATGTATGCATTCCATGGACTAACATGTATCCCGATTGACTCGAGTCTAGCCTACACCTGGGGCATCTGTTTCATTCTCGCACTCGCATGAGCAACAACCACCAGGCATCCGCGCGCGCGCGAGCGCCTCCCTCCCCTGTCAAATTAACATACGTGGATCGAGCGGAAATTGCGTCCGACAATTACCGACCTTGCGCCTTCGATGAAATATTGACGGCGCCGCCTCGTACCAGCCAAATTGAGATGAACGATATACCCCTCTCCCGTGCAACGTACTACGCTGCTGCTCTCTCCGGCCGAGCTTTCGACCTTATCTCAGCAATCGCCTAATGCTACCGCTGCTCTGCCAGCCGTGGATCCAATCGTCTACATGATAATTCACTGCATCGGCCCAGTCTACTTTACCGCCCTCCATTCGCTCTTTAAGCGTGCACTTGGCTTCCAGCATCGAATTCATGAATATCGTTTGGGGGTTGCCGGGCGACTTCACCGGGCAAGTTAATCGAAGGAATTTTTTTTACTGACTTCGAATGAAGAAGGGAGTTGGAGGAGGACGAGTGCGAAGGGCTGCAACCTATTATCTCGCTAACAACGAGGAAAAAGAGGGCGGCGTGTTGTCGGCCCCGAGGCGGAGTGCGGGGGGCGGAAGGGGGTTGAAGTAAGAAGTAGGCAGCATCCTTGATACGTCATTAGCCAGGGCGAAGGAGCGAGCGAGCTCGAGTGAGCGAGTACTTTCCAAACAATAGATATCTCTGAGGTCTATTTCGAGGTTGGGAGAGGTCCAACGAGAGGGAGGTGGTGCAAGGACGATGGGAATCGGAAGCGCAAGAACGAAGATCCTGCGGAGAACGAGAAACAGAGGCGGAATAGCTCGAAGCGGTTTATATGGAAGCTCGAGGAAGCAAGAGGCCGAAGGAGAGGAAGAGCGTACGTCAGCCGACGTCAGCGTCGCGGCGCCCTAATGGGCGCAGACGCCGGAAGTGATTGGGTTTCTGCTCGACTGACTCGAGCACACCCCCTTCTCATCGTAGAAAAGCCTGCTCTTCCCAGTCTCGAAGGTGTATGAAGAGGGCGAAAGCACGAAAGCTCGAAGAAGCACTGGCACAACCTTACGCGCGTCCGCTCCCAACCTCCCTCTTGTTTTGCGGCACATCTTTCTTGCTTAGTCTCACGCCTCGCCGACTCTCACCGGAGAGTCTTATGAATAATAATTACTAAATACTCGCTCTCTCGCACTTCCTTCGACCTCATCGAATATTTTCTCCCTCGTAAGACTAGCCGCACTCTGGCGTATAAAACCTGCCGAGACTTTCAGATCGTTTCTACATACGTGCGTATTTGGAAGCTTCAGAGTGTGTATGAGACATGAGATTAGAGTATCATTGATCTGTACAATCATTATTCTAAGCGAGACCAAACACAATTGTTCGCAAGTCGAAAGGGTTTATACTGAAAGGTCTGCGGGAAAGTCGTCGGAAGAATGCAGCTGGAAGCGGCGAATTCCTAAAGAGTCAAGGCCCTGGCGCTTCTCGAGTAAAGAGTATCTCTCGCACGGGCGCATATAAAGCGCTGGGCCCTTTCCAGCACCCTTCTACTTGGCGAGGGTTCTGGTTCCCCTTTGCCAGCGTAGGCAGCGTGTCACAGACAGCTGACTACCGCCGTTCGGCCCCGCACTCGTCTCCCAGCAGCCACCCCCGTGGCTGAAATATCGCCCGAACAATGGCGCGCAACCCCCCCAGCAGAACCAGGAAAGCTTCACTGGGAGCAAAAGGGAGAAAGAAAGAGCGAGGAGAGAGCAGAACGCGCCGAGCAAAAGCAGCGAGCCCACTGGCCACCCTCGCTCTTCTTTCTCCACCAGTGAACCCTCTCTCCCAACCTCCCATCCATCCCTCTCTCCCACCTCTTTTCGCTCGAGCTCTCGCCGCGAAAAGCAGCGAAAATATCTTGGCTTGCCCGGAAAACTTAAGCCCGTACCGCCGGCGAGCACTGTCGGCTGTAGGCGGAATAAGAGGAAAGAGAGAGAGAGAGAGAGAGGGGCGGCAGGATGAAATTTTCCAGTTGAGATAGCCTGCGAAGAATACGGGCTCTGCTCTCCCTGTCGCGGTACACCAGGCGTGCATGACGTATCGCGGAAAGTTGCGTGCGTGGACTAGCGTGAGCGCGCGCTAATTTTTTAATTAAACCCTAACGACGCCGCCGCCGTCGAGACGGCCGTGTTCCGATGGCAGGGAATCCTTCTTCCACCGGCGGCCTTTTAATAACGCGCTCGGGGATCCCGGCGAGCTTGGGATTCGAAACGATTTGTTAGAGCGAGCAAGCGGTGTAAGAAAGGGGCAGCAACGTGGTGCGCTGCTCTTGGGATATTAGAGCGTGATTTTTATCGTTCTATTATCGCGGCGATATCGAGCTTGCCAGGCTTTATGGAGGCGAACCTCGCGTCCGCACTCAGCAGTTCGCATGGAAAAGGGATCGGGATGTGCCGGAGGCGAGCATATTGTTGCGCGGATAACGGACGCGAGAACCGACCACCCTAGATGACAGGACACTTTTCGTTCCGCCCCTCCGGCGCCCCTTTCACCATTTTAATGCACTTTTGATTATGAACCTTCCACCGGCTGCTACCTCTACACGTGAAACAGAGAACCGCAGTCACGGTAGGGCCTCGATGTGTTCGGTGAATCGAGGGTGCCGAGAGACTCGTCATGCTGCTGCTCTGTCATCGCAGCAATGCGAATTTGAATTTTTCATGAAACCTGATACCTTGTTTCATGGGAGAGAACCTACACGGAAAGACGATTTAATCGAGACGGGTGAATAAATTAAACCCCTTTTCCACGAGTTATATTGGAAGTTCTTGAGTGAGGATTGGAGGGATGATTATGATGTGGTTAACACCAAGCTAACTTCTGATTCTCTAATTAAATTTCATTGTTACTCCTTACACGTCTGTGTCTCATCAGAGCTAATCAACTTTACGAAGAAGTACTTTTCTAAATACACATTCCACTACGCCAAGATTCGTTGGATCGTGGCGAATGCAGTAACGATGATTACTGTCGCCTAGGTACATTTACCCTGGCAGGGCATTCGCAATTATCGGAGAGCCTCCATTAGTTAACTAGCAGTCGATACGCCGCGCACCGGGGTCCTCGCATCAAAACATCATTACTGTGCTCGCGCTCGAAAACGGGAGAGTCGAGCTACGCACTGCTATCGGCAATCAATTTCATTCCTGCACCAACCTAACGATACAACCCATGCCGCCTAACGCTTGCCAAGTAGTACAAGTCCGCATTAAGATCTCATTAAACTCATTAAGCGTATGCTAGATAAAATAAACCACAGAAAGAGATTCACCGGGAACCATTAAAAGTTGACATGAAACTGACAGGAAACTACCTAGAGTTTTTCTGTAGAATAAAGTCGTAAAATCGTTGACGCGCGCCAAAAGAATTGTGTAGCGTTATAGAAGTACGACTAGTGCAGACGGGAAAGGGTCTTAAATCGCCGTCAAGCTCTCACGGAGACAGAGCGAGAGGATATAAATCCTGATACTCATAAGCCGGCGTTGGCCATCGGTGCATTACGATCGATAAAATCATTTTATCCGAATATAATGCACGTCCGATTCGAGCGCCGCGCTCCCGGCGAAGACTTCTCCAACCTTCTCTTTCCCACTCTCCCACGATCTCTTCCCATCCTTTTTTTTTCCTTCTTCTTCTTCTTCTCTCAGAGTGCTCTGCTTTCTGGTCTCCCACCTCGTTTGATCGGGCAGGCGCAACCGCGATTTTATTATAATGTATTCCATCGCGATCGCTTCGCACCGGTCTCTCTTGAATCGACTCGCTGTTCCCCAACCCACCAAGAGGAAACGAGATCGGAGCCATGCTTTCGGCCTCCCTCCAAAGCTCCTGCGATACATAATTCCACTTCGACAAATTCAATGAGCATTGTAGCCACAGCCGAGCATCCTTCCAACGTGTAATCGGGTTTCCTGTGAGTGCAGTACGGGTAAAGTCGGCATTGCTTCTGTATAAGCATCCGTTGAGAACATGGGGATGCTTATATTGCAGTATTCAATAAATTCTTCTCAACAATTCTTTGCTTCTCAAATCTTTCCATTCGAAAGGTGCAATATATATTTAAATAATTCATTTATCATTCCACAGACTTTCTCCTTCCTACGTTTTCGTTATAGTTGGTTGTAGTGTAGAGAATCAATATTGCCTGGAACTTTCATTAAAATCCGGAGGACAGAAGTCGAGTACTGTTGCAATGTAATACTAGTGGGAGGCGCGATCGCACGGGATCGAGAGTGACTGGAAGCATTGCGAATTCCTCGACGAGTGCGAGGGTGGTAGCGATGCGAAGCTGCGCGCTCACTCGCGGAAAGAGAGAGCGAGCGAGATGGGTTGAGAGACAAAGAGAGAGAGAGAGAGAGAGAGAGCTGGCGATCGCGCGTATCGGATACGCGTAGACAGGTTATGTGTGTCAACAAAGCGATTTAACACGCGACGTGTCACTGATAGCTCCCGCCGCTCGTTGTGCCGCGCGGCCGATGCCGCCGCAGAGCCGCATGACTGCATTGCATCGACGTGCCCGGCTGGACGTGTGCAGCTCGGCTGCGTTTAATCTATGGCCCTGCCGCAACGCTTTTTCGGAAAATTCCGACCTCCGTCCTCCGCCCGCCCGAGAGAGCCACCCTGGAATTTATATAATTGTTTTGCCGGGGTCGCCACTAAATCGTGTTCCGAAGCGCGATAGCGCCGGCGCGTCGTTTCGCGCTGATGTTGATGGCCGCTTCGACGATCTCGCCAATAAAGGGATCCCCGGAAATATCCGGGGCCCTGTACACTCTCCTCTTCCATATCCTTCTCCTCGCCTGACCCTCCCTTTCCATTTTTACCCATTAGTCGCAACCCCTTCTTTCAACGTTCCACTCGCCCCTTTATAAATTCTCACCTCGAATCATTTTTCAAACTCGTCTCTATGTAACGGTGGATCAGCTGGTGTTTTCTTCTGGCAGTGTAATATTGGGAATATCTGCTGGGATGGAATGGAGAAGGTCAAGGAATGAACAAGCGGGGCAGGTTCGAGCGATCATACGTAATCAACTAATATCGGGATAAAGAGAGAGACGAGGGTCCAGGCGAGAAGTTACCCGACGCAATGTCGTAATGGAAGGAAACAGTTGGGGCCACACTGTCGCCATTTCGAGAGCCAAAGCCCTCGGTGCTAGCTGGACTGCTCGCTTCGCGAAGGCAAGTTATTGGGTCCGCAGCTGTCGCAACCCTCGCCCGTTATGGGGTAGCGAGTACTCGAGTCGATTGTCACCGGCTACCTCGTCGTCGGGGTCAGACTCATCTCACCGTCGGGTCGAGGGTTGATACCCGCTCGCACCGTAGCTAACACCCTCTCCGTCTACTTGCCGCCCTTTCTTCCCAGTCGGGCGCGACTGGCCCCTTGCGCCCATCCCGATTTTCACCCCATCTCCACCCACCCCCGTAGCCCGCCCTATGCCCGCTCGAGAGAGGAAGGCGTCAGCTTGTAACAGTCTCTTAAACTCCGAAAGCGGAGCCACTATATGTACCAACTGCTGACGCCGTTATAAACTGCCACCCCCGCATGCTCTCTTTCTCCCGCGCACTCCTCTCTTCCAGTAATGTCGGTATCCAAGCCACCCTGCTGGGAATAACAGCCTGCTCGCTTTCTCCGTGCGTTAACATCTCGGCTCGATATAAGTCTCGACGAAAGAACGTCTCCATTCGGTGGCCCAGCTGCTCCAGACTCGACGTATCACCATTGTTAATCCAAGCACCGACTGAATCAGTTGGAATGTGCGTTTAAGGCTTAAAGTTGCCACCAAAGAAATCTATGTGGAATAAAAGGCATAAGAACGAGTTCTGTGGCTGGTAAGACAGTAGCCCTTTGGTGTTAGCATTTTTCAAGTGGAAACCAGTGGCGCGTGGTGAGTCTAAAGAATAGGTCCACTTACCACCATGTTATCTGACGTGAATGCGCTTGTTTTTAAGTATATCACTAGGCAATCCCATCTATTCCATGCGACCAGCCACGAGATACACACCGGACGCACCGGCCTTTTGGATCTCAACGGTGTCCCAGGCGTGCTTTATTCCGGTAGCGGTGCGTAACTGCTTTTTATTTAGATTTCAGGAGTCTGAGAATGGGAGTGCGGAGCGTGGTAGTCGGTGGGCTGCTGCGGAGACGTATTCCTGGTCGTAGAGGAGATAAGAGGCAGTTTAGATTGACCGCTCGTCCTCTGGATGGCCCTAAAGCGTCTCGTTTACCATCTCCGAGTCGTGAAATCTTTTCCCTACATCTAAGCCACCACTTCTGTCAGAGCACCTTCGCGGCAACCTCGCATGTGTGTACATACATTCTCTTCCGCGCATGCTATACCGTTTCTCATTCTCAGTTACGACTTTCTTGGCACGCACCCTCCTCTGCTTTTCCTTACCGGCCGCAAAATATCGATGATTTCCAGTCGGAGATTTGGCGGCCGTTCGAATGGCCTCTAGAAAAGCGAGCGTACGGTGGATGCTTCGCCACCAATACCATGTGAGGAACTTGAGAGAGAAATAGAGTGATAGAAAGAGAGAGGGGCAACGGCAGAGTAGAGGATCGAAATTTTTATCCGCGCGAAATAGAATACGCGTGTGGTTTATGGGTTTACGCCACGGGGGGATTGCACGGGGTTCGGTGCCAGTTTTTTATACCGCGCCGCCTGGTGGTTGTTTCTCTCTTTTCTCGCGCCTCCGCTCCTCGCGCGCGATAGACAGAGAGAGAAAGAGAGTCCGCTCTCTCGCGTATGCAACCAGGGAGAGCACACACACACGGTAGGGGTCTTCCTCGTAGCCTCGGTGTGTGCGCGGAATTTGAATCCGCTTGTAATAAAATCCGAGCTTTATGCGACGGGCCTGCTAGTGGCCCCGTGCGCCTCGCTCACACTCGCCCAGCTTTACCTACGAAAAGGTGGAACCTATACACACAGGTAGAGATATTCGCCAGCAGTCTTCTCTCTGTATAGGTGTTCGGTTGGATCTTCTTGCCACTCCGGGCAAATATAAGCGTTGGTCAGCGATGCGGCCACGGGCCACCGTGCCCCGTGTTCCGGAGATGTAAATAATACCACGAAATTGCTACCATCCCAACCACCCCCCTTTGCCTCCCCTCGATCCCTGTATTTCTCTCCCTTCTCTTCCTACAGCGCCAGGCTTTTTTTCCCCCCCTCCCTTTTGCTGGCCGGGATTTTATGCGCTCGAACTCGACTCGGCATCGAGCAGAGAAAGAGGAGACCCTTCTGCCCGATGACGCTCATTATAAGGGCACCAAGAGCCGGAAACATTTTTCAGTTAGCAGCGAGAACGCCGGCATTCGGACGAGAGCCAGTGCTAAGCGAAGTTACGCTAGAGTTAGGAAAAAGGCGAGCCTCTGACGGATTATGCAAATACAGTTACAGAGATTATGCTAATAGCCCGGTGAATATATGTAATGGCAAGAGCTCGCTCTTTCTCGCGGCTCGCTTTAAAGTCCAATTCCGCCCGATTCTTATATCGTCTTGATGCGCGTGCCGCCCCTACCGCTTAATGCCAAGAAATTTATTATTATCGAAATGTTAGTCCCCCTCGAACTATAAAATATCCTTTTACTAAAAATCGGTAAGCAATTAAGGTATTTTAAATTCTGTTCGATTATAACCCAAAAGAAAATTCAATATCGATATATATGCAGTACAGCTATTTATTACCAAAGCTCCAAGGTAATATATGGAATGCAAACAGTCAAGTATAAATATGTGTATAAAAGAAGGGATTGCATCAAAGTGCACGGCATTAGTACTTCACTCGAAGAGTACTTATCCTCGCTCACGATCAAAGGGCGGAACTTTTTGAGGCCACGGATCATAAAGAGACGATATGGGATCGAGCGTGGAAGCAAACGGAATACCGCAAACAAATTCGCAAATGTCGCCGCGAAAGAAATCGTGTCTTTACGAGTGGATGCGAGGGGATACCTGTTCGCTTTCGGTCACGGTGTATCTGTCACGCTTATGCCGGACTGTTGGCGGCGGACGTGAACGTGGAGGAAGAAGAGGATAGCGAGGTGTAGCTAAAAGGGGGGGAAGGGAGAGGAGAGGTTGCCAAGAGAGAAGGGATGCCGGTGCAGTGGTACGAGTCCTCCGGTAATTTGTAATTCGCAGGTGGGAAGCGAGGAGATGCGAGATATCGGGAAGATTTACTGGAGAGGAGCGCGGCCAACGAGTAGACATGCCATGCCTTGTTGAAACTTTTTGCAAGCGACGCGCCGATCTTGCGCGCGCTCGCTCGCGCACGCGGCTCTAACGAGATGACATTTAGAACCTCAGAGGTGGACACTTTTATTTCCCCCTGTTCTTCCGCATTAGTTCGAGAGACGGCCGCTTTGTTAATTAAGAAACCGAGCGCGAAGAGTGGACGGCCCGAGTTCCCTGGGAGCATTTCCTCCCGGTTCTCAGGCATGCTTCGAGGGGCCTTAAACAATTAGCAGAGTTGCTTTTGACTGCGTTTAAATCAGCGGTGCGCGCATAAACCCGCTAGGCATCGCACTTGGCATCGCGATACTACTCCCTATCTCGGTAACGTAGAGCTTGACCGCAGGGTTAAGATGCATCGCGCCGGCATGCAAAGTCAATCCAACAGGATGAATACAATCCTCGGTGAAATCGAAGCATCTAATCTCTCATTAGGTGGCAGGGAAATTCACGTGTGCGCCGTAGGGGTGATCGTAGGTCGAGGTAGTAGAGAGACAGGCAGGGCGAAGGAGAGAGAGAGGGAGGGGTGAGCGCCTGGTATTCCGGGCGGTGTGTATAATTACCCTGAAGCGGGTGGAGAGGCTGGAACGTTGATAGCGAAGTCGAAGTAAATCGGATTACTCGGATATCATCTGCGTAATGTATGTATGCAGGCATGTATACACGGACTGGCGGATAGGCAGGCAGTTCTCTCTCACTCTCTCTCTCTCTGTCTCTCTGTGTGTCAGGCAAGGGAGAGCGGACGCTGGTAGTAGGGTGCCGGCTCCTCCACGCTCCAGGGAAATAAGGGTGGCTCGACCCGGCCAGATAAAGGGTGCACTGCACGCGCGCGCGCGTGTGTATGTATGGGGAATGCCCCAACTACGACATGTTTTTCTAGACAATTTGTTCGGCAACATTAATCACCGGGAGCCGTGCCACGAAAGCGCCACTCCTGGGGAAGGGTGGCCGCGCTATGGAAAACGTTGACGAGCGTCATAATCCCTTGCTTCTCTTTATTGTCGTCTTTCGTCCGTGCGATTCTCCGTAGCGAGGAAATAATATCTGCCTCGACAGAATACCCTCGATCTCTCATGGTATCCTGCGGTGTCTCTCGTACGAGGGCGGTGCCGGTGGAAAGTAATGTAAGAATTCCTTTACATTAGAAGTGTGTGTGTGTGTGTGTGTGTGTGTGTGTGCACTTGGAATTCGGTTTG
Organism: Ectemnius cavifrons; assembly: GCA_964023945.1. Classification (NCBI taxonomy): domain Eukaryota; kingdom Metazoa; phylum Arthropoda; class Insecta; order Hymenoptera; family Crabronidae; genus Ectemnius; species Ectemnius cavifrons. The sequence continues at coordinate 2,455,692 of OZ030386.1, read as the reverse complement.
AGCGGGAATAAAAATTATGACGAGTTCTCGTGTCGAAGGGAAATTGGTCTGTTTATTGAACATGCACTCGTAACTCGGTATTAATTCCTGCATATATTTTATACAGCTTGCATTAGCTGCGTTCGCAGCAGTCAGATGCAACGAACTCGTTTCTCGACCGACAATCTCTTTCTCTCTCTCTCTCTCGCGGAGCTTTAACTCGTCTCGCTTGTGCTTGAAGTCTAACTCCTCCTCCTCGAGGAAACTAGCACGAGGCGGAGGAGGCGGTGGCTGTGGCGGCGGCCAGCGCACACAATACCGTGAGATGATTATCTGGAAAACTAATTTCGTCGACACGCGCGTATTATTGCCGCTCGGCAACCCTGCCATACATTGCTCTTCATCCCCCTGTACCTTGAAACCCTCTCTCAGAATCCCTGGCGTGGATGAGGAGGACGGAGAAAGCGCAAGCGAGCACTACTACCTTAAGTTTCTCAGTCGTGAAAGAAATTACTTGCGTGCCAGTAGACGCTGACACCAAATCTTGCTGCGTGCCAGCTTTCGTGCTTGTTCTCTTACAACGTACATTGGAGGCACACGAGAATTCCGGGGTTATCATTTTCGACAAGTGAAGGCACAATGATGCAGCAAAAGACACATTTTCTTGGGAGAACAGTGGAATTGCTCGACAAGGTCTTGAAAGGAAAGACATACAATATTTAGGTAGATCCGATCTTTGTCCTGCTATTCTTGCGGCTGATCCTTGAATAGATCCCTATTCCCTGACCAATCTACTTATCGCCACTTCGAATGTATTCCACGCGATCGCTTGCTTCCTCTGCCCGCTTTCCCACCCCCTCGCGGACAAATATAACGGCCAACAATTTCCCATAAGCCCAGAGCAACGACGGACGTGGTCCAATGTCCATGCGGGAATACCGAAGGCGAGAGTTTCGTCTGCGTGTGCTTCTCTACCGGCTGGAGCTTTCCACCGCCGGATGGATTCTCGCGGCATGTGCACGTTCGCCGCCAGGGCTATTTGTAATTTTCATTATCTCTGCGTAAACGGGAACATTTAGGCGTCGCGGCACGTAGGGAGTTAATAGGGGAATCCGGCCGACTAGGAGGGTACGTCTCCGTTTTTGAGGGTTGATTCGGTTCCTCTCTCTAGGCAACCTTCCCATTTCTAGTATTCCGGAACCCTCGTCTTCCTACTTTATCAATATCCTCGCTTATTCAGTCGATAGAGAAAGTCAAGATGAAACAAAATGTCATCAGTTTCAAATGAAGGAATATTGATTGATTTTCCTTTGAAGGATAGTTAAACAAATAAAATTGTTATTAAAATAAAAAAGGTGTTAATACGAAGTCTTCTTATTGGTCATCGCTATCCCCGCTTCTTGATTCTAGACGCGAGAGGAGACGTCGTTCTCAGGCGCAGCAACAATTTCCCGAAATCTGACGAAATTGGCCCCCAAGGGCAGGAGGGGCGGCAGGACGGCCACGTAACGGCGTTTATTGGCTACTTTAAGGTAGTTTCTATGCGCGACACATTGTCGCTAAATAACGCGGGCGCGCGAGGCTGAGAACCAACCCCCTTTTCCCACCGTACCGTCGCCATTGCCTGGGCGAACGTTTCTCTTAGCGTAGCTCGTACATACATACGCGCACGCTATCCTATATTCTCCATACTCGTCCACTGTGTTTGTGTCTACGTTCACGTACGATCGGACGATGGGCGGAACAACAAAAGCTCCTGAGCTTCCACGGGAGATATGAGGGAGCGCCGTCCTCTCCTCCAGTCGACCAATATGCGGGCAGAAAGCTCGAAGATTCGACGAGGGTGATTGGAAGGCGTCGATGACCGTCTTCCTCTCCGTCTTCTTCCTCCTAGGGATTTTCCGCTCTTTCTCCAACGCTTCAAAGGAATTCTCATCTCCCACAGGATACGCCGGAAGTCAAGGCTAACGCCTGAAAGATATTAGATCCTCGGGCTGCGATGGAATTGGCGTTAGTCGAGGCATTTGCATCCATTTACGACAAATCTCGTGTTCGAATATTGGGATGCTCCGTGAAGAAGATAGGCTTCTCGGTGGATGAGGGTGAAGAAGAAAGAGAGAGAAAGGGTGGGTTAGTGTTTGGCGTAGTGGGGTTTGTATCGACAGGAAGGCCCGTCGCTGGAGTATATTAAGGAGAGGGCATAAAGCAATTTTCTCCGCATTGTTCCTCCTCGTCGGCCATTATCCAGGGCTTTACTCGGGGCCGACACCTATCGCACACACGAGCGGAGCCGCACAACACTCGGCTGCGAAAGGGTTGAGGCACCGAAGGCTCGTCCCCCTCGCTTGGCACTAGCGCTCTCTCTCTCTCTCTCTCTGTGTGCGTCCATGTCGAGAGGATCGTCAGGGGGTAATTCTCATTTGGGTGTAATCGCGCTCGCAAAACTCCATCGCACTTTCCTAATAGAGCCCACGGGGGAGCGCGGCTGGCTCGAATGACTCTTCCGGCTGCGCGAACCTCTCATCGTTACAGTTCCCGTCGACGTGTGCGCGTAACTATATACACACCACTCGTGTTCACGAGGGTTTGTAATGGGAGAGGTGCATTGATAATAGAGATGACGAACGCGATGCTCAGCTGCGGACAGATTCCAATTGTTTAAGCAGTGTAATCGTTCTAGAAATTACAGACTGTCGACAGTGCGTCGGTTGAACAACGGCTCCGGGCAATAACGTTGCACTTGTCAAATGGCAAGCAGCCCAAATTGCATGAAGCATGATTGAAAGCCAAAGCTCTAGGACTAAACTGGCAGATCGTAGCGATAGAACTCGGCCGAATTCCACTTATATCCTGAAACAGGCAGGCTTCCAACACAACCCCTGTTCAACGGGAAGCTCCAATTTTCGCGCGAACCCACCGTGAATCGAATTTCCGAACGTTATGTATCCGGCGATTCGTAATTTTCGTGAGCGGATCGGCGGATATGTGGTTTCTCGCATAGGTGGAGCATATGGTTGCTTTCTGTACTTTACATATCTCTCCACGGCGCACTGTTTTTCCATTTATTTTTCCATCGCTGGCTGCCTCGAGGAGGAAAAGGGTGTACCGTGTGGTTCAGGTGTATAAGAGATAGAAGCGGAGGTAGAAAGAGAGAGAGGGAGAATTCGAGATTATCGGTGAAGAAGCAAAGCGGAAACCGGTAACCCGGGCACGGAGCACCTCCATCACAGGCGATGTGGAGTAGAGCGGGTTACACCGACGACGCCATTGCTCGTGCGACGTGCATGTATCTACATACGTAGGAAACATCCGCGCGCAGTTTCCGGAACGCTACCCTCCGCGCCGCGTCCTTCTCCGCCTCCTCTCTTGCAGCGAGGCCGCCATCACGTATTCCTCCTACAACCACCTTGCTGGAACCCGTCGAATGTATACGCCTCCATGAGCGCAGGCCACCTATAACCAAATCCACGGGAGCACGAAACACGAAACACGTACGCACGCCAGAAGGGTTGTACGTTCCGCCAGCGGCGGGATAATCCTCCCTAATGACTGGCTCTCCGATCGCCGGCAACACGCGAGATACAAGTGCGCCATCCTTCGATCCCCATTTCAATTTGCCCTCGCGAATGCCTTGCCAATCGGAGATGCAATTCGATAAAGCTCGTATGGAGTCAGTGTGCTTCGCAATCGGCGAAGACACACCCTATAATTGCACTCTGATAAGAATTTAAAGAAGAAAATATGTTTGTTGGTAGCTTGTCTATTATGTGCAAATGAGTAGAATATGGTTTTGGAGTAATAATTAACTGGGCTAAGGATGAGAAGCGAGTAGAGAAGAGATAGAATGTCACTATAATAGTATGTAGCCGGTGTATGCGCGGAGTGTGTAGATCGCGCAAGTAAATAGGTGAGTTCGCTCTGGCGTGGATGGCTTAGTTGCCGCGATGGCACACCTGTGGAGCAAATTTACGAAATGTTTACGGGCGTCTGAAGGGCCGTGCGACCTCGCTGCTACGCTACTGCCACCCTCTCGCGGCAGGCACCCTGCGAGCGCACAATGCTGCGTCATTCGGTATTATTACAACACCGCTATCACCATCCTCGCCAGGACAGCCGAATATCCACTCTCTTCCTGTCTCTGGCTCCCTTCTTCCGGCTTCCTGCCCATCGAAATCCTTTAACCGACCATGCGGCATTTCGCTTTCCCTGTGCCGGCAGTTCCTTCGATAAATGATCTCCAGTATAGCACACTGGGCAATCTTTTATCTTACTGCTTTGGAATAGTACAGGAATTATCATTGAATCTTATTCTAAGCGAGAGCGGATCGTTTCTTTGGGGATTGCGAATGACCATTAAGAAAAATACATGATAGAGATAATTGACGACTGTCCCCGTGCGAATTCTCGCGGCACTTTATTCCCGCACGAACGATATGTATGGCTGTATCAATTACAACGAGGTATTCTCTTGCGCAAGGAGAGATCGGGCGTCCTTCTCTCATACGTGGAGTGCGCACGCGGTGCCCTTTTTCGAGCACTCGGCTCTCCTCCGGGCGCGCGGCGCGGCGTGTCTCGGTGTCTCCTTCCACCTTGAGTTATGAATGTCCCCAATTACATCTTAAAAGCTGTGCTCCATTAATTTTCACAGCTGCTGCCGCTTAATTGGGAGCCACGGCCTGATAATAAACCCCGGAGAGCTTGCACCCGGGGCCCACTACTGCGTTTATGGCCTGCCAGTGAGCGAGCGAGCCAAAGACACACCGGCACACTCGGAGAAAGAGAGCCAACATTCTCCACTGGATTGCCATCTTCCCAGAGACACGAGCGCATCGATCGGCCACCGGTTTACACCCTTCGTTCATTCTGTCCTTCTCCTTTACGACTCTGACCTTGATCCTGGCGAACGTCACTCGACTAGCTTCCAAAGTCAATCTCAACTATTTTCAAAATTCAAAGACTCTACGAATTAATAGTTTTTTTTTTAAATTCTGAATTAACATTCGACCGTGGGAAAGGAGATACTAATCGCAATGGGTGCGGGTCCCATAAAGCGATAATGGTACGATCTTGGAAGGTAGATCGGACGCCATAAACCTTGCCAGGTTTTTCCAATAGACAGCCGGTTAACATTAGTAACGGCATTACAGATATATTTTCGTGAGGACATTCACGGGAGGTCTTGCATCGCCAGACAGGCATAAATCGGATCGCCCAGAGCATCAAACGGATATTAAAAGTAAGCGATTGGGTTGTGGCTGCGATTTGCATGTGCTCGTTACTCCATTGAATTGCTCGCAGCGCTCGACTATACGTGTGTATATATGTATATATATATATATATTTCGCGTATAAGGGCGCGATACTCCAAGCGCCTCATCGCATGCATACCCTACTGTGATACCAGCAATATCTTCCGCAATGTACGATGGTATGTTGCAGGGCGATTGTGTGTGAAAGAGGGAGAACGAGAATCTGTACAAATTCCTGAAGGAGTCGGCGCGCAACTTTGTGCGTGGTGCGATCGATGTATGCTCTCTCGAAGAGCGGTGTTAGAGCGAGAAGCAGAATCCACCCACCGGTTAAACTTTTCCGTCGTCCTCGGAGCTGCGCGAAACGTCTCTCGCGGTAATATTACCCGAAGCAAACGACCAGGTAAGCAGCCAGGGCCGCGCTCGCCGGTCCGCCACCCAAGTGGACCTTGTTAGCACGGATATCGTGGCGATACACCACCCAGAAACCGGAGAGCAACTTCTACGCAGAGAGAGAGAGAGCGAGCGAGAGAGAGAGATCGTAAGCGGACGAGCGGACTCGCACCGGGGTAACGAGAGATATCCGCGAGAGGCGCAGTGAAAAAGGGAAAAGCAAAAGGGTCCTTTGTGGCTTCATTATCGAGATAATGCCAGGTGCTACGCTTTACGGCGTTGCATCCTCCACCACTCTCTCCACTCTGATCTCCCGCATAGAGAAGAAAGTCCAGGAACAAAAAAAAAATAGTAGACTTACACCCTGGATCTTCCAACGGGAAATGAAGTAAGCAGTAGTAAGCGCGTTTCCTACGGAACGGACCATAAGTCCGGTTCATTGGGCAGAGGCATCGTTCCTCGAACTGGAGTTCGCCTGATGCATGGGGTTGTCGCGTATCGAGTCATGTGTCATTGGGCGGCTGCGGTACGGTGGCGGCTCGCGGAGGCCACCGTATGCCACGGGGGTGAGTGCTCACCCCTCGAGCGTGGAAACCGAGACGAAGGAGCGGATCTCGCGCCGTAGAAAAAAGGCAGTTGGAAGAACGAGCGAGAGACGAGGAGCGGAGAGGAGAGGAGAGAGAGAGAGAGTAGGTGGGGCAATGGCCCGTGAACCAGCGGCACGACGTAATGACGCGGCTCTCCTTTCAAAGATTGCATCGCAGGAAAAGCCCCGTGCGAAGCTGCCGCTTTCTTTCCCTTTCCTTCGGGCAGCACCCCTGCGTCCGGGATCGCCCGGTATACCACCAGCGAGCGAGCCCCCCCTCCCCCCTCCCCTCTCTCGTCCCTCCGTGCCCTCTAGCTTCGTTCCTTCTGCAGGAATCGATACGATGGCTCCAAGAGTCCGGGGGTTTTACGTTAAAATACCGGAGAAAATAATGGCCCGATGTACCTTCGTACGCTGGAAGTATGGCCTGCGCTTCGTTCGCTCGAGCTGCGAGCGAACGAACCGCTTGCTTCATTCCTCTCCTTCTTCCTTCTAGCCGACCCTTCTCTCGCTCTCTCTCTTCCTCCAATTTCTCTACCCTCGTACTCGTTCTCCTTCATCCTCCCATCGTCTCGTGTCTCTCTCGCGTAGTTCAATCTACGGCACCGGTCCTCCAACCGAATTACCATGCACCGGGAGTGCATCCCTCTAATTGCACCTCGAGCTCGATCGGCTTCGAAGCGGCGTACGGGGAAATTGGTAGGAAGGTAATTCATCCTGCCGCGGGAGATAGCCGACACGTACGGACTCTCGAAAGATTCTCGAAACAAGCTGGCTGGATTCGGTCACGGCGATTACTAGGTCGGAGCGCGGAGGAATATAGTGAGAATAGAGAGCGAACGAACGAACGAACGAGGGAGTGAGTGCAGGCTGGGAAATGTGGTAGGAGTAGAAAGAAAGTTTTTAAGAAGCTTTTGATTTGATTTCGCGTCGGTCGCGTAGAGCAGGTCGGTGCAGGCTGCTTCTTTATTTAAAGTTGTAAGAACCAATTTAAAAATCCGATGCTCCTCCTCTTTCCACTCGGCGGAGCTGGGTCAATTTCCCTCTCGCACTTTGTACTTGCTAGCGGGACTGATGGAGGAGAACAGAGCGCATCCGTCCCAAGTTAAATCCGGAAATCTTGGCTAAAAGAAGCAATTATAGAGCGAGCCGACTACAAGCAGGGAGATACCAGTGGACCGATAAGGAAAACTGATCACTCGCCTTCTTTCCTTCCTCGCAGACCCTCTGCTACTAGCGCGATTGTCCGAAGACTCGGTTCTCTTTTTCCCTTCTGCTGTTCACCCTTTCTCTATCTTTCTCGGACCGCGGAAAATAAGAGCTGCCCCTGGCAAGGCCGGTAAAAGCATTCTACATTCTTTTACCTTGAGCGGAGAAAAACTTAAACGGTAAACTTTTGTGCGAACCGCCATTCCGCCGGCCGGTGGAACTTGCCGAAGGACAAAGGGCGCAACTCTTCCTCTTTCTCTGTATCCCCTTTTGAGTACTTCTTCTCGTCCTTCGTCTCTCTGTTCCGCTGGCAATAATAGGTGTTTCTATTCTCGGAACGACTTCCACACTGCCTTTAGGCATCTTTGGTGCGCGCCTACCCTCCGACTTCTCCTTTAACCGCAAGATGCTTATTCGCGCGATCTGTCACGCCACGAGATAACAAGACTGTCGCGAAACTACGCTTGGGAGGTAATTTAGCTGAGAAATCGAAAGTGACGGTTCGGCTAGTCGAGCGGTTGTACAGTCAGAAACTTGAATTTACTTCGGCCACCCTTCTCGGCTGGCTTCGTGACCCTCGGAGGAAGTGCTGCTCACCTCGACGCCTTGCAATTAGTTAGATATTAAATTCGAATTCGATAACGCGCTAACTCGAATATATTAGAGCCTAGGCGTGCGTCAGCCGTATACGCGGCGACTACTTCTGAGTGGCTGGTGCCGGGAGAGAATTAATTTCGTTGGCGCGCCTGTGATTTGTCAGGGGATCTCCCGTAACGCGGGCGCGTCTCTCCGGGTAAATGACGTCGGCGTACTCCCGCCGCTTTTCCCGAAATAGACGAGGGAGAGAGCCGCTCGTTCTCGCAAAGATCCCCGAATTCGCCCCGAACTTTCGGGGCCTAATTTTCACGAGCCGGTGATCGATCACGCGAGAGCGTTCTCTATACTATCGGTCGCACTTTATTCGTGCCGGGTGCGCAGAGGCACGTGCATAGGTTTCCAGGGCTTTGGAGAGAGGCGAAAAAGGGAGCTGAAATGGTGGCGCGCCCGAGCTTTTACCCGACCCTACAGAAAAATACCCAAAGAGTCGACCGACTGAATTTCCCTTCAGTATCCTGCGTTACTACTCTGCCTCCGTTTAGTGCTCACTCTCTTTTTCTCTCTCTCTCTCCCCTTTACACTCGAGGCTTCTCTCCTTATCGACAAGCAGCGACTTTTCGTGTTTACCAGCGCGGAGATGAAGTGGCAACGATACATCAGTCGCGAGGTGGTCCCGCGACCCTCCCGCGGCGCGTGCAACAACTATGTTTATGTATAAGTCGCCTATTGCCGGTTCGGACCCTGCGCAGACACGCGCTCCGATATTTTCTCTCATTCACCGATTCAGCCCCGGGGGCCGGGAGGCGGCGGATGCTGACAATGACAGAGCGCAGTTTGATGCGACCGGAGAGCGAGCAAAGGATCGGCGCAATCATGAAGATTGCTTGCCAAGACTCTCTCTCTCTCTCTCTCTCTCACTCTCTCTCTTCCTCTCCCTCTCTTTCCCGGCATGCGATCCAATGCTCGGCGAGAGCATTGATAAATTTTGTTGGTGCCGCGTAGAAAAAGCGATCTCGAGCAATGAGGGCAACATTGAGATAGGACGCGAATCGCTCGCATGGTCGCGCCGGTGGCTAGTTTAATCCGCGTATTTTCGGAGTTCCGCATTCCGCTCTGCTTTGCCGGGCAGTTCGTCATCTCGTTGGATTCGCAGTCAGGCGTGGGAGCAGTACGCGCCGCACTCGGGCGAGAGCCGCTGGCCAGCACCGGAGAGAAGAGGAGGATGGTTGCACTGTGCACCGAGGATGAGCCGGAGGATGTAGGTTCGGGGGTGGTTTGGCTTGGTGGGTAGAGAGAATGCTAGATAGAGTGAGAGGGAACTGGAGCGTTGAGCGAGAGGGAGAGAAACGGGTGAAGGGAGGCAGAGAGCGTGTTTGCAGATCCTCTATCGGGCGCTTCAGCATCCCCGATCCAGCATCCCCATTCCCAGCAGCCCGGCTTCACCTCCACCGCCACCTCCATTCGGCCCTGAAGCCTGGATGGTTTGGGGCAGAGCGGCAGGCGGCGCGAGGCAGATAAGAGAATTGCACTGTCAAGCCGGAATGATATATTTGACCAACATTTCCATATAACCCCAGCGGTGGCGCTCTCTCTCTCTCTCTCTACCTCTCTTCCTCTCTCGCCAGCTCTGCTCCCTTCTCTCGTCCACTCCCTCTTTCTCTCTCTCTCTCTCACTTGTACCCGTCCGCGCGCGCGCGCGCGCGCATCTCTCCTCTCTTACTCCCGGATTCTTCTCCTCCTTCTTCCCTTGTTTCATTTCTTCCCTTTTTGTCTGCCGCTCTTTCTCTCGGTACACCCAGCCAACCACCCCCTCTCACCCCCGAGCTCTGCTCTCTTCTCCTGCTTCGTCAGTCTCGCGCGCTCTTGTATGCACGCACTCTTTTCTTCATTCTCTCATTTTTACATTGCCCGCTGGTTATCCTAGTCTCTCTTATTTCCCGCTGCCGTTCGATCTGTTCGACCCGACCCCTTCCTTTTTCAGCATTCGTCCATTCCTGCCACGCTTTCCCAGCACCCCCGAAACCACCGTGAACGCTTTCCTCCATTTCACATGACCGTCTACGTGCGTCGGCTCCTCCGGGCGGTGCTTCCTTCCCTCGATTTCCTCGATTTTCTTGCAGCCCTCTTTTTCTTCACGGTTCGATCTCTTACCGGTGCCGGGTTGCCTCGAGCGGAGGCGTTGAATTGCACCGCACCGAAATTACGTTCAGGGCCAGCGCGCTTATTGACAGTTTTATACGCCGACATTCTTATTACAAATCCGAAGGTGCACGTTGCGCCGGTGTTTCGCTAGCTAGAATCGCTTTCTCGATACTACCGGCAAAAGAACCCAATTTTCTCAAACCCTTGGACCAACCTACCGTTTGGGAAAAATTAAGGGAACGTGGAAGACAAGTATAACTAAAAATACGAAAATCTACAATCAAGAGCCAGGAAAGAATAATAAGAATATGAAAATTAAGATACAAAAGAAAGAAGATGAAGCTACATTGTTGCAAAAGGTTGAATTCTACTCTCAATTCGGGTTAAAATACAGAAGGGTCGCATTCACCTTTGGAAACAACGGGAGAGCACCTAATACGCTCGCACCGCCAAGAGTACAAGACAATACAATTTAGATAATTAAACAGATATCAGCGCGCTGCTATCTGGTTGCGTTAATGCAAAACAACGCCGTGCACGCTGTCTCGTAGAACTCTTTTGGCGCGCCACCCACCCTCCGAGATCCTTGGAAAATGGGATTGCGTCGTAGATCTCGAGCAAATTTAACTGTCCCAGCATACCTAATCTCACTGGGAACTGGAAAGTCCTGGCGGCGGCTCTTGCTTCACGCTCAAAGTAGAAATGGTGCGAGCGAGCATCGAGAAGGAAAGTAGTCGACGAGATGATGCGATTGCCATCCGAAATTAATCAGCATTGACTAACCAGGTGTCTGGGCAGTCGCAATCAATTCATCCGTGGTAGCTTTATCGCACGACTCAGATCGGAATCGGGCAGAAGAAACTTGCCTACTGAAATCAACCGAGTCACGCTGACACTGTGCTTTATACATCGGGCAGTCCTCCTCTCTCTGGCAACGATCTATCATCGACACACACTACACGTAATACTGGCTGCAGACTGCAGTCGCAGGTGTAGTTCATGAAGCGGGAACTTTATCCTCGGTGTCTGTTTGATGATATTCATGATTTAGAAGCGCAACTCTTTCCTACATTGCTGATCTATCAAGATCGGCTGATAGAAAAGGGAAAGGAAAATTGCAACGTGCCATTTCGTTCTCAGCTTTATATCGCTTTTCATTATTTATTGAACCTTACCGGTGAAAAATCTATGAGAAAGTTATTCCAGAGCTTTGATCTAATCCTTTAGTAATTAATAGTACGTCGAGGTTTACTTCTAAAGATTTCATAAAAGATTCGACCTTGGATATATTTCATGTAGTGCAGTATAATGCATTCGTTTGTAAGCCGTCGATTCTATTATGCTTTAACGGCGAAACACCAAAGGATTATGTAGAAGCAATTCTTGGTGGTATTCGGTTTGGTCGACGCCTAATTCTGAATGCCTTTTCCTCGCGGTAACAAGCTTACGAAACAAGACGTATGTTCATAGAAGCCTTGCCGTGAGCGGAGCCGGCGTATCCGACTGGCATCCCCGTGGCAGCGATTTGTCAAAAGCTGCGTGGCGCCTGTCATTCGTCTCTTTACTGGGCGATCGTTAACGAAACGGAGAAACCGGGGGATAGATAGAGCGAGAAGGTCGTTCTCCTTCTCCAAAAGGAAGAGGAGAGAAGGCATGGGATGTACGGCGATATTATCTCTTCCATACCGCGGAGCCGCAAGTTCCCTGTGGCACGGTCGGGACCCCCCGACGAGCGCTGCGTGTGTTAATTTGAATCGAGAGAGATTACGCGTAGGACCCCCGTGGTGTGCAGCCATTTTGTATCAAAATGTCGATAAAGGAAGTCAGTGGTTGGCCTCTGTGGCCCCCGCGCGCCGCTCGTCAGTTGGCTGTCTCTTGAATCCAAGGACACCTTTTATTCGAACACGCTCTATTTCAGAAGAAATTTGAAATCCGTTGAACGAAAGGTGTGCTTCATTTTCATATTCCCATTTTCTACGCTTCAAATTTCATTGAGAAGGGAGTGGAGCCCCATGGCGTGCAATAAGTGACGGTCTGCAATTAAATGGCAATATGCCAGTAGGACGGGAGCCAGAGCGCGCGCGTTCCGAGAGAGGGAGAGAGAGAGTGAGAGAGCGCAGGGTGGGACTAGTCATTTGTTATTGTCCTTTGTCGAGCACCTTGCACCGATCACCGTACAATGCGAGAGCGTCATTCGCCGCGACGGGCATTTACAGGGGCCGACGTCGTTGCCGCCCGTCGTAGCATCACGTCGATCATTGCCAGCCGAGATTAATTTAATCCACGGCTTAGCAGATTTCGTCGGGCGCGATGCTGCTTCCTCCCTGCAAGCTCTCTGCTCGCTGCAGCCGAATTTCCTAGATGAAATTCACTGTCAGGAGGATGGGAAGAGGAGGGGCCAAGAGGCAAAGAGCAGAGAGAGCAGAGAGAGCCCCGCCGAAGATCGATAGGAATTTGGCCGAAAGTTATTGGAGTCCCTCTTGGTGGAACGTAGTCGCTAGGTACATTCCACGTAGCGAGCCGGCATTAACGGATACCTAGGGACGTTGAACCGAACTCGGAGAGAGATTTATTCGAGTGGCCGATCTAGCCACCACCTGACACCCAAGAGCAAGAGGGGCCGGAGCCCAGACAGTCCAAGAGAAAGAGAGAGATAAAGATCGAAAGAAAGACACGCGGAAGGAAACGCGCGGCCAGAAACCGCCGGGGATGAATTTTTCCACTTCCCACCCCGGCACCATTTTCTACTCTTTGGGAAAGATCGCCGTGGACAAGAGTATTCTCGCGACTAGGGAGAACGTGATTTAAGACGTTTCGCTCTGTGACAAGCGTGTACCGCGGATATACCGAATATCCCAGGGATATCGCGTTCTTCTTTCTGGCGTGGCATAGCTGGCCGGGCCGGGCCACGGCTCTCCACGGGAGTAAAGGAAGAAAGAAAGGTGGACGAATGCTGGGAAAACAAGAGGAAGGCAGGGGAGGATGATAGAGAGAAAGAGAGAGAAAGAGAGAGAGAGCGCGGGCGTTATATCATCGCCGACATCGTGTAATTCTACTCGACTACGGGGCGCGATATGCCCTCTTCTGTTCGCGGCCGGCACACTCTCTGCACCCCATAAATATCTCGGAATCGCCGTGCCCGTGCCCTTCGTTGTTCTCCCGTTGCTCGAACACATCGTCGGAAACGTGGAAACACTGGTCGCGACCTTATGTTCCGCGTACCGGCAACACATCGCGCGCCCGCGCGCTTCGCCAAAGTGGCCCAGTTATATCACCCCGACTCTCTTACAGGTCTCCGGCGATCAAAGACGCCGTGCCATGTGCCTTCCATTCTACGCAATACTTAATAAATAACAACGACTTAGGAAAAATCTAATCCTTATTCCACAAGGATTGATTTCAAATTCTCATACGAGTGGAGAGAAATTCAGGTCGAAAGAACTGATCGAAAAACTAGTAGGTTTACCGGGTATTTGGAGCGGAGCTATATCTGTGCTGGTGCGTGTTTCGCAGGGAAACTGGGAAACGTGAAAAAAGAGAGTGGCAGGCGAGTGCAGCATGATTTTGTGGAGCGGACACGAAGCGATAACTGGAGCGGTAGCACCCGATTTCCCGAATCCGCGTTTCCGGACGCGATGTATAGAGAGTCGAGCGCGAGAGACACAGAGAGAGAGAGAGGGAGAGAAAGAGAGAGGAAGGGAGAGAGGGCTGCGGCAGGCTGCGTATTGCGGATACACGTCCTCGTGGAGGACGGCAGCACGGGCAATCAAATGCTCGCCGGAGCGTTTCGCGCTATTTGTCTCTGCGGAAGACGAGCGGACGCCAGCCGCCGGTTGCGGGGAATCGTTACCAGGCTGCGACTGGTCCCGGCCGGCCTCCAGCGTCGAGCGATCCGGCAATTGTTTGATGCACGCCCGATTAAACGATCATTGTGCGATTCCGCGGAGCTGCTGCGGCTACGGGAGCAACCAGCCAGCAGACTCTGCCATGCCGATCTAGCGGCGATCGAGCCGGAGGAGAGTCAAGCAACCCCCGCTACATTACGTTTCCCACCTGCGAGAGATATTAGTCGCGTGGCTTCGTTCGCTAGCCGCAAATATTCGCCCCGCATTATTCCCCGCCCTCTCGGCCTTCCACTTTCACCCGAGCTGCCTGCCTGACTGGTTGGCTGGTTGCCTCGCGAGACTCCATGCACCTCGAGTCGCTATAAATTGCCCTCGTTATCGTCGCGTTATTGTGCAGCTATCCGTGCTCGCGCTATCTCCCCGCCACAATTTATGCCGGCACCTCCGACGCCCAGCTGCCGCCCGCTTGTTCTCTTCTTAACGACACTCCTCATCGGATTAGCTTCCGAGAGATCGGTCCCGCTCGAGACAAAAGGTTCACTGGGTCATCCTCCGCTTGCACGAATCTATCTCCAACCCCCGCCGCGCGCACTTTCTCGCCACGAGGATCCTATGTAACTGATGCGAGAAGAGTTAGTCACCCCGCGCAGCGACTATGAAAGGAGAAGGTTACTTCCGACGGAAACGAGCCCCCTCGCTATTCTTTGTGTTACTCGCCGCGAGCTTGTTTATCCTCGCCCTTCTGGAAACAACGTGACGACGTTGTTCCATGGTAGATCTATCGTGGACCTCCCTTTGTACCAGTCTTATTAGCACGATGACAAGTAAAGCATGACGGTGTGTCTCTCTATGTCAATCGTAAAAAAGGAAGTGAACGGAAACGAAGAAACGATCCTGAGGATTCGGACAGTTGATACACGGAATACAATGTTCCAATCATTTCTGACAATCTTCTGATAGATTGCAAGGTTTTGCGGGAAAACAGACACTCTTACCGTATACGGATGATCTTTGGTATCCAGAGTCAATGTACTCACCTGTAACAAAAAGAAAACGTCTTTGTTAATATTAATTTCACATATATCTAATATAAAAAACACTTGTATAAATATTTCTTTAACTTTCTCCGATGAAGAGCTTTGTTTTCAAAGAAAAGGTGTTTGGTAGAACGAAAGAGTTATGTATCGTAGGAAAAAATGCGTCGGGACGACGATGATTGTCGGGGATACGAGTTGTGCGTCGAGGTAGACACCCGTATCATTATGTCTTCGTCGGTACCACGAGATCTCATCTGCTCGCGAGACATTTACAACAACGGAGAAAGAGAGAGAGAGAGAGAGAGAGAGATCTGGCCGAGCAAGGTGAGAAAGTTGCAGGAGTCTCTCTCTCTCCGCAGACAGAGAGGAAGAATTTCAGGATGAAAGAACGAAACGAGACAGGATTGGTGAGAATGCGAGAGGTGGTGCTGGATTGCATCGGTTGCTGGAGGACTCGTGAGGGTTTGTTCACACGCGTAATCACTGTCCTGCGGAGTATAAAGGGACGCCTGGGGTCAAGGACGCCAATGTGAAGCGTGATGAACAGCGCTGAGTCTAAGCAAGCTTGGCTGGATGGACAGGAGTTTTACGAGTTCCCACTCGAAGGAGAGGCGACCAAATGAGCGCAGGTACAAGAGGACACGACGGTCCTTGGGAAAAAAGGACATGGTCGAGTCGCACTTCGGCAAATTCGCGAGATGCCAGGACCCTTCGCTTGGCTCTCGTATCAGGTTCCACGGCGCGGTAGGTACCCGGCCCTATCGCGATCTTCGACATTCCATCTGCGTGGCCGAAGTGTTCCTCGCGAGCGAGAAGTACTCTTGGACATCCTGCGACATGGACCACTCTAAGTGGCCTAAGCTTCAGAGTTATTCTCAGATTATTCCAACAACATTCCTCGTACAAAGTGTAGGTAGACAAGACTCACTTTGACAGTGAATTGATTGGTGATAATTCAGGAAATTTTGATGGAATACATTTCTATGAATTTTTGGATGATATATTTTGTCATTAACCATAGTCAGCCTTTTTGAAATTAGTTCAGACACCCCACGAGTTCTGCGAACGATAATAATCTTTATGCTTGTTCACAATTGCCAAAGACACCAGTGGGGATCAGTTACGCGCGATGCTGACTCTAAATCAGTTTGGCGTGTACCATAATTTTCCCGGTGTAACGGAGACACTTTCGATATGACAATATTCATGTAGAGGCCGGCAGGGTTGGCCCTGTTTTTCGAGGCATTAATATTGCCACGGCTGGGTTCGTTCGGAGAGGAGAAATTTAGTCGGTCGCACTTGAGCGGGTGTGATGCAACGCGTGAGAGGCGAGCGTCGATTAAATTGGTTCGAGAGGACAGCTGCGCGACAACACACCATCCGATCGTTCCTCTTCCATTTGAATTCATCGATAGAATCATAGTGGAAATAAGGTGGGACCTTTCACCTGCCTCTACCTTTGCATTATGCACGCGCGCGCGCGCCTGCCCGCCCGCCTTCGCCCGTTCGTAGATAGCGAGCGAATAACGACGCGTCGTTCTCGGAAAATTAACGATCGGTGCCTTGCTCGATACGTGTTGGATTAAGCGCGCGCTGCTCACGACGCGAGGCAAATTCAATTCGACACGTGTGTCTGGCACCGCAAACGCGCGCGCGTTGCCCAACCGCGCTCCAAAGGCGTCAGTTCGTAAATAATTTCGAGTGCCAGGCGCGCACTATAGTGCAATTAGAGAATCGAGCAACGAATTCAACCTCCATTAGGAGCCCCTTATATCCTCGAGCTTAACTCACTCGTTCTCTTCGGATTTGATACACGCCGATTAATCAACGCGCTCTATTCCCTCACATTTGTCATCGACCTGGAGAATTGAATTGGGAAGTATTGGCCTCGAGGGGATGGCCGATTGAAACATTTGACCCCTCGACAGTGCAAGCGGTATGTTAGCGAGAGGGATGGTAAGATGCCGAAAAAGTTTGTCCAAGTTTTGCCGGTTGCGACGCGTCGGAGTCTCATGGCTAGGAGAGCGAGGGATCTTCCGTAAACTCTCCGACGTGGAGAACTTTGAATTCAGCAAGACTTTCTAACACACACTTCTCTGCCCCTTCATCCTCTTTCCAGTGGCACCCAAGCCGAGCGTTTTCGCTGATCACGCTGCGCGAGAGAGGGAATTCCGCTCGTTCCCTGAATAATTGCAACCACCCGCCACTGGTGGATGCAAGGTACAAGGAAGAGAGCGAGAGCGAAAGCGAAAGAGTGAGAGAGAGAGAGATGGAGAGAAGCGGAATCGCGGGCGAAACTTCGCGTCTATTATTACCGCGATCGCAAGAATGCCGAGAGAAAAGCGACGGGAGCAGGGAGTTCCCCCGAGACGAAGAGGGCGAGATACTAAACAGGGAGAACAGCGTGAGGAGAGAAGAGGAGAGAAGAGAGGAGAGACGAGTGCCAGGGCGGAGGAAACGAGGTACAGCTAACCGAGGAAAAGGAGGCGAGCAACTCCCTACTTACGTAATTTTAAATTAAACTGTGACGTTTTCAAATTAACGTTTTTGCCGGAGCCGCGCTCCACCCCGCCCTTCTTCCCTCCTCCGCAACCCCCTCGGCCGAGGCTCGCGAATCCCCGGACGAGAGGCAGGCAGCTCGCGTTAGAACCCGAGGTAGAAACTTGCGATATTACGCCGTGCTTTTTTCCTTGTCGCTTTTTCCACCCCCGCCCTTCTCCTACACCTACCGTTTCCCACTCTTTCTCTCTCTCTCTCACTCACTCACTCTGTCGGTTGGTCGTCGCTCCCCTTCCTTTCTCGTGAGTCTTTCGAGCGGAGAGCCGCGAGCAGCTCCCCCGCAGGAGCAGGGCGAGCGCGGAAGCGCGCGAGCGTAATTTAGGTGCCAGGAAATTGGTTTTCTCGACAATGAAATAGAAGAATGCGATGCGACGAAGCCCCGAAGAGCTTTGCAAAAAAGGAAGGTAGAGAGAAAGAGAAGGAGAGAGAGCGCGCGATGCCGGAGAGAAGGAATGTCGAGGACGACGACGACGATGTGCAACGGGCCTCCTCTTCTCTCCCCGCTATCCCACAGGCGCACTTATAGCTCGAGGTAGTTGCAGTAATTGCGCTAGAGGACCGTGCCGGATTCGCGGCACACTTGGTTATTAAGGCGACGGTGTAGGTGGCTTCTAAGCGAAGTACGTAGGTGGAGGTAGGAGGAGGTGGCAGCGGTGGCCCGCTTGAATGAGAAGGTTCGCGGCGGTGCCGCACCACCGAACGAATTTCCATTCATGAAAATTCCATCGCGCCCGTCAGGGAAGCGGGAAGGGCCCATTGTGTGTGCCGACGTGACGCGTCCGTCCCGCTGCCATCGCCCGCCGCTCCGCGGAAAAAGGCATAGCGAGCTCTGACGGCCGCTCGCTCGATTCACGCGTTGCCCTGCGAGAATCAGCCCGAACCGAATCCACTTCCGCATCCTAATTTCGAGAACAAAAGGCCGGCTCGTTAGCGCCCGCTCGTCGGCACCACGAAGGACGAACTTTTGAGAAGGATACCCTCGTTTGCTAGCCCAATTACCTTGCACGATAGACTCATTCGGAATCCTTCTCTTCTGGCGGAGTGCAATACGTGTGGCCGCCGCCAGCGTACGGGGGAAGTTCCATTTCGAAATGAGAAAGATACGTCTGGCAAGAAATTCGGCCGAGAGATTGCAGCTTAATAGCCATACCGTAGTTCATTGAGATGAAACAAGGAGATTTGAAAGTGTGTGTGTGACGCTTCTATATGCATGAATTTTATGACAGTAAATTCCTGTAACAGTCATACAGGAATTTACTACCCTTCGAATACCTCTATTTGTGAATCATTCGAACATCCGCTAATCCTGCAAAACCGGTCAAAGTGTCGGTGGCGCCGCATCGCTGGACTCACGTGTATCGTCAGGAATCGGCCGATCTGCGGTAATTATCTATCAGGAGCAATTGGAATATCCTGTAGAGAAGAGTGGATTCACATCCTGTGCGGTGGTTCCGGCGGCGTACGGGTGCGTGAGGAGAGGAAGGGTTCGCGAAACACATTGGTAATTGTTCGGTCGTCGGGGCCACTGAATAAAATACAAGCTACCGGCCCTGTTGTCTGTCAGTCCGTCAGGGCTGTCTGTCCGTCACGCTGACGTGGGAAGACGCCGCGTGGTTCCACCCCAGAAATCCGCCAACGCCAGCCGAAAGCTAGTTACAATTGTTCTGCGCCGAGAAAGTTGCAGTCATGCAAGCACACCCTCTTCCCAATAATAGTGCTCTGCTTTTCTTGCCGTCCCTCGTCCGTTCGCTTTCCACGCTTGCCTCTCAGCCGTTCTCTGGCTTCCCAGCACTATGCTATTCCATAGTCATGCAATCATAATCAACTCACGATAATAGCCTCCTCCCCGGCGAGCCAACTCGCTCCTACTGTTTGCTTGCTTCGCAAATCACAGATATAAGTGCGGGATAACTTTATTCCTAGATACGAAGGTGAAACCTGGCCAGAGAGTCAATTTATACTTGGGGTGTACAGAGGTCGTGGCCAGTCAGCCGAAAGCTGTCATTAGCTAAACAATCAGACGTAGTAAGATGGGAGAGGATTTCCGCCACTTATCCACGAACGATTTAGCGCCAAATCAGAGGCTTATCGCGTTCTCTCGGTCCCTGGCCCTCCGACTCACTTTGAACCGGTAATTCGACACTTCCTCTTCTAATTAGAGTCACGAGGGAATTCACCACCGAGCTAGTAATACTCTTCCTTTATTCTTGATCGTTCAACATCTAGCAATACGAATTTCTGAGGTTTCTATATGAAACTACGTTGATAGTCAAGGTTCTTTCTATACAGTGCTTTCAACGTAACCGCAAACTAACGAAGGAGAGTCAGTACCACTGGCAAGGTGTAAAGAGAGAAGGAAAAAGTTGGAGGGACGAAAGCAGGTCTGTGTACATGAGCGAGAAAGTCAAAATATGTCAATGGCTCGACTGCGGTAGACCGCATAAACAGTTATGCCAGCCAATAACCCCAACAGCCTCGAGGATAGCAATAGTAGAGAGAGGAAGGGAGAACGGGAGAGAGAGAGAGAGAGAGAGTGAGTCGAGGGTTGCTTTGAGTCATGCGAGGTGACGTGTCGACAAGCCTAACTGCTTGCAGCGTCGAACTCGCCGCGGTTGGTTGCGGTGTGCGTTGTACTCGGATTCGCCTCATTTCTCCCCCCCAAGGAACACGAGGAACCGTCGCCGCACTTCGTCTCCGAATTAGCTAGTAACCACCTGCAGCCCATTATAGAACGGATCCACTCGATGCCTCTTGCGGCAAGAATTCGAAAAACCGCAAACTCAACCACTACCCCGGTTGAAAAGGAGGTTCGGCAAGTGCGACACTTTCCCCCAACGATGCCAGTGCAAGGTGAACCCATAAGGCATTCAATCCGGCGCTTCCGCTATTATGTCTCGCCACGAGCATTATGTAAAGCGAGTTGTTGACAATGCCATTCAACGTCAGGTTGCTGGTAATCGAGAACAGAAGGAGAACGTGCCGGGGGAACGGCTCCTCGTTTCGGACGAGGAGAACGGGATAGGAAGACGACGGCGAAATCCGGAGTGCATTAGCCTAATCTAATGACGCAAAGAACTAATAAGAGAGCACGTTGAATCCGTTTTCCATTCGTAGGTCCTCCCCACTGGAAGCACGTCTCTCAGAGTCCTCTATCGAGATCCTTCCCCTGGTCTCTCTCCTTGTATCCTCGAACTCGAGGAGCAGCTTCCACCCTTGGCACCGGGATAACCTATCTGGTGCCCGTAGGGCTAATGCATCGCACAATAGATCAATTACATACATTAGTGGCTCCGTGGATGGCTGAGGGTGCCTATAAGCCTCGGCCCCATCCTCCGCCTCTCTATCCATCTCGCATTCCAACCCACTCTGCGATCCTCTCTCACTCTCAACTTGAGATATCGATATCTACGGGTAGGATCGCTACGGAGGCGCGACAATGAACCACGTTCCGCAGGCTCATCCGCCCAACAGCTTACATAACTCTCACACTGCCAACTCGCAGAATCTAATGAAGCTTTATTGTCGAGAAAAGAAAGACCAGAATCTCGAACCTTTCCCTCTGCTACGATTACTATCCCAATCGATGTTTCGTGACAAGCATTGCATATGCTTGGTACAAGGAAGTCAGTTTGCGATTCTATCCTATGTTGGGCCTGGTCTTTTTTTTGCACCAGCAGCAGCGAGAAAGAGAGGTGTTCCTTTGGACGAGGCAGTAGTAAAGACAGTGCCGGGTCAGAGCAGGCGCGCGAGTATCACCGGCCGATCTCCGGAGGATCGGGCGCGACAATCGCGCGCGCTGTTCCAAGAGAAACACGAGCCTCTCTCACGGGACACAGGCCTCGCCATAGAAAGGAGGAATTTATGGCGGAAGGGAAATTTCTGGCTGCCAAAGCCGCCTGCCAGATAAGAGCCAGTGTGGCACGCGGCCGCGCTCACCTAGAAGGTAAAGCCGGCGGAGTCTTCTGGCGAGTGTGCCACCGGGAGCGGCTCTCTCGATACTCGGTCACCGAGAGGACGCCACACCGCTGGGTGGAACGAAACGGGGTGCAAGAGGGCGAGGAGGGTTGCGACGAGGATGAGAGCGAGGACGAGGAGAGGTCGCCGAGCATGGCGAGCGGCGAAGCGCCGAGGACGAAGAGGACGACGTGAGACGTCTCAAGCAAGGAGAACGGGCGAGCGAGCGAGCGAGCGAGCCAGCGAACGGGCATGCGAGGGAATCGTAAGTTAAGGTGGGATGGCAAAGAGGAAGGTTAGCCGGAGCAAACATAAAGTTCCAGACTTACGACGCGAGATCCCCGATAGCTCTCGTCCGCGGTGGGCATAAAAGCATTAAAAAGCGCCGAGGCAAAAACGCAAGTGCATACATACCCGCGTACATATGTACGCGCGTACATGCTCCTCTCTCCCTCAGCCCCTAACTTTCTCACTGTCTTTCTCCTACTCGCTCGACTCGGCTCGATGTGCTCGAGCGTGTACAGGTATATTCCGCAGCGCGAGTTCGCCGCGGGCCTGTCTTATTCTTCTTCTTCTGCATCCTCCGCTCTCTTGCTCCGTCTTTCCTCCGTACTCTCGTCCTCCCCTGGCCCTTATGGTTCCATGGGTTCTTCGCGGTAGACCCCCGCGGCGACCAACCTGTCTTTCCGACACCGTGCCCCCCACCACCATCCACCCCCTGCTATCTCTCCGTATGGATATCCCGATAATACCTCGAGCCGCGCGTCTAAATTCTTTTATAAGCTTCTCTCTCTTTCTGCATCCGGCGTGCACGCATAGGGCGATAACGATAATCGACGAGCGTGAACTCCGAGTCCAAGAGCGAGAAGTCTCTCTCGATCGTCCGCAGTCGATTACTCCAATGTACGCCCTTGATTACCGGATCCCAGCATCGAGCAACGCCATCCTTGCCAAGGTGATAAAGCCTCCGAGGAGAGTTCTCCGCGCGAAGAATCGCTAATAAAAGGTTGGATGATGGCGAAGGTAGCTTTAGCAGAATGTAGAGACAACAGTACAGACGTAGCGCTTATCGAAAGCGAGGCATGTGCGAAGAGAAAAGCCGGGGGTTATCTGGGATACACGAGGCTCTCCAGTGATAATGATGGAGCACGTTTACACCGGGTAACCTTTGTGAAGCTGTGGTACCACAACACAAGGATACAACCACTGGGACACACACTGCGGAAACGAGTTGTCTCGGCGCGGGGTGGAAGCTGGAGTCGCAGGTCGGAGATGCTGGAAAGATGGACGGATGATTCGTGTGGTGGCGGCAGTGGTGGCGGCGAGGAGAGTCGCTCTCGCCGGCGGGGAGGCCCAACGAGGCGACTCCTTTCTCATGTAAATACGATGTAGCCGCGTGTAAAGCTGGCTGACCGCTCGTGTATGTGGCACAATGTTGGCTGCTGGCCCCTCGCGAGCCAACCCGGTGAGACCCAACTGCGAGGAGGTGAACGCGGACGAACAGCCAGGCAGAACGTAGATGAGTGAAAGGGAGAAGAGACTCTGGTAGGAAAAGAGTTGCAACGAGAGAACGAAGGGAAGAATATGTCGGTGGTAGCGATAGCAGTGGTGCGCGGGCCCCGAAGAAGAAGGTGGGGGACGAGCGCCCGTAAAATATATCAGCCGCTGTGTGACTTCTCGGGCCAGCCACAAATCACGAGACCCCCCGTCGCCTACTGCCACGCGGTGTGGGTGTACGTACTTCTGTGTTCCTCTCTCAACCCCTGTACTCGCGCGCGCGCGCCCGCAAACTCACCATCCACCTTCCGCTACAACCAGCCGCAGTAGTAGGTGACCGTACCTAGTCAGCCGTCATGCTAGCTCGCAAGCGATCTCAAATCAACGGCCCAATCTCGATCAACAAAGTCAAGAGTATTTCTAAACAAATAAGTCCCATTACATTCAAAAGCAGACGCGTCCCTAAACTCAGCAGTATTGCAAGAAACACTGGTAGAAAAATGTCGATGACTAAGAGCGGGCGCGCATCATTCGAGATGATCCCAAGCGTACAACCAAGCAGCGGCCTAATCCGACGAGCCATGTATCATCCGAAGTTCGTTAGAAACTTTAAATATGCTACCTGGAGGATAAAGGGGACCGAACGGGCAGCAGAGAGGAAAGAGAGAGAGAGAAAGAGAAGATCGGTTGGTATTCAAGAAGCGAGTGAGAGCGAGAAAAGCATGGGCATCGCGCGCTCCAGCGCGATCAAGCTGGAATCTTCCCCGGTGAATACTATTAATGAGGCCCGTCCGAGGGGCGAGCACCAGAAGAAACGGGGAAGGTAGAGAAAAGATACGCGCGAGAGGGGAACGGAGGGGAAGCGGGGAGGGGAGGAGTGTGGGCATCTCTTTTGAGAGGAGCTGCCTTTTGTTGGCCGCCAGTGTGAGCGAGGAAATAATACTCGCTGGAATGTGACCCGTGCACCTCTCTCTCTCGCGGCCCGTCGAATATCTACGCGCGTGTATGCGTGGATCACTCCTATCTCATCGTGATGTCTAGGCCAGTCGCATCTCTCGCTTTTGCCATCTACTCTGATAGATGCGAAAGCCACTTGTACATTCCTGATAGTATCGAGAGTGCTGGCTACAAATTCTGAATATGCGAAAAGCGTGTCGAAGGTCACTCGGAGTTAATAATAGTCTACGAGAGGGCTTGGAGGGGGCAGAGCGAACCCTTAGGTGCGGATTTGCCCCTGCTGACTCTTAATGAAATTACTGTAATCGAATGAACGCGGCAACGCTTTCGTAGTAGCAGAATAAGAAGAGCAAGGCGGGAAGAAATATGAGGGTGCATCGCTCTCGTGCGGAAGCGAGCGTGCACGCTTCTTCCCGTCTCCGGTCATCGGCTTACACTCTCTCTCTCGCGAGCGGCGAGGGTACAAATCAAAATGTTAACAACGAAAAAACAAGATAGACGGAGGAGAGGAAAAGGAGGTGGAGTATGAGGAGGCGCAAGATGGAGTAGGAGACGAAAGCCGAGGGTCATTTATAACGCGGTCGGAGAGGCACGTGATTAGAAGTACCAAATGACCGCGACAGCCAAGGAGAAGCATCAGAGAGCCTCGCAGGAGCCTCGTAGACGTCCGGTACAACCCTTCAGCCCTTGTTCCTTCCTTCTTTTACTTATTCTCTTGCTTCGCCGGCCGTGGCTTCGCAGCGCATGGAAGGAATGTTTTAACCGGTAGCGAGCGGGATCATTATAATGATTCGAATCTACCGGGAGGAGCGGAGTAGCAGCAGCAGCAGCAGAAGCAACAGCAGCAGCTCGCTACTACGCTGGCTGGTGGTGGTTGGGCCCGCTCGTTATTAATATCGAATAACGAGACGCTGCGCTCGCAAACGCGCCAATGGCATGCATGCCCCCGGGCGTATTCTTTATTAACGATGCACCAGCGTACGCCGTGTTCGAGCAGCTACCAAAAAATCCACCTGATGCTGTTCCGCGCCCGGCTGCTGCTCTGCCTTCCACCTCGTCCCACCGAGATCACAATGAGCTCCTCTCTCCGCGCACGGAACAAGCGGCGGAGTAAAAAATGAATTGCCATTGCAGCGCGTCGAGAAATAAGCCCACTCGTGTACCACCGATTCTCGACGCTATGTAGACACGATTCAACGGCAACGATTTACACGTGTACTGTTTAGGGAGCCACTAACGCAGCGCGAGTGTACCGGTAGGAGGAAATTGCTGGCCGCTCGTAATTCAGACAGAGGGCGACTTCATTTGGTGCAGAGGGAGGTTGGGAACGCGCGTCGCGCGCGGCTGTCTCCTTTCAAGCCACCTCCTCGGCTTTCGCTTCGGTTCGGCTCGGTTCCGGAGCAATCCGCGCCTCATAAATTTTCATTTGAGAGTGCATCGCTGGGTATACACAGCCTATGACAAGATAAATGCGCGGGGTAATAGCGCCCGGCGAGCAGCGAAGAGTGCGCGAGAGACACAAAGAGAGACGGAAGGAGAAGAAGCACTGTGATGGAAAGAGAAAGAGGCGGAGTCCGCCCTTCGATATCCACGGTTTTATTAATACGTCGGCATTGATTATGTCCCTTCCGCGGGGCGTCCCTTCTCGCAACAAGAGAGCAAGCGAGAAGGCATATTTTTGTGTCGGGCCGCTTAACAAATGTGGATATAATTGCGCGCGGGTCTAATGGTTATTGATGAGAGGTGCACCGCTTCGCTGGTCAGTGCAACCCCCTTGTTCTCTGTTCTCCGGCATATCCAGTACACAAGCGGTCACTCTCTCTCTCACTCTCTCTCTCTCAGCACCTTCTGCTAGCGGGTCATGATTTCTTGAGGAAGGAGGTAAGGGCGTCGCAGCATGCCGCGGCGTTATGGAAGCGATCCTTCGACAGCGATACTGTCGGGGCACCGACCCCCTGCCGCAGCCAGCGAGAGACACACAACTTGATTCGCAACGGGGGCCCCGCGACTCCTCGGACCCTCGACTTTTTGCCCGCACACTCGATCTCATAGGAGATCGAGCCACGCTCCGAATAAAAATTCACTCCAGCACGGCCTGAAGAGAGGGCCCGCCCGAGAAACCGAAAGGGACAGCGCGCCAGAGGCTATCGGCCGACTGAATCGAAAGATCGCTCTTTCCAAGGAACGAGAGAGAAAGAGAGAGAAAGAGAGTTCCACGCTAGGGTGGTTACCTCCTCGCTCAGCCTCCTTCTCCTCCTACTCGCGAACGTATTAATCCTTTGCAGAAAGCATTGCAGACCTCGTGCACCTCTCGCTGTACCCTTCGATCGTGACTCCCACGAGATGCAGGGAGAAAGAGCGCCAGAGGAAGCAGACAGTGGATTGTTTCAGCAGAGGGCTAAATGATGTAGGACTGCCACGGTGAACTACGGTGCCCTTGGTCACTGGGTCAGCCAGATATTCTTAAGGACAGAACAACCAGCCGGCAGAGAGAGAGAGAGAGTCTCCCTCGCGTGACAAGACGGAAACTCTGCAGCGTCATTAGAACGTGACTCCGCGGGATTCTAGTCGAGACTGAGTCTCGTACAAAAAGCGTGTCGCTAGTATTTAAATAAACGTATGCTCGAGAAGTAGGAGGAACTGTGTTGGTGTTGTTTCTTTAAGTTGTTCGAATAGCTATGATAACTTTACCAAAATTCTTAGTATAGATGACTCCGTTTAGTAATACTTCACTTCGCGCGTAAGTAATTTAATTGAGAGGCAACGAATGGAATGGTAATATCCAGGCGTAAGAGCGTTGGTGGAATAACGATACGCATTAGTTATTTCGTAGGGATTTATTGAACTCTGGCAGTGGGCGACTCGCGAAGAGACACGCCTGGAATACCAAGGTTCTCCAGTAATCGAAGGGAGTTTGTTGGGTTACACCTGACAGGGGGAAACCGCGAAGTTCGAGTTAAATATTTCAATATCCGGTATATTCCTCGAATAACTCCCGTAGGAATCGGCGAGGCTTAGAGAGGCGGCAATAGGGAAATCGTTAGGATTCACGTGGTCGCCATACGCGTTTCGGGAAACAAGAAACGAGGGGTTCGTGTCCGAGACAAACCGCATGCACGCGATGCATACTTGCGGACGTTTTCACGATGCTCTCGAAGAGGAAGGAAAGACCGAACGAGGAACGAAAGAAAGGAAGTGCCAACAGGCGGAAGGGGAGGACACGGCAAACCGCAAACAGCCACGTTTGCTCCTAATGACGGCGTTTTACGGTCTTATGAAACACGATTGCGGTGACGTCCGGAATCCCTGATATTTCGCGGGAACCTGGTTCCACACTGGAGTGCTTGCGAGACACTCATCTAATTGCTCGCCATTACACCTTCAGTGCTTTGCAGGTGCAGTGGCGCGACCAAAAAATTCAGTAGGAAAAACAAAAAAATGCACTCTGTTGATTATAGCGCATTTGTATAGAGTATAGAATATGTGGTATCTTTTCCTCCTTTCGCTCTCGAAATCTTTCCACGGTATATTGTATCAACAATAGGGAAAAAACTATTTACAAGTCGAAGATCTGCGATTAAGGATCGACTGTCAGCATATTCGGAGGGATGACAAGAAAGGGACATGGAAGTGGGAAAGTTCGGAGGTACCAGTCAGAATTCGGCAAGCAGATTTACCTGATCGATGGGAGTCGTATCGATAAGCCGCTAGCAGGATAATTGGACTGAAGAAGTCTTTGGCACAGTGGAAATGAACTCGGGAGTGAAGCACGATCGAGTTTTGCACCCCGACTCCGTCGAGAGGAAAGCAGAAACGATCCAAATCCAATCTGCCAATCGGAGTCAATTACAGGCTGACAATGCTCGGAATAGCTCGCTGCCTAAATGTCAGTCGTACGGAGCGACGGTGTCATTTCGTATACAAACGGGATTACGCAATCTAATTCACTGGCTGACAAAAGGCCGACAAAGAAAGCCGCGAAAGTGGAAGATAGGGTCGCAGCCTCCGCTCTCGCTCCTCTCTTTCTCGACGCACACGACGATGCTCGTGGCTTTCCTCTCTTTCCCTCCTCGCCCTTCTCGGTTCACTCGGGTAATTTTCTCTCATGACGCCGACGACGTCGAACTCGATCGACGCCAGTCTAATGTCCATTAAAATTGATCTTTACAGCTTAATTGGCACTATCAGCCGATGCCAGAAAAGGTCTCTTCTCCGAAAGGTGGATTTAAACTTCCAACCTGTACTTACAACTTATGTCGTAGATTTTTCAAAGACATTACCACTTCTCAGTCGACTGAAGTAGATGTTGCATTCAGCTCGGTACTTCGTTGTACGTAATATATTATTTTCATCGTGCTTCACTTCAGTGAAGTAAGAACCATACCGTCCATTTCATCGCGTGCTCTCGTCATTCTTACATCCAGTTGTTCATGCGAGTGCTTATATGTATACCTAGTGGAACGTGTTCGAGGCGAGGCTTCGCCTTACGATCACGGAGACGACGTGTGTGTATCTAAGAGAGGAGAGATCGAGAGCAGCAGAGCTGGAGGAGACCGCTTAACGCTATTCCGCATGTTAATATAATGTCTTAGGTGGCCGCAGCCGTGTCGACAAGCCACGGATACTCTGCCGGGGTACACAAGCACTGCCCCTTTACAAGGCACGCGGATAGATAATCGCGGCATTGTCTTACATCGACGCTCGGCACTGTACACGCTTAAGACGTGTACGCCGGTCGAGCACACTCGCTCGTGTAGCCAACGTGATGCATAAAGCGCCTTTGCATCCGGCCGCGTACACTCTCTTTCACTCTATCTCTCTTTCGGCTTTCTCTCTCGCTCTCAATCTTCCTAGAGTTCCCATAACGACTGAGCTTTATCGAGGCCCGACCATCAGCCGCAAACGAACTGACGAGACTAATCACCCGTCCACTGCAGATTTCTCCGTACGAATTCCTTCCTCATTGTTCCCCTATCTCCATTCGCGTTACTCTCCGCAGTTTACTCTCTTTCGCTACCAGACGACCCGCTTTCCGCTTCACGCCAGCCCTTACCTTCTACGAACTCTCGAATCACTCGCTCTATCGAATTACGAAGGAATAGCGCGCCTTTCTTAGTACTCTCTCAGCTTCATCATGGTTTCGCCTTGGATGCGGAAATTACCAATGCGTTCTCATACACTTTACAACGAAATAGATGCTTTCTCGGACCGACTTGAATTATTCCCACGAGAGGGTAGCGGAGGGCGCGAAGTCTTGGGATTTGACAAGCGAGAGAGTGTGCACATTTTATCGTTAGCCAAGCGTAGGTAGCGAGCGCGTACGCTCGAGGGAGGAAAGGAAAGGAGCCGGAGAGGGTAAATATTGCAGTATGCACTCAGCGGAGAGACAGGATGCATACAGGGTGCGAGTCTGCACGTCCTAGTCCGAAAAGCAACCCTCTTAGGCTCGCTACGTGTTCGCAACACGGCAAAGGGCTGGCTAGCAAGAAGGAAAGCAGCTAGGTACGTCTATGCATTAGCATCCGCATATATTATTTCGTTGCATAGTGTCGGCTACGCTGGCATGCATACTCCGCATATCCGAAATTCGTTCTCTCTTCGCGCTAGTACCAATTCCTATAAGTCGTCCTCCTTCCTACTTCTGCCTTTCCTTCCACTGACACTGAAACGCCGCGCATGCAGCTACTGTTAACAATGATCCGAATTCTAAGGTGACGCGATATCCCGATCGCACACCCATTGTGAATGAATGTGAGAATGCCAGGCACTGGGAACCTCCATCGAGAAATTTCAACCACGTGCTAAAAGTCTCGCGATAACGGCTCTTCGACGAATAATAGATTACACTGGACGGCGAATAGAAATAGCTCTGTTAGACTCCGTTAGATAAGCGGTGAAGGAAACACGAGAATTCGGCGTTATCTATTAAAGGTAGGATCGATCGTGAATCGTTCAAGTACCAAGGAGTTTGAGAGTAATACACATCGAATGTACAGGGTGAGTCACTTTCCTTTTAATCATCCCCTTCACACTCGAGTTCCAATTATTTCCATTATTGGTACAATTTGATATTATAAAGAAATGCCAGTGCGTGGAAAAGACTGAGTAAGTACTTCTTTATATTAAAATTACTCAAGATCGTATAATTATACAATTTTCAACGGCCTATATCCATCATTGGCGATTCAAAGGCAAGTGAATCACCCTGTACTTACAAAATTCCAAGCGAGTCTTATAAGAGAAGACACACGTTTCCGAGTGCAAGGCAGAGTCGAGCAGGTAAACAAACTGGCAGTGTGAATGACCTAAACGGGGCTATAACACCTCGCACCTGATGAGGACAAGTTAGTCTGCCGAAAACAGCTCGCGAACTTCCTGTAGAGGGGAGTGAGAGAGAAAAAGGGCGAATAGAGGGGGAGGCCGGTACTTTTTGCTCTCGGGAACGTACACGTACGCCGGGATCCAGTCGACATAACGCGTAGCCTGGAGTAGCGGGTGACAGCACTCGGCTCGGTTGTCACGTGGCACCGTTATTTATGAAGGTAGCGGCACAGCGCAGCAACCCTCTTATTCGTAGTTTTTACTCATATTTCGCGAAACCCTGCTGGGCGACCGAGCGAGAGAAAGAGAGAGAGAGAGAGAGAGAGAAAGGGAGATCGGAATACGCGCGCCGAAACGGTAACGTAGACCACGCGCGGGATGAGAAGCCGGCAGTGATAGCGCGGACTAAAACACGAGAGCAAAGAGACGCTTTCACGCGTAGAAAAGAGAGCAAACTATAGCTGGTGTATGTGTGTATGTGTGTGTGTGTGTGTGTGTGTGGGGGTGGGTGGATGGCTAGGTTGCGGAGGAGGGCGGTCGACGAAAGAGAGCAAGAGTAGATCCGAAGTTCGGCCGTTATTTATGATGCTTTCTCCCAAAGCGGCCGCGCTAAGCGACCACGGCTTTCGCGAAAACACGATCGCCCTTCCGGCACCTTGCCGCTTATTTCTTTTATGGAGCACAACCCTCCCGGCTCCCGCTGTGCGTCCTGGGATTATAGCAATTTTTCTGAAAACTTTAAACTCCCCCGGTCCGGCTCTCTGACCAAGAGCTTTTAAGTAGTTCGACTATTACTTACGTCGAAGACTGACGAAGTGGCCCGGAATTGCCGAGCGCGCATCACTCCCGATGAATTGCGAGCACCGGAGTTTAACCTTCTCGGGCACACGGATATTTGTAGTATAGTGAAAGACTAAGTACTTGGTCATATAAGTCGCTTGATTCACGGAGTTAGGAGTTCGTATTAAATAGTAATATTTCTCGGAGATAGCTGTGATCTTCGGTGGATGGGCAGGGGAGACTGCTGGTATCCCTTAAATCTCAACTAAACCTAGTGGAGGAAAGCGTACGCGGCTCTACGTCAGATGGAGAGTCAGAAGGGCGGGCGACGCGCGGCGGAAGGGTTGTTCAGGTGGCCGGCTCGTTGAATCCCTTATCCCTTTAAGCGTTGTGTATTATCCTCGTAAAAACTAATACAGAAGCGACTGGCTGGTCCAGCTCCGCCTAAAGCCTGCTCTCGTAGCACGGGGGACGTATAAAAAGGGGAAAAAGGCAAAATAGACGAGACTCGAGTGGAGTGTGGAGACCCAGTAGCACCACCACCACCAGCAGCGCCCACCGGCCTCAGTGCCCGTACCCGCTCGAAAATACGTCGCGTTCTCTCTCGTTCTCTCTCGGCGAGGCTCAACCCCAAGAGTCGGAGAGTAGCAATGCCAGAGGAGAACGGCAGCCAGCGAGAGGGAGAGAGAATTCTGTGCGCGAGAACGGCGATATATCACCAGGCGACGAAACAACCAACCCCCGACGAGAGTTGCATTTGCATCGACGGACCGACATTCGTTCCCCAGCGCACACCGGGAGAGAGAGAGAGAGAGTGCGAGAGAGAGTACGAGAGTGAGAGAAAGAGAGAGAGAAGCTAGTAGTTCCTAGATAGGGAGTCAGAGCGTGCGCACACATACACCTAGAAAGCCAGCCATGTAGATTTCGTTCAGCTATCGACTTGAACCCACACCACCCCTCCTCCCGCGTCCCCCTTTTCTTCATCCTGGTGGCGCGAAGGGCTTTACTATCCTTTCCCTAACCCCGAAGTCTGATTTACATTTTCTTTCCTGGCGCGCGGAGTCTCGTTCCACTCGATAAGAGGAAACGCCTCGATCCGGCGGTATTTCAACCCTTCGCGAAGATGAAGCTGAGAATCCGGAGATCGGCAACCCCCTCGGGCCGAGCGGGCGGGCGAGCGAGCGAGCGAGCGCGCGCGCGCACCGGAGCCAAATGGAAAAAGAGAAGCAGAGATTAGGTGACGCCGAGAGAACTGCTGAATGCAGCCGTAAATTGGAAGATCAACTAGCCGGTAATTCCAGTCCGAAATTGAACAACGAAAAATCTAGATGTGAAATCCTCTGCTAGGAGGGTGCATATTATAAGTCAGTGCTGTTCGCTCTGCGAGTGAACAATGTGGCACGAATAGGAAGAGAGGCGGTGAAAAGGAGATCAATCAGTCGGGACTCGGTGAGATCCAACGGGTAGAGTCAGAAGGCGGAGGAAACTAAAGGGACAAGCCAAACAAGCAGAAGTAGACGCGGTTACGCGGAGGAAAAACAAAGGGGTATCGCGACGAAATAAATCCGAGATCAAAAGTGGCAGAATAAGAAGAGAAAGGGGAATGGGGAAGAGAAAGAGGAGGAGGAGGCGGAGGAGAGGAGGTACTATCGTCTGCAGCGAAATTGGATCTGGATAGAAGAAGGGTCCGTTAAACGGCGCGGCCAATGTATCGCAGCCGCACACGAGAGCTGCGGAGCAGCAGGTTAACCACGTAGGATAAAAGCTTCGACTATACTTTGAAGATCAGAGGTCTGGCACGAGCCCCCGTTCTCTCCTTATTCCGCAGCATTCCTCGCCGCGTCCTCTCGCTCTCTCCTCTATGTCCCTCGGTTTACACTCTATAAACGGAGCAGCGGGAGCGGCGCCGTTCACACGATCACTGAATCATTGTTGGTGATAGATTGCGCAGCTGTTGCTCGCCCGAGATCACACGAAGAGAGAGACAGAGAGAGAGAGGGAGGGAGAGGGAGAGAGAATGCCTCGAAATAGTTTGCAACAATACGCTCTCGGGTTGGTGGTAGCTCGCGTCGATTAAACGAACCACCAACGACAGCGGCAACCCACTCTCCTCGCCGCCGCGCTTTGTACAAGTCAAAGGTCGATACCTGACCACTGGCTATCTTTAGTCAACTTGGGAGAATAATTGCAAGCTATCGCGTTCACCGGTTAAACGCATTTGGCACGGGAAATCTAATGCTTGCCTGGCGAAAGCAGTTTCTTAGCAAGCTAGACCAATTACCTTGTCAAAACATCTGGAAATACACGCACGAGTAGTGCTTCAAACAGGATAAGGAATTAATAAAAGAGTATGATGATAGTTTTGATGACGTTTGATTAAACTCTGGATGGTGTCTAGCATCAAAGGCATCGAAGGGTTTCTGAAATGCGAACAGCCATAAATAGAAGGTACGAGAGAGTGCTGGCGATTAGTCTGATTCATCGTGGCGCGTGGTCGCCTGAGCGAAGTGAAAATTTATATCATCTGTTTAGTCTGCGCGTGTACGACCTCTCTTTTCAAGTCAGATGTCGCAGCTCGTAGCTGTACTCGATTTTCGCGAGTATTTGCCGACAGTCCCTTAAATATTATAGTCGAGAGCAGTGGGTATGACAATTTACTTGAACGCATAAACAGAGCGTAAAGATAGTGTCATGCAATCCATGAAAATCGTACAGGAAACCCTCGCAGAGTTAGCTGAGTGACGCCAGGCAATTTTTCAGAGTAGCGCTCTCTAATTTGGCAAATTATTCAGTGGCAAATCTTATCAAAGTTCGGTCTGAGAGAGATAGCAGCCTCAATTTGAGTAATTGGCCGAATCGCGGAAAGAGAAGGATGGTGTTACGGTCACTGGTTTGCTCCCTCGCGCTATTATTACGTTATGGGGAATAGGGCAGCTCGTATTATAGGGAAGACCGGTAGCCGCCAAGAGCAGCCTAGTTTACTGCTCGGCAGAGATGAGTCGAGCTAAAGCGAGAGAGTGCGAGTGAGAGCCACTCACTAGCTACCGTATAATTACACGAAAGTCCCTTCCGGAGATGACGCGTTATTGCCCCGAAGCGACTTCCTCTTGCGGTCCAGACTGAATTCTCAAGACCCTCCTCTCCCAGCGGGGCCCAAGGGTGCGCTAAGGTTCCCGTAATCGCCTTGTTATGCTCCAAGCCACTCATCGCCGCTTTTTAGCAAGTTCCGCGAAAATCTCTATGGTAGAATCTGGAGCAGATTCCATTGTTACCGGTAAAGTATCGCGGTAATGAGTTCTCTCATTCCTTCATTTAAGAAATATTGATTTAATGAAAGAATTAGGTCATTTTTTCAATTGAATACGCGTTAAATCTGACGATTTGTATAAAGTAATATCGGAGGGAATACGAGCGGTCGATCTACATTCCTGAGTCGTAGTTTCTATGCCCATTCTTCGAGCGAGTCCCTTCGGGCTTTATTGCTTCGCCCGCTCCGTTCATAGGAACTGCTCTCTTTCTCGCTCTCCGTCTCTCCACCTGGTCCCACCGTGTGATAAATGGCCTTGTTCCATCCACCCTCGCCTACGTCCTTCGAGAAGGTCTTATCAACTTGGACGCGCACCTACTCTCCATCTCGTCCTCTCTCTTTCTCTCTCTTTCTCTCTCAGTCTCATCTCAGCCTCTTTCGCCGAGAAAGCCACCCCATCCCATTCCATTCTGAAAATTCGCTTCCATCTCGGAGCAACCTTCGAGTAACCTCGAATATTGCTTTGTCTCATCTCTCCCCGGCAGTCTTCTTTTTCTCTTCTACCTTGGCCATCCATATTCCGCAATTTTTTCCCTTAACTTCACACTTCGCCGCTGGCGACAGAACTCGCGTGGGTGGATCACAGCATCGAGACTTCAATGGCAAGCGAGCTTGTTAAATCATGAAGTGATCTGCGAGCAGCCGTTTTCCTTTTGCCTCTCGCTCGACTGCAGAGTGGTCCAGCGAGGTTCGTAATGCTGATGTTAAATCCGCAGCACCTAGGGAAGTGGGGTGGACCGGAGCAGAGAGCCTGAGTAGAGGCGAGGGAGGAAAGAAATGGCTCCCAGAGGAGTGATAGAGGCTACCTAATAGCTCACTGAATTGCTCCTGAAACACCTTTTTAATGAACTATCGCCGCGGCAAATGAAAATAGGGGAGACGACAAGCTTCTTCTCTCGTTCGCTCCAGCAGCCAGTCGGTGGGAAAACTCTGCAAAATAAAGCAGCGCGCGCGGCTCTCCTCTGGAAAATCTCGCCACCGCGGGATCCATCATACTAATACCATACAGACGCCCGGCAGGGAAGTCGCATTAAAAATGAAGATGAAAGATTAGACTAACGAAGACAATTAAGGGAATGAAAATGCCGCACGGGCCGTGTTATCTCTGGCTTGCATTTAATGACCCCTAATTTATCGATGGACCCGGGAAGACGAGGTCTCGGGAAATTGGTGGAAATGCCCGGGGCATAACTCAAAGCTGCGGCTCGAGCACTGTACCGTTGATAAATTCGACATAAGGAGCTGCGGGAGAATGGAAAGATGAGCGAACCAAGGGGGAAAGAGCTGCTCTCGGCTGGCATAAGAGCGTGTAGAAGAAAACTCGTGGATGGAGGCAAGCTGAGCCCAGCGAGGGACATCGCATCGGCCGAAAACATTCCGGAGAATTAGACGCGGAGCCCCGCTAGGAGATCAAGAAAGGGAGGCTCGAAAGAAATAGAAGAAGAAGTCGAGGATGAGGAGGCTGCCAGCGATTTGTCAAAACTCGCATCGCCGCACGCGCTCTGCTTTCTAGCCCCTTTTTCCACCAAGCATTCTCCATCTCTCTTTCACTCGCAGCTTCTTTCTCTCATTGTTATGCTAAGCGCGATCAGAGATGCTGCCACACTTGGAGCGAGGAAAATGAAAGCCGTCGGCAAAGCTGAAATTCGCTCAGTCAAGAACGCGAAAATCCGTCCGACGATCTTTAAACGTATACTTCGCTCTCGCTTCCTTCCTCTTCTCTCTGCCGACAGTGGATGAGCTCTCGCTGCTGGAGAGATCGAAACGACGTCGATTCGTTCTGTCCCATTTGAGGCGAAATGCTCCCCTGTAAGAGGCTGAGAGCGTTATTAAAGTTCGATGACGTCATGAAGGACAGCATCGAAGTACTCTTGCGGGAATTGAAACGTCGGACACCTGACCCATTAAGGGGTGTGTTCAGCGGGCAGCCTTCATCGTGGTTTCTGGTCAGCTGTAAGGATCGGGATTATGGCTGTAGCCCGTGCTGTTTACGAGTCCACCAAGGCCGATTACAGGCTCCGCCGCCCGCCGACAACGTATCGCTTTACGGGAGTAGTCATCCCTTACAAGTACCTCACACAAAATGCTCCAATAGTTTCACTCTGCCTCGTCGAGAATTCATTCGACTGTAGTCAAGTTCAGAAGAAGACCTCATTTTTTCTCTCTGATATTAACAATTACGACTTTCGTCATCTTATCCTATGAATAAGGGATAACCTGTCGATTCTCTTCTCACCTTGGTAGAATCGAGGAAAGATCGACTGAGCCTGACAGAGACCCTTCGATATGAAACCCTCGCGAGAGTACCCACCCACACAGGCTCCGATTTCATTTCTTTTACAAGCGCCTCGTCATCATTTTTCATAGAAGCTGGGAGAAAGAGAGAGAGAGAGTGGGAGCAGCTCTCACTCACCCTCTGGCTCGTGCTCGCATTCACTGCTAGCGGGGTCTGTCCTCCAGAAATGAGGGAGGGCCGTTCACGATACGACCTCGGGCGGTTCGCCCTCGGCAGATTTCCCATCCACCAGTCAGTATCATGGATGAAGGGAAACGGAAAGGAACCAATGAGCACTTCGAGGGCCGTTACTCTTTACGTGAAGCACGTTGCTACTATCAAAACATCAGGCAACGAAAGAAAGACTATTCGCCAAAAGCTTTGCTCGGAGTA
Organism: Ectemnius cavifrons; assembly: GCA_964023945.1. Lineage (NCBI taxonomy): Eukaryota > Metazoa > Arthropoda > Insecta > Hymenoptera > Crabronidae > Ectemnius > Ectemnius cavifrons. Next base: position 2,418,612 of record OZ030386.1, on the reverse strand, counting down.
GAAAAAACCAGGCTGAAGAGAGATGCTCGATGGAAAGAAGGGTGGGCAAATGGTAATTCATGCGTTGCCGAAGTGGCGAAGCCAGAGGAAGAGAGAAGTGGGAGAAGGTGAGGAACGAGGTCACGAACGAGCGGTACGAAGACGACAACGAGGCCGGCGACGAGCGCGAGTGATTTAGAATATTCGGTGGCGGATGTCAGCTATTGCTCGCCCACCGGGACGTCATTATGTCATCATCATTCTCCTTCGCGCCGACCTATCCCGTTGACGGGAGGCGCGCGCCTGGACATCACTCACCCGATCCTCCCGACGCCATCAGCCACCACAGCCACCAAGTCCCGCGCTCGCTTCACTTACCAGTTCTCGCTCCGCTCTCTCTCTCTCTCATACACTTTCACTCTCGCTCACTCTCTCTCTCTCTCTCTCTCTCTCTCGCCGTTCACGACAGACAAGGCTAAACAATATTTATCATGTAGTGGCCCCCTGGCCATACGCTGAATTGGAGTTCCGGTGCCACCCACGGTAACCCTGCATAATAATCTGGCCCCGGCCGGAGAGCCCTATCAGTCGCGGCGATTCATGCGAGCCCATCACTTCCATCAGAGCCTGACCTTATCAGCACCGAACTCCCAGCCTATTTCTACCTACACAGCCACACACCTTCACGCTGGTTAGGAAACAAAACACTGCGCTACGAGACAATAAGTATTAATGATGCGAGAAGTAATTTTCGTTCGAACAAGTATCGATATTGTTGTTGTATATGATTTATTATATTATTAAGTTGTTTGGTATGTTTGAGATTACGAATGAATGTGGGTGTGGTAAGTTATATAGGGAGAAGGGACTTTTTGTTTGTTAATTTCTGGCAGTGAGCATTCTCAGTTATCTTGTTAATCAGTTAAGAGCTCGTTACATTCTGATGTTACAGGAGTGCAAGTATAATTAGGGGAAGAATTAATGGGAAGAAGAGAAGGAAGCTAGTGCTGGCAGACGATCGATCTTGCCGTAACAAGGTATGGCTTAGCGATCTCAATTTTCTGCTGCTCTCGTGAATCCCACTCGGCGGTATTCGCGCCGTTTCCCAGCGGCCAGGAGCCCGGCAAAGTCTCCGAGGAAATCATTGAATATGCAACTTAAGGAAATCCTTGGATATTGCGCTTTATTATAAACGGGCGAGTTTCGCTCGCCCTTCGCATCGCAGCGCTCCATGAGCGACCCCAGGCTTCCCGCGAAGGAGACTTTGCATATTCTCGAATCTCAAAATATTCGTATGCAAAGTCCCGCGGGACTGCGGGGATATTCCCGGCCGCCGTTTCACTGTGTACAGCGCTTTCCCAATTGCCCTGGAAGCCATTCTCCTTTTCCAGTACACCGTGAACATCGAATATAAAATCTTTCTCATACGGACAATCATTGGGACTGAACATATTGTAACTAATAATTTCTCTACTCGTACCATCTAAAATATCGATAACACTTGTGTCGAAGTGTATTCACCCGAGTTCGTGTGATATACAAAAGTATAGTTCACACAAGGGTGCTTTCTACGCGAATGCTAGTGACTCAGCAGTAGCGGATGAAAGCACGCTCCATTAAAACGTTAAAACGAAAGTTTCGGCACGACGCGTTCTAGCTAGACAGGATCGCCTATAAAAGAGGATTCAGGATCGAGGGAGAGAGTTCTCAATTTGGATACGATGGGTAGGATGGGATACGTAGGAAGCTGGCGGCGAGCGGGAGCAATGTATTTAAAATGTAAGGGGATCGAATGGATTGGAAGTGGGTCGCCTGGTCGCGAGTGAGCGTTGTGTTACATTGTGCAGGCCGTCGGGCGCATCTTCTTCCTTGTGAGTGGGGAAGGTTGGGGAAGGAAAGGAGCAATTCCGGGTGGTGGTACGAGGCCAAAAGAGCCAGCTAAGCTCGCTCAGGGTACGAGAGCACGTAGACATTCTCGCGGAGCGTTCATTATAAATGGCGAGTCCCTCCGCTCCCGCAGTTCCTGCAATGCGAGGGCTTTTCCTCCTGAACATGGTCTACCTTGGAAGAACAAGGAGCGTGAAGCCGAAGGGAGAACGACAGGGTGAGAGACAGAGAGAGAGAATACCGAGTGCCGAGAGATCTGGGGGTGAAGGAAGGGTAGGTCGGATGTATAATTAGGCAGCGTTTGTAATTAGCGTAAATTGTTTCCCAGTAAGAGGGCCGGGAGGATCTAATACCGGTGCGCGGGCGAAAACTATGATAAATTTAATATAACGCAATCCGTTTAAGGTGTTTCGGCCCAGGAGGGAGGTAATTAATAAAGGCGAAGGAGCCAGAAATGCCTGAAAGGAGAAGAAGCTGCCGTAGCATCTCACGGCTTACATGTTACACCAGGAATCCTATCAAGGTCCCTTGAATAATCACCATTCAGACAGTACTCTCTTGCATCCATCGGCAAACGGCTGTAGTAAATACTTGACACCCCATCAATCACACTTTTATTCCTGAAGCTTTTAACTGGGCACCTCGGGCAATTGGGTAAAAAGTATGCAACAGTGCCTCTCTAGTGGGATTAATACGAAGGGTACTTTGACCAGGTTCGAAACCTCTCGCGATCGATCATACGGTGACTTAATACCCCGGACGAGGGAAAAGCGGGTTAATCTGCTAAAGATTGGCGCGAGAGGGGAGTGAAAAGGTATCGAAGCAAGGGATGGGTTACATTTAAGTATCGGAACGCAGGTGTCCCATTCGCGATCCTGCTTTGGAAATATACGGTTATCCGCTTAACTTAGATGCCACCGAGACGGAAGGCATCGGTCGAGACTGTGCATAATATACTGCTCAATAAAAACTTAGTTACTGCCGTCACTTCTTTTCCGACTTCTTTCTACTGGTAAGAATCATTCGAAGAGCAGAAACTGAGAGAGAAAGGGAAAGGCAAGAAGATAGGAATGAAAGGGAGAAATATGTAATACTATAAAACTAAATAATCCTAAAGAACAAAGGGGGCGTAGACAGTGGTTTTTAACAATTTCCTGGGCTCTCGTTATCGGCTGTGTGGTCAACAACGATGTTGGAGGAACTCGGGCGCGAGGGTGGCTCGTCCTCCGCTCCGAGACAATAACGACTACACGCGCCATCAAACGAGCTTCCGAATGGCGTAGCAAGGACTTCAAGAACGCCGTAACCTGGGATATCTCCTTCCTTCCTTCCTTCCGCGCCAGATATCACCAAGCGCGTAGCCTCACTCGGATAGTCCTGTCTCGGTGTCTTTTATAGGGGATGGAACGCCAGGAAGGTCCCATTCGCAGTCCTGATATTCCCGGTTGAAGAGCACTGCTTCTCAGTGAAGTTTCGGACAATGTCTACAACCATTGTCACCGAGTCTTTAGGTAGTCGTTAGCCAACTATTCCGATAGAAACATCGTCCGTCGAGAGTATTCTTCTTAATGTAATGTGCATCGGTGCAAGTTTCCGCGCAAGTAGTATTAATCTTTGTTCAAAGAAGTTTGTAGGCGAAACTATGGCAATATCGAGATTAATAGTACGACATTGTAGCATACGAAGCATGCATATGTAGAAATAGGGCAGAAGCCCTGGGAAGCAGGAAACTTTACGGGCAACACCGCTGGTGTAATAAGCCACCCGGCGAGTAATAATACTCTCCCACGGGTGGAGTCTTTAATAACAGGAAGACGACGCTAAACTAGCTAGACAAGCGTTAAGTCAGCCAAGTCTGGCCAAGGTGCGCAAGCAACCAACCGCCGGCAATATGAAGTCCAAGGCGCGAAACTTGGCCAATATATATCTCGACGCTCGCGCGCCCACCCACCCGCTCGTTGCTTCAGCCGGAAATTAGAATCGCTCGCTCTCTTCGAAAGAAATTAAAAGTTACTTTCAGAAGGCAGGAACGCCGGAGTTACGGAAGCGGCTCACGCCCGAGCCTCCCCCAACCAAATGAAAGCGAGGCAGTGAAACAGCAAGAACCACGAGCGCCAGAAGAATTAAAGTGTGACATAGGAAAAGATTGTTTTTCTATGCCACGAAACATTGGTCGAGAATTTATCCAGATAATCATAGGTATATTGATATCGAGCTTTCAGCAGTAATTAACAAAAAAGAAAAGAATAAAAAGTTAGAAAAGGATCGTATTAAGATATCATTATTTACTAGAATTTCTATTGAACTCATTTCAATTGTGCGAGCATTAAAATTCGACGTGTGCTTTTAAATTTCAAGCAATCTTATAGCAGACGGTATAAAGTCACATGTGTCTCGTGAGACACGTAGATGTCTGTCCCCCTATATTGGAAAGGGGTTGTGCGCGTGGGCGAGCGTAAAATAATCAAACCTACCGCTAAGGCATATGCTCACTTGAAGAGCGAGCGAATGAGCGAGTGTGCGACTCACGAAAAGGCTGAAGGGCCCTGAGGGTCCTCGCCGTGTGTTTTGGTTCGCCATCCAAGCAACCGCAGTAACGCAGGACGCACTCGCGTCGAGGGTGGCAGATTGTTTGATGGTTGATTGTCGCGCGCGCACCGCTTCGGGGGTCGTCTGATTGGGTCGCCGCGAAACATCTGCCGGCCTCCCGCGGGGCTTCCGGACGACAATCATCCTACAATCGCGAGGTAATACCCCGAAAGATGTCTTCATCCAAGGGAGACCCGTTGCTGAAAGCCCGGCAAGATGCGGGGTGCCGGAAACCGAACCACTAGAACCATCACTCCACTGTCCCGTCTGTCCGACCAAGTATTTACCTATACTACTGAATCCGGGTCTTAGCTTATAAGCCTACTGCGCGCTGTAGATTTGATTTGTATCGATAGTATCATCTGTTTTTCCATCATTGCGTTTGTAAAATTTATGAATAGTTAATGAGTAGACTTTTTGGTATACATAAATTCGTGTAATTGACAATACCGTGTGTTACAGTATATTACAGTCGAGTAAAGTGGAAAATTGATCAAAGAGTTTTTAAGATGTTCGAAACCATTATTATTTGTCTCGTTATAGATTTGTTTGGCAATTCGGTAACATTAAGTCAGAGTAGTAGCGTAATAGGACACCAGAGAGAATCGGCGAATATCTGTTGGGGGGAGCAGACTGTAGCGGACGATGGGGCTTTTTTTGTTCAGGAAGAAGCAGACAAGACACTCGGTTTTCGGGTGGTAGCGAAGCGGGGTTGGGCGAGGATGGCTTGCTCGCTCGCGCTCGTGCGCATCGTCCGGCTGAAGCGCGCACATAATCGCGGCTCGACAAGAGAGAAAGGCCGTTTCTGCCTTTTTAAAAGCGCGCAGAGCACAGAAAGGGAGGGCTGAGGCGCGCGGCGGAAGGTAAAAGGAGGAGCCGCCACGGAGGCGGACGAAAGGGAAAGAAGGGACTTTTACAAAACTCATCCATCCCCCAACCCTTGCCGCGTAGAGACACTGATACCTACCGGCTGACGGTACCCACCTACAACTCGACGACAATGGATCCTTTGCGGGCGAAAAAAGTGAAAAAAGAAAGGAGAGAGCGAGCGAGCGGTCCACCTCCGGCACGGGGAATGAAAGAAAGAGCGGCAATGATGAAAGCATTGTCCCTGTTCAACGGCTCTTCTGTGAGCCTTCGAGGCGACCGACCCATCTCCTCCGCCTTTACCAACACCGCCACCATTTGCGCGGCTATCTTCGATTTCTCGTTAAGTCCCTATGTTAACCATGATACCGCCTCTGACGTTATCTTCTCCGACTCACAGTTGAAAATTGTGAAAGTGAATGTATCCGAGATATCACCTGATTAGACCTAATACACGGTAATTAGTATTTCTCTTGGACGATCAACAGTATCGAAACACATGTCAGACTAGGCCGAATTCGCACAGGGATTAGTGGAAGTGGGAATAGCATTGGGATCGGACCCCACTTGAGGAATGTAATTCGAGAAGTCGAGTGTTTGCGTGTTTTCGAAAGCGAGGAACCCTTCAGCCGATCAGTAGACCCTTGACTCGGGTCCGCGTAATAACGCGATAATCTTCTCGCGCAAAACAAATAACAGGGCGACTACCCTTCGACAGACTGTACGTGCAACCCTTTTTCGCCAGCGAAGGGCCTGACGAGAGCAATCCCCGGTGATCGATCACAATCGGCTTCTTGCACTCGGGGGCGGGTTCTTTGCAGCTTCGACACTCACTGAGAATAGCGTGCTCGCCAGTTTAGGGTTACGACCCCTCGACAAGGCACGCAGTGGTGTATGGCTGTTGTTATTCTCCGGGCGAAAACTATTTACAAAGTCGAGCCTAATGGCATCAAGAGATTTCGCTCCATATGCCCGCTCGCAGGCCCTCCAATCGGCTCATTGGTTCGTTCCTATTTCTCTCTTACGCTTCTAATACCGTATTAGTGCGCTGTTTCTAACCGGATCCTTTGGAAAGAGGCAGTGGCGTACTCGAGCCACTTGCCCTTTCACCACTTCTTTATGAATGCGCCCTTCTGAACGATTTATTACGCGATATGGAAAAACTGTAATGGACACATGCACTCCCCGCGGTGAAGAGTGAGAACTCGTTAACGGCGTGTAGTAATAAGCGATACACGCGCGCGCGCACACGTACAAATGCGTTTGCGAGCGAGTAATATCCGCGAGGCAATTCACGTTGCGCGCAGTCATCGATATTAGTTCCGACGATACAGGCTCGCGCCTGGCATTTGCAAAAATGAGTTTTCCCGGCTGTGAAATCCAACCCGTTCTCTACTACCATTTCTCTTCGGTGGGTTCGCCGGCGTAACATGCGCTTGAAAGTGTCCTTTCTGCCTACGCCAGTGTTAATGTCCGCCTAATATGAACACGAGGCAACCAAGGGGGCCTCGCTAGAGTACAGATGCGCGCACGGAGCCTAATGCAATAAATGTTTGTCGAGTGGGTTGGGAGAACAGCAACGTATGCATATTGACCCGGTCAATCTCGTAACGCTACCGATCTCCCACCTCCGCAGTACTCGTCTCTCTTTCCACTTTGTCGATGCGTAGGTAGTCGTAATCTGTTCATTGGAATGCATGTAACTCGATTTCGCCGTTAGCCTTGCTTCGACCTCTGTATATACCCGGCCCTGTGAGAACCAGTCTATGTTTATTTCCAGTAAACTTAATACGAAAATTATCGTAAAGACATTGTAGCGAGCAAATTCTCGTTCATGGAGCTTGTGGATTTAGAAGTGACGGTTTATTGTGGAAATTTAATTGACCGTAAGCTCGACAATGCCAATCTCCGAAAGCACGACGGATACGGAATTGTGGAACAACGTCGATCCACAACCGCACGCCCCCTTTTCTCTCGGAACTCGGCTACCCCTTTCAGTCGCTGTTTCTCTATAGTCCATAGCTCTTTCCGCTCTTTCCCCATCTCTTTCCATCTTCGGACTACCCATCTCGCTCAAGGCCTCTCCCTACGCTCTTCCCTCCAACTAACACAAACCCTCGATCCACTACCACCACCCCCTTCACACCACTGGCCGCCTCGCTTTCTTCCACCCCCGACAGCCGACATAGAAAGAGAGAGAGAGAGAGAGAGAGAGAGAAGCGAGCTCTCTCGCACGGTGTGCACAAATGGAAAACGGATTGATTAATCGTAGTAATTACCGATCAGCCCCCGCTAATTAGATATCCGACTCGTGCACACCCCGTGGCCCCCAGAGGGTTTCCCGCTTCGCTTCGGGACGCACCGGTGGTAGTGGTGGTGGTACTGTAGCCCACCGCATTCGGGGGACTTTCCAACAGTAGTAGCTCAGCTTGATGGGAAACAGAGAGATAGGTGGGTGGGTGGGGGGTGGTGAGGGCGATGGAACAAAGAAGGAAATTCGAATGGGATTGTTTCATGAATCTGGCCAATGAGCCCAAATCCCTCGGCCGCAGATCACGCTCTGCTCTTGAAGCTACGGCAAAAGTATGCTCCTTTTCGGGCAACGTGACAGTTAAAGGCACCAAGGAGAAAGAGAGATAGAGAGACAGTGGCGACGCTGCATTCGGCGTTCCGCAGGATGCAAAGGGGGTTTCGGCATGGCGAAGAAGCCGCCGGTGAATCAGGCCGATGCTCTGTGCTCAGGCTCGTTTGTACATTGTAAGAGCAGGTGATGCCAGCGACCGTAAGTCAGCCGGGTGTACGGTGTCACTGGCGCTGCTCGTATCGCGTCACTCCATCACCTCCGCGAGCTCTTTCTTGCGACGGTAACGCGCCTTATACGGCTGTTTCAAGGATTTTCGACTCGATCAAGCATGAGAGGCCAACCGATGCCGCCGCCGCCGCCACCGCCGCCACCGCCGCAGCCGCTTCGTTGGGGCTTCTCGTTGCCGTCCAGAATTTCAGGAGTACTTACGTGCACACAAACCGCTCGAGTGCCGATTTTCGTGAGTGTATCGTTATCGGATACTCGCCCTTTAAACCATAGCCAGAGTGTAATTGCATTAAACCGCGCGCGGCATTCGAGCTACAAATTACACGGTGCATGAGGCGCAAGTGAGCGCGTCGCTTTTAAAAATACATGTTTGCCGATTACCGCTTCCCTATCTTCTCTCGAATCATCGAGAGTGCGCGCGCGCGCGCGCTCTCTCCTCCGCGCAATTCAGGGAGACCTTTCAGCCCTCGTTTGCGAGACTCGCTCGTTTCGTCCTTTACCTGAAACCGAAGCTTCTAATCTGCCGCGAATCTGACTGGCTCGTGTGTACTTCCAGATACGACTTAGTTGGGATGCAAATGATTTTCCTTTTGCCGACTTCGTGCATATCGGGACGGCGACCCCCGCTTTGCCCTCCCAGGGTACCTTTCTCACTCCCCTCTCACTCTTACACTCTCTTACAGTATATGTAGAGCAGTATCGCAAAGAACCTCGTGTACAGTAATTGCGCGAAGGCCCGGCTACTTAATTAATCTGCCGCGATTCCACCCCTCGTAAAACGTAATCTTTACGATCCCGGCAGCCAGTTAATTTCAGCTTTTTGCGAGAGCATTTTCAATTACCGGACGATACTCGTGCCCCTCGACAAACTCCTATCACGAGGTGTGTATATGTATGTGTGTGTTTGTGATACGGTCTTCAGATGTCACGATGATTTAGCGGCGATCATTCCCACCGAGTGACGGGAGCCATCGGAGGTAAAGAGAGAAAGGGAGACGCATAGGAGGGCCTTCGAGGAATTCGTGAAAGAGATTAGACTGCTAGAAGGTCCGAGTGACGTTTAACGGCCCCTGCCTTTACAACTGTGTGCCTGACAGATATCCGCGAGGCAACAATATTTGCCGGCGTGAAGCACAGTAAACGAGAGAAAGAAAGCAATGGGGGGAAAGGGAGGGAGAGAAGAGAGCACTCAGGGTGAGGTGGGTGCAGGTTGAGGAAGGCTGGAAAGGGTGGCCCCTGCCAGGGATACTAACATCCGGTGGCACGATTTACGGCCTCATTCGCGTGGCTCCCGGCTCTCGGACGATTTTGTAAAACGAAATGTCTCGTTAGCAAGTCCCTAGTGGTGCGGCCAGGAACGCTCGTGTGCAACGTGAAAGTGCGCGCGTATACGTGTTTATAACCACTCGCGAGCAGGGACCCCGCGGACTCGCGCGTGCTTTTACAGCGATCTAAATTACCACCGCGACGTACGGTTATGATACTAACTATCAGCTCGAGCGAGACACCAACAGTCTCCACGGAAGCCGGCAGCATATGAGGAGCGCGTTCGCCAAGGTGTGTTGCGTCCAGTCGTACAACGTCGCCATAAAAAGCCTCGCATGTATTTCGGCACAGCTACTTTTACGTGTTGCTAGAGTTTCCTTGACAATTTGACGAGGTTCCATGTTGCCGAAACAGTCAACGCGTCTCGAGGTCGTAGGGGATTCGTAAACGGAAGATACCACTTGCGCTCATGAGGTGGAGAAGTATTACTGACAGCTATTGGAGTGATTCCAATGACGGGTTCATCCGTACCGAAAGGTGGATCGATTATACTCGTGAAGAGAGGGAGTGGCTAAAATGACTTCTGATAAAATCGTCGCGACGCACTGTCCCACGTGCTTCGCAGTAGAAACCTTGCCAGACGTCGCCGAGCTCTTTTTCTCGTTGGTGAGCGCCACGAGTGAGAGGGAAAGAGAGAGGGAGAGAGAGAGCGGGTGTAAGTTTGGAGTAAAGGACGGTAAATTTCGCCCCGGTGATTAAGCGTCGTCTCCGTGGCTTAGGCGAAATCGCTCTTCGTCCCCGTTAACATCGAAACCCTCTTAAGACAGCGCGCGTCGCGATGCCGCGGCATACTCCGCAGCTGTAAGTGATAAAATTATTTCGACCGCAGTCTAAACAGAGCAAATCATGTAGTCGCGACGAAAAATATCTCTCCCTCGTCGCGAGGATGAACGGCCACGACGATAAAGTTACTCCGGGGCAGGATACGAAATAAAAGAGACCAACTATCATCTCAGATATAGTGGCCAAGTAGAGTTGTCCCAATTAACCCTTGAGTTCGCCCTCGGAATGTCTTTCTCTCGATTTTGTCTAAAAAGACAGTATGAATAATTGAACAAAGTTCCAATAATAATTCTCAGAACTGTCAATCAATCAAAACACATAGAAGATGTTCAAACATAGCATATAGGAGAAACGACCTCAATGATAAAATTATTTTAACCGAGCGAGCCAACCAATGTGAATCACTAGATCCGGATGTTTCTATGGGATTCGCAATTCACAGGAAAAGCAGGCGCGCGCGCGCATGTTACGTCGGCGCGGGGATGCGTCGCAGAAATAAACGGCCCAGCCGATAAAATTATTTGGGGTCTGTCCCAAATAGACTAAATCGCGGAGCGCCGCGTCTACGTTGACGCAAAGAAAAACACAATGAACGGGAGGAGGGACGGTGGCGTCGGTACGGGGTGAAGCGACGTCGAAATAAACGGCCTAAGTGCCAGCAAGCGCGCGGTCGGCCGTCAGCCCGGAGGGAGGGACGCCAGGACTGGGGGGGTGGCCAGTGCCGATAAATAACCTCTAGTTTATTAGCGAGCTGAGACCAGCCTCGGCTACGAGTGGTTAAATTAGCAAGGATATTAGTACGCATTTGTGCCGCTCGCTCGCTTGCTCGCTCGCGCTACGGGACTCCTGTCATGTAGACATATGCATGCTTTAGAAAAGAGACCGATGTATGTATGTGTGTGTGTGTCTGTCCTTTATAGTTATTGCTGACTGCCATTGACCACCGCAAGAGTTACGGTATGCGGCAATCCTTTTTCTGACAAGGAAAATAATAGCTATAATATTAGGGTAAAATTTGATCGATGCCTATACCAGATAGTTAATCGATCCCACTCGAGTGTGGTTTCATACCACTGCCACTAACGGCGCACACTTTTCTGGCCTAAGTTCGGCAACACGCTCGCGCTCTGTGCTCCAGCGTGCTCTCGTGTACACTGGCGAGCGATCCGGGCAGCGCAGGGCTACATGGACGGTAACAAGCTGGCAACGGTTCTAACTACTGTCCAGGCTGATATATGTGACGGAAAATTGTGGGCGAAGGGAACGAACGAGAGAGGGAGAGAAAGAGCATGAGGAGCGAGAGGAAAAGTGAGGGCGGATGAAAGTGGAGCGAGGGAGGACGGATGTAGAGAGAAGAGTAGCGCAAGACTATTAAACGAAGACTAGCTAGAAAGAAGGGCAGAATGGGTGCTCTAGAATATCAGCAACTCCCTCCAGAAGGAATGACGCTGGAGACCTGGAGGAGAGAGCCACGCCGCCTTACTTACGAATTATTTCATTTGTCCCGCGCATTCTAATTAGAGCGTCTATTTCTAAGCCCACTTGGCCCTGCCCGCCGTGGCGTCGACGTGGTCTTCGTCGGCGCTCGACGGTGCAACGGCCACGCTCTAATTGCATTACGGAAACATGAGTTTCCCCCGGTGAAATATATCACGAAACTTATCGCACCAACGAAGAAATTGCCGTGGCACGCTCGCCCGCATGCAGTTCGGCGCAAGTGCAAGCACCCCGTAAGCTTCGGAGTGCCGCCTACGTGGCCTTCCCCCCCCTCCTTTTACCTGCCCACCCACGCCAGACGTACATCACTTGGGGCGCACTTTCCCCGACTAAGCTCAGCCTCACCGAACAACTAGTACGCCCAGCATACTCCTGACTTGCCATGTCCTGCGAATACCAATGAAAACTACCAATTTCTACAAATTTCCGGGCGCACCAGAATTTCTTTCGAGACATTTTCGAGCGACGTGGATTTACTTCGAGCGAAACTGCCAGTGGATATAATTGCCTAGAGGGAGAATCCGTATGGACGAACGCGGTGTGGTGGAAGATACCAAGAGAATGCGGCACTTGCCAAAAATGCCGCGTGCCTCGAAGATACATCTTTCTCTTTACAGAGACGCAATTAACACTGGGTGAATCGCAGGGAACGCGTTGCGCGCGCTCTCGGCTCCGTAATTATCGCGTAGGCGTGCGCGGGCAAGCGAATGAAATGAATGTACGATACTCGTGATGGTTTTCTCTCTCGCTCCAGTTCTCACTCTCTCTCGAGAGAGAGTAACCACGTCAAAAAGTCTTGGGACGCGTTGCTCCTCCTTAAACTTGATTTGTGCTCAATTACCGAGGTCGAGGCGCTCTCTTGGCCTCTCCCTCTCCGTCCTGCCAGCTCGTAGACGCCTCTCGCTCTTATTACGGAGCGTCGGGCGGCGACAATTTTATTTATACGCGTGGCAAACCACCCGCGAGACTTCACCGTCACCGTATGTGTAGCATGCGTCGCGGCGCACCCCGAGACCACACCGCCACCGTCGCGAAGAATACGGGGAAACGAATTCGCGTACGCTCCGGCTGACGGCGAGAGGCGTTTCGAGCAATTCGTTTCGCATTTTATATCCGAACTCGCGCGGGCAACCGGCAGCTCCTCCGCGTACCTTCTTCTTCTTCTTCCTCCTGCGCTTGCTCTCTCCCATCCCGATAACACCAGCTGATTCACAGGCCGGCAGGCTTGGATTCCTCGAAACTCACGGATTATTTCGATCGTACTCCGCTCGGATGCCTGCTAAAGTTAGCCGACGGGATTAGCGCAGCGACACGATTTCGTTCGTTCGGGATGACGGCGTCTACTTCTCTCTTTCTCTCATCTTCCTCGAGAGAAGTTACGATTCGCAAGGGGGAGGTTGTAGAAGGGTCACCCTATCCGCGACGCTTAAACGTCACGGTAAACAGGGCCCGCGGTAATTCGGATGTTGGCGCAGGTGGTGCGCGGAAACATCTATCAAGATGGCGAGATAGGAACTGGGGAGAAAATGGGGGGGAGAAGAGGCGGAGGGGGGTGGGACGAGTGCGAGGGTATATCCCATGGTGGGCAAAGAGAACGGAAGGAAGGAAGGAAGGAAGCGAGCAGCAGGAGTATTCGCGTCGAGAGATGGGATCGTGGATCAACTCGAAGAAACCGGGGGGATTTCACGGGACAGGACGGACTAAGCCCCCACGAGGGTGCTTTCCGCATCGTCTTAACCCTTTCCACCTAATACCGGATCGCCTGGAATTAGCCCGCTCCAGGCAACTCCTTCAAGAACGCTCCTCCCGTATGCATGGCGGGTCTCTTGACTCAGCAACAGTTCGCGTATCATCACTCTCTCTATCCTGTACTTCCCTTCGGTAGACTAACCTCGGCAATACACAGGGCCTAACTATTTATGGTAATTTCCCGCTAATGACAAGAAAAAGCGCGCCACTTACCCGGCTAATATCACTGGACTGCGAAGGGAGCTGAGTGATTAAATTCACCTATTATTACGAGTCATTATGATCGCCGGCAACTAACTTATTAATTGCGATCGTTAGGCGCGCTCCGTACCCACGATCATTCCGGAGAGAGAGAGAGAGAGAGAGAGAGAGAAAGAGCAAAGAGCGGCATTCCCAACACGGCAAATTGCTATCCCGTAAAATGTATCCCCTATCTCGGGGGAATCGCGGGCGTATCGCTTTTTACTCGGGCATCAATAGCTCCACATTTTGCGAGCGACACACACACACATACATATACACACAGATGACGCGGCAAGGTTCGAAGGTATTCCAAGTCGGAGGCGAGTGCGAGCTCACTGCCGAGGGTTTCGTATTCCCGAGATATCCGCGATCTGCCTACGCTAATGATACGCGTCCCAGCATACCGTAAATACGCGGGACGGCAGTTACTGTGTAATCGCCAGCGGGAGACGGCTTGCACTTATCTGCGATACTGCACCTGCGGCGAGACCGCCAGCCTCCGCTCTGTCTACCCGGTAGGCCGGCTGCTAACGATCGCAACGACACTATCAACTTTCCTCTTCACCCGAAAAACCAAGCAAATCATTACCTCCTTGCTTTAACTACATTTTATATTCTATACGATCTTCTATATGATCTTCTTAACGCACTGATTTCGAGAACCAGTATTTTCTCAGGAACGAAAAAAGATTTGCTGAATTCAATCGAATGCACCAATGTTCTTTAGGATTCTTGGTAAGCGGTACTTCCTTCGAGAAGAGATAACAGCGGAGGGGACACGCGAAAATGGAAATACAATGTAAGGATCTTTTTCAGTGGGATATTTCGAAGAAGGTAAGATCGGGTACGGTGTCTCGAAGTAAACAGAGTGGGAGGGGAATGTCGCACAGGTATCGTTGGTTCGGATACGAAAATCGTAAAGTCGCTACTTAATAGCAGCTAGTATAATCCGCGAGGATACTTGGAGCTGAGATTAAGGGTGCATAAAGCGGGCAGTGCTGTAAACGTTTTAGCAGTCCCTTTAGGGTACCGAATGCCGGCGGGCATCGAGTGCCACAACATCCCAGTCGCTTATATCGGCAAGCAGAGGACCAACCGAGGGACAGTATTTTAAGCGATACGCAAACGTCAGTGTTTCCGAGTAGCGAACAGTGTCGCCGTTTTTACCTCAGCATGTTGACCCGTAGAAATTATTGCCGGGCTCCGGAAGCTCGCCGACATACGTACATACTTGCATATACATACCGAGACAGTGAGAGAAGGTGAGTGCAGTTAGGTAGATGGTGGTCGCGTGTTGGCTGTACGAGAACCGATGAAAGGTATGAGCTTGTTCGCGCTATTTATCGCCGCTGATTACAGCGCGCCCGGTACATTTTTCGCATAAAGAGGCGGCGGTAATTTAATAAGGCAGTCTGTACGAGGAGCGTAAAATTTTATTGCGCGATAGGATACTCGCACGGAGAGAGAGCAAAGTGAGCTCGGCGATATCATTTTCAGTGACGATTGTGGCCTTCATGGAAAACGAGGGGATCACGCGATTCCCTTCGAGCGATTAATTACTGGTGTGAAAGAAATAGATGAATTAATATAATCAGTTATAACTGATTTGATTAATTATCAAGAGACTTCTTGGTGAATTGAAATTCTTTGGGCGATAATAGTAATCGGAACAACGAGATTCGAGGGAAACCATGCTTTTCATAGTGGGACCACAGGGCACTATCAGACATGCAGGTCTACTGCATCATTCGTATTCGCGTGATTGGCGCGCTGAAATAATCAGCTTGTTGCAACGTCAACGTGCAATAACGCGCGACGCCGGGGCGCACGCCTCGTTTCGTTTGATGTACGGGCGTAATTTCAGGCCGTCTGGAATTCGCGTATGACATGTTCGCCCTGCCGTGTGATTTGGCGCTCGCTCGCTCGCTCGCTCGCTCGCTTGCTTGCTTGCTTTCGTCCAACTAGAAAAAGTCCCGCCTTGGCACACACGCTGCTGCCCAGCATAAACTCCCTTGTGACACCAGTGTGTGCCACCAAGAGATCGTAAGATAAAGGAGCGCGAAATCCCGAGAGCGAAAGATCGCCTTGCTGATATCGAACGAGAGAGTATCCCCTTAGTTTCTACCTTTTTTTTCTGAATAATAAATGAAGCGAGCAAGATTGCAATGCGATCGAGGAGATCCTGCGATGGGAATGAGACACTCACCAGTTGTTAACTTGGAGGATCGTCAACCCCGTGTCCTGCGCCAGTTGTTTCTTCTGGTCTTCCGAAGGATAGGGATGCTGCAACAGGAAGAAAAGCAGTACCATTAAACCAGTGTACCAATTGGGAATTCATTCTACGTGCTTTAACGAACGCAATAAATGACATCATCGCAATCAGAGAGAAGACGGGAATTAGAAAAGTGGCGGCGACAAAAAAACAATTCCATGAGATTCTTCCTAGATTTTCCAAGCGCAGGCGGCGCAGGCTTTCAAGCAATTTATCGTGTGATTTGTTGTACACGTTGGGTGGATAAGTGTTCGGGATGTACCGGGCATGCATCCTCTCCGGCGGCAACGGCGGCGGCGTCGAGCTAGGTGACGCCAGGAACATTACAGGCGCCGCGTTGCCTGGACGCACCTGCGAAATATTATTTATTGCCAGGTAACGACGACAATAAAAAAGAAGGATGCACGAGGAGGCGGAGGCGATAAAAAGTTGGCTCACTAGATAGGACGAGCGCCGCTCGTAGCGAAGAGCGCACGTCGGAGCGAGCGGGGTACATTTTATCGAGCTGTCGCATCGCGCAGATGCGCTTCCGCGCGCAGAAGGAAGGATCCGTTCGCGATGCAACACCGCACATATCAGTTTTCGCGAGCCACCGGAGAAACAGGCAGAGAAAGGGGAATAGAGAGAGAAAGGGAATGAGTGCGGAGGCAGAGAGTAAACGAGAGGAAGAGAGAGAAAGAGAGAAAGAGAGAGATCGAGCGAGGGTACAAGAAGGAGAGAAGCGACTTTACGACGGTGCATGGAAGATAAATGCGACAGGAGTCACAGCATGACTGGAAGCTCGGAAACAAGTCCGGCATAAATCCATCGTGGCATAATCCCGTCGATGTCTTGATTCGCCATTCGTCGTGGATCGCGCGGCGAAACGATGACGGAGAGGTCTCTTTTTCCCCGATTCAAGAATTCCAGCCGACCGAGCCAGGGCACAAGAGTATTCTCCCTAGCATACATTGGCAAGAGTCCGCCGGGTGGAACATTGGGCGCGGTGGCGGCACTGTACACCGAGAAAGCCGAGTGCTAGATGCATAAATGATGCACTCCCCGGTGTTATTCCATTGGTCTCGGCGAGCTACTCCATAAATCCGCGTATAAATCTCGCCGTTCTTCCAGGCGAGTTACTGCTCGCATTAATTTCGCACCCGCCGCGCGGCGCTGCTCTTCGAGAACGACGCCGACGCTCTCTCACTCTCTCTCTCTCTCTCCTCCCGCGCTAGACACGCGGGACACGTGTATCAGCATTTCGCACGTGCGTACGTGTCAACCTGACACACGCTGCGCGTACGTCGGATCTCGCTGTCGGTTCGCTTACACGCACAGCACTAACCTTCGTCCTACCACTGAATTCGAAGCGACTGCTTATCTCGATCCATTAAACGGACTATCCCTCGAAAACAATCCTACCTCCTCCAAGCGTTCCCCTTTCCGTTCCGATTAGACGGCCAGATTAAATCCCATTCGACGTGTAGAACGAGGAATGCGCGAAGCCGAAGGAACGTGGAAAAATATGAGACGTCTAGTGCACGACACACTCGCCTATGATAATCTGTGTAATTGCATCGCATACCCATGGGGGAATGTGTGCTGCTGCCCGCGTATTAATCCTGCGGGAATAATAGGGGCGTGCATATTAATTTTGCGCTAGATCGAATTGTGTGAATGGCAGTCACGCGAGCCTTCCATGAAAAGTCGTCGAGGCTGGTGCTTTCCTCTTTTTCGCAAAAGGCGCATGTCACTTTTATTCGTCCGCCGGGAGTTCCGCCCATAAACAGGTTGCTCGTGGAGAGAAGAGTTTTTATTCTCATTACTCATAGATCGTGCTGCAGCATCCAACCAGTCCACACACACACACACACACATACACGCGTATAATACATGGACTCTCGCACCTTCCCTCGTTTTTTTTCCCCCGTCACGACTAAACAAGTGGTGTCGGTGCACTCTCCTACGAGGTAACGAAGTACGAGCGGGTCGTAGGTCTACGATAATATTCACAGGATTAAATCAGCCGGTTGGTGGGCCGGGGTATGTGCGGTGAGGGACACTGTACCGCCGCTTATAACTCAGGAGAGCCGAAGAGAGAGAGAGAGCGAGAGAGAGAGAGACGGGGCTGCATTAAATTCGATATAAAATCAAGCTCGACCGATGCCAAGCCATAGGCATCGTGTGTCCTCGATCGGTGCGGCGGCCAGCAGCGGATCCGGCTGCGCATAAAAGCCCGCGGCTGCACCGCAAGCGGGCGAACCGCATCATATTTTTACATAATTAGCACGTGGCGCGCGCGCTCGGTGGTACCCACTCGCTCGTTCGCTCTCTCTCTTGGTATTACGTTCCACCCCTAACGCAGCCGTTACTTTTTGCCGAAGCCTGCGGTATTTTTGGAAACCGCCGCAACGCCGCAGATCCCCTCGTCCTCTATATCATGTTTCTTGGAGGCGAGCCATGCTGTAATACGTATACCAGAAGCGTGGCTTCACCGCCGCCCTGAGCGCCCCCCCTCCCTCTCCGATCCCGACCACGAGCAGGAGAGAGCCATTGTGCGCGGCCCTGTATACGCGATCCCGGCGATTCTTATCCTAATTAAATCGGTCGAGAGCATTGTCTGGGCGTAGAGTTTCCATCGGATCTAGCGCGCTCGCTCGCTTGCTCCCAGCTACCATACTACCCTATACATACACCTCCCACACTGCCAACCTAGAGAGAGAGAGAGAGAGGGAAAGAGAGAGGAAGGGAGAGAGAGAAAGCGATTGAGATGCAGCGGTTATGGATATTGGATCCTGATCGAGCATTTACTATCATCACTGCAAGGATAGCTTGTGGCACGGAATTACTCAGGCTCGTTTCTGCTCTCTGGTTGACTGATCGATTCTCACCAACCGCTTACTTTAGTCATATTCCAGGTAACTGCTTCTGGTTAGACCTAGTTAAGCTCAGGTGGTCTTTTAGTGGACTTTCAGTCAATCGAGGGAGAGAGAGGAACAGACGGTTGGAGTGGATTCTCTTGGCGAAATAGTAATCTCTATTCGTACTCTCTCGTTGAATTGTGCAGGGTGTACTGCACGGACTCTCTTGGTCCTCTTTCGAGAGTAGACTTGTTCCGCGTGGCGCTCGTTGGTGTATGCATAAAACAATCAAGATAATTGTCGAAGGTACGTGGGGTCTGGCTGGCTGTCTGGCTTCCACCCTCTGTGGGGTTGAAGCGGCTGTGTTGGAGCGGTGATGGCGGTGGTAGCGGGTGGAAGGGCAGGACTGAGAGAGAAAGCAGCAGCTATCCAATTACATTGAAAACAATAGTCTTAAGTGCTCGCGGCGGTCCGTTCTGGGCTACTCCCTGCCCCAGTGCGACCAATGCTTTTCCACCCTCTCATACCTCGCCGCCGCGCCGCGCCGCCACCGTCACCGTCGTCGCTTCTGCTAGCTGCTGTTCCTCCTGCTGCTAGATGGTATACTCAGCCGAGTGACGATGCACAAGTTTGACTTGGTAAAAGTATTACTCGGCAGGATCGCAGACGCGCGCGCGCGCAAGTTCGCTATTGCACCTAACACTCCATGAATTAAATCGATTCCTCCACCCCAGAGGAGAAGCACGCGCGGCGCACGATTAAGGAATGGAGTTCAGCCTCGCCATGGTGCCTTATGAATTTATGGCAGCCACTTTGTCGCTGTCGCTCCGGTACATCGCAATGTTACGCGATCTCCCTTTGGGAAAGCACGAAGTCAAGGTCACCCAAGTAATCCGGTAAGCGACGAGAGGAGTCTGTAAGTGAGAGAGAAAACTCGATGGGGGTAGGAGTTGGCGGCGAAACAAGCGATAAAATGAAAATGAGCGGTAAAAAGACAATATGAAAACCATTTGGGCTGGCACGGAAGCTTGGGGTAGGAACGAGTCGGGCGGAAGCGCGGCTAAGTGTGTAAATGAGTCCGTAGTTTAGCCCGATTGCCTGGAGAAGAGAGACCCCTTTTCGCGGTGTGCCATACTCATCCAACCGGCAGAGGACGCAGACGCCTCCGCCTCCAACCGGTACTTTGATAGCGCAACCAACGTAGCCGAAATAAGCGTGGCCTTTTTCGGGGATCAAACTGCTCCTTCTAAGACGATTCTCGAGACAATGAGATTGCTGGTGACCCAAATTCAAATCAGTACAAGCGAACCATCTCTTAACCATCCCTTCTTACGACAGACAGATGAAAGACCCTATCAAAGTGACAAAGCCAACCCTTGACAAAACTGACAGCGATTAAAGTGCCTTGAAAATGTGAAGTTATGTAACAAGCTTCGAGTTAGAGTGCTTTGTATTACAAGCATAAATCGGAGGCCAATAACATGTCAGACATTACTGTCCCCGTAAAATGCTTCGCACAACGATCGGTTGGCTGGCGCGCACGTGCTCTCGTTAGAATTTCAGTGAGAGCCGATACAGACGCATAGTGGCTGTCAGTAAGAAGGCGTAGCCGTTCTCTCCTCCCAGCTCAACACTACCCACGCATCGATCGACAATCAAGCAACGAACATCCCCGCAAGCAGGACAATTTGCTGGCAGGATGGTTCACAGTGTTCGAACGATGGAGAAGTGAGAGCGAGAGAATGGAGAGAGGAAGGCATGCGAGAGAGGAGACAGAGAGGAAGCAACGCGTGCTGCTGCGTCAGGTCGTCGATGTCGGGGATATGGGCGGATGTAGCAGCGGGCGTTGGACACCTCTCTTCCTGGTGGTGTGTCTCTTCGTGTCCTTCGGTCCTCGGGCGTACATAGCATGCCGGCTGGCTGGATGGTTGGATGGTTGGCTATCCAACCCCTGGGTCGCGGTAACCAGGCTTCTCGGTGCCGAATGACACGTCGATGACGACCGCTGCTGACTCCGACTAACGAGCGGGGCGTTTGGGGCGTGGGAGCCACCAGAGATCGCGCCTCGTCATCACGCGCCCCGATTTCACCCTCATCTCTCTATCTCTCCCTTACTTCTCTCTCGCATCCTCCAACTGCTCCTGGGCGAGATTTCCTCGTGAAAGGATCCTTCCGCAGTCGGGATGCCAAGTCATGTTTAACTGGAGAATGCTTTTCCAACGGTTCCTCGATTCCCAAGAAAATCGTAGTCTGCTCGAGTCATCTTTTTGTGCTTCGAGTGTTACCCAATTACTCAGGGAGAATTCGAGACGAAAAGTTAGGGAAGATAAGCGGTAGATTATTAAAATAACGGGAAATGGAGGAAGCGAGGGAATGAGTCTCTTTATCTATCGATGGATAGATACGTGTATGATATATAGTAGAGCGATTCTACAAGGAAGGGTAACTCAGTTAACATCTCGGAGGTTATTCAATTTCCCCGTTAAAATCCTGTAATGTGCCATAACTGCAGCCTTCAAGAGAGGGTGCCATCTCGCTACGAGGTAATGGCTGTTTCAGCTCGAAAGGACTGCCGACAAATTTTCCTTGAAAGGGACTTCCCGAAAGATCATTAGAACTTCCTACCCGAGAGATCCTTCAATCAATAATTTCACTTCCATCAATGACAGCTATAGTTTTCAATTATACACCAAGTGTTATTCATTAAATAATGGTGCCATCCTGATAGTTCTCACGCCAAGGATAATTCAGAGCTGCGCTCTGTTTGACGTCTAGTAAATGTGTCCTGAAGATTAAAATCAAGCTCGAGTGCATTCCCAGGTTGTTCCCGATGCGATAAACTATTCCGAGCGGGGGTAGACGCCTCGCCTCCCTTTGTGTGTAATTACAGACGAAACACAATGGAATGTATGATGGTATGCGCGGGCGCGCGCGCGTGTGACAGAGAGTGAGAGAGAGAGAGAAGGAGAGAGAAAGCGAGGGAGAAGGAGCGCGCCTCCAGCTATTCGTGGCGAGCTCGAGCGATACGAGATAAGCCAAGCCCAAAGATGGTATGCCGCCGCGATGTCGACTTCGCCGAGCTGCGGAACACAGCACGGCGACGCTGGGGATCGGTCGAATGCGAAGCCACATCTGCCAGATAGATAGATATCGTTCCTGAATCCGCCTCGTCATCGCGAGGCCGCACGAGCCTTCGCCCTCGCGCTAACCAGCATCACCCTTTCGCTTCGACTCAACCTTACCGGAAAAAGTATAGACTGTGCACCCCGTTGTAAAAGAAACACCTCGCCAATTTGTGGAGAAAAAATCTTGGTACAATAACCCTTTCGATCGAAGGAACAAATGCTCTGTAATCATTGAACGAGTCTGGGAACCTCACATTTGCCATTTGCGTACTGTGAAATCTCGAAAGCATGGGAAGCAAGCCAACGGTGATCGTCGAGACGTCTGGCGATGGGAAGGGGCTAAAAGTCGGCTTGTACTTTCGAGAAGATAAAAAGGGCAGGCGTCGTCGCGGCAGCAGGTTCTAGGAAAAAAGCTGGCCGACGAAGGATCGCAAGGGCGGCAAGGAAATCGATGCTGACGAGCGAATTGGTACGGCGACCTGCAGGGCGTGGTCGAACCGGGTCTCTGTGACACGGCCACCTCAATCACCCTGTGACGCCCAGACCTGTCATTATCACGCGACCCCGTCTGGCACAGGGTCTACCCGCACCCACACACGCTTGCCTCCACGTCGGAGGGCGTCCTGGTCATCGCTAAGCGAGCACGTGTGTTACGGCACAGAGGAGGTGCACGCGTGCTCTCTCCCAACTCTCTCACTCTCTCAGTCTCCCACGATCTTGCTGCTCCGCGATCGTTGAGAACAAGCGTGAAGGGCGCGTAAGGGCGCGATCGGCCCAGCACCCTGAACGCATAGCGTCGTGACGGCCTTTGGACACACCTACCTCATTGTGTCCTTCGAGTCAAGCAGGAGGACGTATTCCTTGGTGCGACTAGAGTTCAATCGTCGTCAGAAGGGACGATCATTGACCTCGGTTGACGACCTCCGGCTTTGTCTCCCAATTTCATTGATTAGGCCGAGGCCAAACCACCGCAAGGATCGGCCGGCATCGAACTGATTGCCCGCCGCTAATGAAACGACTGACACTCGCTGTTTGGACTCGCGAACCTCTCAATCTTTGCTGACCGCCCGTGAAACATTGTTCAGCTCACGTTCTTCCATTCTTTTATTTTTCTTTCTTTCGATGCGCCGTTAGGTTTTAAGCCTCCCCAATTTTAAGGGCACATCTGCGTACTTCTTCATGATTTGCCATATTTCTTTTCGCTTTGTTCATTTTCTCTGGATTTTGAATTTTATAACACTACCATTTTGACTCTGTCGCCCATCTGGCTTCCACATGCTATTTATTACTCGGCGTCATTTACCCGGATTAGCGATGCGTTTTCGTCGAAGCCTACCATATCTTCGGCCAGGTATGTCCAGGCGACTAGCGGCTCATCTCCCCTCCCTGGCGCGGGAAAAACCCTTCCGCCCCTTCAAGGGTAGCGAAATTTCCGTGCCACTTCCTTTAGTTTCTGATTCCTGCTCCTCGCTCATTTTTCTTCCCTCACCACCAATTTCCAACCAATCAGCGTGACTTCCCACTTCCGTATTCTTCCCGGAAAATCTATATATTGTACCGCGCTTAGATTTTATGTTAGAGCTAGTTATTCCGCTAGATTGAAGAACTTCTTCGCGCCTCTCCTTCTTTGGTTGAGAAAGTCCGAATCTGTGCACCATTCTAAGCTCTCAGGTGGCTTATTCACTCTGAGTCTTAGCATCCATTATTATATCGTTGCCTGCGCTGACGCACCTTGCCGTCAGTCTTGGTACACTTTCTTGTCATTTTATTGTGTATCCGCATTACAAGAAGGGCGGCGTGGTTGCTTCCCTTCTTCCGATTTTCAATAAATTAGTTTCACCCGAAACAAATACCGGAGTCTTCAGAAAGGACCTTACACCCTTTCACATCGGGAGCTCCAAGATTTCTGGTCCTTCGAGCCGGATTATCGCGAGTGACAAGTGATCAGTGCAACAAGTTCCTGACTAATCAACCACGGAAGTATAGTGGAAGCTACATTTTCCACTATAATTGGATAACATCAGCCTCAAGAAGCCTGCTCCGATCCTGTCCGATCATTTGCGACAGAGCGGAATATTTGGGCATCGCTGCAGCTACCCAAGCCTGACCGGCACGAGTGACATCGTGGGAGAACTCATTTCCACCCAGGACGCCGCGATTACGAGCCGTCGGACCGACGCTGCCTGCTGAGGACTGCTGTGTCGCTACGCAACGGTGAGTCGAGATTTATTGCATTTACTCTGACTTTGCGTTAGCATTGGTATCATCAAGCATGGAACCACAATTAAAAGTTCTTATTGGCGAACGCGCGCAAGTAAAGGCGTCGTTAACGCGATTCAATAAATACTTTGAGGGTGTAAATGACTCCATCCCAATTGATGTGGTGGAGAGTCGACTCACAAAGAATCTAGATTTACTAGATAAGTTCGAGGCGGTGCAGGATAAAATAGAGTTTCTAGCCGATCCGAACGACGCAGAGGAGGCCGCGAAAAATGAGGAAGAGCGAGTCAAATTCGAAAACCTATATCACAATTTAATTTCGCGGGTTAAGCGACATATTAAAGATGCGCAAGCTGAGGCTAACATTGCCAGCAATGCTCGTTCTGAGAGCAATCCTGCGTCAACTCCGGGTATTGCCGAAACACCGATGGCCATAAGATTACCGACTATCGAATTACCTACTTTTAATGGCGAGCGTGACCAATGGCTTCGATTTCGGGAGTCATTTGAATCATTAATACACCACAACGAGTCCTTGTCACACATTCAGAAGTTCCACTATTTGAATTCGAGTATTTCCGGAACTGCGGCACGCGCAATCCGGTCATTGGGCATCTCTGACGTCAATTACTTCATTGCATGGCAGACCTTGAAAAAACGGTACGAGGATCCAAATTCCCTCATAGACCATCACACCAAGGCGCTATTTGATTTGTCTCCCCTTAATAAGGCTTCGCACGTGGCACTGCGTCAATTGATAGACGATGCCACCAATCATTTGGCAGCGTTAAAGGCGTTAGGTGAGCCGACGGATTCGTGGGGCACATTGCTGCTTAGATTAATAGCCACAAAATTAGATAGCGGCACAAGAAGCGAATGGCAACGATATTCGCAGACCATCACTAGGAGACGGAAATTCGACGATCTCGTTAATTTCCTAGAGAGGCATTGTAGGGTGCTCGAGGATTCTGCATTCGAGTCACGGCCGCAGCAAAACAAAGTGCACACGAATTACAATAACACCACACACAAGCGCTCGCATAATGCAACGTCGATGGTTGTCAATGTGGAGCATTCATGTCCTCTGTGCAAGGCAAGTCACCGTTTGGCCGAGTGCGAAGAATTCGCGAAGCTAACCATTCCCGCGCGGCGATCCAAAGCATTAAAGCTTCGCGTTTGTTTCAATTGTCTGCAGCCTGGGCACACAAATCGCGAATGCAGAAAATCGAATTGCAGGAAATGTGGAAAGAACCACCACTCTTTGGTGCATATGGAATACAACGATTCCCCTCCATTTGATAGGCCTTCCACATCTAGAGATACCGCGCAATTCAATTCCACCCCGAAAGAAAACCCGCAAGCATTATTGTCGCATTCAAGCGGCAGCTCAAACCACGCTGTTTTGTTATCCACGGCCATGGTGGATATTTTAGATTCACGGGGCAACAGGCATCAATGCCGAGCGCTGTTGGATCAGGGCTCACAAGCCAATTTTATTTCCGAGGGCTTTGCTAGGAAATTGAAATTACCCATGCAAAGGGTTAACACCACCGTTTCTGGCATCGGGCGCACTTCTCACGCTATTCGTGGGAAGATAGGCGTATCATTATTGTCGAGAGTCACTCCCTACAAAACCACGTTCCAGTGCCTAATCATTCCGAGGATATCGGAGAGCATTCCCAACTTTCATTTAAATAGGGAAGCCATCTCCATTCCGGACAAATTTTCGCTGGCTGACCCCCATTTCTGCGCACCCCGCGAGGTCGATTTATTACTAGGCAACGGCCTCCTTTGGGACCTTATTTGCATTGGGCAGCACAGATTAGGGCCTGGATACCCGGTAATACAGAAGACCCAGCTAGGATGGATACTAGCAGGGGAATTTAATGCCTCACTCATGGAGGGCAAACAAAATATTATGTGCCATCTGGCCACCAACGATGAGTTGGAAAGGGATATTCGCAAGTTCTGGGAGATTGAAGAGGTTTCGTCGTCGTCACCGGGATTACCTCCATTAGATCCTTCCGATCCGTGTGAGATACATTTTTGTAAAACGACCAAGAGAGATAGAGACGGGACATACGTCGTGAGCATTCCCTTCACCGACCAGCTAGGCGACCTCGGACAATCTCGGACGATGGCCGAGAAACGATTTCTCGCCTTAGAAAGAAAATTTATTAGAGTGCCTGGTCTTAAGGAGGAATATTGCCAATTTTTGACCGAGTATGAGGAACTCGGGCACATGTCAGAGATCGCCAATGACCGAATTCGTGATTGCGATCCATCATATTATCTGCCCCATCACGCGGTATTTAAGGTGTCCAGCACGACCACGAAGTTGCGGGTCGTGTTCGACGGATCGGCTGCCTCCTCATCGGGCATCTCACTTAATCAAGTGCAGCGCGTTGGTCCTATTGTACAGGACGACCTATTCTCCATTGTTATGCGCTTGCGGAAACATAGATTTGTAGTTTCGGCAGACATTGCAAAAATGTATCGCCAGGTTAATGTTAAACCTGAGCAGCGGCGATTCCAGCGCATACTGTGGCGTCAACATAGCTACGAAGCTATTAGGGTGTACGAGCTTAATACCGTCACCTATGGGACGGCGTCGGCCTCCTATCTCGCGACTCGCGTATTGCGACAGGTAGGCGAGGATAGTTTGGCAATGTTTCCAAAGGCTGGTCGCGCAATCATCCGCGATTTTTACGTGGACGACCTGCTGACCGGCGCCGACACCTTGAAGGAGGCTCAGGATCTCAAGGCCAACATCACCAGGATCCTGGCTCCTGCTGGCTTCGAATTGCGGAAGTGGGCGGCCAACGACCCACGGATCTTAACCTGCGACAATTTCCAGGATAGCGTCAAAATTGACGCCGACAAGGATCCCAAGACTTTGGGCCTTTTATGGAGCCCTGTTGAGGACTGCTTGCGATACTCGGTACCGCCGCTGTTACAGCAGAAGATAACCAAGCGGACGATTTTGTCGGAGATAGCCCGTCTCTTCGACCCCTTGGGACTTGTTGGGCCTGCAGTTATACAGGCCAAAATGCTAATGCAGAGGCTCTGGGAACTCAAGACGAATTGGGATGAATCCCTGCCGTTGGACCTTCATAACCAATGGAGGACATTCCGAAGCGAGCTCATTGCTCTCAACGAGCTACAGATTCCCAGGGCAGCAGTAGCGAACCACTCCAGCAGCATCCAGCTGCATGGTTTTTGCGACGCCTCCGAAAGGGCGTACGGAGCATCCTTATACCTTCGTTCCCAAGATCGTCAGGGGAATGTGATTTGCCACTTATTGTGCGCCAAATCCAAGGTGGCCCCCCTGAAGACAATTAGCCTTCCCCGATTGGAGCTATGCGGCGCATTACTACTAGCCAAGTTAGCTGCCAAGGCTCGTTCAGCCCTCTGCATGACCTTACAGAGTGAGCATTTTTGGACGGACTCGATGATTGTTCTCGCTTGGATCAAGGCATCTCCAGCGAAATGGCGCACCTTTGTGGCCAATCGAGTTACGCAAATTCAAGAGCACACGAAAGGAGAATGGCGGCACGTATCATCGCAGGACAACCCTGCTGACATAATATCCAGAGGAGTCAACCCTTCCTTACTGGCGTCATCGTCCCTCTGGTGGCACGGGCCTACCTGGATCACCGAGCAACCAGCTTTATGGCCCAACCGCTCCATTGACGTCGCGCAGCTACCTGAGGAGAGGACTTCAACCGTAGCAATGATTGCGCTGACTACCTTAGATTTAAGTATTTTCGAGCGATATTCCCGTGCAAGGAAATTATTTCGCGTAGTGGCATATTGCTTTCGCTTTTATCGTAAAATCCGCGCACGCGTTCAGGACCGCAAAATTAGTGAGGGCAATGCCGTCATTGCCGCCTCAGCAAGGGAGAATTCTTCAGACTTGACTGCTGAAGAATTGATTTATTCGGAGCATATCCTTATTAGGCTCGTCCAGAGGTATTATTTTGCTTCCGAAATTCACTTTTTGACCAGGGGACAGCCAATTCCAAAGAAGAGCCCGTTGGTCTCGTTATTCCCATTTGTGGGCAAACTCGGTCTTCTCAGGGTGGGCGGTAGGCTGCGTAACGCTCCAATTTCTTATGAACAGCAGCATCCGCTGATTCTACCTGCGAAGCACCGCCTGACACTGCTTCTCATTGAGCAGGAACACACAAAATTGCTACATGCAGGTTGTAATGCTGTCATGGCATCCTTACGATGCAAATATTGGCCGCTGTCCTGCAAGAATACCATAAAGGGCGTATTGCGTTCCTGCGTAAGGTGCTTTCGTGTAAAGCCACCTAAGTCTGAATACCTGATGGGTGAATTACCGGTGGACAGGGTTACCCCTTCTCGCCCCTTTTCGATCTGCGGCATAGATTACGCAGGGCCGTTTTTAATTAAGGAGCATTCACGCGCACGTGTATCGATTAAGGCGTATTTATGCGTATTCGTATGTTTCGCGACTAAGGCTGTGCACTTAGAACTGGCCAAAGATATGTCCACAGAGTCATTTTTAAATTGTCTGAGACGCTTTATAGCTCGGCGAGGCAAATGTGTGCGCATACACTCCGATAATGGTTCGAACTTCATCGGCGCTCGGAACGAGTTAAATGACTTAGGCGTTCTTCTTAGCGATAAGGGACATATTAGTAAAGTGAGCTCTTTTTTAACGGACGAGCGCATTGATTGGCGTTTAATCCCTCCCGGAGGCCCCAATTTTGGGGGCCTATGGGAGAGTGCCGTAAAATCGGCAAAATATCATCTCAAAAGAGTTGTAGGTGACACGCGCCTCTCGTTCGAAGAACTTTATACCATGCTAACGCAGGTCGAGTCCTGCTTAAATTCTCGACCACTGTGTGCCCTTTCCGAGGACCCCACCGATTATTCAGCTTTGACGCCCGGCCATTTTCTCATCGGAGAAGCACTGGCCTCATTGCCGCATCCTGACCTCCATGAGGTCAAGCTGAACCGCTTGAACAGATTTCAGCTCCTTCAGCAGATGTTCCAGCATTTTTGGACTCGCTGGCATGTGGAGTATTTGCACCAACTCCAGCAGCGCAACAAATGGCGATGCTCTGTGCCCGCCAAATTCGGGCCCGGCACCTTGGTCACCATCAAGGAGGACAACATTCCCCCCTTGCGATGGCGCTTGGGACGTATCACCGAGCTTCATCCAGGAAAGGACAACGTGACCCGCGTTGTGTCCATCCGGACTGCGCATGGTGTCACCAAGAGACCTGTCTCGAAGATCTGTGTTCTTCCTTGTGGCGACGATCCTTCTAATTAAGGAGAGCTTATTTTATTAGTTTTATGACGCAACTTTGTTGAAGGCTCTTAGTATTGTCATTCCCATTTCTCTTGCGTTCTATATTATTTGAGTAATTCCATTTTTGAATGTTTTCTTAGCCACTTCTGTGCGATATTTTCTACTTGATATTATTTTTTGCGTACTATTGCAATTAAGCTTATTTATTTTTAGCATTATTTCAATCTCCGTTGGATTTCTGTTTATAATCCTTTTTCCGAGATGTCAATTCAGTTCGCATCTTTTATTCCGACCGTTGTACTTGCCGCATATTTCTCTATATGTTGTTAGGCAGTGCAATCTTTCCAGCATTCTTATCATTTGTTGAACGGGACCGTTCAAGGTGGGCGGGATGTTTGGACTCGCGAACCTCTCAATCTTTGCTGACCGCCCGTGAAACATTGTTCAGCTCACGTTCTTCCATTCTTTTATTTTTCTTTCTTTCGATGCGCCGTTAGGTTTTAAGCCTCCCCAATTTTAAGGGCACATCTGCGTACTTCTTCATGATTTGCCATATTTCTTTTCGCTTTGTTCATTTTCTCTGGATTTTGAATTTTATAACACTACCATTTTGACTCTGTCGCCCATCTGGCTTCCACATGCTATTTATTACTCGGCGTCATTTACCCGGATTAGCGATGCGTTTTCGTCGAAGCCTACCATATCTTCGGCCAGGTATGTCCAGGCGACTAGCGGCTCATCTCCCCTCCCTGGCGCGGGAAAAACCCTTCCGCCCCTTCAAGGGTAGCGAAATTTCCGTGCCACTTCCTTTAGTTTCTGATTCCTGCTCCTCGCTCATTTTTCTTCCCTCACCACCAATTTCCAACCAATCAGCGTGACTTCCCACTTCCGTATTCTTCCCGGAAAATCTATATATTGTACCGCGCTTAGATTTTATGTTAGAGCTAGTTATTCCGCTAGATTGAAGAACTTCTTCGCGCCTCTCCTTCTTTGGTTGAGAAAGTCCGAATCTGTGCACCATTCTAAGCTCTCAGGTGGCTTATTCACTCTGAGTCTTAGCATCCATTATTATATCGTTGCCTGCGCTGACGCACCTTGCCGTCAGTCTTGGTACACTTTCTTGTCATTTTATTGTGTATCCGCATTACAAGAAGGGCGGCGTGGTTGCTTCCCTTCTTCCGATTTTCAATAAATTAGTTTCACCCGAAACAAATACCGGAGTCTTCAGAAAGGACCTTACACCCTTTCACATCGGGAGCTCCAACACTCGCTCTCGTCTAATCTTCGCTGAGGCTAGAGTCACTCGTACTGATTATGTCGTTTCTCTGTATCGATGCTTCCTGTCTCGCGTTGTTGCTAACTGAGTCGATTTGTCCTTCTCATTCTACGATATAGTTTAATAAGCCTGCCGGCTACGATTATTGAAATCAGTACTGTTACTCTCCGATGGTATTGAAAGGCATGAGGGTGCGGTACGGTGTTATTAGGGCGGCAGGGTACATTGACAAGAGACGCCGTCGAACGTCTGCCTCCCCCATGATTCTCTGGGTCACGTCAATCGGGCTGCGAAGTTTCGGAGCCCGTGACTTGTGGGAATCAGGATAATTATAACGTTTCCGTTGAGTTTAGATACGGTAAGAGAAGGCGCGCCGGGGCCGTCGTAATGAAACCTTCGCCTCCCCAATGGAAGGGCCCTCGGGCAGCAATTCTACGATCATACTCGCGCCACTACCCAGCAATCATCCCCAGTCAGTCTTTCAGTCAGTTTCGTTGCTATTTAATTATCTATTTAAACCGTGTAATTTTCTCCAATGGGCCAGCCGGATTCACTCGTGCCATTCGACAACAAGTTCGGGGACGAAGAACGCAAGCCCAGAATTATGCAGTATCGAGACGAAAATTTCACTCGATCGTCATGGAAATTACAACTCGAAAACGCGTAGTGTTCGTTGCCTTGGAACACTTGTTACTTCAAAGGAGTTGAGGCTTGACAGCTCGTAACGCAGTCGACCAACATACACTTCCGAGTGTTGTACAGAAAAGGGGAAGGTCTCCGGTGTATCTGCGCGGTATAGCTCGTAAAAAGAGAAGTGAGCGAGCGATGCTGTCGGGATCAGCCAGTGGGATCACAGCCCTCCGTCATTTCGACGCGGGGACTATGCATAGATTCCGGGTAACACGGCGTGTCTTGCCGAGCGCTCCCTTTCTCACCCGAGCGGCGAAGCGTATAAACGAAATAGCTGTTAGGCGATATTGGGCTACGGCGTGTTGCGGGGCCCATCGATATACACATTTCCGTCGGCGCCCATCGAAGGGTGGCGCGTCGATGCGCCGGCACTTGCTCCACCGTCGGCGCGCTCGTGCATCGGCGAACGACGACGCGCCGCCGCCGCGGCCCTTCCACGTTTAGTGTCAATTTATTCGGGATTCCCAAGATTCCCGAGGCTTAGCCGAGCGCGATCAGCCTCGCCCGTTTGCATAATATTGTATTTATTTCGCCTTGTAACCCGCCGGGCCCTCCAACCCCTTCCCTCCACTCCGACGTGGAAGCAGCCCTTGGCGTATACAGGGTGCGCACCGTCGTCTCTCGGAGTTCGTTTAGTCGCCAGCTTTCCCCGGAACCCAGCACGAATTGCCTCGTATACGCGAGCCCGAAATGGCCTATACGGGTTACGGGAAATCCGCGCTGATGCCCTTGCCACCCTTTCCATTCCCTTGTATCCCATGCCCGCCCACCTATTACTTTCTATTCAGGTGAACGATTCAGCCCTCGCGGCAATATTGGATCACCGCGATATTCATCCTAGCCCCACTGACACCCTCCCAGACTACCAGATTCAACGACATTCGCCTCCTCCTTCTCACTATTCTTCTTCTTTTCCGCTCTCCGCGATTGCCTCTTGCTTTTAAATACCACCTAGCGCGCTCTCTTCTTAAGACACTTGTGAATATTCAGGGACAGGTAATTGTTACTCGTGCCCGCCCTTAATGAATACAATCTGCACGTGCTGCACTGAACGCAATGCAAATGCTCGAACGAAGCTCGCCGCCTCATGACTCAAGGATGATCTCGCGTGAGAAACGTAGGGGAACTAGTGGAGATCTTTGGGTTGACCGTGTTAATTTAAATGAGCGAGACACCCTCACGGTATTGTTAGGCAGGCACGGTAATAGTGCGGCGATGACGGTAAAGAATGACAAGAGGAGCCTTATCGGCTTTCCTTTCATGAATAAGCACGCGAAGGCAACTACAGCAGCGGCCAAGTTCGATAAGGCGAAATCGCGCGAGTCGGACGCCCTGTTATCGAGACTACCGTATCAATTTGAATACTTAGCTTTAGTCACATGCTCCTTCGTGGGTCAGCGCATTTTTTCACGTTCATTTCGACCTACCGAATGGCTCTATCGCGTACCGTGAGATATTCCGGTTAGAAAGAGAAGGAGAAACCTTCTAGGAACAATTGTTCCTCGCACGAGCTTGGAGATCGACTGAGATAGACTTATGCAAATGAACCTTACACTGATAGCTTCAATATCGCAGTTCGTGGAAATCCACGTACGGTTTGGAGTGAAAACTAGTTACATAATGAAACTGCCCTCGAAAAAGCTTGGTTGCTGACAACAGACTGACTTTCCTGGTGATTTTACTTTTACTAGTTTAATAGATAATTGCAAGTTATTTGTAAGTCAAAAACTTGTTAGCATTTGTGGGAGTTCTCTCTTTCTCGAACAACTGCATTCACGCGTACGACGTAGCTAACGTTTTATTCCCAATCACTCAGCAATCAATCAAGCGACTCATCGATGGTCTAAAAAATGGAGTGTTTCACTGGTGGAAAGGTACACGAAGCCGTTCATAAAATGCCATATTCATAATGGGAGCGTCAGAATGAACGGAGAGTTGCGGGTTCCCGGTGCACCTTGCCGAGTGGTTACTGTTGGCACGATGTTTCCTGTTGCCGCTTGGTGCTGGTGCGGGGAATGTTACCGTGGCCACCGAGAGCCGGAGCGCATCGCAATGGTGTGCATCGATAACCCGCGCGTCGAAGAGTTTGAGTGATTGACGCGATCGGATGGAACAGATCGTGATGCACGCGGAGAAAAGTGTTGACCGCTCGTTCCGGGCAAACATACGCCCGCCGGTCGGGCCATTGACAGGTGCATAACGCTTTCAAACAAATAGGAACAAATTTCTCTACCTGCCTCCGCCACCATCGCCGCCACCGTCACCGACGCCACGGGTGCGCGCTGGTGGTGAGCGCGGCCGCGTGTGCCGGTGCTTCCCGACATATCAAAATGCATTTTTAAAGCCTGCCCGCTGCTCGGCAATAAATATCAACAAACGAGTATCTCCGCGGCCATGAATGAAATGCATGTTTTTTTAAGATATTTATATATCCCCATGGGCACTGGCAGCTAGCAATGGAAGCTGCTCTACCATACGCTGGCAGAGTCCACTGCTCTTTGCCACAGGACCCTTTCACAACGTACAAACTGTTCACTGCGTAAAACCAACACACTCCGAGTATGAATTTAAAAAATACGTTTTCCACAACTCCTATTAGTTATTGCTTCCATTCGCCTTTTTGCTAGGATTGCGTTCCAAGCTTTATCGGTTGAAGTGCGTTACCGAGTGATTCTGCTGTATAGACGGAATCGTAATTTTTGGTAGACGGCTGTCGATCCATCACGATAACGCGGTATTACATGACTGACCATTGGACAATTGATACATCGGGGGCTAGGTAGAAACCGCGTACCATGCACCTGTGCATCGTGAAGCTTGCATCGGACGAGCGACGTACTGGATGCAACACGAGCCAACTCGGACAGGTGATTGTCAGTGCCTCGGGCGGCACCTCGAGAGGTCTTCATAGAAGGGCCAGCCTAGTACAGGAATAATGAAAACTTCCAGGTAGATATGACGTGTACAAATCCAGCTATACCGAATCCATTTTCCCTCCCTTTCAACAACCTCCTAATTACCCATTAACAATATACCAGCTAATGTAATTTTCTCCAGGAGGAAACCCACGGGGGACGTGGGGAAAAAATGTTGGTAGCGTTGAAAGATAAATCAATTCACTGGGAATCAACTGACACTGATTAGGGGGTTGATTTGTGTTAAGTGAAAATTAAGAGGTTTCTTGGAATATCACGATCCAATATTTTACTGCTTGACAGAATAATCGTCTTGGTGCGCTGCCGCCACGAGAACTAATCGCGGTACTCTCTCACACCTAGGAGAGAGGCATAATACAGCAAGCAGGAAGGCGTCATCCGGATCATCGTTCAGAAGATGACTTAATTACCCAGAGCTCATAATTCATACCGCCTTACCGCAGCGCGCATCGTACGCCTGCAAATAATGATTACCGTCGACGTGATAGCAAAGCCTACTACTGCCGAACGATACACCCCGAGCCGATCGATCATCTCGTCCCATTGACGAACACTGATGCAATTAAGCCGAGTGTGGGGGCAAGGAAATCCGATTATTACACCTTGCTATACCGGCGCGCAAGTGAAAAAAGCCGATCTTCGAGATTCCGAGTGTAATGACCCTTATTCAGGTCCATTTAAATGGCTCGCAGGTGCAATCAGCATCCGGTGGCATAGAGCCTGCCCCCTCATTCTTCAAACGAAAGGGAGAAGCAAGCATACTTCGTACCAGTAAAAGCGAGAAGAATGATAGTCGCCCGTCGCCCGGGATAGAGGACTTAATTATCCACGATTTACAATCGTCCGATCGGCCCAGATCACGCCCGTAATTTCAAGAAGTTCCGGTCGACCATGGTCAGACCGATCGCTTCGTCACGTCCCGGCAGATACGTACTACTCTCACAATCAGTGAGAAGCACCGAGGAACCTAGCAAAGAAGCGTACGAGGAGAGAAAGTGGAGAACAAAGCAACGGAGGTGGTGCATCGGCGCAAAAGGAAGTCGATTATTTCGCGACGCACCGGCTCGACCGAAGGGCCGAGGAGGGCCGAGGAGGGCCGATCTCTCGGTCAATTAAGTTTGCGAAATCTTAGCGTGCACAAAGCGAGTCGAGGAGGCCGATTCACTCAGAAGAGCGCATGGGGATCACGGCAAGCGAGTGTGTCCGGGTTTCAAGTATCCTCTTCTCGAGGTCCGAGTCTGTCCTTTTGGAGTCATCGTGGGCGTTTGCGCGGGCAAAAAGCGAGTCCGTTGACGGCGTCATTATCGTTATTTAATATCCCGGTCATTAGCGCGTCCTGCCGTGCCGGCGCTGCTCGGGAGACTGTTGTTTATGTACTCTCGTACCGGCTTCCAGAGCGGAGCGCGGCTCCACGGTTCAGCCGTCGACGATTACTTCTACACTTTTTACAACGGCGATCCAACCCAGCGAAGAAGCTTTGAGGTCTTCCTCTGGGCATCGCCGACGCCGCTGCCGCCGACGCCGCCGCCACCGACGCCGTAGTAGAGCCGCCGCCTGGCAGTGGATACCAAGAGACAGAGAGAATGGTCGCAGAGAGCCGGACGATGGTTTAATTATCATCGCTCTGGCTGCGAGTACGAGGAGCCCTCGTGAGAACAGAAGTTATATATCGGCTACTGGCATGCCGGTGGATCGGCTCGCTCTCTCCAGATCGTTAGCTCTTCTCGACGAACAAGAGGAAAGAGAAGCAACCGATTGCAACTGCGGGGGAAGAAGCGCGCCACAGGAGGAAAGTGGGCGTCCGCGCAAGATTTAAGGAGGCAAAACGCGCCCTCGGAAAAAGTCACTCACTTTAGTAGCTGTAATAAGGACTTCGCTAAGGACTACGACTCCTTGAGTACGCTCTGGGAAATAGAATTGTTATATCGTCGCGCGACGAAAACCCACTGGGAATGCTATTCTCTCTCTCTCTTCTCAACACCGCAAGCTACTTTTTACATTGATATCCTGGCGCGCTCTCATCCCCGAGTATCTTATGAATGGTCGGCGAAGCAAGTCGAGCAGAAAATAGACCGTGTTACAAATATAAATGTCCGCGTTACAAATATAAAAGTTCGAACGGTCTACCGGTGAGAATAATAACGTTCCGTTTGGATTTCACGGGGCGAGTGGGCGCTCTTGCTCGTTTTATCGACTGTCTCTCTTGCAGTGAGCTGAAAGGGGCGCATGTATAATAATAAATCTGATTTTAGCGCACGCTGCAGAGTGTCGACCTGGCGGCTACAGTGCGTAGGACATGTGCAACCTAGCACAGTGTGTTACGCACTATGTGTTACATCGAAAAAGCGTAATACGCTTTGCTCAGAGCACGCGCGCGCGCGCGCCCTCGCTCGCTGGAATATGATATAGAGGCGCGAGAGGATACTCGCTTGGAGAGTGGCGGGTAACCGCGAGTGTGGATTGACAGGCGGATATTTTTATGCGAAGCCCCATCCGATAATCCGCCGACTGCTGTTTTATGGCTTCTGCCTGCGGTGACGTCACGCGTAATGCATGAATTTGTGACTACGAAAAATCGTCCCTTGCTTAGTGTTCTGTAGGAACACCTGTAATTCTCACTGGCAGAAGTTAATAAATGAGTTTGAACTGTGTGTCTGTGTGTTTAAGTATTGATAGAATAATGAAGTTTTGTTGATGAGAAAAGGTGCAATTGGAATTTTTATTTCTCACCTGGCCACCATCTCATACCCTAATTTTTCGGTGGTCCACTTGTTGACAGATGACGACGACCGCGCACGATCGCAGTGATCGCATTCGACAAAACACTGCCGGTGGTAAACCGCATTCATACGCGCGATGATAACAGTCATTCTTGCGAGAGGGTCGCGGATGGGAGTGCGTGTTAGGGGTGGGTTGGTGAGAGTCAGCGAAATTGGATGATCAATTCGGATGACTGTGGGGGCGCACCATCACCCTCGGAGACGAGAAAAATTGCAGAGCTACTCGATAAAGACGTGGGTGCGAAATGGTGCGTTATAGCAGATTGCACGGGAATAAGAGTATTGGTTGCTGCTACGTGGATGAAGAAAGAGAATTGGCAAACGAAGAGAGAGCCAGCAGAGAACAGAAAGAGCAGTGTGAAAGTCCGCCAACTGAAATTCGCTGAACTTGCTAGTTCAATTACAGAGAGCCATGGGGAAGGAAGATCTATGTGGGTGGATGGAGAGCCGAAGTAGCAAACTTTGCTTTCGTTTAACGAACCAAAATCCGGCAGTGTGCGGCAACTTCCAGTAGAATCTACCACCAATATGGCTGATTATGCAGGCAAGGCGAGCAGACAGTAGAGAAAATCGCAGGAGCTTGTGAAACCGAACTAAACTAAAGCGCGCGTCCACTTTATAGGAAACACATGACCGAACAGAGAATTGACCGGTCTTTTCAAGGAGAAGTACGGAGTTGGACTGCAGAAACAGCGGAAATATTCGGGGACCGTAAACCGGCCTTGCCAGGGTGGGAGTTAGAAAGGGTACTGAATGCTTCAGCTGGTAATCTAAGTGCCCGAACTCATCCATCTGGCTTCATAGACGGTGCACCTGCACCGAGAATTTCGTGAGGGGCAGGTGCTCGTTAGACCGACATTCATCTTACCAATACACCAAAAGGGAATCCTCACCTACGCGGTACGCGCCATTTCCAATCGAATTGGGATAACAATTAGACGACACCACATTATTTACACAAACTACAAATTACAATACATCAACGAACCATTTGATCCAAGAATATTTACTTCCCCCTTTACACAGATTCCCTATTTCAACTTTTACAATACATTACAAGCTGATTTGAAGCTTTGATAAGGAATTGAATGTTCAGTGTGAGGGCAGTGTTCCATAATACATTAGAAACGAGAGACTACTTGGAATGGGAAAAAGCCGGCTTTTCTTTCAGGTTGAAATGAAGTACGGATCTCGCGGCTTGATGCAAAGTGGTTACCTGCTGCCATTCGCGCGATCGTAGCTGGCGTGCCGCTGCGGTTCGTTGTAGGTTTGTACGGACAGACGTGATGCGGAATATATGAATAATAATGGCTCGCCAGCGAGAGATCCACTAGCTCTCCGCGCTCCGCTCTCGTCGTACCCTCGACGCTACCGTCAAGCCCCGACAAGCCCACCCCCGCCTGTTATCCCGACGAACCGGCGAGCATGATATAGTGCTGGAGCGCGATACGGCATGATTCGCTCTGATTAGCGGTATCTGGAACGATAGCTAGCCCATAGTGTCCCATTATAATCGGGATACGCGAGCGCGCGGCCTGTAACGCAACCGAGTCAGCAAGAATGGATATATTCCGATGATCACCCCCTCGTGAGTCTGCTTTCACTCCGCACGTTTATACTGCACCGAGAGTAGTTTACGCCCTGGTAACTGCTTCGCTACGCCGAGTACTATCAACAGAATCATACCGACACAACTGTTACTTATATTATACTTGATACTGCTCTTTTTGTTAATCTTCGGGAGATTTCTCTAGTTACTTATAATTAGAATAACGAGTATGTAATATCAAAGGTGCCGAGAACGGAGAGGTTTAATTTAGTCGAAAATGTAATCTCCAAAGAGATGTTAACTAGTTAGAGGGTTAATAATAAAGTCGACTGATTAGCTGTGAGTGATGAACAAGAAGTCTTTCCAGTAAGTAGAGAAGAGGCATGTACTCGCAAACAGAAGTATCTCTTGCACCGGCTACCGAGGGTATAATTGGATCGGGCAATGATGTAGAAACTAAAGGGATCGCGGGCCAGGATACACGCTGGTGGATCCGTAATAGCGATAACCGCTTCATAAATATGCCGGAGGGCGGCTCGCGGTTGCCCTTGCATTACCGCTAATATTTCATTACTTTTAAGGGTCGCAACAAGACCGTCCTAACGAATGCCCGAGCCGAACGCACCGGGCACGTACCGTCCGCCGTGGCACACGTATCGATAATCAAGCACACGTACTCTCCAGCTTATTGGGATCCCGAGGCTTTTCACATAATCAGCGGAGAGCGAGTGGACGATCGGTCAATACTCGAGAGTAGCATGCTCCACATACTCGGACGATTATCCGATCCCAGTGTCGTTTCTCTCGCGTATCGTTGATCCTTACGAGCCCTCACTCTCTTTCGAGCTTCTATACCGGCTGTACTTCTCTCGATGCGAAGCCAGAGCGAGGGAGGAGGCAGGGATGGAGGAGAGCGGGCAAACGCCCAGGGATATATTACCGCACGAAGTGTTATAAATATGGTTTATAGGAGCGTGCAGCGCACGCGGTGCATTAATGCGGCTGATTGCCCGTACATCACGATGCACTGGGCGCACACCTCGAGCTCATTCCCTCTCTCCCGCTCTCGTTCTCTCCTCACCTGCATCCCTCTCTGCCTACTCTCATCCCCTTGCTCTCTCACCCTGAACCTCGCTCTTCTCTACTCTCTTCTACTCTCTCGTACACACACTCTCTCTCTCTCTCTCTCTCTCTCTTCATCTCTTATTTGGCGGCGACGCCTATGCTCCCAGCACGTTGGGCCTTCGGCGGCTTCGGTTAGTCCGTTAGTTACGAGTAGTGGCCTGCGCACTTTATTAAAATATTGGGTCACCCCAGTGCGTGCATCGACGCGCATGCAAATCCACGCGGAGCTCTGGGCCGCGTGGGTGAGGGAGAGAACTGGCCCCTCAGGCGAGAGAGGCCAAGTTCGAGTTTCATGGCGACGGCGATGCCACAGCCGCCGCCGCCGCCGCCGCGGAGGTGCACGCCGGCTCGTTACGGGCCTCCTTTCAGGGCCTCTAAGTGGACGTCCAGTTCGTTAGAGAGGCCCTTCCACGAGATCGCGGAAGATGAACAGGGTGAAGGCGGGAGATGCATGGCCCCGTGTTTCCACAAAGAGATATGGCTCTCGTTTAGACGGCAATGTGGCGAGAATCGAGCCTCCCCAACCACCCTTCAACCACCGCCTCGAATCCCTTTGCCTCTCTTGCGCGTGAACCAAGCAACTAGCTTTCCTGTAA
The DNA here is from genome assembly GCA_964023945.1 of Ectemnius cavifrons. Classification (NCBI taxonomy): domain Eukaryota; kingdom Metazoa; phylum Arthropoda; class Insecta; order Hymenoptera; family Crabronidae; genus Ectemnius; species Ectemnius cavifrons. The sequence goes on along the minus strand of OZ030386.1, from coordinate 2,378,187 downwards.
TCTTACTCAGTTCACTCTACTCTGTGTTGCTTGAGTATCAACGAATCGTTGGTAAGATATGATGGAACGGACCAAGGAGATCTCGATTAAGAGGATGCGTCATCGATATTAATTTCAACCAGTCAGTTAAGAATTCGTCCTTGGAGTTTACGTGTGTAAAAAAAAATCAGCGATACTTCTTCGTTACAGGGCACGGGTCTCCTTTATTTCAGCTCGATCATAATTAGCCCTTGGAGACTTTTTCTCTGGGCGACCACAGCTGGAAAGTTCGGCGGATTCTATATATCACCGTCATCCGGAAATTACTTGAACCGCGACGTGTTCTCCTCGACGATCCTATGGGGTGTGCAGGATGTAAAAGGGGTAAAGTTGTGGCTCCCTAAATTATACCGTGAGCCAGCTCTCGTCGACCGATTCGAGACGCGAGACAGGAATTAACTTCGACAGAGGGTGAGTCGCTTCCTTTTGCCACTGAACTTCCGGAACCCGGTGAGCAACGGTGGCGAAGATTATTCACGGGAGGAAATTACCGGGTAAAAGACCACATCGATCAGGTCAGAAGAGAATTTCATTCGAATACATAATTTCTAAAGCCTGTCAAGACGAACGACTAACGAAGCTGTTTCGACAGCATACAAAAACGGAGTAGACGTCGAACCTGATCGGACTAATTATTGACTGGAACTACTTACGCGAGAACGTTCAACATATTTGAATAATGATGATAACTAATTCCTATGAAGAATCTGAAAAATTCAGCATATCCGATTGGACGCAAGAGAAAATGAAATATTCCAAGAAGTAGTGTCCTCTCACAAGTCACTAATGTCGCGAAGAGTGGCCTTAGTGTGGGCAACTCGGGATAAGGCGAGGCAGGTCCGGCCAGTGGAGCAAAAGGAAAAGGCTGATGCTGCGGGGGACAAAAAAGGGACGCATAAACGGGGACAGGAAGCGCGTGAGACGGTCGTACCGTGGAGCGTAATGGGCCGGGATTCGCGGTGGCACAAAACGCGTCGGCGTCTAATGCCAGCGGTGCGTGTTCGCCTTGATACATTGCGACGAGTTGGTAGCACGGCGTGTCACCATGGAGCCCCGTCATGTCTTAACATTTCAGTTTACACGACCGCTAATCATGTCGAGCTGCCCTCGCCCGGCCAGCCAACCCCCCATGCATATCCCAACGGCCACGCTTCGCCAGAAACGCAACGCGAAACCGAAATAGAAAATTCGCCGAGCGACCAACGCTTCCACGCACTTTTCATCCAACGCACGCACCCCTTCTCGCTGTTAAAAGAGCTCTGGGATAGCTGGGCTGCCAACGCGAGTACTTGGAATTTTCTCACAGTCCGGTTAATACAGCTACTCTCTCCACAAGCGCTGTCCTTTGACTTATGAGCCTCTTCCTTGAATTACCGAGACTTGCATTTTCCGGAGATTAAGCCGGCGCCGTCGCTTACCAACCGCTCGTTCCGCTTGAATCATGTCAGTCGCGAAATAAAGATCTCACTCTTACTGATTAATCCGAAATTCGCGATAAAGAGGATCGTTTCACTAAGAAAAATATGCCGCAACGAGCTTCTCGATAGTCGACTGAGAGTGAGAGTGTGAGAGAAAGAGAGAGAGAGAGGCAGAGGGAGAAAAAGAGATCAGAGCGAGGGAATTAATCTTTACGGCGCTTGGGTCAAATAAAGTTTTATTCCGTCAGGCACTCGGTGCCCGGCAAAACGAGGCGTGGGTGCAGCAGCCGGGGGAGCCGAGGATGCCAGAACGAAGTGGTCTCGATAAAAAAGGATGGCGCAAGCCCTTGCCAGCGGCGTAAGTATGTCCTAAGTGCATTTAACGATTATTTTATATTAACGGCTGAATTTATTAGCGACCTCCATTATCAGAGTTTGGCGGCCCCAAGGCGACAGTCTATATGACTTTCGTTTTAGCGCGTTCACGGGAGAAAGAGAGCCTCCAAGAAAGTGTGAAAGGAGGAACGAAACTTAACGGCTCGGCCTTCCCTTCCCGGTGGACTGATTTTCGTTTCACTTCGGGGGTCCCGAATACTTTAGGAAAGCCGAGCGTCCCAACGTCATTGATAGCGTTTACCTTAGCCATCCTTGCGCGAGTTTGGCCGTAGAAATTCCACGTTAAAAACAGGCTCGTCCCCTTTCCCAGGCGCGCGCCATATCAAATCCATAAGTCAGAGGATTTCCATACGAAAGCAAGAGAAATCGAGCGTGCGTGCGTGCGTGTGGATATAATACCAACACAGAAGAAGGCCGCGGCAGATCTTTTGGAAGGGCGTATCAGGAATATCCATATTCAGACATAAATATTGCAGGAGACAAAAATCGGCGGCAAGGGAAACGGCTGGATTTCGGGAGACGCGATGGAATAGGGAATTAATAACGACGAGCAGAAGGGTCGTGCGGCCCAGATGGAGGCCACCACCGTGAGGATTCATTTTATTCGCGGTGTATCAGTATACAAGGAGGTCTCTGGTGGGTAACTAAGGTCTCCTTTCAATCCCCGCGAAGGTCGGCGATTCTCAGCAACGCGAATTCGCGGCCATAGAAAAAGAAGATCCTTCGTTGAAAGAAGAACAGAGGGCAGGAAAGAGAAGAGTTCGTCGAGGTTAGAAAGCACGCCACCGCAGAAAGCGGTAAAGCGAGCTTAGCTCTTGCTCGCTCTCGAGACGTTGCTCTGAAAGTCGAGGGCAAAAGCGGTCAGGGGGTATTATACCGCCCTTGGGACCAGCCCTGATGGGGTTATGGGCCTCGGAGGCCTACTCTTTCCACTCGGTTTCTACATCCCGTTTTCCTTTCCATTCTATTCCATAATACGCCGGGAGATGTATACGTCCTGCAGGACGCCCGCAAAATGCGTTCTAGATTGCATTCGGATATAGGGAGATTCACGAGCGCCGGCGAGTACGAGAGAAAGCCGTGGGAGAGACGGAATAAGGAGCGAAGGGAAAGGGAGAGAGAGAGGGCTATACGAACAATCCTTACTGGAGAGATCGGACTGGGATTTGCGATTACTTTTCGCATCGGTGATTCCCTGTATTTTCGAATCGAACTCGCTCGCGTCTGATCGCCGCCTGGCATCGTTCTACTTACGCTCTCTGATGCGAAATTCGAATCCGCTCCCAGGGGAGCGGCTCTCTCGAAATAGGATCCTCGGTACTCACCTGAAACATAGAAAAAGAGCAATTGTAGCATAAATAATGTAAGATTTGCATCGGCGAAGTAAAAGGCAAGGGGGTAAGATCAGGAGAACAATGTCGAGCGTGGCTCGCGCGCGGCAAGGATCAAGCACAGATCTCATGTACGACGGGCAACTTGCCCGACGATGTACACAGACCCCACTAACATCGGCGAGCTGATACGCCGTAATTAATAAACCAGTATGCTAATTTCTCGAGGACAGAATTCTGTGTTTTCCCTTGGCCAACGAGTCTCCGGTACGCGTGCATGGGTTACACAGGGAGAGAGATCCGTGTGGAGCTCGCAACACATATCGACAAGAACACACGACTACCAAATAATGCGTACTTTATACGAGTGGCCTATTAATCTTACTTCTCGGCGAATTATATAATCGAGTTGGGAGCGAATGAAATGCGCCTTCGGCAATACGCACCGATCTCAGATAGGCAAAGTCACGTTCGAGTATTGCGCTAAGAAATGACGAGAGTTCGTCGGTGCGGCTATGATCGTACAAAGCCCGATGAATCTACGATATGCATTCGTAGGATTGCACGTGTTCCGAGCGCTTACAAGACGCATGTAACGGGATGGTACAGTGTAAGGGGGCCATGTACGTACCCGGCAAAGCGGAGAACAACGAGTGACGCTAACCGGACGGTAAATCAAAACGAGACTTCCCGATGCGGAGCAGCCACTCATTTTGTGGTCGCAAGAGGAACAGACGAAGAGGAGAGGCGAAAGAGAGATAGGCTGAGAGAGAACAAGTCAAATGAAAGCCGGAGGAAGCTGAGAACAAGACAGAGAGAAGGATCCAGAACAGGATGAGCTTTCCGGCGGATCGTGTGGCCCTGGAGCTTTGTGTCTCTCCTCGAAGAGGGGTGTCCTCCTCGCGCGGCAGCCGGAGGGTGTAACCCCGGCTTATTCATACGCGGGAAGCGCCAGAGACGAAAGGAAACGCCGAGGACGCGAAACACGTCGTCCCTTTGCCGAGCTTTCCTCCGGAGAGACACGATAACGTCGCGAGTGCCGCAGAAAATGAATACGCCGAGCGAGCGAGCGAGCAAGCGCCGCTTAAAACTCACGTCGAGTATCAACCGAGCCGGATGACAGGAATGAGTAAAGGGACGCCGCGACGGTGTCTCGCCGAAAGAAAGGAGATCACACTGAATGCTGCGTAGATTCATCCGACGGGAAATTGAACTAAGAATAAAAATCCTACAATTCCTGTGGAGCGAAACTCTCGTAGCCTGTGTGTACATAAGCACGCATCGGCGGGAGTCTCAGCAGGATTGAAAAGTCAATTACACGAGACTTCGATCAGCGTAGGCAATGCCGCGTAAAATTACCCTCATAAATAAACCCGTATGAAAATGCAGCCCGACTGCATAACTGGTTCTCCGTGTCCGCCCGGCATTGCCTTGGGAGCCAGTAGAGAAAGAGAAATGAAAGACAGTCGAATGATTAGAAGACTCGGCAACACTTGAATACGAAAAGGAAATGCAGTTGGTTGGAGAGGAACGAGAGCAAGCATCATTGTAAAAAGGTGAACTGATTAGCGGAGTCGAAGAAACGCCGAGAGTGACAGAGCCGATCGGTGCAAAATTACCACCGAGATCTTTTTGCCGGCTGATAGCCCAGCCGTAAATTAAGATTTAAGACGGAGAGAGCTTCGACTAACTCTCCCTCTCATTCTCTCGTCTTCTATCTTCCTTCCTCTCTTGGTACAGAATGACGCAACGATACCGATCGACGACGCCTCCGGTTAATTCGCAAAAAGAGCAGGTTGCCACACAGGAGGGAGGAGGCACGCCACTGAGCTCGGACTCCGAACTCGCGATGCGTACACGTACATTCGTTAATATCCTCCGAGAAACAGGTACGCCCGCCTGTTGCTCCCTTTTTTCGCATCTTCCTCCGAGCTCCCCTGGCCCGCCTGGCGGTCCAGGGGGCAAGGGGAACGAGAGTGTAACGAGGAACGCACGCAGGATTACGAGACGCCCCGCCGGCTCGCGCGTGTAAACGGACCTTATCGCGGAAAGGGATATCGTGATTGATAAATACCAACCAGCATATCCCCATCTCGATCGTACCCTCCACACCTTCCTTTCCGCATTCATAGAATTCCCGCTGACTCCCTGGGATAACAGCCGCTCCCAGAAACACTGGTAATTGCTCCAATCTTGAAACACTGCTTTTCCCAAGGAGTACCAGGAGCGGGTAAAAAAAGCTGGCGAAGGACCATTCGAAATTATATATTCAAGAAAGAGGCTCGAAAGGTCGCCACGATACACACAGCATCTCCTCCGCTTACCCTCCCGTCGCGTATAAAACCAATTTTGCGGAATCGTACGACCATCTCGGGATGTTTTACGCGTCCAGGAGGAACGATTGTTGGCCGTGGAAACGAGGCTGGAAGGGTGGCCTGATGTAAGAGAGAGTGAGAAAGTTGGGAAATATACGCGGCTAAGATTATATTCCAAGATTTTACATTGGCATTGCCGGCGAGAGGAAAAGAGGCCTTTCTCCCTTTTTGCCTGGTTGCCTTCCCTTTCAAGAACGGGCCCGCAACTGGGAACGAGTTACTCTATGCTAAGTTTATGTACACCCAGGGATGTGTGTCGCCCTTGTAAAACCATTTCCAGATAACGCATCGCACCCATTACAATCTGGCACCACGTCCTCGCACTATTCGATACACATAGACTTGTTCTCTCTCCCTTTGTCTCCTTCCGAGAACTATACATTCTGCATAACCACATGCACACGCACGATCTGTTTCTACATATAATACGCATCGGCTAGCTATCGTTCTCACGATCGGTTTATGGTATGGCCTTTCTGTCGGGGTTTTACAATGATTGGAAACACCGCGAACGCCAAGGGAGATCCAAACCGACTGTTACTCCACACTATGCTACTATCTCTGTCTTTCTAACTGTCTCCTTCATCCGGCGATACCCGAGAGAGGCAAGGGTCGAAATGGGGCCACGATAGCGATATGTAGACGCGTTTATATAGCTCGGCGAATGCGAGGAGGCGCCAGGAATCGGGAAAGCGTCATCAAAATTGCATAAGAAGCTCTTAGGAAACGATCGTCCGCGCCCTGTCCCGCGGGAATGGAACCATCTTTCCCTGTGTTCTCTTCTGCAGGACATGCATAGCTCCTCGATTGCTACGGGACCGCTGTAGCACTTTTTCTCTTTCTCTCCCTCTCTCTCTCTTCTCAATATAGGCTGACTAGTCCCCTTGTAAATCGCTCGGCGAGGATCAGCCGCGGTGCGAGGCGGATCAAACTTGTTACGTTAAGTGGCCGGGCCGACGTGACTCACGAGACTGGTCACGTCGATCGAGTTTTACCAGGCTTCAAGGGCCGGTTAGGATCCTCAGAGTTTCGAGCGCCCACCATTCGCTCTTTCTCCGCGCGGCGATATTTACGAGCCATTTAATTTTCGATACACATAACTCGTACGTGCTCTTCTTTCCTCTTCCCTCGCTGAGACCGATTCCCTGTCAATGCGTTCCGCCGACAATGTAAGGTGGTAGCTGTAATCGATGTTCGGGGCGCGCGCACGCGGCCGACGATTCTAGAGGGAGAGACGAGTCGGATGCATAATGCATGTGCACCAGGGATGCACCAGGTGTTAGAATAAGAATTGGCGCATCGACGTCAAGCAAAATGGCGCTTACCGTCGGTGCAAGGCCTCGCCCCAAGAAACTACTTCACTCGGCAGGCGGGCAACCAGGCACGACTTGCCCGAAAGACGGAGTCGCATTTTAATGGGCCTCTTGTTTCCAAACGCGTATCTAGTGTAGGAGTGCGTGAGAGTGGCGTCGTATGCATATGTGGTCCCGGACACGCACCCGCGGTGTCTGCGTCTCAACAAGGAAGATCTAAGAAGACTCAGAGAATCGAAAGAGGAGAAAGAAAGACGGAGAGAGTGGAAGCCGCTTTCTGGTGAGGAAGGTCGGTGGAAGGCGGTCTGGTTGACTTGTAGATTTATTGACGAATTTGGCCGCACATTTGTTCGCCGGGATTTCAATACAATTGAAGGCTTTTGCCATTGTTGCCCCCGCGGCGAGGGACTTGGCCGCGACGACGGCGACGCGTCGTCCACCAAGGGAGAGAAGAGCAGCCGAAGCTGAGCCGGAAGGAGTGAGGATGCGCGAGGGAAAGAGAATCGCCATTTGGTATTATAATGGCACTTCGTCTTCGTCGATCCGGCGTCAAGCGCGGTGGTTCCTCCAGCCTAAAAGGGCCAGACTTCGCACACTCCATTTTATGCATGCCCTCGCGCCCGCACAATGCCTTCCGCTCGCCGAATATCGCGAGAATTCAAACGAGCTCTCGTCCGCCTCCCATTTACTCTTCGCCACAAACACGCATACTTCATTGACTAAAAAAAACACACACCCCGCTTGATGATCGAGGAACGCACGACTCAGATTTCCGCCGGGGCAAATTTCGATGTCAGTTCATCGGACTGACTCGACTTTCGGTCGTAATCGATTATCCGGTCGGTGGTCTCGCCGGTGCTTTTTAATCCGCGGGGAAGATAATGTAGCATCCGAGGGATCGGACGGGCGCGTGCGACAGGGTAGAGCGAGCGGTTGCTGCTGGAGGCAGGGTGAAATCAGGATGGAAGGGAAGGAAGGAGCTCGAAGCTCTGAGGCTTACAGGTACGCGATGCGTGCGAGAGATAGCGACGGCCGGCGGTGCAGCGGCACGTATAGCGAGCGGCCGCCGTATCGAATAATTGGCTCCCGCGGCAAGTGCACATCCCGCCCATTATGTGCATCACTGCACCAGCGTGCACTGCACTGGCATGCCCGGGCCACGATGCATACGCCGCGCATACTGTATCCATTCTCTCTCTCTCTCTCTCTTCCTCCCAGTTCGAGAACCACCGCCGCCCCCTTTTCGCTCTCTTGCTTCTGGTAACTGGGCAAATATCGCCACCTTCACCCCTCCCGCCGCCCATAGATACCTTAATTACGAGCAAATAATCGAATTCCAATCTGAAATCGCACGGCTGCCCGATGCCAATTCGGCTTCCACGTGCGTCTGTCTTCGCCGGGCGTGCACAGAGCCGCTCTTGCTGCCACAGGCCGCTTATCGGAATCGCAGCAACGCACTAACTGACAGGTACATTTGTTGCCTGGCTCCCAATTGCTATTTATCTCAAAGGGTTAGCGCTCGCGCGCGCGCGCGCGTTCGCGTTTGCTCGCCCGCGAGCACATTACACACGCGTGTATGTACAGAACGGGGTGAGCGGCGTGTTACGCTGGACCACCACCGAGCGAGCCGGAGAGGAACGTTATCCGCGTTAGCGAGAATCTTTCCGATCGCTTGTTTGCAACGTCATTCGAATATAACAGGGTTGCCTGGCAGTGAGAGTGGGTGGGTGGGTGGTAGAGCGCGCGCGCGCGCGCGGGAACGACGCTGGGTGCAGAGTGCAGTCGACCATAATTTCATCAACGGCACGAGTGTGTGCACTAGTTGTTAGGTATATGCATTTGAATTTGATTAGTGGTGCGAAAGGGGGGCGGCGGCGGCGGTGGCGGGTGTGCGGGCGGTGGCAGGAGGCGGAGGAGGTGGAGGCGGGGGTGAGCCGCGGGGGTGGACTGGTGACACCCTTTGCCACCGCAACCCCAGCCAGCCAAGCCGAGAGAGGTAACAGCCAGGCGAAACCCAGGCTCACCGAGCTCCACCGCCAACCAGCACGCCAGTGCACGTTGCTGCCTGCAACTACTGCAATTATCCGCACACGTCATACGCGTGCATTACGCCAGACCCCTCTCTCTCTCTCCCTCCCTCTCTCTCTCTCGCCCTCCCAATCTGTCCCTCTCTCTGTATGGCTGCGGTCAGCTCGCACCTCCGACTAACCGCTGGCCGACCTGCCAGAACCCTCGCGACCCACGCTCACTCCAGATATAATTTTCCACTCGGTACACGCTAACAATAAGACGCTCTCCAGAAATCTACTTGGTCCATTAACATTATAGAATCGTAAGATCGAAGCGGATATGATTTTCGAAAGGTTTCACTGATTCAGTGGTGGAAATAGCGAGGAGTAGAAGAAGAGTGTGTTGGTGAGGTTGATGTACCTTTTCCTCGCGGGCCCTAAGGGATTGCATGCTAGGGTTACGAGCGTGGCGAGAGAGAGCGCAGCAAATTATGGCGGATGATGGTTCAATACCTGGACATCGATCACTGGCTCGCCGGGGTGATCGGCTGGGCGCACGATCGCATTAAGGTGAACACGGGCGATGGAAGCTCTCGCAGGGCGGTCACGCTCACTCTCTCGCTCTCTCTCTCTCTTTCTCTCTCGCAAGCAGTAAAGCGTCTTTACGAGTTTTCTGCCTGTTTACCAGCGCGATGGAGTCCCTTTTTTTAATCGAAGGCAGGAGGAGAAGAAGGAGGTGGAGGGAAGAAAAAAATGAAGGGGCCGGTGAAGGATGGAGAGGAGAGCATGGTAGACGAGAGAGAATACATGCTGGTGGAGAGCGCGGCGAAACCCTGCTGCACACGTACACGTATACGTATATATTTTATCGTCGCCGCCAGTCTCGTAGGCTCGAGCCGGCGGACCCGCCTCCTCGCTCGCTCTGAGTTAGCTTTAATTAAAACCTAAATCGTATTTAACTGCGCCGTAAAACAAACCTGATGTCTTTCGTAGCGGGAACGCGGTAGCTACCAAACCCCTCCGCTCTCTTGGCCGCCACACTCTCTTTCCGCTCGCGCTGGCCCACGGCACGATTTCCTTTTTCCCGCCGCGAGACGACGCGTAACGGCGACCTCCGTCGGCGACTAGAACGATAAAATCCGCGATCTCCCCAACCCCCTCCCTCCCTTCCTCCCTCCCTCGCCGGGTTAAGCCTTTTACGAGATCCCCCTATTTTTATCTGATCGTACCCGTGCCGATTTATAATTCGAACTGAGCTCGCCGAGTCGATGACTCTCAGTGTGAATGGACTGACGGAACGCACTGCGAACCAACAACTTGGTAGATGCTGATATCGCGTTAGAAAGTTGAGCCAAGGAGCGCGAGTATCTCGGACACGCGTGAACGTAGGTGAACATCGGATAACCGTATGGATGCCAAGTATGGCGTCCAGTCCGACAGAAGGATTCCCATCCAGCCAATCCCTCTTCTTCCTCCTGGCGAGCGTACCACCATTTCATCGATGGTGAAGCGGCAGGGAGGAAGAAGAAGAAGAAGAAGAAGAAGAAGAAGGAGAAGAAGGAGAAGGAGTGAGAAGAGCAAGCGAGGTAGATTGGCAGCGGAAGGAAGAGCGAGATGCGAAGGGAGAACGGCGTATAGCCGTACGGCAATAACGGCGAGCACCAGACGCTAATAACAGACCGTACCGGCTGCCCATAGGCCATCCCATGCAACGAAACGAGACCAAATAAAAATCACGCCGGAATTATTATGGTGGACGCTAACGCGCTCGCGCGCCTCAACAGTCCAGCAAAGGAAGCCTCGGTCAAGTTCTACGAGCGAACGACTGATTCTCGAGCACTTTCCAACCGAACAGCTTTATGAGAAGAGGAAGGAGGAACGTGGGACACCTTCGTCTCAACCGGCACCAACAATTAAATATATCCTTCTGCCAATTCCTAGTTATTTCCCAGCCAGCGACGTTCTCTCGATTGAGCTGTTTCCTCGGGCGCCATTAGCCAACTCCACCGCGTCCGCTCTCCAATCTCCCATGCGCCGGTGGATCGTAATTTATGGTAAGCGATACATACACCGGCGCAAAGGGATAAGCGCCGGGACACTTTCCCACTGAAACTGTCCTCGCTTACATACGAAAAACTTCAGCTCGCTGCAAGAAAGAGACTACCGCTAACGCCAGCCAATACATGAATCTCATTAGAAGCATGGATTACTAGTCTGGCAGGTAAGAAAGGTAAGTCGAGCTGGAGTTAAAATTAGCCTTGGCTTGTTTTCGCCAGGCGGCAATCAATGTTGTCGTGGGAAAAGCGTGCTGTAGATCGTGCCGGCAAGGGAGAGGAAGATCGTGACCTTCGCGTACACGCATAGTTGCCCTGAGGTCGCGCCGGTCAGGACGAGGAGGACGAGGCCGAGTAGACGGGGGAGTACGGGACGAGGAGAAGGACGAAAAGCGCGAAAACACCAGGTGTACCAAGGGCTAAGAACAGCAAGAGAGAGAGAGAGAAAGTGAGATAAAGAGAAAGAAAGAGTTCTGAGAGAAGAATGGCCGACCGCAATGAAGATTTTAACTGGTACCCTCTCGTTGGCTGGCCGACTCTCGCTCCTTTTATTATTGTTTCTTTCTCGTGCGGCCTGCACCGATGGTGAAAGAGCGGCGAAGCGCGCGCGCGCGCGCGTTCTCTCGGCACGGCGATGCCTCTTTCCACCTTCGTCTCGAAAACGATTTACCGAGGCCATTCCGAGGAAGCCGGCGAGGCTGCGGTCGTCCTGGTTATTTGTATACCAACGAACAGCCGCGGAAATCGCAGAAAGGTTTACGCTTGTATGTGTGTGTGTCTCTCTTTGACTGCATGTACGTGCTTGTAGGTGCGTGAACGCGCGTGACTGCCGGCCACACATAGGCGCGGAGGTCGGTTAATGGTTATGTAATCGCGATAACCGCCAGCCACGAAACAGGAAACAACGAGCCCGCCGGAAGAATAATATCTATTTTAGAACAATTAATCGCACGGTAATTACGATAAATCTAGCAGCATTATTTGCCTATAACTAGACCATGTAGAATTATTCCCAATATAGGAGGCATGATTTAAAACCAGCTCATGCCACTATGTCTACCTCCCGCCATCCCTTCCTTCTCACAAGCCGACAAATTACAATGGAGCGACAATAATTTTTGACCGCAGCGACGCCCGACGCACTCGCTACACCCGAATGTTTAGCTACTGGCTACGATGAGAAATACACTGGTAATTTATGCGCGCTATATAATTCCCTGTTGAACGAAACTCGGATTTTCATTCTACCTTGTTACGCCCGAGTAGAAACGGGATATAGAGTTTATGGGCATTGAATCCTTATAGAAGATGTAGTACCTTGGTTGGTCGAGCATAGTCTTCGGATCTATACTTTCAATATTCAATTAAAAGAGAGGTTGCTGCTTTCGAAACTCGCTAATCTACATACCGCCTAATTGGCGCGCGATGATAGCGCCTCTCGGGCGAGGAGACCTCACGAGATTGTCATCGGTGCGCTGCTCTCGACCTTGTCAAACCGTATAACCGCCGGCAGACCATCGCCGATTCTCGTCTATCCCGAATCCCGAGTTTCTCCTGGACTTTTTTTCTCCTGTCCTCGCGCCAAGGGACTTCTCCGGTGCGTTCCGGGGCCGGCGATATCTGGGACTCGGCATCGCTTTATGCAGGCGCCTAATTATCGCGATGACGTGACCGTGAGCTACGTGGCGGAGCTATGCCCCGAGAACAGCCGGAGCTTCCTCGCATGCCAGAGCGTAGAGGTTCGCGCGCGCGCGCGAATCAAGTTTGCCCGCTAATTACACGTGTCGCGCGGCCGTCGACGCATCGGATCCGATTGCATCTTCCCGGTGGCACCGAATTCCAGATTGAAGTTGATTAGTTCCCAGGCAGACTGAATTATTCCCGTAGCCAATGAGCGAGTATACAAGCGTTAAACAGTCGATTATTCCAGCAGGCGAAATGATACATCAAAGAGATTGAATTTCGCCTACTACTATTTACTGAGAGATGCCTGACGAAATTAGAACTCTGTCTTTCTCGATATTATTTCATTAGAGTTCTCCAAAGGAGAAGTCGGCCGAGCACACCAATTTCGCCGCAATTGTCCGGACAATGGTTAGTCCTGTGCGTGGCAAGCGGCCGTGAAGGAGAGCAGAACCTCGTCGTGGCCGGTTCTCTCCGATTCCCCTGTGGTTGTATGCGTGAGCCGCGGTGGGTGCACAGGTAGGTACTGGCGCGGGCGCACTTGCACGAGATGTGCACGCACACACGCGTGCGAACGCACGCCCACACGGTGCACAGGCACACATGTCCGGCGGAACACGCGAGAGACTGGAGGCAGGTGCTCCGCGCGCCATTGGCCACCTCACCAGCATGGCCGTACCCCTTTTCCTCACTAACACACCAGAGCGAAACCTGGCATTAACACGGCCCTGTTAAGGTGACCACTCGCTCTCTCTCGAAGCAAGGAGCCACTGCGGTAAACACCGCAACTCCGCGAACCCTGCCCTTCTTTAAGGAAACACAAGAAAACCCTTAGCGGACTTCCCACCCAGGCTCCAACAGACGAAACTCTTCACTCACATCTCGGACAGTACCCACAACCACTTGCGAGTTCGAATGAGAAACAAAAGCCAAGGACGAACCGGTAAATGGAGAACTGGAGGATCGAAAGGGATGAAATTATAATTATCAATAGAGACATCGATCCAGTCTGGCGCGTTCCTCGAAAAGGCCCGCGGGCTGAATTCACTGGAGTCAATGATACCACCGGGCTGCAGCGTGGCTCTTGCTAATTACTAGTTAAAGCCTCGCTCTCGAGCGCGTCCCGGCGTGCACACGCGCGCGCGCGCGCTCCCTAATACAATCCATACAAAGACGAGGGATGCAGCATACACGGCATACACAGAGATACGCGATCGCCGGTGCTCCGTAATGGCAGGCCGGCTCGAGTCGAAGCAATTAGAAGTACGAGGTAAACACAGAGGAGTGCGCGCCTTCGGACGAAGCCATTCCAGGCAGGCCGCGAGTTATTTTTTTCTACCCTGCTCGAAAGAGAGAGAAAGAGAGAAAGAGAGAGTGAGAGGGAAGAGCAGGGTGTGGATGGGGGTGAAAGAGAAACAGAGAGAAAGAGCTTAAAGGCTGTAATTAAATATTCCTGGAGGAAGGGTGGCGAGCTCGTGGAATCTCGCGGTTCCTTCCACTCGTTCCAGCATCCACCACTGCCAGAAATCCTTCGCCAGCCAAGGCCCGCTGCTCTTTCTGCTTGATGGAGAAAAGATAGATGGACACGGCGGATCTTTCGTTTCGGGTGTTCTCTCTGTTTCTCTCATACGGCATATACACTCCGAACACGATATAGCCGCCAGGAGGTGGCCGAGAGCCCCGGGGATTTAAGTTTCTATAAATCATCTCGCACGCTCGATCTTACTCTCGCTCCCGGGACCCTGGAGCCACGGTCTTTACGAGCGTTCGAACTTGCCCAGAACTGACTGACCCACCGGGACCGCCCTGTCTCTTCTGCTCCTTTGTACTTAACTGCGAAACCTTTTAACGACGACAAAGTATTTCGTCCTGCCTTTCGGACCAACCCCCACCGTCCACTCTGCTCGCTTAAGTTCCGAAAGCGTTGTTTATTCCCGTGGTACCGAAATGAGGACTCTCTTCGCTCGATCATAAATTATCGACGCGATTCACTAATAATGCTTTACTACCTGTTTCCCAGAACGAATATCTAATATTCCCAAGAGAAATCGTTCAGGACGCAATGCCAGAGAAAATGCGGACGCATGTTTTCACCGGGAGCAGGCTAATAGCCGTGATTGTGCCGACTTGGTGGGCATAATGATATAATGATCAGCGTGTCGGTTCCACTTGTTATTGGAAATAATAAGACGTTTCCGGTTTTCCGTGATAGCTGCCGTACTGAATCCGATGCCATGATATCTACTCTACCATAGTAAGGATACCACTTGCCGGACGATGCACGCGACTACTCTCTGTGTGTACGTGTGTACGCGTGTGTGTGTGCTCGATTAGAGCCTCCTTATTACCCTAATAACGATGCTTTTTATTATCGGTGCGCTCGCCTCGTGGGATCGCTTTTGCTTCGCGCGCTAGCTCTTTCAATAGCCGTTGCCCGTCGCCGGTCAAGTTATTGCGCGGTCTGCCGGCTTTTTCATTAAACGAACGTAGGCCGGTATCACGCATCGAAATTCGAGGCATTTATCGGAGTATTCGCAAAGGAGGTGGAAAAAGAGATGAAAGAAGAAGAGTGGCCACCGAGCGCTCAGCGGGGGCGCATTCGAGTGAAACGTTCGCGAAATGCTTGGCGCGTTCGTTCGTTCGTTCGTTCGTTCCTCCTGTCGGGCGAGTACACCGCCGGCAATAACAGGCTTTTCGGTAATGCAAAGAGTAATTAACATTCCTGTTTTAATTACTGCCTCCGACCCCGACCACCCTCTTTATTTTCGCCACCCTTTCCGTACCATTAGCCAACGTCACTGCTCACCCGACCCAACCCCCTGTCCTACAAACACGCTGCCGCAAGTTTCACGAGCGTGTACTCTGTGCCCTCTGGACCACCGTCGAATCTCTGTGTATGTATATGTATGTATGTGTATGCATGCCACTAATATTTGAAAATCATAGTTGTGCATCGCTTTAACTGCACCGTCCACCGTAGCATCTGTCCAATTAACGAAATTAATACCGGCCAGCTCCGCCTCATCAAGTGGATTCTTGATTAATGCACGTCAGGAGGAATTGCTTTGATGTAGAGTAATACGGATGGGGAGAATGCAGCGGAATATAGTAGAAGCTGCAAAGCAGCTTGATTGAAGAGCGAAGTGGAGAGCCGTGCTTCCACTTCGCACTTAATACATCAACTGGGCTCAAGTTAAAGTCGGATCTCTCTCTGGCGCGAGAGATCGTGCGAGTAATCGAATTATTTATCAACCACCGTCCGTCATGGTAATCGATTCAGCGGCCTCATCCCGAAAGACTATCGTTTCCCGGCGATCGGGAATGAAATCGGGCCAGGCTGTATATATCGGGAGGCGGTTGATCTGCCGCGGTGCGGTGCGGCGCGGCGCGCTGCTCCCGGTGAGACAAGATCTTCTCTTCGTGTCCTTCGCGAGCGAGTAGTGAGGAGGACTAAGGAACGGGCCACGCTCTCGTTGGCCCGAAGGCGCTCGAGGAAAGGCACCATAGGATCGTCCTGATCCTTCGCTCCGATCATTAATCTCCCGAATCGAATCTCGAGTGCCTCGGGACGATTGGAAAAGGTGGATATGCTCTCTCTCCAAGCCACCCCGCGACGTCTACTCTCTTTTTCTCTCACTCTCTTTTATCCCTTATATCCCGGCTCTCTTTCTTCGCGGAGTTTTTCTGCATCGATGCTTCCCGGCAAAAGTGGTAGGAGGTAGTAGTTGCGCGTCGGCGAGTACCGTTCGGCTTGTCGTCGTCCATAGGAGAGTGAGGCACACACGTCCACGAGGTGGAAAGGTTTGTCGAGGTCGAAATCGTGAGGGGTCGGAGAAGGGAAGGTGAGCCGCTCTCGAGGGTGGAAAGGGTCGCCGCTCGGTCGGAGGTTCCATTTTGTTTCTCTGCCGGCGTGTGGCGGCGCGATAGCAGCGGCACTCTGTCAGAGCGTGACGTTATCACGACACCCCTTCTACTACCTAGCCAGGGGGTGTCCCGCACCCCTTGCTATCCGTGGCAGGACCTCTCCCTCTCGCCGACACCCCCTACGGGCTACGTGTACAACCTGGATCAGACCTTGCCTGACTGGCTGCCGTACCTTCGTTCTCTTCTCCTCTCTTCTCCTCTCCTCCGCCTTCCATCGCTCTCACTTTGATTCTACCTTACTTATACTTTCTCTCCTCATCCTCTCCCTCCTTTCTTCTCCCGCTGCCTCTCTGTCTCTCTGTCGGACACCCTCGCTTAGAGCGCCCCGACAACCCTTTGAGGAGGAACTCACGTGAGCCCGGTGGAAAACCGTGGGCGAGACCGCGATAAGATTGTGTCCGTACCGGGACCCCGAACCACTTAGAATTTCAGCGTGAAGCGCGGAAAGCGTTTTTGCATTCTAAACTCGGCACCGCTGCCGAGAACGAGACCGAACTCTATGCCCCCCCTCTCCTCTTCCGGTGCTCTCCGCTGCACGAAACACCTCTCACGATACGTGCCTGCGAGGATACCGTCGTGCCTCGATCTAGGATCACGAACGAATCCAACACATATTCACCCGACGCGATAGTGTAACACCGAACTAGATTATGAGTATGCTAAAAAGCAGAGGGAAAGTTCGTTCTGTTAAACTAAGAAGTAAGTCTAATGTTCCACGGAAGATAGAATTAGGGAAATATGAAGGGTTCGTTATCGAGCGAAGGGAAGAAGAGTGGCGATCACTCCGGAGAAGTAGCGCAAGAGGCGAAAGCAACAGTAGTATATGATTTCGGATGAAAGCCAAGAACATTTCGGAGATCCTTCTCGAATCTAACCAGGTATGCAGGCAACGGGTTGAAAATAAGCAGCGACACACCATCAACATAGCATCGCATAGCGAAGGGAACCTCGCGTTTGACTTTTTTGCCAGCTGGCAGCCTGTTATAGCGGCAGATGATCTCCGAGCCGAGTTCTCCTCAAGCGTTCCGTCCTCTTCATCCTTCCTCGGTGTATGTACCCATTGGCCTTCTCTCCTCTGTTTCCTTCCTCTTCTTAGTCTTCCACTGCTGCCGCCAAGCCTGCTTCTTCTTCTTCTCCTTCTTCTTCTTTCTCCTCCTCTTCGCTCCCTTCGCCATCTCTGCTCTCCGCTCCTTTTATTTCGACTCCTTATTTTCTCAACGCGAAGGAGCGGGCGACCGAGGCGACTCCATCATTTCTCAGAGCTCCGTACCTCCATCTGATCGTAAAAACGCGCCACTTTTGTGCGCCTCCGAGGGATAATATCGACGGACGTGTGCGCGCCGCATATACACGCGCTCGCGTTGCTGAGCGAGACGCTCTACTCGGAGGAAGGACAATGAGAGATACATAGAAGGCCAGGCATTGCCCGTAAGAAGATATGGCTGTTCAAAGTCAGACAGAAGGCAGTCCCGGTCTCTTTAACTTGGACGTTCCAGCAAGCGTATGACTCATTCCAGTAAAGTAACTTGCTCTCAAGAATTCGTCATCAAATATTGACGCATTCTCCTCGACCTTTATCAGACCGATTCATCGAAGCCAGCCATTACTAGTCCTCGGAGGCTGGCAGTGACTTTCGTTAGTCGCGGTACTTAAAGTCCGTAGAATGAGCGGGGGAATCCCTTAAATCGGCGGACTATACCAAAAGATATTATCCGATGACACGAACATGCCAAGGATATCCTAAACCAGATCGGGCGCACATAAATACGAGAGTCTTCCACGGGGTAGGAAGAGAGCGCAACGATCACGTTGTTCTGTCTCCAACGAAAGAGAGAGAAAGAGAGAAAGAGAGCGGGGTAAAAGAAACAAAGGAAAGGCAGTGGCTGCTGGCAGCGACGGCCGGGCATGCGTGTCCAGGTTAGAAATCTACGATCTCTATCGGATGCTCGGAAACCGGTGCCTCGGCAGAGTCTCGATTCCAAAGCTCATCACCGTTCCATCACCAATCGGAGACACGATCGTGGGATTGGGCTCGGGCGAGTAGTCGAGCAAGCTGGGCCAGAGCGAGCCAACTGATCGAGGAAAGGCGTCGCGTCGCATCGCGTCGTTCCGCAGAAGGAGCATCAAATATCCTGCGAAGGAAGTTTCTTCTCTTCCGAGAACCTGACGCGGTGGTGCGCGACGGCTGTTGGTCTCGGGTTTAAACAGAATAATTAATCAGGACCGTCCGTTTCGCCGGCGGCGGCAGCGGCGGCGGTGGCTGGACGTTCTTCTCTCCTCTCGGAGAGCATCCCGCTCTCTCTCCCCTCACTTCCGCCGCACCTTAACTCCCTTGATTCGACGCTTGGGTCCCCCGAACTCGCGGTTCTCGCGCTTGCCGTCTTCGTATCCATTACATTATACATCACCGCGGATACTCGAATTCTAATTTATTCACTGCCGACGACTCTCCTCGGAACGAGAAGTTCCGCTCCCTTCCGCTCCCCTCCGCTACTACTCCTCTTCCTCTAATTCTCCGAGCCGCGCTTTCTCTCGCGTTCGCCTCGCTCCTTCGACTATCGTACCAATAAATCTTTCGGGCGTCCCGTAATTGTCGCGATCCTCGCTCGCAAGGGGCTTCTCTCTCTCTCTCTCTCTCTCTCTCTCTCTCTCTCTGTGTTTGCGCGCCCGTTTACGCCGAGGAAGAAAGAGATTTTTAAGAGTCTCTGTTAACAGCGCTGGACTCAGTTCTCCCTGTGGTTTTACCCGCCCTCGAAAACGAGCTCTGCTTACAGCTCGCTTTACACGTTGCTTAATTGAACATCGAGGAATTCATAGCTGTATATATACTACGAAATGAGAGAGCAAGAGCACTCTACTCGAGAGAAGGTAAATGAAGCTAGCCCGGCAAAAAGAATATACACGTTAATGAAGTAAGATGGGCTAGCATGGCGGATGCCTTGAGTTTCCAAATGGAGCTCACGCGCATAAATTAACTGTGGAAGGTGACAGCTGGAAGAAGGTAGGAGAGAGAGAGAGAGAGAGAGAGGAATAGAGGGTATTCGCCCAATTCCAGGCTGCGTTTCGAGTTATATGGAGCAGCCGGTCGCGCAGCTATCAAGGCTGATTCGCGGAGGTGGTTCCGGAGCTGGTTTAGACACTAAGCCCGTGGAGGCAGAGAAGCACCTGTGTCCCTGCTCCGCCCTCGAGCGAACCGACGACTAGATCGATGCCAGAGCTCTGTTCTCCCATCTCCGTTCTCTCCCGGCTTCCGTCAAGCCTCTTTCTCTCCCCCTCACTCTCTCTCTCTTTCTCTCCCTCTGGCTGCCTAGCTCCCCGGCTGATTCTCTCACTCTCTGATTCCGCTTCGGCTGACTGCCCGGCCTTCTCGCTCGTTCGCCTCTCCGCTCTCTCGACGTCTCTCTATCTCTTCGCAATATCTCTCGGCACACCGGGTTCTCACGGCAAACAATGCGCACCGCCGCCGCCGAGCGCGCGCGCGCGCGCGCGACGCCCTCGAAAGCATCCACTTCTCCTGTCGAGGGAAGAGAGGGCCCCGCCGCTTTCGAAATTTATTTCCCAAGCAAAAGCTCGGCCCTCCGAACCACCGGATATCCGAGAACCGAGCCGGCCGCCTGTCTGACTCGACGAGCGCTCGCACTACTGAACGTCTGACTACTCGCCTGTCTATACTACTGACGCGTCTGCGACCTTTTTGACAGGATCGGCGCAGGACTAGTACACGTCGACCAACGAGAGCCCAGGCCTTCCCTATCAACAAAGCCACGCGCTTCTATCCTCGCTATTCCGATTGCCTCGAGTTTATTTCGCGGGACATCGCAATTGATCACTCATCCACGCTATGGTAAGATCAGAATGGATCGCTATTCTCTACATTGGCAAACTACACTCTTGCGGAAATAAAAAGTTGTTTGAGAAATTTCATGGAACTTAGCAATGACGCGCAACCATTCACTCGGTTTTAATTAGTTTCCTCGTTGGAAGGATACAATGAAACTATTTCCAGGCACTGAGAGCCTTTGATAGGTAAGAAGATGCGTCGACCACGAAACGGCTGATTAAACGAAGCGTCGTTTTTGCCGCTCGGTCAAGTGGAATGGAAAAGTCATTTCGACAGAGGCGATTAGCGATGGATTACGTTAAAGCAATATCTTTCTCGTGCACGGTAGTAATGGCTGTAGTGAACGTCAGCGTATTTATCGACGTCATCTGGCGACTTCGGCAAATGGAATGTGATTGGCCGTTTGCCACAACCATCACAAAGTTGGCCGGTCCAGTGCTATGCCTGGCGCGTTCTCTCTCTCTCTCCCTCTCTCTCTCTCTCTCTCTCTCTCTCTCTCGCACTCTCCTTCTCCCTCTCTCGCGCAACATCTACAACGACATGCAGACCATACTACCTATACGCGCGCCCATTCTCTTCGGTTCCTCCATTTTCTCTCGATTCTCTCGCCGCTCTGTCGTGCACGCACGTGCGCGCGCTGGCAATCAATTCCATCGGGCAAAAATGAAATTCAAATTAATGAAATATTATTTTGCACAGCTGGACCCCACTCGCTCGAAATGTAACGCGAACACGGTATCGCCGCTGCCGAGCTATCCATACAATTTCATTAGGAATACCGATGCACTGTGTAAATCAAGAATTGGCTGGCTGTCCGGTAGTGGATGATGTAGTGTTGTTCGGTTACTCGTAACCAAGGAGAATCAGAAAGTACATTCCATCGAGATCAATTAACTGGGTGTAGTGCGGAGAGTAACATCGGCGGAATTGTCGGCGGTCCAAGACCACTCTCATCTCTGTGCTAGTGTCTTACGGAACGCGAGATAAACCAGGATAAATGTCTCGGAAATATAACGGGCCAACATCTGGCGGCAAACGGAAATGGAAGCTTGCGGTCGGATGTGCGGACACGTATACCGTTCGGCTGGGCGAATTTTTTCGAGACAGGCCGAGTGGCCGACGTCCTATAACACGGACTTTTTGATATCCGGAGGGTGCGCACCCCCGCCGGCTTGTCCTCTCAAAGTGCGGAATTCCTGAACTCCGGGCGAATATCGTGGCAAGCAGTGAGAAGACCTCGCGCTTCTCTCTTTTCTCTCCGATTTCAGCTTCTCTCTTTTCTTGTCTCGTATGACACCCACGAGCGCGCTCTGCCGCGAACACGCACCAAGGGTGTTCCCGGCACGCGTGGATTAGCGTCGGACAAAGGACCAGTTGTCCAAACAAAAATTCGCTGCCGCGCTCGCCGAGGGAGAAACGTGGCGACGCCTCTCGAGGGTTACGCTCGGCGCAAAGAGTGCGCGTTCCTGTCATAGAGAGCAGGGATCACGAAACAGGTGGTGCTCGACGACCAAGCGCACTGGCCAGGCTTCTCTCTCCTCTTCGTACTCGATCGCGCGAGTGTGCACGCGACACGTTCCCTTTGCCGATCGATCGACCTGTCTCTGTCAAGTTTCGCACGACTCGATGCCAAGCACTCCTCATCCTTCCTCTAAGCCTAACGTCCACCGATTCCACGGCAAGTATTCCACGACAACAAACCTCTCCATCTCCTATTTCCCCAACATATTTAAATCCAATGAATTATCACGCGGCGTCTACGACTGGAGAACCCACCGATGTACTTTCATTTCGAAATTCCACCAAGCTCATTACTCCCCTTTTTAATTAAAGTCCTCTCGCTACCGCCGTGCTGGCAACGATTCGTCACGAGAATTCCGACACGCGGAGAGGTCTGGCCTGACCTCTGCCAAGTTCTTCGAGTATCCTTGACGAAAGGAACGGAGTCGGGGGACACGGCTGGCTTCGCCGATTAAAGTTCCCCGAAAGGATGTTGCACGAGCACACAGCTGCAAGGCGAGGTAATTGCACCACCACGTGATCGTTCCTGTGGACGGTGCATCTTCTTTCAGCGGCTGTTCACCTCTCTCTGTATTACCGGTGTACCTCGGGGAACCTCTAACCCCTCGTGACTCCCACTACCTTTCCCGGGTACTCCTCCTGCCGCGACCCCCCTCGAGGTACGAGCAACGAGCAATTTCATTACTGCTTAACGCCTGTCATAAATCTGCGCGAGCCTCCTTCTCCGTCCCCCAGCATCCCTCTCTTCCGGAGCTCGGATCTTGCCACCCGCCACAAGACCTCCTCTGGCTACCCTCTACTGCTTTCTCTCCAGCTTTTCCTCTTTCTTTCGACAATGCTCCCTTTCTCTACTTCGCTTTTCCTACACTGTTTTTCTTTCCTTTCACGAATGGACTATCTCCCGAGATGTTACTTTTGTCTCTGACCGCCCACCCTCGTTATTCGTCGCTCGACATGTTTTGAAATTCGTAGGGAGGACCGCTCGATTACTTCGGCAGGATTAAAGGAGCAGAGAGCTGTGAAGATATCGTTGGATGATTTTGTAAGTGGGTTACATTGGTTGGAAGAATAGCTGTCATTTGGAGTGTTTCGTACAAGATGCTGTGATACTAGAGATGGGGACTCTCGTAATTGAAGCTAGTGTTATGTAAATTAATACTAATGTACTGAGTACGCTAATTACTTGTTTATTTATTCTATTGATTAAATGAAGACTAATATCGATCGAAGTGCTAATTCTATTGAAGTAGTAATCGTCATAGAGCTGATTGAAAAAAGTGTCAAAGCGGCTCGTGATTCTCGCATCTGGCACTGAGAGATGATTCTACGAAGGACGGTCTGCTGCTACCGAAATGACGGGAGGTTCTTCTCCGGAGGGCAGGGTGGGCAAGAAAGGCGAAGCGGTTTTCTCGCCCTAAGGATTGGAATGCAGATGGTATTGTCCCGGGGCGCCAATGGGTTTCGCGGCCAGAGAGGACTCGCTCGCCGAGCGAGCGAGCAGGCGTTGATGAGCGAGCGCGGGCCACGGATGTTTTCTACGGTCTCGAGCGATCTCCGAGCACCCGGCTGGACCCCCGTGCTTCGCTCATTCTCACCCGTGAGAGACAGCGGAATGCGATTCGCCCTCTCCGCACTCCGGCCGACACTTATATGCTGCCGGCAGCTAGCAAAAACAGTGCGCGCGCTCCGCCATCCGTGAGTCGAATCGCAGATACAACGAAATTGGAGCTCTTTGCTCATATTTGGAATACCAAGGTGATTCTGCGTTAAGAGCAACAAGAACTGGCGGTAAAGAGGTGGGGCGCGCGACTCATACCGCAGCCAGCTCAAGAAATAAAGGATCGCTTGACGACCCGAGGTGGAAATTTCAGCCGAAAGCATTCAAGGCTGGGACTACGAAGCGTGATGTGCGGTGAATTACCGCAGGGCCGTATGGTTCTGCTCGAGGCAGTCTGCTTGCGGGGAAAAAGTGTCTCCCGAGTGAACTTGACTCTGGCCGCCGCGTTCGCCGATGCGGGAGGAGAGACTCGTGCGGATCAGCGACGTGGACCAGCGACGACACGTATCTCGTCAGAGGCAGTTCGGGGCGTAATCCGACACGGTTCATATAATATAATACAGAGTGCCTACACGGCCTACGGCGCTATACTCTTGGTCTTCCTTGCGATCTTCACTGCCTTTTTGCTCTACTTCCTCCTCTCTTTATATATGTATAAGGTTACACCAACGACAACATTGCATCGCCCTGCCGAACTTCGACTGCTAATACACCGACCAAGTAATACACACTCCGAGGACATCGACTGCGATGCTAATCAACCGGTAGATCGTATCACGGCACACTCCAGAATTACAACGGGAAACCGACTGTCCGGGAACACGTAGCCAAGGGAAAATTTCGTGTTGTTTCGTGCCAAGGAAAAATCAGATGCTCGCTGAGACTGAGGTGAGCACTGTTAAGCGTTACGCGTGCTAAAAAAGTATCAATTACATTAAGACATGAAAGCACGACAGCCACGCAATCCGAGAGAGTTGAACGAGGAGAAGGAAAGGCGGGATTCCAGGCTCATAAATTAGTTGGTTATCGCTCTCTTCCGACAAATATCTCGCCGGGAATTAAGAACAAACCTGCGAAATAGAGTCCGGGGAATCCGCAAGAAAGATTTTATCTAGCAATGAAGAGAATTCACGAGGTCGTAGTTACAAATAACCTTGTCAGTAGCAATAGCCACTGTGTATCATCGATTTGGAGGCATGCTCGAAGTTGGAAGCAGCTAGTTCCGCGAGGGACAAGCAGGAGGGGGTTTCGAGTGCCGGTGGTGGTTGCAAGATAACCGGACGACACGGTGGAACGAAGATGGTCCAGCAGCGCGGCATGGCTCGCGTGTATCAAAGGACTCCATCAGGGCCAAGGTACAAGCGCGCGCCCCGCCACGGCGTCAATGTCAACGGCCTAATCATGACTAATGGTTCTTTGCCGATCTCCCTCTAACCAGTGCCGGCCACTGCTATCCCCATACCCGTCCCGTGAACTCCTAAGTGGTAACAGGCACCGCGAGTATTCGATTCGAGGCGGGCGCACCAGAGGCTAATGCGCCGCCGACATAATCCCGCGTAGCTATCCGGAGAAAAAGCTCGAGGCAACCGAGCGAACGCCGAGAGAACTCGAGGAAAGAAGCGAATCTTGTCCGCACTCGAGGACTACCGTATGTACGAGGAGAGATTTTTCGTTACGGACACTTTATAAAATTGCTACCCTCGCCGTAGAGTTGAAGCTGAGACTGGTGCATTATACGTAGTGAACTGCGTACCTCAGTTACGGTGACGCTCACAAGGAGCGAAAGCTGATTCCTATCTCGTCGTGTTCTCTCGCTAGGCTCGACGATCCGTGGAGGGTCCAGGGGGAAAGATAAAGATAGACAAGAAGAAAGAAAGAAAGAAAGAGAGAGAGAGAGAGAGAGAGTAAGAGCCAGTTCCACGGTGATGGTAGAGCGCGCGAATTTTTGTCCAATTAGCATGCACCGCGTCGTGGAATCTCTTGGCGATGCAATCGCGGCTTGAGTCGGATCGAGAAAGGCCTACCTATATCTTGCGATATTACGATTAATGCAATCTGACGTCGGTATTCCGAGCGATATCGCTCCTGATGCGGGTACACACACGGCTCCTCGATCTATCTCGATCTCCTGGCGCGCCGATCCTTCTGACTATCCGCGCGGAGAGCTCTTGCTTCTTCTCACCAGCAAGCGAATCTCTCTCAAGGAGGAGCACGTAATTTCGAGTGCAAACCCTATGCACCAGTGAACTGGCCGCCGTCAATCCTTCCTCTGAACGAAGGACCAACTGGAATTCGGCGTGATCGATGTACCAGGAAGATCTGCCTCTCAAAGCTTCTTCATTGGCTAGCTTTGCTTCGATCGACAATGAATGACGAGGAAAATAACGTGCAAATCTGATCGCGTGATTCCAGAGCGCATTAGAGCATAGCTCGAAGAAGCGTTCGAGGATATTCTCGGCTAGATCGAATGGCGGCAGCGATGGTGGTGGTGGAGGTGGTGGTGGTGGTGGTGCGGGTAGACTGGCTCAGTGCAGAGGGCGAAGGGCGGGATTGCTTATATAGAGATGGCCGCCGGTGATATAAGATCCAGCGGATCCCGTAGGAAATCCCGGGAACGGATCTATCTTACCCCGAGGGATATAGCGCGCGGTTGCTCG
Organism: Ectemnius cavifrons; assembly: GCA_964023945.1. Taxonomy (NCBI): domain Eukaryota; kingdom Metazoa; phylum Arthropoda; class Insecta; order Hymenoptera; family Crabronidae; genus Ectemnius; species Ectemnius cavifrons. Next base: position 2,352,068 of record OZ030386.1, on the reverse strand, counting down.
CCGAGAGCCGGGGGGGTGGCGGGCGCGCGGGCGGCACGAATTCACCTGTCAGCCTGAATTAAAGGATGACCGGCTACGGCGCATGTGAGAGAGACACACTTGGTTTGCTCTTCGCAATTGAAGCGTCTTGCGGATTGCTCACGGCTACCATTTCAAGAACGAGGGAGAAAGAGAAGCAAAGGGATACACTGTACTGTTTCGAGGTCCGCTTGGATCCACCCCCAAAGGACAGCCCGGCACCGAATACCGAGAGATATTTGGCGAGCCACTGCCAGACACCCAATACGCTAATGGAACTGGCTACGGTAAGATTCGATTCATGAGATTCGTACTAAATTCTCGAAGGAGTGGAGTAGCAGTGCCGCCCACGTTTCTTACATTCCGTCCGCCACACCAGACGGTACACCGTTCTTGAGATCTCGTGATCTCGAGAGAAAGAGAGAAAGAGAGAAAGAGAGAGAGAGCGCGGGAGAGGATCAAGATCACTCAGTATGCTGCCGATGATTAAATTATCCATGGCACGAGAGTGAAAAGGCGGACTTTTAGCGGGGCACGAACAAATAAATGATCGAACCTGCCCATCCCTCGGACTCTCGCCGCGGCCGGGGCATCCGAAAGTACGCATAAAGTATGCCACGGAACGTTTACCGGCGTCGGCCGCGAACCGGCTCGTCTCTCAGAAGTCGCCGTGTAAGAATGAAGAGAGGAGCAAAAGGAAAAAGAGACCGACGACTACGACGACGAGGACGAGGGAGGAGTAGAAGAAGAAGGAGGAGAAGAAGAAGAAGAAGAAGAAGAAGAAGAAGAAGAAGAAGACGACGACGACGACGACGACGAACAGCGATGCGAAGGAACGGGAGAACGTGGAGGAGAGGAGGCAGGAGAACGAAGGAACGGAGGAGCGAGGAAGAAAAGGAAGAGGTGGAGAACGATACCACATGAAGACCGTGAAATCCGGATCCACTCTAAGCCCTGTTCAGCCGGCAAAGCGACTCTCTTTTCTCTCTCCTTATCTCGGCCGTTCCCTCAATCTCTCTCTCTTACACTCTCTGCCTTCAGGACACCCAATCCGATAAAAGGAGGATACGCGAGAAGCGCGAAGAGAATTGCGCGTGGCGAATCGCCGCGGCGCGGTTCGTTCGCCTCGCTGGTTCGTTAACCGTCCAATCGCCAAGAACTATACCGGTCCTGAATGAGAGAAAGAGAGAGAGAGAGCGAGTGGATACTTCGGGAAATTTCTACACCACGATCGCCCGATTGACAATACGAATAAAGATCTGTTAATTGCAATTACGTAGCTGTTAATTGCTCGTCCCTTCGAGCGAATCTCGGCAGCGAGAGAACGAAGCGGTGTCCGGCATGTGACGAGTAACGTCATCGAAAGAATCAGTGGAAGCGGACAGCAGCACCGGTACGATCAGGCCGAGGCAGCGCGCCAATAAATTATGCGTTCAACGGCCAAAGCACGGCCGCACATTCGATTATAAAGGTGGCGCCGGTATAATAATTATTAATTAACGTTTCGTTAATTACATGTTATAGAATTGCGTGCGTGTTTCGCGAGGCGAGCAGCAGCACGTGCACGCTTTGCCACTCAGTCGTGTTTATCCATTCTTCCGGCAGAATTCGCAGCGTGCCAACCGACTAGCCAGCATTGCTTGCCCGTTAATAATTTATTCCGAGTTCCGCTGTTTCGTGCTATGCCGGCGCCCTCCTTTGGTATTATCGACTGAAAATACTCGCTCAATGATATTCCACTAACGGTCCGATAATTAATGCCGAGCGAATGTATGTTGTTGCTTACGAATAAATGCAGAGGGTGTTCGTGTGGTATGACATAGTTACAAATATCGAACGGAATCTTTATCTGGCATTATTCTGTATCTTCCAATGATCCTTAAAATCTGTGTTATCCGGTACTCGTAAGAACTAAAATTAATGTGAAATAGATAGAGTGGATGAAGGGACATCGAGTATTGATGCCACTTTAACCGTGTACGCACAGGTACGCACCAGCTAAACACAAGTACACAGGCACACTTGATCGCACATAGACAGACACAGAGGGACAAGGAGGATACGAGCTCTAATGCTGGATCGGTATACATGCCGGCTAGATGTCCAGCACTCTCCTTAATGGGGTGCCACCGATATCCTCCTCCCTTGAGCACCCACGAGGCCACTGCTACCATCGACTTAGAGTACTATCCCGGACTCTCTCTCTCTTCCCTACACCTTCCTTCCTTGCCCTTCCTCATCTTTGCACACTACCAACACTATGTAGAGCGAGCCAAATGGAATCTAAAGGGAATCTCGTATTAAGTTGCTCGATGCATTTTAAAATATACTCCATATAGTTCTATTTAAAAGTCATTATGAAGTATTCGAAAAAGTATGAATGGATAATAAAAATGTAGGCCGACTGAATGAGTATGAGAAGGTTGGATTCTAGCTGGTGAAATGATAAGGGTGCTGAAGGAATAAGTGGAGGCAGGGCTGGCACAAAAGAGCGCGTGTAAATTTCGCTCTGGCGGAATCACCGTGGCTAATCCGGAGCGCAACGAAATCGCTTTACATATGGATGACTATGGGGGCCCTTACGTCCATTATCCTGGCGAGAGAGAGCTTTAAAGTTGGGAGGTGCGGAGGGAAATAACGTGTCCGGTCGGCCCCGGTCCGGTTCGGTCCGCTCGGTGTGCGTAATTGGATTAATCTAAAGTGTAACGGGAGTGCCAAGTGGCGTAGTACAGGAATGATGCACGCACACTCCGGCAACATTAATCGTTCCAGGGTATTCGGGGATGCTCGAGTAAGAGCGTGTATGAGCCGTGGCATAGCTGTCCGCGGCCGCACGAACCAGTTAAATCATGTAGAATGAAGCAGCCCGGCCAGTTAATACCTCGGAATACCGCGCGCCGTTTACCTATTCATCCCTGATCTCCACCCTGCTCAACTTTTACCCCGCCAGTTTTTTCAATTAATTCCCGGTAGTCAGAGCGATCGTGCAAGCGTATTTGGCGAATCTAAACGAGAGCTGGAAATACATGTTGGCAAGATTCGAATTGCGCAAGCAGAGGTGCTCCTTCGTCTTGTGGAAAATTCCAAGGAGCAGCGTGCTGGCTGATATCCCCGGAAGCAAGAGCGGCGTCACACCGTCAAAGTTAAGCCTGGCCGGGCGACTTGGACGGACGTGAGATTACGCCAGGCGACAAGTAGGACCAGAAAGGCTAATGAGTGGCCGAGCTAATACCAGGGCTCTGAAAGAGCCTGCTTACTCTCTCCCTCTCTAGCGCTGATTCCCCTACGAGTTCTCGACTTTCTCCATCTCCTCCTCCCTACTACTTCCCGTGTCCGGCACCGGCGCGAGGATATACTCTCAGTCGCTTTAAACCTATGAATGCATATTCAAGATACGAATGTTTTAAAGCCCTGCAGGATTAGCCGACGAGTCTCTCTCGTCGGAGGGAAAATGGAAGGAGAACGAAGGCAAGTTCGCTTGACAAAGGGAATATCGTCCCTCTGTAAGGACGCGACGTTTTATTATTTTCCGTATCGACAGCACCGCCAGCGCAGATGGATATGCCGGAGAAAGAGAGGAATAAAGCCTGAGAGGAGTACGGGAACAACGAGCCAATGTTGAAGAGAGAGTCCGCGGAAGGGTGTGAAGAGAGGGCTGAGGGATTAACGGCGATAAATTTCGCAAAAATAGGGGCTTACACTGTCGCGGGGCGACAGTCTAATCCTGGGTCCGCGCGCCACCCCCTTTACGTAGATGGGGGCGGCTCAACCAGTAGAATCGCCTGGTGGATGCAGCCGAGCTATGCCCACCTCACTCCACTGGCTGCTTCAGCACAGTTTTTGCAATTATCCAGCTGCCTCTTAAGAATCCTGTTTCTTACTTTAATCGCCAACTCGTACCGGCGCTACTTTATCAGTGTGCGCGCTCTGAATTAACTTTGCGAAAAGATACTGCCGAACTCGAACGAAAACTATTCAACTCAGAGCACAACTGTACTTATTCTAGTTCCCCTCGACACGGTACAGTCGTCGGTTTGCATAGACTGTTGGTGTACGCGCGTTTGTAAAACTTTGTGAGGAAAGATATTATTTGTAGGAGAATCGTGGTTGAAAGGAAGGTTGTTGTCGTCGTCGTCGTCGTCGTCGTCGTCTGGTTTTGGCGAAAACAGGCAGAGAGCCGCGCGAGTGGATGTGCCTCTTGGTTTCTTTTCGCCATAGTGGCGGCGTGGGCGAGAAAAGAGGCCTTCCAAAGAGGGAAAGAAGGAGATTCGGCATTGAGCCGGGCGTCCAGAACGGACGCAACAATGGCTGCGCATCAACATAATTACAGTTCGCCTCGGTTGCTGGGGCGCTCGCTCGACGAGGGCCAAGTATTATATTCAAATGCGGGCCGAGGCGGCGCCAGAGACTACGAACCGGCAAGCGGAGCCAGAAGGGGTTGTCATGCCCCGAGGCCAACCGGTGGAGGTTGAAGGTTGTAGGTTGACCGGAGGGAAGCCCGGCCTCGAGAACTTTTCGCCCATGCGATACGACTATCCTTTAATTAACTCGAAGAAACTTGTAAAATGCCATGAAAACTACTCCAACTAAACCGTGCGGTCGAGGTGGATTCAAAGCGTAGAGATATCAGTGAACGCGACTGTATTATATCTCAACTAGAGTCTAAGATATGCTAAGCAAACGGGAAGGAAATGTGTCGGGTTTCTCTCGGCGAACGGTGACTCTTGGATTCCGATCAGGGATCATGTCGCGCGTTGACTAAGTGGCAGGAGTTGCCAGGAGTATCGGGGAGAGCGAAGGTGTAAGCCAGGGGTAAAGGCGAGCTCGCTCAGTTAAACGAGCGAAAGCGAGGTCGAAGCATTGACTTAGCCCGGAGCGAAGTACGAGCCGAGAGGAAGAGGAAGGAACACGCCGGGAGGATTTGTTCGAGCGGAAAACTGCCGGTCGATGTATGCAAACGTCTCTTCCACGTCCTTTCAGGCCGATAGGGTGACAACGGGCGTGTCGTGCCGCCCGTGGAAGCCTAGGACCGCGTTGGGTAAGAATTGTCTGTCTCTTCGAGTTGATGCTCGCCACGCCGGAAGACGGCCGGCCCTCGTTTGTACGCGGGATCACGAGCACGACCACTCGTTGCTGGACCTTGACCCGGGTCGGGGCAAGGACGAGTGCATACTACCGGAAGCAGGTGGCTGACGGCTGGTCCAGAGGGGTGCCAAGGGGACAATAGATATCAGTCGGTGCTCGGGCACACACCACGCCGGGACCAAGATAGCAGATCTAAGTGGGCCATGCCGCGCTACGGTTATGGCGGCATAAAACGCTCCGCGGCACTAGTGCTTGTGTAGCGAAGGGCGGCACAAGTAGAATCAGACAGCCAGTCAGCCAGCCGGCGCGCGCTCGTGCCAGTCAACTTGAGTACCGCGGAGAGAGCCCCTTTACGGCCGAAAAAACTGCCGCTATGATTGTCTATGCAAATTGTTTAAGATATCCCCGACCCTCCTTTCGCCGGCAGCTTCGCCACGTGGGATCTCATGGGCGGGACGCTACCACCGACGCTTGATCGAGAGCGCTCTGATTCCACGATAAAGAAAAATGCCGATTTCGCTCCCTCTTCCACCGGCTTATCCTACTTGTCCCTCGCAAACTAAAACTGGTTCGACGTCTATCATTGTGCTTCTCATGAGCTGGCGCCACTGCAAACTGAATTCTATCGATACTATGTACAATTATTTGAAAAGTCGTATGCAATAACTGAAATCGAATACATATGATCGCATATATTAATAGAACTTCGATTCTAGGTAGTGAAGCTGTGCGCACGTGGATTGTCCCATTGCCAGTTTGCGGTTTGTACCAGCAGCAAGCTTACCCGCCTTCGATGGCTTATTGATTGCCTCGGGCTCCACGGCTACGACGATGTAGGACGTCAAGCAATAGCCATTTCTGCGTTGCTCTCGTGTTCAATGTGGCAAAGTGACTCAACATTTGCTACTATATCAGTTAGTGATTTACCCTTTTACGAGCTAACTCTTAATCACTACAAATGGAGAAGGGTTGAACTTTTCGGAATGTGAAACTGAATTAGTCATACGTTCTTTAAGAAGCGTCATTCAATAATGAAAAATGTCGGACAGGACATATGAGTTGGCCTTGCTAATGGAATACGATGCAGTGGAAGGAGAGAAATGCAAGAAGGTGTTCATTTTACAAGGCTGCGAGGCGAGGCAACGTCACTTAAATGTGGTTACCAAAGGAGTGGGTGTAAGGTCGGCATCCACAATTCTGGAAAGGGCATCCTCGACTGGCGTGGAAGGTCGGGACACACGAAGTCCTCCATGATGTATGCTCCTCTTCCGTCTAATTAAACTTGGGGAGGGTCGCACAGAGTTGGTTGATACGCTGGTTGGTCGGTTGGACGGACGTACCAACGGATGGACGACGAGAGCCGCACGTCGGATGGCTTTCAAAATGACAGAGGGAAAGAGAGAAACGGAGGAGGGAGAAAGCCGCCGCGCAGAAGATAGAGACTCGCTCTGCCTGCGAATTACGGAATGAGAAACGGGAGGAAGACGCCCTTCGCGCGCACAACATACAGCGTGAATTCCTGTCTCTATCTTCCTTTGAATTGTACCATGTCGCAGAGACAAATTTGCATTGCAGCAAGAATTTTTCCAACATCGAATATTAGAGATTCCTACGATCAACGTCATTCGTTGGGTTAGTTCCGGAGTTGCACGCTCGATCGACTTATATCTGGCACGCTTGCTCGACACGACTGCTGGTAGACGTCAATGCGGAACGCATACTAGAGATCGGTGCTTGGTCTTTGCCGAAGGAGAACGGGCCATTCGCGCGCGCCCCGACGAATTCCTCGGCTGGCGCGAGGGCCGTCGCGATGCTCAAGCGTGTGTTCCTTCACACACGCTCGCACACCCGCCGAGCCAAGCGATCCCGCCAGTCGACCTGGAATTTTAGCTAGCGAGAAGCAATGCGAGAGCAGACAAGCTCTCAACTCACACCGGCAACAATACGAGTCGGTGTTGCGGAGAGGCGGCGTTAAGGTGGCACCATGTTCAAGGCACTGTTTAATGAAGCACACTCTCATAGCTCGCAAAATAGCAGAGATTAGACGGAGACGCGATATGGAAAAGTTTTGCTCGATGAAACTGGCTCGACGATAAAAAGTAAAAGGTCGGAAGGAGCTCCTAAAGAGCTTGGCAGAGAAGTAACTGCAGGCTTGGCCCGAGTCAGTCACTCTTTTAATGTGTAATATGTATCCCGCGCACCGAATGAATTCCGTTCCACGGTATACTCGCCGCTTAATCGCTCGTAATAACACCGAGACGAATGTCCGTGGTAGAAAGCAGGAGAGATAAGGAGAGGTAGACAAGGCATCGCGAAAAAGCCCTGTAATTTCTGGCAGCGGATACCAAGTAATAGCAGACCACCGCAAAACTCTATGAAACGAAAGCACACCCTTGACACCGGGAGCTCTCCACGCTCCCATTAAGAGCATTCCGAACTCACTGGCAAAACGTTACCCGCTTTTTGCCCCGGGCTGCACGTTAGGTTCGGGCAAGAAGGGAATCAAGATAAACTGCTATCAAACGAACGTGAATCCAAAGCTACACACATAAGAACTCGCATGCTCCTCAACGAAGAGTACTTTCTAATTGTCGTTACATTGATGGGACTTTAATCTACGTCGGAGGTTATCATCTAATTTTTCAGTCGAACTCAACGGGTAGTGTCAAAGGTTCGTCTCTTGGTAGGTCCGATGTCGTCATCGTGCAAACAGCGTACATGCATTAAACCATGAACCCACTATCCCCGACGTCATATCCAATACAAGCTGTTAGGGGGTTGCCGAAGCCATGGTGGCTGCGGGGAGACGTGCGAGAGCAGAGGTGATATCGGCCGGAGGGGGGCGGAGGGTGCGCGGACGCGGACAGCGGTGGCTGGAGGGTGGTTTCGAGGGTGGCTGCCAACCCACCCCCGGTGCGGTAATGGCATTAACCGAGCTGCAATATGATTACCGCTCTCGCAAGGTAACCTGATCACACCCGAAATCTATGGGGTGTCCGTGCGCTACGAGGGACACACAGTCGCAGAGTGTACTATAGAGAGCGAGCCACCGAATTGCTGCGCACCGTTACGCAACCGCGAGCTTTCTCCCTCTCCCCCTACCCCCTCCCCCCTTCCGCCCCTTAATCGCGTTGCGTTTTTTGCGGCTCAGATTACCCGTGAATCATTAGACACCAGCCCTCTCTCAAGCTCTCCCTGCCTTGGAATTGAGAGCCAGCATACCCTCGAACCATACCCGTGTGCACCGCTCCTTATCTTGGCATTAGGAGATTATCGTCTTGGCTGACTTAGTTTTTCCACGTCCGCTTCTTCCCTAGAAAGGCGGCCCTGCTCCATGCTGGTCTTTATTCTTCGGGGAAGTCGATCCGGAAAATGTGTAGCTCGAAGATGGGCAAGTTACTCTTGCATTCGAAGGAGAGTTTCTAGAATCCCCTATACTAACTCGAGCGTGAATCGCGCGAAAAGTGAAGCAACCTTTCTAGTATAGTCTGCTGCCCGGACAGCAAGAGAGACAAGCATGTCAACGGGGTCTGGGTCGTACGGGCCGAACGCAATTACTCGCGCACGATATCCCGGCGAAGAAAAACAGAGGCTGATGAGGACGACGAGCGACGAGCTCGTCGGGCCGTCGCGGCCGGATGTTTTGGCTTAGGGTGTCGTTCGTGCGGACGAGAACGCCGTCGACACCGTGGCCCATGATGAGAGACACGAATGTGGAGTGGAGAGGAGGCTTACCGTGAGGTGTTGAAACAGCCACGCCCTGAGGATGTTGGTCGCGACCTTGGGAAAGATACCCCTCTTCTTCTGATTCTTCTTGCCCGACGAATCGTCGTCTTCCTCGCCGGTACCCTCGCCGCTGCCGATACTCGCGTTACTCGCGTCACCTGCAACAAATCGTGCAACACATCCGTCAGTCATCGCCGTCACCCGGGGCGAAAGTGATGCCCGCGTTGAAAGCACAGAGCCCTCTGTCTATCCCGCAAAAGATTTTTGTGCCAAGGTCGCACCTCCGAGAACCAGCTTAACACGACCGAGAGAATTCTCGAGTTTGCCTTCCATCCAGGACGGGTGATAACTACATCAGAAGTCCGGTTCCCATGCATACAAACACCATTAAGCCACCCGCAATCGCCCTTGCTCTCCTCTGTGTTCAGTGCTGAGAAGGGGGCCGCCGTTGCTTCGAATCCCCCACGTTCGACCGGCTCATTCCCTGCACCGGCACGGCCCTAACATCCCTCTTTCTTTTTCATTCCCCCAGGCGCATTAATTCCCCGTCATTTATCAATCTTAGCTTTTTAATTGCACGGTCACCGGGGACTCGAGCCACGAGACGGTAATGAGAGATATTAAGGCGGCTTACCGTCACGCTCCACCGAGGCAAATATCATTTTTATAAATTATCGGCTCTGCCTACTCCTTGAAAACTCACACCCCCGCCTCCTAACCAATCTAATCGGTTCTATGTATTCATTAGAGCAAAGCTTCATAAATACTACGCGGGTTACGCGACTCGCTTACATACATGTGAGAGAATGCAATGCTCGCATGAATGAGGAAATGGAAGTGCAGAGTTTCGAGGATGATAAAAATGAAGTCGCATTCTAATAAGGAGACAATATCATAGGAATTCAAGTGGCGTGCTCTCGTCGATCCATCTTGGTAGAATGCCCGGAAGTTGGAGGTTTCCTTTATTCCTTTCTCTCTCTGTCTCACAGCCTTTCTCGCTCTTTCCCTCTCTCAATCAGCGTAGAAGGAGAGCGAGCGTGGCGGGCTACTTACGCCGACGGATTATAAATGACCGAGCCTTATCGTGCTGCCCAAGGCTCCGGTTCCCAAGGTTCTATCGTAACAGAGAGATCAGGGTGAGCCCGGTGCTCCCAGGGGTTTCACGATGACAGGTCGCCCGGGGACGGCCAGCCACCACCGAGCCGAGCAGCCCTCTTCTTTCGAAAGAACGGTCTCGTGCCCGAGATTAACTTTGAATTCGTCCGAGCGAACCGTCGAAAGCGAGCGGGAACTCTTCCCGGTTGGGTTCGAGCTGGGGTTCGCTCGAGCAGGACGAAAAATTTGTCCGTCCCGCTGCTGGACCGAGCGGAACGACAGGAGATCGATGGAAATCGGACCCACGTTAGACGTGCCCGACGCGTTTCCCACTCACTCCCAGCCCCCCAGTGTTAGGCGGGAATGAAGGACAGCTTGAAAAAACGATCGACTCCGATCGGATGCGTCAAGCACCTGCCATCTCCCTCGACAATGAGACTCGAACTTGATACATGACACAAGTCACGTGGAGAATAAGCCGAATCAGAACATTGGCAATTAAAGGCGAGTCGACCCTATGTCAAAAGCTTGTCGCGCAAAACAATGTAATGTATGATACAGAAGAGTTAAAGGAATATGGTCCGATGATGGTCGGACATTGCAGGACAGTGTAATGGAGCAATTGCACTCAAGCAGAAATCACCACAGGTTCTCTGTGCGTAAGAAGGGAAGGAGAATACTATCAGGAAAAGTAAAAAAGATGCTTCAGCCGCAATAATATCAGGGAATTGCGTCATCAGCATCGATCTTTTCACTCGGCTTCACCAGGACTCCTGGCGTCGATTTCTTTTGGCTGGGCTATGGGGGCGCTTGTTTTCGTCCAGCGGATAAGAGCCGTTTGCGGCGGTCCTTCCGCACTGGCAACAAAAACGACGTTAGGAACCTAGCGAGCCGGCCTGGGGGGTGGTTGTAGCCGGTAATGGCGAGTCTGGAGGGCCGAATAGAGCGGTCTACGCTCGCACCAAGCAACCGCTCCAAGAGCGCCCGCCGGAATAACGGAATGGCTAGCGGAGTGTCCCTCTGATTGCAGTTAATTTACTCGCTGAATCGAGTTAATGTAGCGTGCCAACCGTGTGCCGCACACTGTCCAGCGATACTACACTCTGACGTATTGGCCTACCGCGAGTTTCGTCTTTTATCCTCTGCGAGCCAGCAGCCCCGGTGGAAGTGCACGCTACAGAAAAGTGGATACGCAATCGGAAAGGAAGAGGTACACGGCGAAGCACATGTATAATGCTCGTGCCAATATCTCGCCCGTGACAGCGGCCCACACCCTGTCACCGATGATATAAGGATGTCTCTCTCCTCATCGAACTTGCAATTGAACACAAAGTAGTACTTCATGATCGACAGCTCGTGAGACTGGTGCACACGCGTTTACGATAAACGGTCGAGAGTTAAAGAATCCAGCCTTATCGAACATGATCAACTAAAGAATGACTTATCACCCGAAACCTTCCCTCTCTCAGTGCTCTCTTACTCGAGCGTTCTCGTATTTTCAGCGCCGGCTGAATACTAACAAGTACGATTGACACTTCCTGTTCAGCCGGATTCCTCGCTTTCTCCATCTCTCTTTCTCCCTCTCTCTCTCTCTCTTTCGCTCACTATACTTCCCTCTCAGTATCCAGTAAATTCCGCAGGGGAAAAAGTAGCGCGCGCATATGCGTGTGCTCGTTCGCGCGTGCATAGCGCGTTTACGAGGGCAACGGTGGTATTGTGTGACGCGTGGTATGTCGTCCCTTGGAACCAAGGGTGGTGATGGTAGTGGTGTTGGTCGGTCATATCGTCCCCGTGTTGATTTACGTGGCGCACCGAGAATTTTTACTGCGGCGTTATAGAGATTTAAGTCGAGCCAATTATACGTTTATGTTCGGGATAGACGGAGCGCGAGCGCGAGCGTGCTTCCTCTCATCCTTTCGAAGTGAGAGACACGACCAACGCGGACATACCGCTGCTGATTGTGGAATAGGGATTCGTGCTTCTTTCTTTCGACCCTTCTATACTTAGTTCCTGGGTCAGGAATAAGTTAAGCTCTCGGGACAGCCCGACGATCCGTACTATTTCGAGGGGCGCACCGAAATCCAAAACATACAAGATCTACGACGGGATTCTTTTCGATGCTTGTCTTTCTAAACGACACTAGCGACAGAGAAGTAGAGGGGTTATAACTCGAAGTGAGATGGATTAAATATTTATGGAATATGTGGCTTCGAACGTCTGCCGAATGAAGCATAGAGAGACGAAAGACGCAGATGCTTTGAATTGGCAAAGGATGCCGGACTCGAGAATACATTGCGTTACATTGGTAGTTTAGCGAACTCTAAACAGAAGTTCGCTCTTTCGGCGACTACTACGTGGCGCGACTTTACTTCTTTGATAAAGACAGCAGGATCCAAGCAGAGAAAACATCTTCCTCGAAGACGAGTTTGCCTCCTCTATTTAGGGTGTCCGCGTGCGCGCGCGCTCCATCGAAATAAGCCACGCATATGGCGGCCGAAAATAAACTCCCGTTGATTCCCATCCCATCCTATCCCATCCCACAAGCCGTCGAACAGAGGAGCCGGCCTCTCCGTCTCCATTTTAACCAGCGCGCTCGCGCGTTCATTCCTCCTCGGATCCGCTTCCAACTACGCGGATACTCGCCGCGACCTGCCAGCTCGGAGTGCGGAACCCACGGGAAAAGAGAGTGAAAAGAGAACGCGAGAGAAGGGAGAAGAGCACCGGATACCACGACATTTATTTGCCGCGGTGGTTGGTGCGTGCTCCCCGTATGCCACGCCATGCCACGCCATGCCATGCCATGCCACGCCACGCCGCAACGCGCAGCGCTGCACGGCCATGCCACGCGCTTCGAAAAAAGCGGGGACGAAAAAAGAGTTGGGAACATCCTACACACCTCTTCGGATATCACGTTTCACGAGCGAGAGAGAAGAAGCGGAGAGCGCTCGCGCGCGGACGACGAACTCCTACGCTTGGGTCTGAGGACCAGCCGAGGCTGGTCGCACAAGATACATACATACGAAGCCGGGTCACCCACCAAAATCCAACTGCTCCTCACGGGAGGTTCCTTACACGACTCGATCTACAAGACCCTCCGCGTGTACCGTGCTTCGCTAATCGATGGCCTTTGCAAGTTATCACCGCTGACCAGCGAGATCTACCAATGCTGCGAACTCTCCTTCCACCGAGCGATGCATCCGAGAAGCACACACCGGCACTCCTCGCTATGTAAAGAGGACTACTTTTCACCAGGCTCGAACGCGCGGGTGTGGGGTCATTGCACCAAAACACGCATTCTGCCGCTTGCCGCTTCGCTCACGGATAGAGGCCTCTCTTCGGCGATTCCCCGACTATTTTCGGCGATGAAATGCGCCTTCCCGACACACACGCACTCATACATCCTTCGACTCTTCCCTTTCTGCTTCCTCTCATAGAGTTCGTTCTCTTTCTCTCTCGGCTTCTATGTATCTATCCATCTGCGGCTTGCGTGTACTTTCTCGACCTTCTCCCTCACGGTCGCGCTCGATTTGACAGGACGCGCGTATCTCTGCATGTGCACGACGCCTGTAAGCGTTGCCGCTTAATCCGAGAATCTGCTTAACCGGGTGATTAATTGACGATTGTGGGTGAGATGAAGTACACCACACGGCCTCCTCTCAGCCCGCTCGCCTTCCACCCGTCCACCGAAAACGAACTCACACCCGCTCTAGTAGCGTCGAGCACACTTTGCACAAGTTTGTCTTACAAATGGGCCGAGCGACGGGAATAATTTAGAGCAGTGTGGCGCAACACGCGTTAACCTTTCCTCGTGCGGCAACGATTTGCTAGCGCGATCCCCTCTCTCTCTCTCTTTCTCTCTCGATTAGCTTGGATTCCCTCTGATCTATACACCGTTCGAACCGCGTCTAGTTCTCGTTATTGACCGAAACAATTTCGCCTAGGTAGAAAGCAATATACAGAAGAGGAGAACATCAACTGATAGAGGGCAAACCTCAGGGAAACCAAGCTCTGTCAAGTGAAGGAAGAGCGATGCTGGAATTACACGTTCCAACGGGTGCAAGTTAACTCGACGAAGCTTCTCTCAACCTACTTTTCAGCAGCTAAAAGCCCTGTAACCACCGATCCATCAGTCTCTCCTTGTTATTGTTATAATACCTCGAGAATCCGTCGTTCTACCCTCGGCCAGGCCAGAATAACTCTAATTTCACCGACTGTTTACGAACAGCCATGCGAAGCCAACCTCTCTCTCTCTCTCCATCTCTCTTTCTCTCTTCAGTATCCAAGTGGCGAGTGCGGAGGGAGGAATTGGACCAAGTATTTCGACACCTGACCCTCCTCGTCACCGGACACACGTGAGACGTGTGGGCAGCTATTAATGGAGCGTGCGCGCGGCCTGGTATCGCGATCCAACTTTTCCCGAGCAAGGGATCTCGATCTCGAGGACCGTAGCAGCATGAATAAAGGCGCTCGGGATGCAGGATGCAACGGGGACACGAAGTGGATCGCCGGATAAAAATTCGAAGAGTCACCGCGACCGGCGCGCGGGCGGCTGAGACGGATCTTGGATGAAGGAAGGTCTCGGGCAAGCATCGGCCGAGAGAGCAGCAGGCGGACGCATGGGACGAACAGAGAGAATGCGTGTAGGGGAAGGAAGACGGGGGGCATGCTTGATTGAGACATCGACGGAGCAGCTGTGACAGTTATCTGATTCATGGACATGCCGAGTGTATTTTATGCCGCACGGCCTATGAATACAGATCGGTCGAACGCGGGACAGCCGCATTCGATGCTTCTGCGGCGTCGGCGTCGGCAGCGACGGCGGCGGCGGCGGTGGTTTCACTGGACCAAGGAGATCATAGGTAGAAGCGCGTATATGGATATATCAATTACCTGTACAGAGAGTAAGCCGCCCGACCAACACGTATATAGTAGAAGAAATAGTGCGAGCAGTCACCCGTCGCATACGTTCCCCTTGGCGTGTCACGTCCTCTGAATCGCATACGACCGAAAGGCCGCAGCCGCCGCCGCCACCGTCGCCGCCTCCTCTTCTCGCATTACGATTCATCAGGCGTGCGCGGCTACCAGCTCTCCGCGAGGATCCGATACTTATCCGCTAACAATCTACGTGATAAATCGCTGATTTCTATCGCTGCCTCCCTTGTCTCTCGCCCCACTCGCAATGCGCCGCGAAATCCAGCCTCCTCCCGGCTGGGGATACGCCGGAGGAACGAGCTCTTACAAAGAAATCTCCACCGCGCGACACCCTAAGTCCTCGTTTAAACTGGGAATCCCGCTACTGCTTGAACACGCCTTTCTCATTCTAGTTTTTGATACTTGGTACTCACAGTGTTTTAATAGACACTTGTAAAAACCAAGTAAAATTCATCCTCCGAAATCTTTTGGAACATCAAACAGAAGTATTGAATAATAATATAATCGATATCGGAACGAGCTTCTATTATCACGAATTACAAACCCCATTAATTTATAATATTTATTGAATGAAAATATGAGGATTTATTTCGATGAGAGATTCTCTATTTTCCACCATGCGATCGGGTGTGCCCCGTGAGAATGCAAGCCCAGCTCGATGCGAGCCACCGACAATTACTGTTATTCGTGAAAACGCAATGTCAATGGAGTGGAAGATAAACGGTGCGGAAGAGTACTGCCAGGAGAGAGGGGAGGAGGACAGCGTGCTTTTGGCACGGGCGCTACTGAAGCTCGCTGACAAATGCCCCGCGTCGTATAACGCGTCCTTTGCGCGAGTGAATCTCCGAATGACACGGTGAACGTCAAAGACTTCGAGAACGACTCTTTGTCGGGCGCGAAAATCACCGACGGACATTTGTCATGGTAACCACGTCGAGTGAACATCTAGCGACGTTTGACATCATGACTAACACGGGTATTAACGATAAAGTGACTGTAACATAAATGATATCCGTCCAATCTCTGCCCTTTGTCCGAAAAATCGACTGGATTTATAGGAACGCGGAAGAATAAATGATTTCTAGACACGTGGTATTTAGGTTGTAAGAAGATCGCCACACGGATGAACTAGAAGAGGCTTCTCCGAGGAAAGGCAGCTAAGAAATGCATGATACTACGAGGCACGTTTCAAGATTGCGTTAATTAATGCCAGGTTACTCGGTAGCTTCCAATGATATGCCGGCGTTGGTAATGGAGCTTGGAGTGTTACTATGATAATCGGCAAAGGCAACGCGATGCCTGTCTTAATTGGCACCAGCTGGATGAGTTAATAAGGCAATACGGTACCTCCTTCAACTTTAACGCGTAAGATCGAGGAAAAAGATCGAAGAGGAGCGTGCTATTTATTAATTAAAACAACTACGACGGGCCATTAAACATGTTTCCAAGAGTAAAGATCGTGTGGCAGAAAAAGTACTTGGACGCAGCTGTTAACGCTGTTAACGAGCGGCACGATCACTCTGTCGAAGGGTTTGAACTTGAATGCGTTTACGTAAACCTTCTCGATCGCACTCTCTCTCGGTCCGTGCGTTCAGCTTGGACGTTAATTCACGGAAGCGCCAGTAAAACCGTTCTGGTTTGAGTGAGCGAGTCTCCAGAGATCGGAAGAGGCGGCGGAGGAGGCGGAGCAGGCGGAGGAGGAGGCGGAGGGAGGTAAAAGCGCTAATGGAAATGCTCGGCCCGGCGATGTCCTTACTCTCCGCAACGGCCGACAAGCAGTGTGACGGGCGCGAGGATAGCTCCCGGGACATGTGACGAGCACGTGTCTCGAACTGGTACATATCAGCTTTCGTCTTGGAATTAGTCCGCCCGGTCTGGATCTCTCGGGAGACTCGAGAGACTTCAGCTTCTCCCGCTGCTACTATCCTCGCCGCTTACTTTTTGTCACCGTGTGAGGCGTCGCGACGCGTTTCAACTTCTCGTCATGCATCACGGCGCGTTAACGTGCTCTCGCCGTTTATTTCCAGGCGAACTCGTGACCGGCGCACTGCTGATAATTATAACTCGATCGGCTGGAAGACTCCGAGTCACGTCCCTGTACTCTTCTACTATCATATTCCGGTCAACTTTGCGAACCATCCAAAAATATACGAAAAAACTAGGATAAAAGTCGACGGAAAAATAACTGCTTGTCTTTCACGTACGAAATAATAGTAGCCAATCCGTCTAAAGAGTATGCAATGGGAGCTGGGAAATCAGGAAATAGTGTCGCACGAATGTGAAGTGTGCGCCAGAGTGATATACTGTCCCGACTGATATCCCAACGTGTCAGGAGCGAGGCAATTCATTTCGCGGCTAATTATCGGAACCGAACTCTATCCGAATGCGTGGACAATAAAACGGCGGCGACAGGGGGTCTTAATATCGGGAGACTATTAAGCAGGCTGGGCCGGTGCGCAAGGGGTTATAGCGTGTCGGGAGTGCATGGCATGTAAATGCGAGAGCGAGCGAGCCAATAGCGGAGTGGTTCTTGCCGAGCGGCGAGTGAAGAGAAATGGGCGCCGGTGGCCAGTAATGAGCCAGAAAACTGGCGACAGCACCGCTATGCCCGCTATATCCTATCCCAACGAGAGACGGGCCGCTTCGCGATATTCTGCGAGAGAAGCAAAGTGAGAGTGAGCGTAGAGAGAAAGAGGGAGAGCGAGGCAGCGGTATGCCAGCGGGAGAAGGACAGAGCGGAGCGTATGCTTGTGTGGCGTGCACGCGCGGGCCCATAACTCACGCGGCTGGCCCGCAGGCCCGTCTTGTTAGCGCCCTGGAGAACCGAAGCGGTCTTCCAGCCCCGAGCGACCCCCTAACTATGATACCGTCTTCTACCGGGGCGATATACGCGCGCTCCAGAGGTCCCGCTCTCCACGCGCAAAGGAAAACGAGCCTTCCGAGGGAAGAATAGGGCTGATCGGCCGGAGGAGAAGAAGGGGGTGGTGGAAGCAAGCGAGCGATTCACAGGAGTTGGAAGCGGCGAAAGGCAACGGCACGGCAACAGAACGGCCGAGTGTAGTAGGCAGGAAGGAAGAGACGGCAAGTACGAGAGAGCGGAGAGACGAGAGAGCATAGAAGGGCCCGGGCTCAGGCTCCTTTCGATCCTCGTCCTCCGGCAGCGCGCATAAATGCATAGCTATCTGCGGGCGCATCTTCCCCGGCGGAACGGGCGGACGAAAAGAGCGCGTTATCGGTACTCCGACCTGATAAATCCCCCCGAAAGAATAATGAGTCGACATTATTCATGCTGGCCCGTCAGCGTCGCTCGACCGGTCCACCATTCGCCGCTCGCCCTCTCCCTCTTCTTCTCGCTCTCTTCCTCTCGTGTTCGGTCTCACACGTATCTGTCGGAACAGCCTTCTCCAAGAGGAGGAGAGAGGACCGAGAAGAAGAGACCGCGCAGCGTTTCGGCACTTCGCCATTAGGGGATTCAGACAACGCCGGCCGGGATTCCGTCGGTGGAATTGCTCGGACGATATTAGGAGAGCGCTTAGCCGGATCAACTGGAATTCGTTTTGGCCCGCGGGGGGACCAGCGTACCGTTTGGTCGATAGGGCACCCTGACTAGCTAGCTCCGTCTGTGCCTCTTGGTATCGGCAAGTCCGCTGCTCGTAAATTTATCGGCAAGCACGAAAGAACTGTGTTACCGTAATGTCCTGTGCTCACGAGGGCGCCCTCTTCCCCTCTTCCACCAGCGAGCTATTATACTCTTTGCAAATAAACGCTCTACTCATTCCCACCGTAATTTTCCTGTCTACGTAGTAGCAAGCAAGCGCATTCCTATTTCTTCGTCTCTTCAAAGATCATGCTATAAAAAGGAGTACAGCATGTTCTCCTGCGAACTAATAAGGCCATCGGGTTTAACACTTTTTTCCGTCGATACTCAAAGAATTATTAGCCCATTGACAGGCCTGTTAAACGTCAGGTCGAATCATTCTGAACGGAGAGCTGGTGTGCCAGTGTTACGCGCTTCACAGGTTCCGACGACAAAAATGGATGTGTATCATAAACTAAAGCAGCAGAAAACTGCACTCGGCTTTACGGAGGGACGGGAGTCAAGTTTTTTTCCAACTCGTAAAGTTAAATGTTATAAGGGCGAGCCGCGGCTGGTTAGCTGTAACTGTCGCAATGCAATTTCCGTTTTATCGGCAGAAACAAAACTCTTGCCGGTGCGCGAGAGGAACCGGGGCTTGTGTGTTCGATATTACTACGACTAGCAGGCACCGATTGTCCCCGTTGCTGCTACTACTGCTGCTGCTGCTGCAGCAGGTTTACCCGTGACGTTGAGTGACACGTTTAGCGCGTCCGTTTTATTACGATTCCCGTCGCGCACCCTCTCGCTACCAACCACCACCCTCTTCCCGCCCACCAGCGCCGGCGATATACCACCCCTCCGATTTCATCGTACAATAAAATACGCGCCGACAAATTCGGCACTCGGCAATCACGATCGTAACCGGCGGCCTCGCTCGGCTCTCGGCTGCAGCAGTCAGAAACCATGGCCCACGGCCACCCATCCCCCTTTTACCCGCTCGCCCCGACCCCTGCCATGCTATTGAAACGGACCAACACTACCGACGAAGAGTTGATTTCGACCACCGGCTTTAATTTCCCGTGAAATTCTCCGATAAGCTTTCCCGTCGCACCGATTATTGATGAAGAGCGAAGGCTTTCTCCTTCCACTATAATCGGTTAAGTATCACTAGCTTTGAATGCCACTGCCAATGAGTTCATTGAATGGAAGTGAAATCTTTACTGAGGATAGATACTTGTAAGCAGCGAGAACATCAAGTATATGTGTATATCCATGACCTAGAATATCGAAGATGAAATGAAAGACATTGTCTGTGTGCTCGTTGAATCGATAAGTATAAGCCTTTCTTCCATGAGTTCCTGAATACTGTATCGGATAACTACTGGTACCAAGACGAAACTGATAGCTACGATCAAGCGAAGCAGTCAAGCGTCGCGGGTGATAGATCATCCGAAGTATATCCCTCGCGGATCTTCTGTCCCCGAACCTGTTTTTCGAGCGAACAATGCCCTTTACGGGAACCCCACTCTACAAACTTTTTTAGGCCTATTCAAATTTTTGTCCAGCCTTCTCTACTACGTCCTAAAGGATCTGATATCAAGTCTGGTGGACATGGATCCCAAAAAATAAGAGTTCCTTACGAAGAATAACCCTTTTTATCGAAGACAAGTTCAGAGAAAACAGAGTAGAATGCAATTTCAGGATTATTTACAAGTTGGAACGTTCTTAGGAAATAATAGTTGAACTTATATGTACACGAAGGACTGAAAGTCCGCACAATGGAAAGCCTGGTAGAGAATGCGGTACCAAGAATCCACAAGATCGGACTAATCAGCCCTCTAGGATTATTATCTCCATTTTAAGCGTAGGTGAAGCGCCGTGCGCGGCATAGGTGAGGCCATAAGCGAGGCCAAATATAGTAGTTCGTCTCATTGGCTGCCTTAGCTGGACACGTAACGCCGGGACACGGCGATCGGGGCCCTGTCTTGGGACCGGTACGTTGGCCAGCCGGCTGCTTGGCGAGCGCGATACTCCTCTTAACACAGCCTCGCACACATGTTCCGCCGATGAGAAGGTGGGAGGTAGGAGCGGACGAGGTGCTGAAGATCAGCGGTGGAAAGGGGGGTGAGAGCCTTAGGGGAGGGCTGTGCTCAGGATGGAGGCAACATTCCATCAAACCAGACACCATCTTATATATGTCTAACCCCCCCGGCAACGTATCCTTGCGTTCTTCATCTCACATCGATTTCATTTTCTCTATTCTCCAGTCTTTTGACTTTCGTTTGTGGAATCTCGAAGACACGTTTCATTAAAGCTTTTAGACTTTCATAAAAACAGTTAAAGAAACATAAAAACCTACTGAAATAGAACATTGCAAATTTAAACGGAGGAAACTCGTTATAGGAGATTAGAGGTAATCGAAAAATATATGAATCTTAATGGAAATTTCGCGATAACTGCGAGACTCGAGATAAACAGCTGTGGTTTAGTTTGCCTATGAGAAAGGTCGACGACGCTACGGCGAACGAGCGCGTTGACGTGGCTCGATGGATGCATTTTTAACGGCACGAAAATAGCGGCAGAAGCGCGGCATTCGGAATAGCCTTCGAAGTGAGTAACAGAGAGAACGAGAGGAGTCAGCGCAGACAAAACAGCGACAGCTGCGACAAAGGCGACGGCGATGTAGACGACGGGAATGACGACGCCGACAACGACGAACGGCGTCGACGGCGTGGAGTGTATCATGAGTGTAAGTGGACTGGGCACCAAATTTCCATGCTTTCTTTACTCGCGTTCCCATTGGAATTCAGGCGACACGCCGGGATTCGATATAAGTGCCTCGACAAACGTTTATTTGTCCTTTTTTCTACGAAAACGAGCGGGAAACTACTGTGGAAACTTATAGAACCAGATGCGAGCCAGTCTATCTTTAGAATTTAATTGAAGGAATATCAGAACAAAATGAAAGCATTATGGATCAATTACTCGAGCATAAATGGTATGTAGAGTGATAGAGGAAATCAGAAATGATCGGAAGACTGGACGACGCAAGTGGTATTTGAGTAAGTAAGTCCCGAGGTCAGGCAGACGCGGAGAGTGCGACAGGACGACGAGGACGATATCGACGTCCGACGTCGACTCGTAAACCTCACCCCTTATGGCGGTGCAGTACCTACGGCTCTCGCGCACGGCAAGCCGCTATCTCACGAGGGGCCGAAACGAGACTCACAATCAGCTCGGCGAGAGGCGACCAGGAGAACTCGCAGTGCTCTTTCACCCGGGGGCGAAAGGAGCGAGGACTCGTGCGGCCGATATGCAGATAGAAGAAGTAGGTGGCAGAGGCTATGTAGCGTCGCTGGAAAGGACGGTCCCGCGTGGGCGCGACCTTCCGTTACTTTACGATTATTTTACCGAGTCGATGTCGCTGAAAACGTTCAGGCAAAAATGAGCCACGTTGAATCTCTTTCGTTCTCTGCATGCCTCGCGCTTGCATCTCTGTACCTAAGATTGGGTGTCCCGCTATGTGCGCTCGCTCTCACAGGAAAGCAATTGCGCCCCTGCGATGCTGCCCCGGCTCCGACAATTATTAATGACTGCGAGACTCGTAACATCAATCAATCGGGAACCAAGAGAGACCGATGGGAAAATAAGACTATTAGGAATTATTGGAAGAGTTAGTTGGAAGATTGTATACTCTCCAATAAAATACTAAATAATCATTATAGAACATGGTAATCTCGTGCAGCTAATAGATCACGAATACTAGTGTTGGTAATTATTGGGAAATTTTCGTGAATATGTGCTTTGAATGAGGTTGCTTTGGTATCACATCATTAACCACGAGTGGGGAGGTATACCGAGAGAGTGTATTATACCAGTGGACTGACCTCGTAAATCAATGCGCTCTCAGATTGTGCTTACATTAGCGACGATTTTATGGGTCACTCGTAGACACGGATCAAATAGAACTGAGCGACCTTCGGCAGACTCGGCTCCCAGCTGTTAAGAATTAATGGCTCTCATCACATAATTAGAATGACGGTATTTCCAGGATATACGTTTGAACACGGAGCAATCAGGACATTGATCCTTCGCGTGTCGACGTCCTGTGTTATTAGTGCGCGTTACGTAAAAGATATGTTCGAGCCGTGCCACGACCCCTATCTCCCGCTATGATTAATGAGCACTGCG
This sequence comes from Ectemnius cavifrons, assembly GCA_964023945.1. Taxonomy (NCBI): domain Eukaryota; kingdom Metazoa; phylum Arthropoda; class Insecta; order Hymenoptera; family Crabronidae; genus Ectemnius; species Ectemnius cavifrons. The sequence continues at coordinate 2,329,444 of OZ030386.1, read as the reverse complement.
AATTTATAAGCGTCCTACAGCGGCAAGGTCAAGGCTACCAGCACGACTATTCCCGGTGTATCATTAATAGAGCCGGTGAGAAAAAAAAAAGAGACGGCGCTATCGATAGCTCTCCCAATTTCATTAAAAGCTCCTCCCTTTCTCTCTCTTTCCTTCTAGCCCTCTTTCCAAAGACGTTACGTTTCGTGTTAGCTAAAGCCACGGAAATTGAAAGTCCAATATCCGATCTTAGCGAAGCCAAAAGACCGAGCGAACTTAGCCAAGTCGTTCACACTCGTCGACGATAAAGATCAGAGAGTATCCGGGCGGATACATTCATTCTTCACGATCAATCAGAAGGGCGCGGACCTCGCAATTTTCAGGCGTAGCCAGCACGAGCATGCCAGTGAAGCTGGCGGGCGAGGGGACGCGCGCATAAAATAATCAAGTCGAATTTGCATTGAATTTCGGCCGGCCGAGCAATTTGTAGTGCACGCGCTCTCTCTCGACGTTCCCCGGCGAGTGTAAGTGCACACGCTGCGGCTGGCGAAGGAACGAGAGCGAGGAGGTTTAAAGCGAGGTAACGACGAGTGGTGTGCAGCGTGGCACCGTCGTGTATGTAAATGCGCGGAAGCACCTGCAGTGATAAATTGATTATCCCACTCCCCGAGCATCTACGTGCTCTGATCCCTCTTGCCCTCCCTCTTTCTCATCGTGCCTGACTGCTGCTGCTGCCACCGCCGCCTCTTCCTCCCCTTCCTCCCCTTCCTCTCAGCCACCCCTCCCACTCAGGAGGACTCACCCGTAGCTGGCCGATCGGAGCCCGAACCTCGATCGCATTATAATAAATACATAATATCGGTACTTTACATGTTACGCGGCCAGAAACCTTAAAGAACCACGGTAAGTGGTGGCCTCCGGCGAGCGCCGTGCAATTTCGAAAATTTTTACACCGCCTACGTCGTCCCTCGTCCCGCCGTACCATCTTCCTCGCTGCGTCCTCTCGCGCTATCCTACTCTCTCGTCGATATATAAATATGGAAATATCCTCCGCCACCCTTTTCTCCGAGCGAGCAATCTATGGTCGCGCTCGGATCCCCGAGCGGTGCGCCGCGCGCGCGAGAAAAATGTGTGAAGAAGTTACTTTGTAGCTATGCCGATAATCGTTCTGCCACGCCTCGTCGACGATCCATCTATGGACCAATGCTCCTGGCCAATCTTCGGAGCAAGGGCTTTCGACGATGGGATGCAGGAAGATTGTAAGAAACAAGGACACCAGCAGGAGAACTGAGATGAAAGATCACGATGAGGGGACTATGGAATCGTATTGTTTCTCTGATAGCAGTGGTCGGATGTTAGAGCACTTCAGTGGAACGTGCTCATTGTATCGGCTCCACGTGGAGTTTATCTCTCTCTCTATTGCACTTTCATCGTCAGCCACCTCGGAAGCTGCTACTCGACAAACGCCGACGTCGAGTGCTTGGACTTCTCAGCCACCCTCCTCGAACCGACCCTCCGGAAACCCCCCCTCAGGTTCCCTACACGCACCCTCGAATCACCGTCGACAATTAGTTTCCCATTGACCTATACCGCGGACCCCTCCTCCAACTGGCTCGCGAAAGAATTAAAGCAGAACAACAAACAAACACTACAGAGATTGCTAGCGAGGGGGACGTCCCCATCAGCATTCTCAGAATGTACTTGTGCGAGTGGATAAATTGCACGCGATTGCCAAGGGATTTTTCAATAGATATTCGTAAACTTTGGTAATTACTTGTGTACTGATTAGCATTGATAAATGGTTTAAAGAGAAATGACGAAAAAGAAGGTAACACACAGCTCTCATTACCTCTTGTTTTCCAATTTCGCGGGATTGTAATTGAACAGTAAACTACAGGAGAAATAAATGTGACGATGTTAATTAGCGAGTCCAAGATACTGAAATCAGACTGGCAGTATTTCAGCGCCCAAGGCCATTTCTGCAGGAAAGAGGGAGCTTATTCCTAAGTGGACCAAGGAAAGAAAAATGCGCGACGAGTTCCTATAGATTCTCGGGACACGGCTTACTAATAGGATGGGGTGGGAAACACGCCGGTCCAGAGATAAGAGAGCGGAGAGCGAGTGCTCGACAGTCGCATAATAATTAGTGCATGTCTCTTTCACCTTGGCCTGTGGACCACGAGTCCATTGGAGTTGTAACTGTCCAAGAAATAGAAAGCAAATGCTTCGGTAAGAAGATGTTGTCTGATTAAAAATATTGTTGAAAAATTCAGAAGGAATTTATAAGTCAATTGAATGAATGGGAGAGTCAAAGAATTTTGCGTATTACATATCCGGATGCATAATAAGGTCGCGTCTCTTCAAAGACGATTGGACGGTGTTAGTGACCGCGGAATAAAAAAAGTAGTGACACGCGATTAAAGTGTCCGCATTCATTAGCTGCTTTGTCTCTGCGGCAAGCTGCACCTCGGCCAGAAAGGATCTATGGCTGCGTCCTCGCACGGGACACGAAAGCACGCGTCGTCTCTTTCTAGAGAGTGTGTCTCGCATTGCCGTTCCATTCCGTGGCTCTTCACCTTTGCCGTTCACTGTAGCCGACGTCGGTCGGCGGTACGCTCATTGTGGCCCGACACAATAATAATTGCGCTAATGATCGCGCTCGAAAAGCGCCTCGTAATCGGAGGCTGGAGAGCCCTTTCAGCCGGCTCCTCTTTCTCTCTCTCTCTTTCGAGTCATTCTTCTCTCAAGCACTAACGGTCTGCGGGCTCTCGTACCTCTTCGAAAAGTGCAAGTTGCAATCCATAATAGATCGACCATCCACGCGACCTACCGGTTTGACCCATTAAAAAAGAGAATAGAGAACCGGAATCATCTCTGCTAACCGCAGGAGTTATTCATCCAACATGAATATACAGAATGCGTGGAAAGGAGAGAGAAAGCAATTAAAGGGCAAATTGAAGAAGAGGAAAATTCCAGCCTGCTCCCACTGCCAGAGGGACACGCGCACGTTCAAAGGACAGGGTGGACACACGCGTGCGAGAAGAGAGAGCAGCGTGCGTTCCTAGGACGCACGTTCACGTATGTACGTAGGAAAGCGGGTAGGATACGGTGCGCGGGGTACTCTCTTCATTTCCAGGCTGTCACGAGCAGAAGAAGATTCGGCCTGCGTTTGACAGCTCCAGGGTCTGGGTTGGCTGGTGCTGCTGCTGCTGCTGCTGCTACTACTGCTGCTGCTGCTGCTGCTGCTGCTGCTGCCAGGGTTGATCCGTAGGTTGGGCGAGCATTCCGTGCAGAGGGGTACATTCGAGGTACAGCCGATAAAGAGAGAAAGAGGCAGCTGGCCTCGGAGAAAGAGTAAGAGCAAGGTTGGCGTATGTCCATATACCGGCGTACCAACGATTCTACCGCTTGTACATCTCGAAAGCAACCTTTCCCCCGCGTTGGACCTTTATTTCGTATGACCCTTCGCCAGCATACATTCGGATATAATTGTCTCTGCTACCACTCTCTGTTTTTTTTGTTTTTTTTTCCTTTATCTGTCCATCTCGGAGGGAGATCCTGCACTCGTCTCACCCTTGTATTCACAAAGTTCCTGCGTCAGTAATGACGGATGGCGATCGTGCATTCCCTGTTTCGTATCGTATCGCGTTAATTGTTCGAATAAAAGACACGACTCTGTTACGCAATTTTCCAAGAGTCTTTCAAGTTTATGATTTCGAAGTAACGATGCATATGTGGAAGCAGGCTGTATGGAAAACCAGGTAGAAAAGTCGACGTTACAAGAAAATGGATCGAGTTCAGCGGCCATTACGCACATCTGCGTCGCGAGAGCAACTAGCGACGAGTGAATTTTCATATTCCAAGATATACTGTGCCGTGGAGGTAGGCAATAGCTGGCAGGAGTACATTCACCGCGGAAAAATAAGGAATTCGACGGCAGAGAAATTTGAAGGCTGTGTGCCGCGCCACGAGTTGCTCCTGGAAAGAGGAATGGAGTAGACGGGAGCGCAGATGCAACGACGTCTGCTGTTTAATATTGGAGAGCCGCCGCACATGGGCACGTTGCTCCATCTCTCTCCCTTCCTTCCCCCTCTCTCTCTCTTTGGGTCTTTCACTCGGAGACACATTTCACTAATATTGCAGGCAGCCACCGAGGCGAGCGGGACCTCCCAGTCACACACGCTTTACATATCTCTCGGCGCATTAATATATTCAACACATATGAATATCGCAGCCAGACAGGGGAGGAAACCGGCTAGATACCGGGAGGAAGGAGCGAGGGATGAGCGAGAGAGGAAGAGAAGAACTCAGTGGGTACTCTCTCCCTCTCTCTCTCTTCCTCCCGCTCTCTGTCTGTCTCGTCGAGGGCTAAACCATTGTACCTATCTTCGGCTTCATGAAATCTCCTAGTCCCTCTCTGTTCCACCCCCTACGGCTTCCAGCGCTTATCGGGCAGGGCCGCGCGCGGGCGCGAGCGCGCTCCCTCTATCTCTCATTGTGCGCCACGACAGAGCTTTGTGCTTTGTGGCTTGCGCAACTCCGGAACTATTTCCGTGCCTTTGACTAAGGAACTAATGAATACGGACCGTGGACGGCGACACGCCTCTACGTGCACCGAGATCCTCTTCGCCCCGCCAGTATCACTCTGGATTCCCTGCTTGTTGGCCAACATGATATCCTGCCGAGTTTTCACGGTAAAATCTTCCCCTTGCGGAGGAATCATTTCATCGATTATTCCAGTTATTCAAAGATTCGTTGCTTCGATTAAGTGTACACAGGTTTACTTGCGGAACTGATCACTCGCTCGGACGGCTTCGCAATGGCCGTCCGCCTACTCTCTTTCTTTCTCTCTCTCTCTCTCTCTCTTTCTCACTGGCCCTTTTTCATAGCGTACTTCCTCCCCAATTTTCTCCTCCCTCGCATCGTTACAGTCGAGAGGCCGCGCGTGTTCGCCGTGCAGTTTCGACGGCATTTTCTGCCGTCCATGGGAACCAATTACCCTCCCACCCTCTCATGAGAATGGCCGACCCTCTGGGCGATGGTCGCCGTACTCAACAACTCGGCCCTCGCACCGCGCGAACCCACGAGTGCGAGATCTCCTACTCGCTTGCTCGATCCTCTCGCGCGAATGTACGCGCGATTCCAATGGGTACTAACGAGAAGACGTGCTGTTATGCAGTCCACGTATCTCCGAATGCTCCGAGTGCTGACTTAAACCAAGTTAGAGTGGTCTCAGAACAAAGGCGTTAATAGATGAACTCTTAATGGACGAAATATATATATATATATGTACGAAGAATCGAAAAAGTTGTGTGCTTTGTCTTGAATCGTACAGAACAGTGAGTGTATCGAATGTGAGGGACCTTTCTGTAAATGAAACATGTACGAAAAGCTGGAAAGAGTCGTTGGGATTTAACGCCCCTATCCTTCAGACAATGTGTCTATCTATCCCTTTGCCTTTCCCAGACTCCAAAACTCTCGAGCCTTACCCGTACACAGCCAGCATATTACACGTTGATCGTCTGTGCTTGTGTAGTTCCACATACAGACGTATTTACCTATGTGACGCGCACGTGTAGATAGGCGCACGTGAGTCCGGTTTATCGGCGCGAGAGGGCCGAGAGGAAAGTTCGGGGAGACAGGCTGGGAGGAAATGAGAGCGAAGGGTAGAGAACGAGAGAGGCGAACCGGTGATGGATCGTCCAATCAGTGCTGCGAGATGGAGCACGAGAGAAGTGAGCCGAGTGAGGAGGCAAAGGGGATATATGGAGGGAAGAGGAGAGAATGAGCAAGAAGCAAGGGAGAGAATCTCTTCTCCACCTATGGCTTGGTACGCCGCGGATGTGGAGAGAAAAGAAGAGAGAGAGAGGTCATGGTCGGGTCGGTCTCCTGCTAATCGAAGAACACGAGTTGGACCTGTCCAGCCCCACCGAACAGACACCTTGCCTTCGTCCACCATCGCCACTGCTTCTTAAAAACTTCTCTCTTCCTTTATTAACTCTCAATCCCTTCCGAAAAATATCCTTATATATTTCTGACAGGATACAATCGATGCACGTCTAATTAAACTAATAAAAATGTCAATGCATGCCAAGGTACTGGAAAGAAAAGCGAATCGTCATTTTCAGGAGGCTACAAAGTAGCGTATTCTTAAGGTCGTTACTCCGCTGAATTCCAATTTCAGTAAGCGAGCACGTTCGACAGGTAGTGAAAGAAGTAAAAAGAAGTAAAAAATGGTTTCCTATCAGGCGGTATCGACTACGCCAGTGGCCGCGGCGAGCGCAGAAAAGGTTGGAAAGGCGCTCAAGTGGGAGTGGGAGAGAAAGAAGAGAGTGGATCGAGAGAGGTCAGCTAACAATGGCCGCCAACCAAAACATCCGATAAATCTAACCGGCCCCGAGACCAAGCCCCGAGGGGTTTTAAACTCTCTCACCCCAAACGCCGCGAACGCGGGTGCAACCCTTACATTACGCTACACTCACGGAAAAGGGAGCCATGCCGGCTGCCGTGACTCCTGGCCACGGCTTGTCGCTCTCTGTTGAGAAGGAGGGAAACAGGGAGAGTCAAAGGGAGTATGTGAGAAAGAAGGCCCCGAGAGGGTGGCAGAAATAGAGAAAGAGAAAGCAAGCTAGAAGCAGTGCTTGCACGTGTGTAGGTTAGGGTAGAACGACCATGATGTGCGAGCCACGAAAAACCAAACCGAGGGAATTCGCCTAACTCTCCCGGTCTACCTCACCCTCTCTTTCTCTTTCTCACTCACCTAGACTTGCCGTGACCTCCTCCCTCGAGTCCCTCACACACACACATTCACAATGCCACAACTACTACCCAGAGTCTGCCAGACGTAACGAGATCTCCGGTAAGCGAGTGGTCAAGTGGCTTCTCAACGAAATTTCGACGAATTTGTTTCGCGACCGCATCCTAATTTATTTCGCCGCACTCTCCTCGCAACTCCACCGAGGACTCTTAAGGGACCTTGCGAGGGGACCCGGCTCAGCGAAAGTGTCTCGAGGTCGCCCTGAAATGAATACCTGTCGTGCTAACACAGACGATGAGACTAATCGCGCTGCTTTGTATTCCCTGTGACTAGTATTGTCAACTTGGGGAAAGGAGAGAGTGACATCGAACTTGTCGAACGCCCCTGATTTCTATTTTCTCAGTCTCGGACAACAGAAACAGAAATCGTTGATGGATAAAAGAGTGCCTGTTGACAGAGAGTAAGACAGGATTGACGTCAGACGTCTCATTGCTCTATGGCAGGAAGAAAAATCGGCGAATGCCTGAGTAGAGAGGAGGCAGAAAACAAATTAGAGCGAGTTCGCAAAACAAGTTTGCCAGGGAATTTGGACCAACAGCTGGTCCATAAGGTCGGCTGGCGGCATTTAACTCGCTTCGATGAACCAAGAACATATCTTTCTGTCAGGAGAATCGAAGAAAAATCGTTACGCTCGAGCGTGCTCTTCGGACGGAGAGAGGCATCTTCCGCGGGCACTGAAAATAACACGAGCGCGACATTAAGGAGCCGGTCGCGGAGCGAAACTCGCGCTGCCCTCTCTCTCTCTCCCTCTCTCTTTCTCTCTCTTTCATTCCTTCGCTCTTCCTCTCGACCTCTTCGTAATAGATGGCCTGACGAAAATATATTGTCGAGGAAAATGTAGACGCGCTAATGTCGCCGTCGACGCAGAAACTCGATTCTACCGCGGCCACGTACCACTGCGTATCGAGAGCCGAGCATTCAAGAGAGATCCTCGGATTCCTGGCCACTCGTACATAATCGGCGTCTGCCCGCGCCCCACTCGGACTTCAATTCCTACTGCTGGCACCGCCGCCGACTCGATTATTTCACTCCAAATATATCCACTCAACCAGAATACTCAATGGGAAAAGCGAAACACGAAAGTACCTGTTAAAAATCGCGAATGCAATCGATTATTAACGTGCCGGTGGTGGTGGTAGTGGTGGTGGTGGTTTGGTAGTAACGCTCGGGCGCGCTCATTAATAAATACAGCAAGTATTCCCTATTAATAACGCTGGCATCCTGCAACAAATGTTATTCCGCGCATCCGGAGGCTCGTTTAATTCGCCAGTCAGCGATATCAGTTGCATTCAAAAACGAGCGGATAGAGAGAGGAAGAGAGAGAGAGAGAGAGAGAGAGAGAGAGAGAGAGAGAGAGAGAGAGAGAGAGAGAGAGAGAGAAGCGAGAGGCGATGCAGCCCGAAACGCAACGAGCCCGCGGCTGCGAAGATTATTCAGGCATAAATCAAAAATTAGCATTAACGCGACCGCTCATTATTAATAATCGAAATCGGCGCAGCCGAAATTCACCCCGGATTTCCGGAGGCGGCGAACCGAGCGGCTCTAGCACACATCGCCGACATTCCCGGCGCCTGTCGTCGTGGATTCGTAAAAACGGTGCCAAGCAAACAGCGAAATTACCGGTGTAGTCAAAGGGAAGGCGCTGACCGGCGGCGACTGCAAGGGAGCTCGAGGAAAAATGGAGGCGAGGGTGGAGAGAATATAGGCATAGAGAGAAAGGGGTCGAAGGGTTGACGGGGGGAGCGCGGGAGGATGTTCCACAGGAGGAGAGAGAAAGAGAGGCGAGTGAGGGGTGGTGAAACGTCGAGAGGGAACGAGCGGTGTGGAGCTGCGAGAGCAAAGGTGCGCGAGAATGGAAGACGAAGGGCGAGGAACGAAGGATGAAGCTCGAAGCGGAGAGAGTCTCGGTGCCCGCGGCTCGGCGCTGTCCGTGGGCGGAAGGAAGAGGTCCAGATGAGATGAGAGGAGAACGAGGGAGCAGAAAGAGGGACAGACAGGTCGGCTCGAGAGAGGAACCCGCGGCTGCCATGGTTACCGTCGCATTCCCGCCTCGCATCGTTGCCATGGAGACGCTCTCGCGCGCATAAGCTCTCTTCTCTCTTTCGCCTTCTCGTGTTCTCTCCGCTGCTCTTCTTCCTCCGATCCTCTCTCTGCCGTCGCCGCCGCCGCCACCACCGTCGCTCTGTTGGTCCTCTCGGTCCCTCTCGGCTCAGGGCGAGAGCAAGTCCTCTCTCCCGTTCCTACTTGCCCGGCCAACGGAGAGGAGCAGCCGACCTTCTCTTCTCTGGTCTGGTATTCCCTCATATTCGCTTCGGCTCTTCCCTCAGCGAGCGCGAGCTGGGATGGGGATCGTTCAGGGAACAGAGGTCCAAGAAGAGAGCAGGAGAGCGGGACAACCTGGGGGCACGCATGCGCCTCAGACATTCTTGCCTTCCACGAGATGAGAGCTTCGATGTCACGGCCCAAATCATTCGATTACTTATCGACTACCCATTGATTTACGCTTCCCTATCGCAATTGGTCTTGCTTAATTTAATTAAGAAACCGATCCTCGCGATATTCTCTCGTGATATTCTCTCGCGATGCCAGTTCAGATAATCACAAGTCGACACACGGTAGCCGGAATTCAGAGAAGACTTGTATCGCTAAGTTCCCGGAGATGTTCGCTGGGGAAGACAGTCCAAGTATGAAAAAAGGATTTGCATATTTACCGGGACTGCCGAGGAAGACGGAGGAGTAGAGGACACCACGGCGTGCGTCGCTCGCCGCTCGCTGTGCGTCCGGCGGCGAACTCCATTCTCTGCGCGGACACCATTTACCTGGAACAAAAAGATCGATTCTCCATTAATTAGCGCTCCATCCTCTTACGGACAGCGGCACAGTCCGAGTGATCCCTGAATCCCCGCGCACTGAATAACAAGCGAACTTGCTTCGGGGAATAAGTGGATTTGTGTGAAAAAACACTAGTTTATATACGGCTTATCGCTCTCTCTTCTTGGACTCGTTGCACGAGCAAGTTTCAAGTAGAAGAAGTCTGGGCCAAGTAGAGCGAGGGGATATTGCGCCGGTGTCGTGTAACAATAAAGCCGGCTATCCAGTGCAAAATTCCACACGAAACAGTTATTACGCGCGGAGCCGATAGTATGTACCGAAAGAATGCAGAAGGGCCATGCGCGCGCGCGCGCCATGCAAAGGGAGCAGCAAAGAATTCGTGATCGTTTGCATCACGACTTCGCCCGGCCTTCCAGAGATTCTATCGCGTCCTGCTCCATATATATCCCGTTACAGTCCTTTCGTTCTTTTTCGAAGACAGGTCGCTGCTGTTGCTGCTGCGGCTGCTGCTGCTGTTGCTTCGCCGGGCAGCGAACGAGTGGCATGCGATGTGTTCGAGCCACCCCTATGCAGGCATCGCTCGGGAGGCAGGAATAATCGCGCAATTATAATAATTAGATAAACGCGCAAGAAGCTTGTTGCATTAAGTGGCGATACTCGCTCAAAACGGGTTTGCGTTCCGCTCGCCCGCCACGCAGCGAATATAAAACGAATCGACAGTGTGACACGAAGGACACGAAGGCGAATTTCATGCCGGCCGTGTGTACGCTTAATATCCGCGGCGATAGCCGAGTGCGAGAAAGCTTATCGAGAAATTGGACATTTCCCGATAAACGTCCGCTGGACGACGGTGTTAAAACGCCTGCTCGACGATCGTGTCGTGTCGCGTGTCGCGCGCTCGCGCGCTATCGAGCCTGATTAAAACCTGCGTGTCCGAATGCTCGTGTGAAGTCTGCACTTCGTTGCTTTGTCTCGGCGAGGAAAGATCCCTCGACTGCTTCCTCGTCGCCAACCACCAAAGACGATTAACCGGCACTCCGAGATCTGGGACTGATTTATAAGGCTAACGCAGACTGGGTGGGCGCCCCACGCTCGCCACCAGCCAAGGCTCCTTAGCAATTTTCCAGATACGAAAATAGGAAAGGTGTCTACTTTATTTCCTCTCCGCGGAGATCCCCGAGTGCTGAATGAGGATACACGGTAAGAAAGGGTGGCGCCCTGGGATAAGAGTAAGCCCGCGCGGCCAAGTAATTTCACACGAGAGAGGAGAGGCTCCTTCGCGTAGGGATGAGAGATCCACCCGAGCTACTGCAGTCTTATCTTGAAAATATAGCGGCACCCCTCCCCTCCGCTCACCTCTCCTTTTACCCAACCTGTGAAAGTTATATTCTCGAAAAGCGGAAAATTGCTTCGCTTTAGCATGTGCGCCCTAAGTACACCAACGGGTTCTTCCGACCATTTTCAACTAATCACTGAAAACACCTTGCTAATGACTCTGTCATAATCAATACAATGTCGACAAGTACAACTAACGAGAAAGCCACAGTTATACCGGATGCTTTTTCCAAGATAAAACTTGTAGCGAAAAAAAAGAGTGTTCGCAACGCTCGAAGGGATCGGTGATTTCGGGTTTTGATATATGCTTCGAGTTAATGGATTTAAAGACAAGACGGAGATTCTAATTGCAGGCTCTGACAAAGAGGCGCGTTTAGCTCGATGTTACGGTCATGGTTTAGCCACATTAATTTGTGGTTGAGCTAAAATGACAGGGCCGAACCAGTGATTCGAAAATAATGGTTATCCCGAGCCGACGGACAGCCGGGCTTCACATTAATGACGAGAGATTAGGGATCCGGTAACACCTAGCTCGCAATCGGCACTGGAACACCACTGAATTCCCGTAAACACTCACCTGGCATATACTTGACAGTATTTCAGAATATTAAAGATTAGAAGACAGTGATCATTTCTCAATGAAGGACACTCAAAATCAGATGAGAAAGTTTGGTTCATGGTATCTCTCAACGCGGTGTTGAATATCTCGTTGATGGAATCCCGCCTTTCCGCGGCGCTCTCCAAGCAGACGACGGCCAAGCGAATAAACAGTATATCAGGATTATTCGAAGTCATTTGCTTGGCTTGCCGAGCCATTACACACAAGGCAGACCGTGCGTCACCGCTATCCCGAACTCCTCGCGGAGCCGTGGCACTTGGGATACCTGTAGAATCCTAGGGCGGAGGTGGAACACGGCTCAAAGGAAATTTATAGCTGGCCAGGAGACAGGGTGTAATCATACACATCACCCCATCAACCCCGTAACCGTGATTTACCGTGGGAATTTTTAAGTGACCGTGCTGGAATTCCTATCATACCGAAGCGTATTCCTCGGATTGCTCTTTCTCTATCTCTCTCTCTCTCTCTCTGTCTCTCTTTTTACCACTCGCCAATGAATTCGCTTCTTAAGCCAACTCCAGTACTACACAGCCTCGTATTTATGAATTATCCTGGAGAAGATCCAGAAATCATGAGCGTCATTTCTGTAGACGAATGTGGACAGTTAAATTGTGAGAGAGAGAGGGAGAGAGTTAATGTCGGAGAATACGGGGATAATCCGAATTCATTGAAGCCGATTAAACGGCGAGGCTGGCGCGCCCTATGAATTATTCTGACCGCGCGTCCTCCGTGAAACTTTAATCACGCCATCTGATTCCGTGTCTACGGAGCAATCGTCGGCTCTGAAAGCGAGCGAATCGAGTGTACGAGCATCAGCAGCACTCCTCCTCGGTTCGGGAGAAAGAGAGAGATAGAGATAGAGATATTCGTTAAGAGGTATCAAGTGAGATGTCTCTTTTGAGCGATCGCCCTGGCTAAATTGCGGGTAAACTTCGGTCTACGGGTTGGTGTGTTCGCGACAGTCATAGCACGCGGTCGAGTCATCTGCCGGATGAAACCAGAGGAGAGAGAAAGAGTCTTTATGTATGTGTGTCTGTGTATGTGCGAGTGTATGCCTGAGTCTCGAGGTGGATGGACCATGATACGATGACCACGTCATCCCAACCCGGCGGTCTCAACGGCAATGCCTGACGCTAAGTCCCGCTATGGCTTTTATTTTTATGGCGCGGATCTCACTCGATGCGCTTATAAATTGGAATGTAATTCAACGAATCTCTACCGCGACAATCCCTCCCTCACTACCACTATCATCATAGCCACTCCATTCTCTATCCTTGACCAATGTGCTTAGGGTCCGTCGCATTATCGCCATCGTTCCAGGGTTCCCTCAACTTATTTGGATCCTTGAGACACTATCGTGCATCGATCGACGACAACTTACGGAATGGGCGTAAACTGCTATTATCGCTCTATAATCGCAGTGGACACGAGCTGTTCGAATAAAGTTGTTGGGCCCGTGGGCGGGGTGGTGGGTAAAGACGCGGAGGAAGTTTCTTTGATAGTAGGTGCATGTGGATCCATCAGAAGGAGGTAGAAGATGCAGGCATGGCAATGTTACAGTACAAGGATATAGGTAGATTCCCAATAACCCCATCGTATCGGGGTTGCGTCCTCGGTATAAATAAATCAATATAACCTGCTTCCACCCTCAGTCGCCGCCCTCTTTCGCCGTAAGGAAGTGACGTATGAGGCTCGCATCCTCGGCACGAGGGTTCAGCGGAGAGGCCACCCTGTTATTTCACAGTTAGGATCGTCCAACCCCCCCATTCCTACCGGCTTCAACCTTCTTCCCGGGGCTCCATCTCTTTCCGTCCGGGCCATCCTCGATCCTAGTCCCACTTCCAGGCGCGCACGAGTCCCCGGGGAAGCTTTTGTCCTCGAGCTGTAAGCGACTTCCTGACAGGCCAAGTTTGCACCTGCTCTCCTTCTGCCGTCTGCCTGCTTGCTTGCTTGCTTGCCTGCTTGCCTGCCTGCCTGCCTGCTTGCCTCCGTGTCTTTCTCCAGTTTGCTTTCCCTTCTCACCTCGCTCTCGGCCTTTCCACTGCCGTCTCTCTTTCCGTAGACATTCCGAGCACCTTCCTCTTTCGAGTCGGCCGAGCCTTAACTCTCTGCCACACCACCACTACCACTCCGCCAACGTTACCGGCATGTAATTTATTCCGCTCGGAACTACCCTCTTCTCGCTTTCTCTCTCTTTGACGTACGTCTGCGCACCACCGGTTCTCTTTCTCTCTTTCTCTCTCTCAAGAAGAAGCTACATAGTAATCCTTAGATGAGGAGGTCGGATAATAGCGGATGTGTCGCGTGTGCAGTGGCCGAAATTATTTCGGGCACACTTCTCGAGGTTGGTTGAGCCGGTACTCTATGTATGCGTGTAATGCTCCCCCTAATTTCGATGGATCCATTTCTGGCGGCTCTGCCGGCTGAGAGCGGGGCGGTAACAAGACTTTATTCGCGAGCGCGAGAGCGTGAAAAGGGTGAGGGGCCACTTTATCCCAGGGTAAGTGTCTCCCGCAGAGAATGGACGGCTTCTACGAGCAAGGCGCGCACCGGGCGCAGAACAAAACGATCCGAATTTTCCGGCAACGGGTCCGAGGTATGCCGGGAGAGAAAGAGACTGAGAGGGAGATAACACTTGGCGGTGTAGTTTCGCGTCCGCCCGTCGCGGACGGTGTCGCTTACATTTTCCATTCACGGCCGGGAGCGGCGTCTTTCGCCGCGGGGGGGCCGTTCGCAGATGTTCGAGACGCTCAGTGATTAATGACGCTCGATAAACGTAATTTGTTGCGGCGGCGTCGCACGTACTCTCGTCCTAGTCCTCCTCGCTTTTCCTCTTCCTCTACCTCGCGACTCGTCGCCGTCGTCTTTCGGATTCGAATTGATAAACAGGACGCCGCACGTAACGGCCGGCTGTCCGATCGGCCCGGACGACTTCACTGAGCCGCTGGCATAGTAATTAATTTTAAGCAGCACGCCATGCCATTTTCGCTACTTCGCCGCTTCTCCCGCTGCTACGACGCGCAGCATCCGCTTCCTACATATTGCTCTTTGCTTACCCTCGCGAATGCCCATCGACGTCCTAGCGAAATACGAAAGCACCGTAATAAGTGTCACTAGAATTCAATCTTTCTACGAATAACAACCTATAATTCATAAATGAACTTGCATTACAATTTCCTGGTATCGAACGATACCCAATTAGATGAACCTACGAATTTCATGTGAAGGACTTCGGAATTCAGAAGCAGGAAGATGTTGGGTAACCTTTACCACGATCGACTATCACGAAAATGAAAAGACGACTTGCTCAATACGATTGCACGATAGCGAGGAACTGGCAAGCAAGAGGTCAGGTGTTATTAAGTGAAATAAAGATAAGGGGCTAAGAGGAACCCCGTTGTAAATCAAGATACAAGTCGAGGCCACGTGTGCAAGAGAACTAACAGTCGAAGAAGAGCACATGTGCGAGGATGGGCGGCTTGCGGATCGCGCGCGATTCCCATTAAACTTGTAATGGCATCGTGCGCGCTATGGAAAGGACGCGAAGCGTAGGAGCTGCGCTCGACTCTCCCGATAAGATCGAACAAAGGTGTTAACGTAATTCAACGACGACAGCTGAGGGCATCGGGCTTCGTTATTGTACGAGAAGCGAGGGAGCAGAGCGCGCCCAGTAAGGCATACGCTTCCTCCATAAAACGCAAATTCACAATTAACACTCTTTCGCCAAGCGAATTTACACTGGCACTTAGCGCCTTGCTACCGGACCCGATCTACGCCACCTTTCCCTCCCATTTAATCCACTTATCACGTATATGACATCGCTGACAAACTTGCTCACTCCACGGAATTTTGCCTATACTTTCACCTGTCGCGTATACTCGTTTTGAAACAGTGCGAAATTGTATCGTCAGCGGCAAACATCGACGCACGCTACAATTTGCGCCCTTCGAGAGCTCCCGATGAAATTAGTTCGCCGCTATTTCGAGCAGGGTTCAATCGGCGATCGAGCAAACGTGCAATGCCATTTCCAGTGTCAGGCTGTCGTATACATATATACTATATATATATATGTCTGTGTATATGAGTGTGTACATGTAGCTAGAGTTTCTAGGTAGGAAAGGCGAGGGTAGGTACGCGACATAGCGGGCGGCCATTTGATCGATGGCAGCCAAAAGCTGGCGCGGTTCAAGTGGCCAGGCGGCTTGGCTTGGCTTGGCTCGGCTCGGCCTGGTCTGAACGAGGGGTGAAATAGAAGGTGGACAAGTAGGAGGCCGGCTGGTGGACGTAGCGTAGGTGCTCGCCGCTCAGGAATCACAAGCTGACGTCAGGCCGCGGCTCGTGACACGCGCTGGTTTAATTAGCGCTACAATGCCGAATCCGAGTGGTTGGTGGAGAGAGGACGAATGAGTGAGCGAGAGGAAGGTACACATAGAGAGTGTGTAGATGTAGGGAGACAGGGTGCAAGGGGGTGGGATAGAAAGAGGCTGCCGGAATCAGAGGCGGAGGGCGCAAAGCCCTGGCTAAACCAGCAGCGTGCATTATCTCTCTCTCTCACTCTCTCTCTCTCTCTGCGTATTCCTGCATTCTGCTCTCGCTCTCTCCCTCTCTCTTTCTGGCAGTCTGCCTACGCCGCGCGACCTACGACCCACCCCCGGGACCCTGGGACCACGTTCTCCGAATTACCGGTCCCGTCGCTGCAACACCGTCGGTGCACTTAGCGTAAATTCACGGCGAATCGACGCCGCTTGACGTCTCTCCCCTTTCCCAGAGCCCTCAATCTCCACTCGCTCTCGCCTCCCTCATCCTCGCTCCCTTCGTCCGTTGCGCCTTCAACGACACACCGAATCGCTCGCACGTCTATACGTGCCGATCGCTTGGACGGATGCTGTTAATGGCAGCAACGAAACACATACACTGAGTGCGGGAATAAGAGATAGAGAGAGAAAGAGGATGGGTAATTTAAGGACACGAAAGTGGGTGCGCGAGAATGCGGCTGTGAAAGACGGTTTGTTTTGAAGGCTGAGAGTTGAATGTCAAGACTGTGGAGAACGGCTGGCGAGTCCGCTCGACTCGGAGAACACATGTCCTCGGTGCCGGTCGAGATAGGAGAGATTTAAAATGTTGCGGCAGGTCGGGGAGACTAAATGATGATAAACTATCCCGCCGCTCCTGGGCGACCCGGCGCGAACTCGCGCGCGCGCGCGCGCGCGGACAGTGACTTGAATTACAGCCGAAAAACAAAACTGCCCTAACCCGCCCGCCTCTGTCCGGCCAACACACTCGGGGAACACGTTTGCGCTCTCCTTCGCGGGATATAAACTGTCCCACCAACTTGAAACATTTTTCCTAGCACAGTCTTACTTTTCTCCCTCGCCCACTTGTCCTCCCTCTCCTGCGTATTTATCCGTATTAATGTTGCAAGTTTCGAAAAACAGTCTACGGAGAGAGTACCATGCGCTCGAAGATTTATCTGTGAATCTGTTGGTACCAGTTGCGCTGTAACTATATAACTTGAGACATACGTGACCAGTTCCATTGTACATCGAGTCAATCAAATAATACCTGACTATTATACTGCATTCTTTACTCGAAATTCTATAAAATAATTCCTCTCACTTCTGCATAAAGTTAGCGACAATACGATTGTGCTTGTTACTCGACTGCCTTAAAAGTGCGCACCGAATTCAGCTTGCGCCGTTCAGCTCTCTCCGCAGTGCACTGCGGATTATTAATTCCCTCGTTAAAATCCAACCCGCGGCGTCGCCACGCTCCGTTATTTACGAACGAAAATTGTAAATATGGCTGGGTGCTGGGCGATCGCGCGCGAGCGCCCGCTCCCTCCTCACAGCCGCGTATCGACGCGCGGCCGCGGGCAATTAATAATCGCATCGGAGCTAATTAAATCCGGAAAACATGCAAATGCACTGTTTATATTTCAAAGCGCTCCGCCGATCGGGCACACCGACAGAGAGAATTCGGTGATTCAAAGGGTGGGGCGGTGGTGAGAGAGGGGGTGGGAGGGGCCGGGTAGAATTATCCCTTCACATCTGGCCGTGTGTGTACTGACCGGACGACATTGTCCCTTGAGGGCATTCGGTTACAAATTGCCCATAAAAATGCATAAAGCACGATTATCCTCTATTAATTACTTTTTTACGACGACCAGTCCGGATATTAATCCAAAAGCCCGTAGCAAGTACTTTCATTCGTGCTAAAGAGTGATCCCCATTAGTCCAAGATAACAAATTTGTCACTTGTATGAAAGAAGTCTAGAGAAATCTGCGAAACGAGTTCTATAACAAAAAGTCTCGGTATAAAGTGTTCATTTTAATTATTTGTAATTCTGATTAACCATCTTATTCGGTACTTCAACTATTTCAGAGTAAGCTGGAAGGTGAGAGCGATATCGTTTAATCGACAGCGATATCCAACTAGTGTGAACAGTAAGGTATTTGTCGGGGATTCAGAGTTAGTCGAGGCCTGCGAAGCACGAAGGTAAGTACATACACGCGAAAGTGCCTTGCTCGTGCTGCCAGCTCACGGGACACGAAGATACTGTGCGGTGATCGAGAGTACGCGCCACGAAACGGGAACCGGTCGAACTAACGCGCTCCTCTGAATCAGGACCCTTTCTTCCACCTCTTTCAGCCTGATCCCACTCTGTGTGTACGATTCATCCTCGCAGAAGTCCACTACTTTTACGTTAGCCCTTGCAATTCTAACATCACCCTAGTCATCTCAGCAGACTCGAACTTGCCGCTAACTAGTAGGGTGGTGGAAAATTTCCTTCGCTGACCGCTCGAAGGGCTAACTTTCTCCCTGGGTGTAATTACTCGGCTAAACAGCGGGCAATTAAGAAGGAAGAAAGCAAGCAGCAATCACATTTACGGGCCTGCTACTCCGCCAGGGTGTATTGATCGACGGTGGTTCGAGCGGAAGGGAAAGCAAGGGTAGCGGGAGGGGTGGAATCGAGAAAGAGAGTAGAGGGAAACGAGGAACAGTAAGAAAGAATAGATGAAATAGTACCTCTAGTTATTTCAATCTATCTAAAACAAAGATATACTAAATTATACTTCAAATCATAAGAAACTAATTAACATATTGCGATTATTTGCTTAAAGATCAAGCGAATTGAATTTAAATCCGATACTGAATTAGAGCACTGATGAGGAAGAATAGGATTTTCCTAATGGAAAGGCCCTCGGCGGGGGCGGCGTTCGAGTCATCAAAGAGACCTCCATTCAAGGTAGTGATGCAGCGGTTGCGGCTCCGGCGGCGTCGGCGTCGGCGGCCATAAAAACTGTGGAGCGATGTAGCTGCGCATAAGGTGCATGCACGCTCCGCCAAGTATTACACGAGGTGCATCGTGCATTGGCAGGTAAGCACTGGAACCGGCTGAGAAGGGAAAATGCAGGCCAGCGGGAACGAAGGGGGAAGATGGCGAGGGGGACGCGGCGAGAGGAGATGGGTGCAGCTTCAAGGAGCGGACATGGCGGCACGGCGGCGAATCAAACGATATCGGGCTTCTGGATTAATTTATGCACCGTGGCTTGTTAAAACGCGAGACACAAAGGCAAGCCGCCACTGCAATCTTGCGGACCACCTTAAACCCACCCGCCAATGAATTCGTCTCAGCCCTTACCTTGGCATACTTAGCGCACTGCACACACTCCGTTTCCAATGTCAGGAATTAAGAGGACTAAAATCCACCGGACTCTACACGAGCGACACAGAGCCTACTGGTTGATCTTGCATTTAAACATCTGCTTGTCCCAACATACTGGTAGAGAAACGTATTACGTAACCGGGTTGGACTTGGTATAAGTAATGGTCAGTATTTATTTATCAATCGAATAAGTCGAATAGTCAGCTATGCCTTCTATTGGCATAGCAAAAAAGAATCTACGATCCTTAACGACTAGTAACAAGAATTTCTATAGAATTCCTGATGGAAAAGCATGTGCAGGCTATCTATTCTGAAGATGCCGCGCTTACGAAGCACACGGACGGTTTGTCAATGTAGTCTCGGTAATCTTCGAACTGGCCTGTCCCGACATGCCGGAACTCGGCGCCAATATTTCTGCCAGTCTGCTGGTCGTCGACTCGATCTAAAAAGTAACCCGGTGGATTTTTACTGTCGCGCTCGCTACTCCTCTTTCCTTCTTCTCTCACGAGTTATCTTCAACGGCATTAATTACTCCCGCTGGCAGAAAGGATTCGGAGCGAGATCGGGGCGCGCGTTGCTGACCCGATACAAACTACGCCCGCTCGCTTCTCAGAGCCGATTTCTCTCTCTCTCTCTCTCTCTCTCTCTCTCTCTCTCTCCCTACCCATACTTCCCGGAGCGAGACGCAATTTACCGAATTGTCTTTAAATCCCCCGGGCAGCAGGACGCCGGAACCGAGAAGAAAGAGGCGAGAGAGGGGAGAGTAGCAGCATACGTACGCTAGAAAGAAAGCCGCCGGGAAGGCAAGGAACGAGGAAGAAAAGAAGCACTGCGAACGAGGTTGGCGGCAGCCATGGCGTCAGCTGTTTTGTCCCGGAGGCGCGCCCCATTTCTTTATATTCCTTGCCCGGAAGCGACGTTCCGATATCGCTCCGATACACACACATACTCGCTCACGCACACACATATGCGCATATACCACACGTAGAGTATGCGCGCTCGCTTCAACTTGGATATATATCGCTCCACGCAAAAAACTACTTCGATACTTGAGCGTATGTTCCCTCCATTGTTATTGTCGAGCGTGGCGCTTAGTGGCAGCGAGCACGCGCGCGCGCGCGCGCAAAGCAAGTGCAACAATAGTCTGGAAAAATCGGGTCTCCAGTAAAACCGTGTGCTCCATCTCCGTCGCTCGAAAAGAAAGCTTCATTCTCCACTTTTTGAAGCAGCCTATTTCTTAAGCGCACTTGCTTTCGCCCTGGTGAAAATATCGAAAGTAGAAAACGCTCGGCGATCAATGGAACGTGCATAGCTTCCGGGTGCTAAAGGTTGGATAAACAGGGCGCGTCTCCCTCTCTCTCCCTCTCTCTGTTTCGTATAAACTCCACACGTATGAATGACGCGCAGGACGTTAAGTCTCACGACAACTATCAGTGGAGAGTGGCACGACAGGTGCAGGTCGATAACGGCGTCGACAATAATTGCAAATTGTAGCGACGCTGACCGCGCCGCTCTACTGTCGCGCTGCCGGCGATCGCGATGCGTGTGAAGCTCGAGTCACACTGCACGACGCACATTATCGATTCGAGGCGGAAGTCTATTATCGGATGAAATCGAGCATTTTAAGAGGAAAGAAGTTAAAGATTTTTAATATGAAATTCATGCTTCCGAGTAAAAGAAGAATTCTGATGGTTTCGCGAATACATCGGAGGGTGGTCGAATGCTTGAAAGGTGGTCTAAGCCCACTGACATCAAACGGTGGCGGCTCTCCTCTTTCGTGTAATCTGAATCGCGATTAAAACGTGAAAACAGGATCATTAAGCTGGCAGCGGTGGATCCCAGCGCGAAGGAGGATATCCCAGGATTGCAGGGAGGGTGGCAGAGGGAGGTAAAGAGAGAAAGGGAGAGAGAGAGAGGGAGAGAGAGAGAGGGAGAGAGAGGGGGCGAAGTCTGCTCAGACTGGGTGGCTGCGGAGGTGCGGGTGGCTAGAGCCGGGCTAACAGTAACGACGTCGACAGGGTTGCGCCGAGGGAAACTCCCGTCGGAGTCTCCTCTGGCAGCGAAGAGGGATGGAAACGGGAATACGATTGGTTTGTGAGGGTCGCCATTCACGGGGGTCGCCGTACTGCCGTTTGGAGTCTGCGCTCTTCCTTGATCCTGAGAGAAGAGCATTTCGCTGGTGAGACATACCGCACGAGAAAACGAGCGAGCGAGTGAACGAACGAACGAACGAACGAACGAACGAGCGACGGGGTAATGCGCCAGGGGGGAGTGGAAGAAGCGTCCCTCCAGCGACCGAGTGAAAGAGAAAGAAAAGTGAAGCCCAGAGGGCAGACGCGGAAACGCGCGGAAGAAAGAGAGAGGCCAGATACCCCAGCAGTGGACCAACCGGCGCTGCTTGACGGACGTCGCGACGCCCTACGTCACCTTTATTGCCGACGCCCTTACCAACCCACCCTTACCCTTTCTTACCCTGAGAAACTCCCCCGAAAGCAATCCCATTGCTACTTATTTGAACTCGTACCTACGAATTTCGGATTTCTTCGTAAGTCTAATGGTAATTCATTGGAATTTTGGAAAAACATGCCAATAGCGGAATGATTCCTTTAGTACTCTATTGAACGACAAAAGGTCTATGGATCGTACGGGTTCGAAGGACCGAGGGAGAAAATTGTAACGCTACATTTAAGCCGCTATTTACGACACTGTTGCGACGCGAACCTTTCTATTGGGGCAGGTCAGGAAGATAATATCTGGCCGATATGTTTATGAGACTGATTGTCCCGGGGTTGCGGGTATCGCTCAAATTCGATGTCAGTTGAACACAGCGGAATAGGGGATGCCAGAAACGGAAGGAATAAAATCCACGAAAATGTCTGTGTAACCGGCACCCTTCTCCACTCTGAAGAAGCTCCCCTCTGACCGTGCAAGAAATGTGGCCCTTCCCAGTCGCTTCCACGTATAATCTACGCCTTCCCGTCTCGAAAGTGGAGCGCAAGGAAGCCGGTGGCACGCATGCGAGCGAACAAGTTCATTAATCCAGCCGCTAATTAAATTAGCCGGGGTGCGCTCGTCCGTCCATCCGGCGAACAAAGAAGCGTGCCGAGGTGTACCTTCTCTCCCCCTTTGGAAGAGGAGTCTCCTTTCTCGAAAGGGGCAGCCGACTCGCCTTCCCAAAAAGCGGCACGAATTATTTCAGCTCGCTCTCGCGTGATCCTATCGGGGCCCGGCATTGTTTCCGCGTGCTCTGCAATTATGGCAGCGGATCTGCCGAGCGCGGCCCTGTGAGGAGGAGGAGGAGGAGGAGGAGGAGGATGAGGAGAAGGAGGGAGAAAGAAGGCGGAGAAGGGGCCGAGGAAACTGCTGACTTTCAGCACAGTTAAGTGCAGCGAACTGCGCTCCGAAGACTGGGAGTAAGACGACGTGTACGAAGAAAGTGCAGAGGAGGTGCCCGCCAAGACGGCGGGCTAGAGAGAGGGAACCGCCGAGCCGGCAGGAAGGGCCGAGCGGTGTATTTAAATTTAAATATAATGCAAATCGCCCGAGATAAGATGAATAATAATTGTAACGGTTGGGGCGGGCAACTCGGACCAACCACGGGGGTGGAAGTTCTAAAGGGAAAGGTTGGCAGAAAGAGAGACAGGCTAGGCTGGCTGCTCGTTGGTAAGACGACGACCAAGGCTAGCTGGCAATTACGAGGCCCGCGTGCGAGTCTGTGCCAGCCGGTGTTGTAGGCCAACGAATTCATTTCACCGCGGAAAAAGCGCATAAGTAGCCTCGATCTAAGCTTGGATATCGAGAGCGTAATGTCTACACCAGTCTGCCCCAGAGCAAAGAGCAAAGTCATGATTTCATCCATGACTTGCACAGGGTTCCTTAACCCCTTGCAGTCGAGACTCGCCTTCCTTCTCAGGCATTGCCTGTCTTTAAGTCCAGTCGTAAACTAAAGTCCTTCGGCTCTTCGAACGTCTCAATGCACATTCCAGTAATTTACTTTCCACCTTTTATGTCGCGTAGGTCTCCTGTAATATTAATCTAAAGGACGCGTACACTGCCATTAGAAAGTCATTGCAATAAGAATCGATCGATCTCGGATAGCATATACATTCTACAGAACGCGTACAGTATCTGTGTATTATACATAAAGCGGATGATGGAAATGGAGCGTCCTGAAAGTTTAATGGCTTATTAGATCCGCAGGCCGAGATTCATCGATCTCATTCAACTTCCTCAGCGCTTCTAAACGGTGCCACTTTAATTACCAGTGCGAGCCTCCTGCGTGCTAGACGAACACCAACGATCGAAGGAAATCCGACTAGCGCAGCCGACTGCTCGCGATTCTCTAAAGCGTAAGAGCGTAAATACACAGACGGTATATCACCGGGGCGCAACAATGTAAAGCGAGAATTTAGAATATCCTGCCACGATAATTAAGGTGTCCAGGAATTTTAATGCGGCCCCGGCAACGCGCCGAGATAGGCCAGCCCTGATAATCGAATTAACGACACTTACGACTCCTCGAGCGCAATTCCCTACAAGCCACCAAATTAATTCTCTGATCGAGATTGAAATCTCCCTGTCTGCGCGGCGCATCGGAGCGTAAGCAAGCTTGCTATAGCGCGATGCGTGTGTCTGCCCCCCTTGCTTTCCGTGTTTAGAAAAGCCGTGAGTCTACGCAGGTAGATCAGCTTGGTTAAGTAAGCAACCCAAAAAGAGAGCCACCAGATATTACCCGAGGCTGGAATATCTCCATTGGACAGGCACGTGCAATACGAAGAGTATATATCGGCGCCGAAGAGGATAGGGTATTGCTATGGAGGCGAAGGGCTTGGAGAGAAGAGACTCGGTTAGTCCGTGGCCAACAATGCACCAGGGTGGAGAGTGGACGCCAGATAGGCAGATATCCGATTAATTCCCATTGAATGTCTTTATTGTATTTAATGCCGCGAGTAGCCCGGCATCGTAGCCAGCGGGGGGAAAGGACGGCCGAGATAAGAAGAGGCATGCCGGGCTTCTCCTCTCCGAGTTCCTCTGGCGAGGTACACTGGCTACAGATACGGTACACCTACCGCGCGCCGCCTCTGCAACCAACACCGAGCGCGAGCGCGCTCCATACAAACGCACCGATGCGCTCGCTTTCGCGAATACCTTGCGCGCCGTTGTACACGATGAACGCGCCCTATCCAGTCAGACTCCCGACTCGGAGTTACATGTATATTTATAATATAATCGCGGATACCGATCTCCTCGGACGAGCTAAAAAGCGAGCTCTCAAGGACAGGCGTGCGCTGCCAGAGGACGTTGCCAGTGTATGTACGTAGACAGGGCACATAGCCGTCGGGCAAACATCAGGCACTCCGGTGTTTTTCTTGCCTTCCAGGTGAAGGCGGTGGTGCGCCGTCGGCGTTTTTCCACGCGACACAACTCTCGAGGTGCGAAGCGGCTGTTTCCGCTGCGAATTCAGAGCTGTCGAGGGAGACGCGTTAATTAACTCGACGCTCGGCAATTCCCGGCTTATCTTACGGACGCTGACAACGACCGAGCGCGAACGGTCTCCAGTGGATGTTGCTTTTTCTATAATAGGATGCTATCTTTCGTTTTTATAGATAGCAGACTAGAAGAAAGAAAGAGAGTAGAGGCTAATGTGACCCAGTGCCGGTTGCCAGAGTGGTACGGCCTGGATTTCACGTGATTCCAGGTCGAAGTGCAGGTGGATATCGCGTTTACGCGACGCTCGTTTCCCAGGGTGATATAGATTTCGGCGGGCTCTAGCGAGGCAGAGGCTCGCCGACAGGGAAATGGAGCAGAGAGGAGCGAGAGAGGGAGAGGGCCAGACAGATAGACAGAGACAGAACGGCCGAGGGAGTTCAGGGTCGAGGCATACAGGTGGTCCATAACATAACAGTCACTGCGTTTTATCCGGCAGTAAACCGGCGGCAGGCGCTCTGCCTCTATGATTTAATACCTCGAACCCTTCTCTCTCTCGCTCTTGCCGCACGACACCCCCCGCAACACCCCTTACGAGTGCAGCAGCACTCCCTCCTCGACGCCTCCCTTCCGACGCCACCGCCTCTAGTTACTCTCCATGCCCTCTTCCTTCCTCTTTCCTCCTGCGCTTGCTCCCCGCACGCCTCCTCCAACTCACTACCCTCTGCCCTTCACGCCTCTAACTATCACAATCTCTCTCTCTCGCTCTTTCCCTCGCTCACTCCACTCTCATCTCATCTCGACATTGCAGCCGCGTGCCTGCACTAACCCACTCCCGCGGAATGCCATTATCAGTGGGATACTTGGCTGAGAGGACGCTCCATGCTCAAATGAGAGTGCACTGCGACACCACCGAATTTTAAAGATAAAGAATTGATATATCGAAGTTGGAAAAATGATTTTGTGGGGATATGTATGAGAGAAATGTTTTGGATAATGGATTTAAAGTTAGTGAATAATATACATATGGGTAATTAGCGTTAAAATGATTTCTTGAAATATGAATGATATGGTTGACAGTCGAAAACAGGCGTAATTGTAGCGAAGAGTAGAGGGTAATTAAAAACATAGCTACGTATATAAGCGAGTGAGATTACAGCGATGAAAATGTCCGTCGGAGTAAAAGCGCGCGCAAAGATAATGCCGGCCTTTCAGAGCCGCAATGGCAATCGTGCGTCCATCGGATACGCCAGGGATTCCATTGGATACGTGGCCGGAGGGATCTCGTGATAGATCATTCTCCAACGATAATCAGAGTTCGTGACGAGTGTTACCACTCCCACCATCATCGGACTTAATTATCCTATTAGTTTCACGCGCACTCACTCGCACGAGGGAAAAGGAATCGTTACGGCTCACCAGGATTCTGATAAAAGTACTAATCGAGACAAGAAAAATCAAGAGACTTAGTGCACCGTGCTATACTAACGAACCGATGAAAAAGTGACGCGTCAACAGTCGGCGGTTCGACAACTTCTGCATAGCTATAGTTACAAGAACGCATAACGCACACTATACCTACTTAGATAGTACAGCGCTGGCACGTAGTTTACGAGACAAGTATACAAAGACGGGGCCGCGGAGACGTTTCCAAGTTGGTAAGCCGCATAACCCGAAGCTCCGCAGAAGCTCCCGTAACTCTGTTAATTCATATCTGGAAAGTTGTGCGGAGGGTGGCGGTGGTCGGAGGAAATAAGAGAAGAGAGGCTGCCGAGAAGGAGGAGAAGGAGGAGGAGGAGGAGGAGGAGGAGGTTCGGGGGCGGATGTGGGGGTGCTCGCGAGGTCGCCGGAAGACGCAGAGGATTGGGAGAAGGGTGGCAGGAGGAAAGAGAGCCAGAGAGAGGGTAGGAGCGGTGGCCGGGGGGTGGGTGGCTGAAGGTAGAGAAAGCCAAAGCGAGGGAATACAGGGGTTGGTTTCCTTGCCTGGCATCGAGGAATCGATACGCCGCTAGTGGGAGCCCAGCGCCACCAACGCCTCCGACACCCTACGTCATTGCACCCCGACGAGAGCGAACCCTCCGCGCGCGCTGCCCCCCTTTTCCTCCTCACCTAACATCCACCTACAACTTGCCAACCCTTACCCACCCCTCAACCGAGATAGAGCGAGACAGAGCGGAGAGAGTACTACCCTCATGCGCTTACGTCCGGCTGCGCGTTGCGCACCGAGGAACTTACAAGCTAGACGTCTCCGACGCCCTACGATGCTCCGCTGCAAATTGCGGAACTCTCAAAATCCGCTGCACACCTGTGTTAGTGCGTACAAGTGGAGAGAGAGGAAGTTGGAATTAAGGAATGGCTTATTTGACGGCGTTAAGATTAGCGGCGCGGCGAGTAGAACTAGGAGCACTGACCGTGAAGAATACTGTCCGGAAATGCGAGAACCTGCTGCAAGTGTAATCGCTCGAAATCGAATGTCAAGGACCTATGATATAGTTGGATTGTTTCCTTTTGCCGTTGCCATTTCATATCCGTCGCTGTGGAGCTTTGGTTAATTCATGTTGGAGTATATATATGCATCAATGACCGGGTTGGAGTAGCATGTATCGGGAGGTGAGCGTGCGAGGAACTGACGCGTACATTTTTAAAGTACACTTGCACCAGTGCAACGGGCTCGCCTTATAGCTTGGCGCCAGTTGAAAGAGGAACAAATGGTAGAAGGTTGAGAGAGACTAGCGGCTAAAGAGACACTGAAATGACACGGCGAGCTTAACTTCTGGCAGTTACCGGAGCTAATGCTGCATTGCTGCGAAAGGAGCCTGCTAAATGTCACAGGCTCTCGCGAGCACTTGATGCTGCTCTCCTTCTCTTTTACTCTTTCCATGGATTTTGCAAGCCCCACTTCCATCTCAACTGTCTTTCACTTATTCAAATGGTATTTCTCTGCCTCGATCTATCTCGAGGCCTGGCCCAACGCAGTCTTGGCAAATTTTTGACTGGCGCTCGCTTTACTCTTCACCCGCAAATCGGCAATCTGCCGAGCTAACTCGAAATCATATAACGAACTGGGGATGGCACTCTCTGCATCCATGTGCGAATACGATTTAGCCAGCGCTTATTTATGGCGGCGGCGAGCAGAGGCAGGACGGAATGTGTGCCTGCGCTTAATCGTTGTTAAATAAATTTGAGATTAAAATCGATGTTTGTTGGGCAAGATTTGTTTTTCCGAAGCGAGGGATGCGCGCTGCATCGAGCGCCACCACCGGCAAAGCGCATATCCGTATAATTGCTCGGCGCGAGGCTGATTTATTGTGTCGATCCTACTGACAGGGTATCAACGATTTATTCGCCTACTTTTATTGGATCGATCGCAATGCCGCGCGTTAATTAGAAACTGCTACACACTCCGCGGAATCTGGCAAACGCGCTTCGCCCGCGTATTACCTATCACACAGGCGACCAAGCGAGCGAGCAAGCAAGCAAGCGAGCGAGCGAGCGAGCGAATAGCGGAAATCGACACACCGCCTGCAATGTGTATTAATTAACGCACGGACGCGCGATTTAATTTCGCCCGATGCTCTCGCGCTCTCCGCGACTGTGTGCGCCCACGCGGTCGTCCACACCTACACGGCCAACGGATTATACGCCGAAATTTCCTCGATTCTAGTTTCATTTCAGCGAATATGAGGCCGCTGCTCGCCGCCATCCATGTCGCTGCGGATTTGTAAAAATGCCGATACGTTATCGTGAAATACGCGCCCGGGAATGAAAGCCTCTCGCGCACCACCTATGCACGCAGCCTCTGCCAGCTATTCCCCCGAATATCACTTCGCCGTCGAGGAAGTGATTTAAAAAAGATCACCGCACCGTTCAATAGCCACTATAACTCTCGATCCATCGTATAATCCAGTAACGACTATTATACGAAGCATCCAAACGAAGAATACTCCGTTGAATCCCAGTCTAAGTCTTCAGTTTCATTGAAGTGGCGTGAAACTAACGGAACATGATACATGGGAATTAGCCAAATGGCATTTAGCAAGAGCATGAGTGACCAACCGCAAGAAGTATATCCTGCACTGGAGGCAGAGAAAGAGAGAAACTGCCGCCTCTCAATGTGACTGGTAAACAACAACCAATCGTTAATTAATACCTTGACTTCCGTTGCAATTTGTGACATTGACGTTAACTGGTCTGACGTTACACGTACTATTACAACTTTATCTACCACTACACGACATAATAACGTCGCTTGTATTTGATAATAAGCAACTACCGCTTGATTTCCAATACGCAAAGTATCTCAAGCTTTTCGAGGCAGTTCGAGAGACAGGAAATGGGTTCGTTATGATTGAGGAGGATCATCCTTGTAACCCAGAACCCTGAGAGGGGAATACGACACATAATTAATAGGGCGATCAACACCTGCAACCCTGTGGTGCCTTATTCTTTTCGGCTATGAATCATACTCGCCAGGAAATAACTCTGAATCCGATCTAATGTTCCAGTCGCGTGACCCGCGATTTCACTACGCAGACACTCGGCTTCTCTTTCGTGTCCTCGTCTGTCATGCTCCGTAACTGGAGACTCCTATTTCTCCTATTTCTCCTTTCTACCATGTCAAATCCACTGCGATCTTCTACAACGTGCCCCGGTGCGCCTGGCTGACTACTGATGGAACTCGAGTGCCTATTCTACTTAACGGTGGTTGCAGTCGACGATGACTCTTTTCTAATTATAATATCACAACTACCGAGAGACGAGCTTATTAAAGTATTCATCATGTCTCGTTTATATCACGGAAGTTCACATTACTACTTCGGTTCATCCAGCTTCAGTTCGTATATATAACTTGATTAACGCGAACCAAGCGTTATTTCCGAAACTCTACTTGCTCAAGTGGGACTTACGGTTACCGGAGAGAGGATAGCCTGCATTAACAATGAATGTTCCCAGTGGACTTACCTGAAACATAAAAAAAAGGGGGGGGATGACAAAACCATTAATTGGCCGCATACCTGGAAAATCGGCTAGTCTATAATTCGTGGGGGCGCATCGGATCGCACCATCCGTAATGACATTGTCGCCGCGGCGAAAACGGTGAGGGGGTGAGAGAGCGGTAGCAGAACGCGGCAAGATCGATCGTCGAAACGGCAAATCGATATTTCGTCGATGCGACAGGAGGGCCGCTTATTGCCTCACCTATGCGTCCGCGCACTCATTGCACCCGTCCGCGAACACCTACGTGTCGAGATACACACAGACACGCGTGCCCACAACCAAGCCGTGGAGTATTGGTGATGGTAGTACGACGATTTCGCGGTGGCTGCAAATACGTTTCCATTTGGGCACGTGCGCCCCTCTGCCACTCACTCACTCTCTCTTTCTCTCTCTCTTTCTCTCTCTCTCTCCCTTTCTCTTTACCTCGCTGCGATGCCAGCAGGTGAACACACAGGTACACACGCTCGCACACCAGTGAACGGACAAACGCGTAGGAGCAAGCGTGCGTCGGCTCTCTCACTGGCATACATCATCGTGCGACTAATTTCCACGATAAATATTTTACGGACGGCCATTACGCGGGTTGGAGGACGCGCGCGCGTCCATGCGATATAAACTATGGATGACTATGGCGCAGTGGAACCCGGGGGCGGATGGAGGGCTGTGCAACCAACCACCAGTGCGCCGGGGGGCGGTCAGCGGCCCTCGATAGCTTTGACGCCCGTGAAATTCGCGAAGCATCAACCACCGTGAGAGAGGAGCCGCTCTCATTAAAATCTGTTTGCGTACACGCGATAGTTGACCGTGGTAGTAGTAACTCTCTCTTTCCATCCTCCCTCTCGGTTTCTCTCTATCATTCCACTAGCCTAGAGGCAAAACTGTATGTACTCCGGGGGGACAGGGAGAGAGCTCTGGCTGGAATAGAGAGGGAGCGGGATGCTGACACCCCTTTAGCCTGGCTGCTCCCGAGGGAACGCGGCGTTAACGCAATAGTCGTGTACACCCCGCGAAAATTGCCTGCGATGCCAGAGGTGTCACTTTCAGTATTGCAACGCTCCCCCTTCAACCGCCCCCCTCCCCCCAAAATGCCACTAGCCACTCCTGACGCTAATAGCTGCGCGAGTCTCTTTTACGTCGACCCTGTTTGTCGCGGTCGAAACGGCATACTATTGGAAGTGCGAGATAATGAGAAATGGAATGAGAATATTTCTGGGAGAAGTCGTGTTTTCGGATGAAAGATCAAACATGAAGCACCAACTCTCTTTCTACTTGTTTCGTTCTCTTTTTCTCTCTTTCTCTCCCCTTGACAACAGGTGATCGCGTTCTAAAGGCGGTCGGAGTCGTTTTCGAGCGAGCAACTATTATTGTAGCGTATACATAAGGCCCCAAGCTTGCCTCGATCTCCGCCCGACAAGGCCGCATGCATTCAAAGCGAGATTACCGCGGCGAATATCCCCGCTTCACTGACTATTCAGCTGCTAGTTTTCGGAGCAGGTGCACCCCGCCTACGAAGTCCGGCCTTTTTAGGACGGCAACTAAACCCTCTGACATGCCCAGACACCCGTGTATGAATGCCTGTGTCATTTAGTTGTAGATCGGATCTTTGAAGAAGCTAGTTTGGGATCTAAGTAATAATCAGTCTCACGAAACATAGGAATTATATCGTCGAAGTACTTTGGATATTGTAATTTCCACAATATTGTAGGCTATATTTATATAAATTTCAGAAGATCGACCGAACTGTGTTCGGTCGGGCGTTCCGAGAACGTCGTCGATTTGTGATGGGCGAGTTGTCGATTTTAGTCAGTTCGTTGACGACCGGCGAAGAATAAAGTCACGTACAGGGTGAGTCACTTGCCTTTTAATCATCGCCTTCACAAACGAGTTCCAATTATTTCCATTATTGGTACAATTCGATATTATAAATAAATATCAGTGAGTGGAAAAGACTCGGTAAATACTCTTTTATATTAAAATTGCTCAACACTGTATAATTATACCATTTTCAGCGGCTTATATTCATCATTGGCGATTCAAAGGCAAGTGAATCACCCTGTACAGGGTGACTCATTTGCCTTTTAATCATTCTCGAGTTCCAATTATTTCCATTATTGGTACAATTCGATATTATAAATAAATATCAGTGAGTGGAAAACACTCGGTAAATACTCTTTTATATTAAAATTGCTCAACACTGTATAATTATACCATTTTCAGCGGCTTATATTCATCATTGGCGATTCAAAGGCAAGTGAATCACCCTGTACATGTAGAGCATAATTTCCCGACTTTCCCTTCACTACCCTTTATACTTCCACAATTAATATAAAAGATTAGAGCAGTAGCCCTCCTAATAACTGCGGGAATGATGAAAAAGATATAAAAAATTGTTCCTTGTAACTCTCAGTTACATCAGCTTCAAATAGGGAGATGAAGATGGTAACCGAGGGAGGCACAGTATGAGGAAGGAAAATGAACGAAAACAAAGCGGCAATAAAACGATAATTGAGTTCTTATCGCATATGTCACGAGCAATCGAGTCACGAAGCTGCTTCCGCCGGTTCGTACGACCAGTTTAGTTTCTTAGGGCGATATTATGAACACGTTCGCCCTCTCTCTCTTTCTCTTGCGCCCACTATTCTCTCACTCACTCACTCACTCTCATTCTCTCTCTCTTCCTCTGTCCATCTAAGACTCCTCCTTGCCAACACTGTAATTATGCCGCCGACAAAAAGGATTCCGGATTCCCGTGCCGAGCGATCTAAACACTCGGTTGATTAAAATTCCTAGGGCACCCGGGAGGATATACCTACTAGTATGCGGAGCGGCCAAGGTGGAAAATTACTTTTGAAACCTTGTACTTTAGAGAGAGTGCATACATCCGACACGTATAGGCGTGCATATTAAGTTATCAGAAGTCGAGCTTCAGGCTCTAATTAATATCGTCAAATGGTACTATCAATTTTGAGATTCAATATAGATATCGCAACATTGATGGAGCGATAGTTTATTAATCAATCAAATTGAAGGAAATTGAAGTCTTTCCTACTCGTTATCAAAGCAACAAGAATCTGACTTGAGCAGGAGACACTTGACAGCTAAATATCTATTAGCCGGACTGCTAGTTCCCCTGTTTGCAAAGTGCCTTGATAGAATATATAATTGATAGAATATCGCGTAGGCCTATAATTGCCAATCTTACTGGGAATACCTGAACTTGACTGTTAAGTCAGTATTCATTTATCTTAACAGTTAACTCAACTATTTACTGGGTCAAAGATTTACCCCGACCGATCTATATTAAATGCCTAGTGAAAAGATCGAGTGGATAATCAATACGTGGCGCGTTGGACCATTTCAATAATGTCATTTTAATTACGATCCTAAAATTAATCAGCCCATTGATTTATCTCTACAGTGGCGTTGATTAACGCCCGATCAAGAAAGTTGTATCACCAAGGACGCGCAATGTTTCTGGTAGAGAAAAGAGAGGAAAGGTTCACTGATATATTGGAGGACCGACGCTGCGTAGAAAACGAGTTTCCAAGCAAGTTACTCCTGTCGAAGCTTAAGGGAGGGAGCCGTGCGTAACGAGAACGAGCGATATTAAATATGGGCTGCATCTCAGGGAGGAAGCCCCGGGGTCGCACCTGCGGGTGGCTTCTTCCCTCGCTTGGTTCCCTTGGTATACCAGGGATTACCCGCGCTAAGAGGCCGAGCGGGGCTTCGCGCCTCATCGTCTGGAAAATGGCTTACTGCTTACATTTACCCGCCATCCTCACGCCCCTGTGACACCAACCCACGCCAATCGTCCTACCAACCCCTCTCCAGTTCAAGTTCGAGTTTCCGTACCTATCAGACAATTCTAATCAACTGCGAACTGCCCACTATTTAAATTCTGTAAACTAACCTTTTCCATTTCGATGTGATTAATGGAATATACCTAATTAATATAAGAATCGACATAAAAATCAGAGAATCCTCCGTCAACAAGTGAGATCGTTTGAAAGTGGAATGAGGAGTCGCTCGTTTCTGGTCGATGTATTCGGGATCGCGTAATATCGGAGGACAAGTACGGCCAGCGTAGGCAGAAGGAGTGATTTATGCGCCCTCGGGTATAAGGAAAAGGGACGGAAACGCGGGGTATTGGACTTCCTATTCCCGCAGGAAGAGCCATCCGAGCCCTCCTTAACTCCACTCGAGTTGGCTTCAGACTTCGCGTTACGGGGCCGGCATCCACTTTCAGCCGTGGCACACGAGTGCATGGATTTGCGGACACATATAGCTTCGCGTCTCTTTCTCATCCACAGGATATCCTTCCCTCTCGTGCTAGTACGTTACTCGGTGTGTGCTTCATAAAGCTCCAAGTGTTCGCCAGTCGACTGGAGAACACAGCCCGCTCGATCGCGACTCCTTAAACTTCCACGCTTCCCTTCGACTTGCCGGGCATCGGAAATTTCCCGAGAACTATGCAGATTCCCATCGCTCGATTGAGCCTGTTAATGAAGACGGTTAATGATATATTTCAAGATAAGAAAACAGCATGGAAAATCGAATGATTTATAATGATGGTGATAAAAAAAATTATAGAAATTCCTGATGGATTCTCAGGTATATTAGCTGCATGTACCCTTTAGCCCAATGAATTCTCGATATCGAAGAAACTTTAAATAGGATGGTGCTTGTGAACTGTACTCTCTCTCGAATTGCGCCAGCGCACCAGCCAGTTAATGAAGGAGACACGACGTCCTCTCGCAATCAACGAAAATGATCTTCATTCTTCGGGGGTCGCCAAAGCTTCTCGCGGAATTAGCGGCGAGTCGCATCGGCGAATAGTCACGAACACGACTGTCTGAGAGAAGCCACGAGAGACACGCTCAGGATGCTATGATAAATTGACCGACACGTCGTGCGACGCGGGCGCGCACAGTGACTTTAAGGAAAAGAAGAGAGAAAAAAGAAGACATAATTAAGAGTCCTTCCCACGTGTGCGGCGATATGATCGGCAGACACGCTGCCGCTACCACCGGGGGCGAGTCGCTTCTTTCCCACGTTCGATTGAACAGCTAACAAGACGAAATCGCATTTCACGCAGAGCGTGGAATCCTCTCTCTCGGCGGGCCTCGCTCGCAAATCCCAATTTCTCTCTTTTGGCCATGACTGCTCCTCGAAATTCGCAGACTATACTACCAAGAGGAGAAGGAAGAAGGGGAGGAAGGAGAGAAGGCCAGAGAGTCTGGCTGGACAGAATATCCCATGGTCTTGGGATGGGAGTCTGACGGGGGCTCACGCCACGGGTGGTGTAGGTGGGTCGTGCGGGCCCGGTGTCCCGCGATAATATGTAAATATTCCGTTATCTCCGGTCTCGCGGCCCTACCAACTTTCCAGACCGCCGGCCGAACGCGCCTCTCCGCACCGCGCCGTCCCGAGCGATTATTCCAGCCGCGTAGTAACTCCCGCAATTACGCGGCTTACGACAAATCGATAGCTTTTAATTACGCCCCCGGATATTTACGGGATCCGACAGCCACCGGCACCCTCATCGCGCCTGTTCTCACCCTCGAATCGCGCGGCAACGCGCTGCTGCGCACACGCTGCAATTTCGAGGGAGAACGAGGAAGCCTGCGACGCACCGAGATTAGGCTCTCCTTTATCCGCTCTCTCCTACTTTCCTCCACCTCCAACACTAATTGATCGTCCGACGGAATACCAAGTGGTTCGGCGACATCCGGCTCACAGTAACACTATCATAATGGCATAGTCGACGCTAGCCACCAATGAGAGGATCGTCAGCTGTTACGACTATCGAAATGACCTTCGAGTAAAGTCTATTAACAAGGATTGCTGGCAAAGCTGACTAGTATTAATGAATCAATAGGATTGCAATGGTTTATCGGAGACTTAAGAAAAATCGGAATCACAGCAGTTTCGATGTTATACGCGCGGCAGGAGCGAGAACAGCCGGCGATACGGTAGCACGGCCTCGTCCTCGGAAGCTGCTCCTTTCTGGCCAGAATTGCGGCCCCGGACGAAGGAGCAGGGAAAATGATTAGTTATTAAAATGCCGATAATTATATATAATCAAGCGGTGGGGAGTGTCGTACGCATACGCTTACCGCGACTGCACCGGCTTCGAGGACGGAGCCTCTTCTTTCGAACACGCCCGTTTAACATCGGCGCCTCTCTCTCTCTCTCTCTCTCCCTCTCTTTCGCTGTTACTGCTGCCGTTTCAGCGGCAGTGAACCTCCCCGACCACCGGTTGGTGCAAAAGCCGCGGCAAGCGTGTAAGCGAGTGGGAAGAGATCGGCCGCCCAAGAGAATAGAGGACAGATACGCGTGCATTATAAAAAGCCCCTAATAACTGTTATCCAAGATCTCGAGCGGCCGGTAGGAGCACGACGACGAGGTAGAGCGCGTCGAGGGCAAAGAGTGGAAGTTAAGCTATGCTAGTAGGCGGACCACGGTAGGTAATGGCTCTGACGACGAGCCGAAAAAAAGACCTAGCACAAGAGAGAGTGGGGCTCGTTGCTCTTCGCAGTCAATATAGTTGGTAGCGGCGTAACGAAACTCCTCTCCAACGATATGTATCGGCTGATATCGCGCGTACACGCTAGCTGAAATTGCCCTATCGCCGAGCGCACCATCATTCGAAATCTCACGACGAATTGGCCCTCGGAAATATGCGCTATTTGTTGTTAAAGGGCTGCAGGAGGCCCGGTACAGGCAGTGATACACACCCGGGCAACGGACGCACCCCGGCCACTCTCCTCGATAAATTAAAAGCGAGCTGTCGCTCGTATCGGCGCGCTCGAGATTTGTGGCAGCGACGACAATTAAGGGCAGCGACAGCCGCGCCCCGGAAAGAACGCGCGGTGCCCAACTGTCCGCGCGAATATTCGAAAAACGTATGAATTTACGAGGGGGCCGCATAAATCGCCGAAGGTTAAGCGCGCCCGTGCGCGATCGGCTTGCTCTCTCATAGCGTGTAAGGTTAATACAGCGTGGAACGAATTAGCGGTGCAAATCGGTGGCCGTCTAAATCAGTGGCCGAGATCGGAATTAATGCCATATTTCACGCCCGGCCGGGATTATTCCCGCTCAGTCTATGTATGTGTATGTGTATGTATGTGTGTGTGTGTGTGTGCCGAGTCTCGCGGCGCACGGCAATGAAGGCGAACTCCTAGTTCCTCGATAAGTTCATTCGCTCGAATGCTTGATAAGCCACGTGGTCGGAATACATTATAGATCAACTCCAGAGTATCGGCGCCCGACGCGCATGTATTTGCCGCACATCGACGCCAAGATTGTTTCAAGCTGAACGGGCACAACACGGAAATTCCATCGCCGCATTTACGCGATAGTTAAATATCGACTAGGCAAAAGAGCATACACCGGATTTAATGAAACCAGGCATATTCGCTTTCCTACGAAAGCCAAGCTTAGGAACGCCGCGTATGGAAGGCGGAAGGTCAACAGTGAACTAGTGACTCCTGGGAATGGCAAGGATACCGAGGGACTTGTCATTGAAGAGGCAGTATTACGTTCGCTCGACCTAATGATTTATAGCTTCACGGGGATTTTATACCTCAAAGGACTGGGTCAGGTATACGCTAGCCGCGAATGTATACAAACATTCCGGGTTTACGTTCCGAGCGAAGGAAAAGAGCATCCGCGCTTACGAAATATCTCCGGTTACGTATATATACGTATATATGTATACTACTACTGCCCTATAAAATTCTCTGTGTTCAACATTATGTAATAATCGAGATTATAAAATGTATTTCAAGTCTTTTGACTTGTATCTTTCACACGTAACGATATACATGGGGAGATACGAAACTTTAAGTAGAATAAGAACACTATTACTCGTCGAAATTATCGATATCCGATGGATGTTCTTCGACAAGAACGATCCCAGAAATACATGATCGAAGATTACATCTGCGAGTAGTGGAGTTCATTTCCGTGGAAAGGCTGGGGATGAAGAGCAAGTCAGCAAGGTAATTAGAGTCGTGAGCTCGTAATGCTCCTCATTTCCCTTCACGGTCTGCAGTGCGTAGCAGCATTTCATTTGATTCCGAGAAGGGCCATCGCGTGCGTTCATCGGCAACTGTGTATGAAGTAGTATAACACGGCGATTACCAAGGCTCCTTTTTTTTTTCACTTGCCTTCGTTGATGACGGTATACGACTTTTTTCGGTGTATTAATTTGGCAGTGGATACTTATCTATTCTGTCTTTTTCTCACATTTTACCGAAAGCCCTGAAACGGCAACTGGCTAGGGTCGAAGAGATCGCCGCATTTGTACGATGCGAGATCGATTAATCGGTCTTCGGTGTTTCTCCCCGAAGGGGCAGTGCTATTACGACACGCCAGTTACGGATTGAAATTAAATAATTACTCTAATGATGCCGCGCTCCCCTCGTGGCCGTTAGATCCTATCGCGGTAGAGATGTAATTACCGTTATTGCTGGTAATCGGCCGGGCAAAAAACTGGCAGGAAACCACGCTATGTTTGATCGGTATCGATCCAATCCATCCTAGGAGAGCGACAGCCAAGGGAAAAGCTTTTAAGAATCTACCAACGATTGCGCAACCACGCGAGCGCGTGTTGGATGCATATTGTGATGATCACGATATTGCCACGATCGATTCGCACTCGAATCTAATCAGCATGGATTCCAAGAGGCCGTGATGCACCCACGATCTTTAATTGTGCATTCATTATGCATCCACGCGGTAACCGACTCATCACAGAAGACGACTTCGGCCTCGCCTGCTCGCCTCTCTTTCCTTCTCCCTCTCTCCCTTTCTCTCACTCTTTTCTCTACTTCGCCACCCCCTTTTGTCGAGCGGAATCTCTTAGTCTGACCTTCGATCTCTGACATATGCAAGTGAGCGCCCGATCCGCTCTATGCACGTGTAGCAAAATCCACCGGTGCTCTGATCACGGGATCGTGATCCTCGCCGGCATCGCTGTGGATGAGCACTCCGTATGCACCGAAGTGAGTATGCGCCTATTCTGGTCGATCACGATAAGTAACGGTGCGCAATCGTGATTTTCGTACGAGCACCTTTCACCCGTTCGGGGATCGCTTAATTATGAGTCGATCCACTATGCTCTCGTCGTGGCTCCTGTCGATCGGCAAATCGAGATCGTTATCCTTTCACTTCCCATTGGAGATCCGATTAAAACGAATGGAAATCAAGCTGGCGGAAGAGAGCATCCGGAAGTAAGGAGTTTCGGATCAATAATTCAGTCAGACTTGAGTGAGATATGAATGACGACAAACGTGATATCCTCTCTCTTTGCGATTTGTATGTCAGAGCATGAAGAATTTCTATAAATTGGTATTCTAAGTATCTGCATTGATGTTTTCAAGTTTGCCTGACCATCACCAACCGATTCTACTTGGACAGTGCAAGATTCTTGGAGAGTATTCCAAATTCTTAATGGCTTATACAGATTTCACCCGGAACCCCCGCATTCCTTGAGTCTACTTCCACCTGAGATTTTGTGATCTCGAGCAGGAGATGCCGAAGCACTGTCTGAGACGACGAAGGAGAAAAAGGGTGAGAGATGGAGGAGAGCCTCGCTCCCGAGGATGCTCGGGCGAACGAGAAAGATAGATTGTACCAAGATAGGCTGACCGCCACCGTCAAAACTGGTAGGCCTTGAAGAATTATGCGAACTATTCTTGCCAGTTTGTCCGAGGCGAATTTACGAACGGTTTCGGGTTGACGCCTAAAGCTATAATCCTAGCGCGTTGAGAGTGACTTCTACGATTCTATCCTTCTTCTTAGTTGATCTATTTCTCAAGATGCATACGAAAACGTGATGAATGAGACCTGTTGAAGATACGCCAGTTTAACCAACCGAAAGAGAAAGGATTTTCTTGCAAATCTACTGGGCTCCTTGAGGCAGAAGGGCTTAACGCGGCTTCACTCAGTGTCCGTGAGCGTGTTTAAAGAGCTCGGCGATTATCTTCCACGGCAGACCTCCGACGTCGTGTCACCTGGCGACGCACGTTGCATGCGTATGAATCGTGCATTATGCACGCCGTACTCCCTATCCCCCGCTCATGTTGGAAACCCATGAGAAATGCACTCTCTCTCGTGCACGGGACCGGTTATTATATCACCTATGCTTTGTTATACTGCCTAATATATCCCAAACATATCTCTCGTATATCATAATAATAGACTTTATCGAGCACGATCGTGCACTAATGATTGCAAATTGATCACCCAATATACACTGGCCTCGACAAGACCCGCGCTTGAAAATCAATCGTTTACGAAAACTGAGGATTTACGAGCTTCAGCCACGCGTCAAATGTTTACGTTAAAACGTGGAACTAATTTGATTCTTAGGTTTTCTTCCTCCCTTGCATCACTTCGTTTTGGGAGACTTTCTTCAAGGGGTATGTTCCCTCTTCTTCTCTCAGATGAGATGAACGAGTGTTGAAGTGTCACGGCGGACTATCGTCGGAGCGGCATTCCCTATTCCTCGAGCGGACGCACGTCGACAAAGAGAATCGGCTCATGAAATATTACACGGTGCGAATTTATGCGTACACGCGGCCTCCCTTTGATCAGGACCCGAGGAAATGGTTCGTTCCACTCCCAAGGGAAAGGTGGACCGTCGAGTATCGTCCGGCACTGCAATGTTATATCGATTTGATATCTCTTTCTAAAGCGTTCTTTCTCTTCTTCGTCTTTCGACAGTGCATGGCCGAGAACGCGCCTTCTCTCTTCCAGGAGCTTATTTATTTTTCGCGTACTTGCGACCCTCCGCTCGCATTTCCGTCTTCTCTCTCCGTGAAGAAGAGGAGGCTGGTCATACCTTATGTACGGCACGCCACCGCCATCCGCAGGGCGGATGGTCGTTCGTTTGGTATTCGACGCTGACCACTCGCCACTTTCGTGGCGGATCTGGCCCCCATCTCGGCCTCTTTGTACGTCCCTTCATACGTGCCCGCACCTACAATGTGGTCCAGCAGCAGCCACCACAACCCTCCCTCCTCCATTCTTAAACGAACTAACAGATGCCGATAAATTTGAATCAGCTATATTTTCCCTTA
The DNA here is from genome assembly GCA_964023945.1 of Ectemnius cavifrons. NCBI lineage: Eukaryota > Metazoa > Arthropoda > Insecta > Hymenoptera > Crabronidae > Ectemnius > Ectemnius cavifrons. The sequence continues at coordinate 2,288,684 of OZ030386.1, read as the reverse complement.
CATCTGATATTGTTTTACTCGAACGCAATATCACCTGTGTTACTGTAACTTCGTACAGATAAACATTATCTTTGGAAGCGAATCAATTATTTAAACTGACGTGTATATTTCTCACCGAGTATCATTGAGCTCGTATCCAAAAACGGTGGAATGATACTTGAATCGGGGTAGAATAGAACTGTGAATAAAACTTGAAAGTTGAGTGTGACACTTGTTGATCATCGCGACTCAGGGGCAGAGAGGCTGCTGCTGCTACCCACTTGGCGTACAATTAATATCGTTACGCTTTAGTGTTACTATTTCAAGATAAAGGCCCTGCTATCTTGCTATAAATATAATTTATAGGAATCTGAATAGTCCTTCTGAATCGATCGTAACTCACGCCTTTACGAGCGTGCGCGTTCGTGCTCGCTAGCTCGACCGATTCCTAGTTACTGCCCGGCGCGGTGCGGCGCGGCGCGGCGTGGCGCGCGCGCTCCATGTAGCCATAAATTTTTGAGCGAGCCTCAAAACGGCCTGTTTATTTAACGGCGTGTAGTCACACGCACTCGAGATCAATGTAATCATTGCGGAAGTGTTCCGCACCACTCGAGCGAGAGGAGATGGAGCGGAAGCTCGCCGATTCCCAGGGAATGTCATTGCTGTCTAATCGGCTGGGTTGGAATGACTTTTATGCCGGTTGTTTGGCCGCTTATTAAGTTGCAAGATGCCAAGTCGAATGACAGTGGCGTCATTAAACCGGTTGCAGGGTTATGTGCCCTTTCGGCGTTTATGTCGTCGCGCCGGCTCTCGCCCTTCTCGCTCTCATCCTCCTCGAGTATACGGCGTTAATTGTACGGTAAATTGTCCGCTAAGTATTCCTTCCTCCTGTGGGGACCGGCAGTCGACGATGCCAATAAGGAGCGCCTTTACCCGGACACTGAGCTATACCTGAGGACTACTACTAACAGATAACGCGCTCGTTAATTCCTTTATGGATGAATCGGCCTGATACCGTCCTCTGCCATTCGAGCTCTCAACCATCTCGGAATACCACATTCGCCCGGGCTAACTGTGCCGATCGCCTTCTTCGGCGCCCGCTCTTATCGCAACCTGACAAATTTTATGAACTCCGGATTTACCCCTCTCATTTCACCACCAAGTATAATAGTTCTTCTTGCCATTGCCCGTTTTTTTTTTCCTCCCTCAGCGTTATTTATTTCTCAACGACTATAAATATCGTCGCTTTTAATACAGAGAAACATCTCTGAAAGTTTGTGCTCGAGGCACGAAAGTCGAGTAGCGTGAATTCAATCTAGCAAGAGCGTAAGTACATCTACTTGCAACGTGACCGAGCAATTGGCCGATTGCCGCAATCGTGAGTGCCGCGCCCATCGGCGAAAATATAACATCTTAATTGCTCGATAGCCTGATAACACGCCTCCCTCGAAATTGCACCGGGGCATTTGCGCTCCACTGATTCACAAGCGCACTACACCAACAGCAGCAGCAGCGGTAGAAACAGCTTGGTGCGCGCTTGCAAAATGCCGTGGCAAAGGGCAGGTCTCATGAAAATGACCGCTGGTAAGCTCACGGCAATTTCCCAAGGCGATCTATGACGATCGAGTGAAAGGAAAACTATCCACCCAATCTACAGCACGATATTACTCTTGCGATACTAGATATTCCATTCTCTCTTAGCGAGATAGACTTTAAATGCAAAGCTTGTACTTGGGAGTTTATATAGCCGGTTAATTGGAGGTTATATGAGAGTGTGAGGAAAGGTGTCTCTCCACGTGAGAGAGCAACAGGCTCGAAAGTGCTTGCTCGGCAGTGCGGAATGAAGCGATGGATCTCCAAGCGGGCGGTGTAGCCTCTTACGAAGGAGAGTTGTTGGAAAAAGTGGCGGTGGCATAGAATTGGAAAAACAAGCGTCACGAGATGAAGGTGGAGTCCAGGGGAGTTGTTTCAAAGACGAGGAGGAAACAGGATGGCATGGTAGTTCCTTAAAGATGGATGGTGACCGAGCCATGATCGCCGAAAGTTATGCGGCTCTTCTTGTCGCGCGTTCTCGCGAGCGTTGAGAGGGCCAGCTTCCCTGGTCCAGCCGCCAGATATTATCCCCTTGTAATCACGGATGCCCCATGAATGCCACGCTCCCCTGGACCGCGTCGTCTCGCTCCCGAGGGAGAGGAGGTACGTGCGAGCATCCGGAGAGGAGAGAGCGATCCCCAAATATGCCCAATTAGCCCGCTCTGACATAATAAGTAGATAAACAACTCGAAATCGTCCTTGCACCGAGCGGTGAGATCAGAGGCGCGTGTACTTTTTTCTCAGCCACCGGGAGACAAGAAGACGCCGCGAATTCGCTCTCCCCTGGAACATCCTCTTCTTGCATCTTTTATTTTTCTCCCTCTCTCGCGCTACGAGGGTTCACCTGGCTACTACTTTGGACCTGATTTAGTCAGCCGCCCATCAAAAGTGTTCCGCTTTTTCCCTGTGACCAACTTGACTAATCTCATAGCGAAACGAACCTTCATACTTTGCCTTTTGACATTTCTATTTCTATCTATTTCTCATCTTTTACAATACAGCTTTACTTTATAAATCATCGTTGGGATTCGATGTGCCACAAGAGAGGAGAAGCACGATCTGATTGTTTGGATTGCGGGTGACGGTCTGCGAGATTAGTCCCGAAGGACTAATTAAACCGGTTGGCGTAATTGGGCAGGGTGTGATTGCAACGGATTAAAAACCTTAGGAGAATGTGCTCTCGAGTATCTGAAAGTAAAATCCGTATGCGATTACCGCTGGCGGGGACGTGCGCACATCGACTGGCACGCTTTCACGAGAGAGAGAAAGAAAGAGACACGAAGAGGAAGGCGCGTGACGATCAGAGCCCAGGGCGCGCCTCCTAATAACTGACTTGTTTAATGACCTCCATCCATGAAACGAGCGTCCCGCACGACGCGTTTACACGCTCTTTTCCAACGCGTAATGCTATCTGACAGACGTTGCTCGAATACCATGGCGGACAATTGTCATATCTATGCTAATAATGGCTGTGCTTCTCGCTGGGTTCGTAGCGGAACTCTAATGAAAGGAGATAGTAATTATCTCGACGCCCTTGACTGATGTTTCAATTAGAATGTGCTATCGGTGGTGGCCGATTAGGCCGAAGTGCGTGACGCGAGAAGCCAACTAAGTTATCACGAAAGATCTATCCGCTTCTTTGACTGCTCGGCGGATCGTGTCGTTTGCCTTCTCTCCCGTTGCCGGTCCTTCCAATGCTCTCCGCATGACACGAATTTTAATGGCCCCGCGCTGCTTCCTTCCTCGCTGTGGGGCCCTTTTCATGCCGTGCGTAGGCCGGTAATACGGGCGTAGATTTAATAATGGAATGGTTAGTGGATCCCCGAGCTAACGCGCTGCAATTTTTGGGAGAGCAGTCGAGGATGCTGGGGAGAATGCGGGGTGGCTCAGAGAGAGCGAAGGGCTGTATCCGTTGGATGGATACGTGAGTGGCATCTACGAAAAGCGTACGAAACGCCCACCAACAGACCGCACCCCGTGAAAAAAGCTATTCCTTCGAGTGATAGTGAAAGGGAGAACGTAATCTATTTGTCCTGCAACCGCAAAAGCTCCAAAGGACTTTCGCAGATACAAGAGATTCCAAGAGGAAGACCATGTACCTCTATGCTTGTCAGTGTATCAGAGTGGATACGTTCACAGGAACACCCGTAAGCGAACCTATTATATCGCGCGCGATTAAATAGTCATTCATAAACACAGAAGCAATAAATCGGCGAGCGCGCTGCCGACGTGGGACACGACAAGATTCCGTGAGTCGGAATCCGTTTTATTTGCGGATTTATGATGGTCCTTAAAGCGCATATTGGCCGAGGAGGCGAGGCCGCGTTGCTCGCGCTCACGAGCCTTTGAATATTGGAAAAATACGATCGCAAGCAGCACTTGAAGGGCCCGTAAGAAGGGCTATTAGAGGGCGACTGAGGGGGTACGTGAGAGAAGCGCGTAAAGGAAATCCAAGCGCACAGGAATACGATCAACGTAAACTGGCTCCTATCCATTGCTGAGTAGTGTAAAAGTAACTTTAATGCCGTCGTATTTCTGCTCGTAAGAAATTCTATCTGGCCGCACTCGACGTGCCCTCGCCCTTCCAATAGAGAAGGGCGACTCTCTCTCTCTCTCTCTCTTTCTCTCTTCCTTTGCAAAGAAGTGATATTTTTATCACGATCTGCGTGCGAATTCTTTCTGCATCGAGGAATTTTCCAGTGCGCTTATCGACTGCACGTGAAATAGAAAGAGGTGTCACCGTTCCGGGAGGAATGCGAGCTTGACCAAAGTGGCTTTTAATTTTAAGCATCCGGCACAAGTTGGGGGAAAGGACACTGCTTTATCGGGAGCATCGGCGACATTTTAACTGAGCTCCACGCATAATCTCGCGCGCTTATGGGGCCACTAATACGGGAAAGAGGCCGAAGACAGTCTTTCGCAGCCGATCACCGGTGGCATTCGCCTCGTTATTTTTATTGCTACGCCGGACTAACCGGCTATAAAATTTTAAAACCCAAAACGCATTAAGGATCCACTGGCCTATCGTGATCTCCGCCCGCCAAGACTGCCACCCTTCGAAGCCGGCCGTGCCATTCGAATGACTAAGAATTCCGAATTTGTATCCTTAACGCACCATAACACGCATACCTTGGAATTTAACCAGATTTTTCTTAGCGATCAAGAAATGGTTCTTGATCAAAATAATTGCAAATATGAAAATAGTGAATAAATCGAATTAGAAAAATCCAATAAGAAATGAATAACTCCATTCGTTCTAGTTTCCTGTTCCTATAACATACTGCCATACAAAAACCAGGTATAACTTAAGAAAGCATCTCTAATCTGTGTATAAATCGAATCTAGCTATAAGAGCAGGAGCCAGTCGTTTGAGATTGGTATAAAAAATTATTGGCATAAAAGAGTCCGATTAAGAACCCGCTCTCACGTGTAGCCTGCGTTCTGAGTGTGACGAGCGTGCGAAAGTGGTCGGTCAAATTAATTAAATAGAGCTGCGCGAGGGACCATTTCGATTTCAGTTGACTTATGTATTCGCCACTCGACGATTTTACGACTTTCCGGGGAGAGAATAAAATTTTACACGCGCTGGCCCTAGTAGATTTGCATTCTAATTATCGTGCGATCCGACAAACAGGCTGCCATTACGTGGCCGCCCAGATAGTAGAGACTCGGGACGCGTTCGATGGATAGAGAGAGTAAGAGAATGAAGGAGAGGGACAGAGTGAGGGAAAGGCAAAGGAGCCTTCGCAGCATCATGGACCAAGAGGTGTCGAAGAATCTCAACCGACATGGCAGTGCTCGTAAAAGAACCAACACATAGGAGCGGTCAGCCTTTCTCGGAGAGTAGCACTGGATGCTTATCTTATCGGGCTTGCTCTTCGCTCCGAAAATCGGCCCCATTACGTCAGAGCCGATGGTGGCTGGTACGGCAATAAATATAAACGCGCATGGCTAAGGGCCGAGTAGTAAAATTTAATTCTTCTCATTTACGGCAGCTACCGCATTTTTTAATTAAGCCGGCCGCCCGCTCGTCCGATGCAATTATAGCGTAAGTTCGTGTTATGCAGATTCGATGGGGCATCACGCCTCCACAATGTCTCCCAAACGATGGGTGTACCGTGGAGTGGACGCGCTTCCACTTAAACGGTCGGCGAGAGCACACACGAGTGGCCGAGAAACGCGACCATTGAAATCAGACTGCAATCTCTGGCACAGTTTTCCCTCGCTTTTGAGGAATAATCGTTCCGCGACGGAAGCGACGGCCGGCGTCGCCAGCAGCGAATCCGGAATAGCGATTCTGACTGCGGGGATCGCTGGCCATAAGGGACACTCGCTGCAGGCGTTAATGAATACTTAGAACCATGACCAGTAATTACGTTTAAACGGCCGACCCGCTGGCTGATGGTGGCCGGCGCGCCACATGGTCGGCGTATCTCGCGCTGATTGCCGCATATGTCCATCGAAGGACTCGCCCGTACACCGGCCCCGACATTGAATAACCAGACGAAACTTTGCTCGACCCACAATGCCTCAGAGGAAGATGCAACCTGGTCGTGCAATCGAACAAACTCGTACTCTATACATACCTACGCAGTTATATGTATATCCCAAGAATCCTTTCGTAGAATTCCTTCAGAATCTATCAAGAATCTCTGGAATTTTCATTGGTAAACATAAATGCTGATCACTCTCTTCATTGGCTATCAAAGTATTAATTGAGCAATATGACGAGCTATAACGATATCAGAGAAGCAAGAAAAGCTATATGTAAATCCTCCTAGTTTATCAGACCATTTGAGAAAGTCGTCTAACGTGACCGACGAGAGACGGTCAGTAACAGGTAACGCAGATTTGCCATCCATAATGAAGAATGCGCGCACGAACGGCCGACGTAGATCGCATGCATATTTATGGGCAAGCAATTCTGGAACCTGGGATTTCACGGTTTACATATTGATTACATCGTTAAGGATTCCGTAGCGGTGGCGGCGCGCGGGTAAGGCAAATTACAAATTTGATGTACGGCTCGCAAGAATTGACGTGTCTCCTGTCCATCGGTGCGCGTTGCGAAGATGAGACTGCGAACTTTTACAAGGAAGCATGTTCAAGAGACAGCGGAGAGACGAGTGGGGCCAAGTGCGAGTTAATCGAGCTTGATCAAGACAGATCTCGCGAATGCTTGATCTTCGCGAGCATGCTGTCCCCGCGATCCGGCCGGCTTGCAATCTAATTAATCTAATTAAAGCGGGGCGCCTCGTTATTGAGCCGAGTGCGACGCACGCATGTTGAGGGGAAGGAATTTACATTGAAGCTTGACGCAAATGTAACTGATCGGCAGATGGACACGGTCAGACCAAAGACCCACCAAGTGTTTAACCCTTGTGACGCTCGCGATAAAGAAACGAAAACTCAACACTATCGGTGTTACAAGTGTTACGTTTCAAGTGACATATTTCCAAAACTGGTATTTTAGAATGGTACTTTTTTTTTTTAAGTAACCTGTCAATGGAATACTTGGTTGGAAGGGATGATATTGAATGGTTAAAGTCCCACAAACGCGATGGGAATAATGTTGAAATATAGAACGAGGGAATTTTTGCGAGTGTCTCATCGGAACGAAGCAGCGAGTGCGGTGGCCGAAGATTAACGCAATTGTTTTAATTTAGCAATTGGCCGGTGTAACGCGCGATATTATCGCGCTCGAATTACGGTCCCAGCGGCGAGCCGTATGTTCGTAATTCACGAAAATCGAGCTACAAATCCGATTTCATTATTCGCCGGCGCAATATATCCGGCTTCATTATTGCGAAAAAGCCGAGCGCACCCTCCGAAATTATCGCACTCGTCCCACTCTCTATGGTTAATTCCAAGGCATCTGCGGAACACGATTAAATCGTCGGACGAATGAGTTTCCTCGGTGCCGGGCGAAGAGCACAAGCTATATAAGCTGACGGAATTCGAACAGGTTCCCGCCGCGTTGCCGAGTCACGGTAAATACAAGTCTAACGAGCGCTTTCATTAATTACAATAATTAAAAGTGCGTGTGCACTGGAAATCGCAAGGGACTCAGCCAGGCTTACCGACAATCTCAGCCACGTATCCATGAGAGGCGGAGGAAGAGGAGGGTCTTGTCCACTTACCCATGGCGTCTGAAACAAAAGAACGAGACGAGATTTAGTCTCACATATCATCACACTTCAATCTGAGAATGAGTATACCAAATAATCCTTTCGAAAAAATATATCACTCTAATTATCCAGCAAGTAGCTGATTGAATTTTTAAAAGCAGTCTGCCATTAACTTTGTTCCCTTGATTCCACGCGATGCTTTCGGTGCTGCGGCAACGCAACGGTGCAAAAACCTCGTCCGAATGACTTCATGTACGGGAAGGAAGACTGGAAGTAAGGGGAGTGAGAGGAAGAGAAAGAGAGAGAGAGAGAGAATGCAGGGGCTAATTCCGAGCTAATTGCCTCGCGGCGCTAAAGAGCGTTTCAGGAGGAAAAACTCACTTTCCGGGCAGCACGGCGCAAAAGGGAATTAAGAGAGCGCGCGAATGGCATTCTCCTCAAGCGGATTGCGCGAAGCCCCATACGAGGAGATGAAAGTCGGAATTACCGTGGGGCTCGTTTTATCAACGATACCAGTGCAAAAATGCAAAGCTCTCCTCTCGCTCTCGTTCTACCAGCAAAAATGCCGCGGGGAGCACTGCAATCTGCGCTCTATTGCGCAATACCATCTTCTATACGAAACAACACCCCTTTCCCTCCACGCCCCTTACTGACCTCGGACTCTTATGAACTATACGTCTCAGACAGTATATAGAACTATAAAAAAAAGTCTGATTTTCCATTCGTGATTTAGAGTAATGTCGATAGGGATCAAGCGTCTGACGAACATACATAAATCGCACTCTACGATCAACATAGATCGGTAAGCACTATCGTTCTGAAAACGAGGAGAAATCCAGCGCTAAGCCGAGGAGCATTTTCACGGACGACTGGCGAAGGTAGCAACCGGGCTCGCTTAAGCTCCATTGTAGAGAGCGCACGCCACCATAACTGTCTATAAATTACTGCTATGAAGGAAAAAAAGCAGCGGAAAGCATTTGCGGGAGACACTCGCGGGAACAATCGGATCTCCTTGACGGTCCTATGGGGTTCTCGACTTTCGATCGACAGTTAGTGTCCTTGTAGCAAACGTAACTGTAAACTGATCGGAGCTTAATGCGAGAGAGGTAAAAGGTGCGTGGACGAAAATTGGTGTATGGAAATATAGCGCGGGCTATTTCACGGACGAGCGGCTGGCGTCAATAGTGACCGGTGACACTTGGCTTTATACGTTTAATCTGGAAGCCTAAGCGGTCACTCATAATTCCTTCGAGATAATCTCTGCGTGGGTTGCACACACGGGTGCCTGACCGACTAGCTCCATCCACTTTGTACCCACTCGAACCTTCTCTCCTTCTCTCTCCTTCTTTCTCTCTCCTCTCTTTGCCGGCATATCTGTCTCCGTCTATCTCTATTTATTATTCCTAGGTGCGACTTGGCGTCTCCGGCAACTCTAGATAGCGCTCTCTTGCTCTCTCTCTCCCTCTCTTTCTCTCTCTCGCCCTTTGTCGCTGCGACGCTTACGCTCCGCAGCATCCAGGTAGAGGGAACATGTGCTCTCGCGGTGTCTGCACTCCGCCGCAATGGCCGCACAGTGCACTTCTCCGGTGCGCGCATAGAAACGCGGACACGCGGCGAGCACGTGCATGGAAATGCACGTACGCCGGTGTGGATTTACATATGTACGCGCGTACGTAGGTAGAGCGGCGAGGATTTTTCGCACGGCCGATCGTCGCCGCTCGGACGAACCTAACGCACGAGTCAGCTAGCCAGCAAGCAAGCAAGCCAGCCAGCAGCCGACGAGAGCACACGGCCGGTTGCACGGCGGCGCGCCAAGCTGGGTTCCGATCTCTCGTGTACGAGCTGACTAACCCATTAGCGCCTTGGCTGCCGATCGACATGGCAAATCGATCGATAAAAGCCCCTCGCCGGTGAGACACTTCCTACTGCTGGTGCTCGCTGCTGATCGTATACGACACCCTCGCAAAGAAAAATTGTTAGTAGAATTTTCTATCTAGCGATTGGTTGGACCAAGTCCTGCCATGATCTTTTAGTGTTCGAAGATACTATCGGGAATATTGTTTATGGAAGAAATTTATTTAATGAAATATAGTTTGAGTCAAAGGTGTCGTCAGGTTTCTACTAGAAAAATGACGTGGAAGAAATAGTTCGCGTTAGTGTTCTATGTAAATGGGTTAAGAGAGAATTTGGCTGAAGAAGAATCGTTGAAATAGCGGTGGGTGCGGGGGCGTAAATCAGGAAATCCGCGTAAAGTATAATGAGGAGGTGTCACCTTAAATATAGAGCAGAGTTATGAAGAGGGGAGGCCAGGTTGGGTGAGAATTGGCTGTGTGGATCTATAAAATCGTGGTCGGTTTCAAATAGCACGGCAGAATGGACGACACGATGACACGGAACGAGCTCCATAAATCGCCCGGTAATCGTTCGGCCGCGCTGCCAAAGAAGAATTCCTCTCGGGCGTATCCGCGGATGTCGACGTATTCATAGTAAGTCTCAATCATAACGCGCGTATTTCGACAGCTCACCGACCACTCAAGAACACACACTTTCCAAGCGGCGCCTGGAACACGGAGATTCTTTTTTGGCTCGATGACCGAATGAGCGCTCTAAAAGAGGAACCGTAATTTCGATTCTAAATTTGTCCAGGGCCAAAAGCGAATTCTCCGGCGATTTTAACGATTGCAACTTATAAAGCAGACTATTAAGTCGATCTTAAAAGAATTCGCAATGAATCTCTGGTGTATCTCGGTATCTCAGGAAATCGGAAGGTAAGGCTTGGATAAGGACCAATTAAATGACGAAGGCGTACGTGTACATTGGTCCTATCTACGGAATCATCGGAGTAGAAGGCGAGCGCGCGGTGCCAAGAGGCATAAAGAGCGGGGGCAGAGAGGTGGGAGAGCGGAGAAAGGAAGGAAAGAGAGAATGGAGTGGAGCGGCTCGAATTTTCGAGATGGTTTCGGTCGATCTCGGCTTAATTTGTAGCACGTTCTTGCGCCCGGGGGTGATGAGGTCCGACCGATCGTTCGGTGGCGCTGCCGGGTTAGTTAGCGCGACTTAAGGCGGCTGCTGATGGTGTGCTGCTTCTTGCCCCGGCTCATTTTTGCCGCTAAAACATCGTCCCTAATTAATCTCCACGGCCCCTCCCGTCTACGAAGGCGCTTCCCCGTTCAAGAGGGAGAGAGCAGCTAATATGGATGAGCGGTGACAATGGCCATCCCGTTTCGATGCAGTTTGCCACTCTCGAGGTTGGAATCTGCCGAATTCAACCGCGTGGCTGCCGATCCGAAGAAAAACTTGGCCGTCGTTTAACACCGTCCACTCTCTGGCGGATGGCGGTGCTCGATACGAAGGAAGGATCTCCTAATGGGAATTTGCGAGACGAGCGAAACGTACGAGACGTACTTAACGTCTCACTTCGATGTACTTTCCAGCAGTGGTACCGTGTTCCTTGAACAGAGTGCCGGTGACACTTCGCCACTTCTACTTCTCGTGGAGCCATGCCCGATGTAGCAGGCGATTAATTGCGATAATTAACCTTCTTCCTCGAATCCGGCTATACCAAGCGACCAACAGTTTTGCCCGCCCGCCGTTCCGATTTATGGTGATTTCTCGAGTTTCACTTGGAAGCGAGTCTCTTCGCGGAAGGCGCCTTAACATGGAAATCGAGGAATACGGAGTCATTGATTGCCGGAAAAAGCGACGATCATCCTGTCGATCAGAAGCGGCAGGTGATTTGTGGCCGGAGGGCCGGCACGAATGAAAAGAAATTACGCGCTCGTCAGGGGAGATAAAACGTGACACGGAGTCGCGTGATCGGGCAAAATCGTGCAGGAAGGACATGTACGCGCGACAGATCGCCGAGCGAGCGAGGCGCAGGGTCCTCGAAGGATCAGAGGATCGCTTCTAAGGGTTCCGAGGGGCAGCGTGAAACGCGAGCGAGCACGTCGAAGCACGAGAGCGTTCTTAAAGGGGGTCGCCGCGCGGCGATCACAGTAAAAAGACTGCCACGAACTTCGGGCTCCAGTTCCTTTTTAAGTCTCGCTAAGCTAGCGCCGCTCGTTTCTGGTATCCCGTGCCTCCAATTCCCGGGAGTCAATCAACCGAGGAGTCAGCAAGCACCGGCTGCTGTTGGTGGTGATGCTGCTGCTGCTGCTACTTGAAGATGGACAGAGAGAATCCCTCTCTCTCTCCTTTTATCCCATACATACAGATAGGAGGAGAGGAGGTATACACCGAGGGAAGGAGCCATGCCACGGCGGACGTGCGATGCGCTCTCAGGAGAAAGGGAATCGCGCCACTTATTCTCTTTACATTCCCCTTAACAAATTTCCGACGGCAAAAACTCGTTATGCCCGTTCGGAGCTCGACGCCTCCGTTCCATTCCCCCGAACGGATTCTCTCTCCTTCTCCGGCTAGCCACTACCCCCGCCTTCCACGAGGACTTCGAAATTCTTCGGTAATTGACAGCGCAATCCGGCTAATTTCATTTCTCTGCCCTGCAAATGGTACCCGGCTCATCAGCAAGAAGTCGGCGTTACAAGGAATTAAGGAAGTTTATCGACCATCACTGAGACTCGATACAGGTCATTGGGCATGCTTTATGGTGGCTGTCGATGCGAATCTGTTGAAGGTATTTTTCGGACGATACAGGTTGAGGACCTTTGAGGTAACGACCAAGGAAGAAAAGTTGTTGCCTATGTGGGTGGTAGCGCAGGAGTGCATGCCGTAGGGAAGAAATGCAGGAGAGACTAATACGCGTAATTAATGCGATCTAGGCACTCTGTGCTCGCCAGACCATGACAAGTGACAAGGACTCTATAAGTGGCGTCCCTGGTATTGCTGCTTCATTACCCTACCTGGTAACAGCCGAGAGTCTATTTTTCAAGCTCACCGAGAACGCGATCACGCGAAATCCTAGCACGTATATCGATGCAATAAGAGTAGAGAGCGGCACGCATAGTAGTGAAATGTTTCTCTACATAACAACTTTCTCATCAATCATCCAACAGCGCCGGTGAATATTGGATCCTTTGCCTTCCACTTTGAAGTTCTATTTCGATACGTGGATGCTACAAATCTCATCATGGCACCTATTCTTAAAATTAATATCTAATAAAATGTTACAAACAGATTTACAAAAGGAGTGTAAATTTCTTATATATAAATCATGGATTGGTACTTGGCTGGCTCGCTTGTACAGCAAGATGTTGGGTGGATGAGTAGAATGAGGCGGGAGCAGACAGACAGACAGGGGCAAGGCTGAACTGGGACAGAAACTAGGTCGACTTTTTTAAGGGCCGGGAGCTTGACCGAGTGAGCTCAGGACAGATATGATGTGTGCGGATGTGCTGGCAGAGAGCAGGGTGCCAATGAGAGAGCAGTTAATTGCTGTTCTATGAATTTGACGGGGATTACGACGAAACGACGGGGATCGGATTGCGGCCTCGCTTGCTTCTTGCTCTCGAAGCTTGCCCCGACCAGACCGGAGGAACCGGCGAGGAACTCCCGCCGGATCTCGGCGAGGAATTTTAATTATAAATTAGTTGATTAACTCAGTAGGGTTTTTGCTTCTGGCGACAGTGTCCTCGGACGCTCGACCGGCATATATACATTTTGCACTGGTGTGCGATCCTCACCGAGAACCGACCTGGACAGGGGTTCTCCAATATTTCCAGATCATTTTAACCTACCCAATCTATAAGTATATAAAGAATAACAATTATATGTTTCAAGAGTAATATTTAAGAATGAATAATTAACCAATCGTTAAATCTGGGTTTTCAAATGTTCCCAGAAAGTAATGACGCGAACTAGTGATAGTACTAAGAGGAATGAGAGGAAAGCTTCAAGAGTGGCTATTCGATGGCATTAAAGACATCAGGCTTACCTCGCATAGCAGGTGGAGGTACCTGCGTGCACGTAATTCCTGCGCATTCCGGTGCTCGCACAGGTACGTGCACTCGTTACTCGATTGGCATGCTCCCCTCGGCTCGCGAATGGCTTTTCGCGTGCAATCAGCCCTCGCAAACAGACGCCGGGATGAACAATCGCGCTGGCAAAATCAAAGGACGAGAGAGCCTTGATGAGACGAGACGACGCGAACTCGTCTCTGCTCGTGTAGCTGACGAAGCTATCGGGGATCGCCGAGGACGCTCAAGAATGTAGACCGACCGGCGTTGAGAACCTACGACGGACGGAACGTAGATACCAACATCCGTGGGGGCCAGCAAACAGGAGAAACACAATGGCTGCGAGGATGCGACTGCGTCGATGTCCTCTGCCGGCCTCGTTGGCACGCACAGCACGCGGCCGCACGTTTTGTTTCATATTAAATAAAATTTTCAACGATTCTCTGGTCCACCCTACTTGAGGAACAACGGTTTGCGAAGCCGAGAACTGCCGATGATAACCGAATACAAAGGTAGAATGCAATTTTAACTTCATGTAGTTCAAGCCAACTCCTTTTCAATCTGGCAATCTTCCAGCATCCAGAAACTTTCTAGAAAATTTCCCCATCGCTCTCAGTAGAATGAACTTTAGATTTCCGAGTGGAGAATGCAGCAGATTGGAAAATGATTAGAATTCGTTGAAAACCAATTTGAGGAGCGTAGGAGGGAGTGTGTGGGTTAGAGAGCCAGAAGAAGAGGACAGTTCTGAGACGAATGGAATCACAAATTAGGGAGGAGGTCTTCGCGGGTCAAGAGATGTCCTACGCTACTCTTGGCTCTTAGCCGTACAGCTCGCATACCGGGCGAACCGAGCGACGCCGACGTCGTCGCAGCCGCAGCCACCACCGCACAGCCACCTTCCAACAAAAACTACAAAACTGTGACCCGACTTGGGGCCCCGGTCCTGCCGTTCGCCTCGAAACCGCCATACTTTTTGCCCGCACTCCGAATACGACAGGGAACCGTGTCCGGCGCGAACGGCAGCAGAATCTAAAATATGCAACACGCTCCCGACACTATTCTCTAGCCCGGTATTCCCGTCACCCCCTTAACACAGCAGGGTCTCCACTCATAAAAATTTCATGCTGAGAAAAATGAAAAATTAAAGATCGAATTCAGACGGGACAGCTTTCTAGCTCCCCTTTATCCCATTGGACCAACTAGTCCTCGGTAATGATTCAAAATATCTGCCGAACAAAAGTGCCGAGTTATTCTTGGAAAAGATAGAGAGTCTCGATCGATGACGTATTAAAGGTGCGCAAATATAGTTGGGTGCAATGAGACCGGTGAAAGAATGCCCTTTCTTGTAAGAGGAAATCAGGACTTCACGGAAAACGCTCGGCGCAGGACAATCGCGACAATGAAGCCCGACATTCTTTCGCCGGCTTCCGCGAACACGGCACGCGGTAAATAAGAAATCAATTACGTTGGTGCTAGTGCGAAAATACCAAGGTGATCACCGGTGGTGCGCTCGCGCGCGCGCATACTCCGAATTTACACGCAATTAATCCCAATTCCGTAGCCGAAGGAATCGCGCGCGGCAAGTACTCGGCTCTAGGGCGCGCACGATAGCCGCACGTTTTACTTGCATTCCGCGCGCGACTACTTGCGCTAGCCGCTCTTACCACGCTGGAATCCGTGTGGATACACACTCGCGAACAACGGGAGGAGCGCTCGCACCATGGAAAACTTCACGACGGAGATCCACCAGTCGAGCAACCAGTTTCTTCTGCTTGCTACTATTTCCCATGTTCCAAGTACGCCGCTGGGAACGAACATGGTAGAACGTCTGACTGACACTGACCGAATCTACTGAATTCTAGTCTTACCACGTTTGCTTAATCGTTCTAATTAAACGTCTACATTATTGAATTACAATTCGGATATAGAAAGACGATGGTTATAGAGTTTTAAAAAGATAGACGATGTTCTGCGGGATGAAGAGAGCGATCTTATAAGAGTATGTCTATCCCGCTGTTGTCCTAACTAGTGTACCCCTACGCCCACATCATGGCCATCCACCTTGATGGTGGCCATACCATTACATGTCTTTTGATCGCTGGCCGTTATCCCATGCTATTTTCTATGGGTACTTGCATAGCCAGTTTGTCAGTGCCGGTTGGAAGGGATCTTTAGGGCAGAAGGCGATCGGCAGGACTACATCGTTCACGATCGGTACTCCATATCAGCGATGCACTAGCCAGGCGAATGACGAGCGCTGTGCCACCGCCTCGGATGTTCTGTAAGAGGACACCAGGGCGATTTCACACGCGCATGCAAATCCCCTCTAGTATCGAGTTATGCCGGCTATCCTGGCAAGGTAAGAGTAAAGGATCCTCGGTGACTCTAGCGCGAGCGAGAGAGAGTCGATAAAAGAATCGCCGACAGCGCCTTGCTCTATGCTTGGATAGATATTATCCGGTATAACCGTGGGAAACGCCGCTTTTCCCGGTGACTCTGATACGCCCGGAGAAGGTCCACTCATGCGGTCATAGCCGGTACGGTTCTCGGCGCCGAGAATTCAAGCAGATCCTTTGACCGATACCGATCCAGTTAATTCGCTCCGGCCGTCACTCCACTGGTCGGTGTCGATTACCTCGAATTCAGCTAATCGGATCGATTTCGCGTCCGCGCAGTTTGACCTCGTGGGAGTCTCGCGTTCCATCGTGAAAACCATCAAGGTACACGCGTGTCCTCGCCGGTGGGAATGCGTCCGCGAGGATTTTTCACTTGAAGAAGTTGAGGAAGAAGAGAGGAAGATGAAGCAGAAGAAGAAGAAGGAGAAGAAGAAGAAGAAGAAGAAGAAGAAGAAGAGTAGCGCGGCATGTGGCTTCGATCGTTGGTCCCGGCGTCAGTGAGATCGGCCTGACGATAGTGGTACGGATGAGAGTAGAGTCAGAAGAATAAGAAGAAGGCCGGTCCTCCCGCGATCCTGCCGATCCGTAGGATCCTTAAGAGGATGCCCGCTAAGAGGACGAAACGGAGGAGAGACGGGTTATCATTAAGTGAAATGCCGTGTCCACTATCTCTCGCCTCTCATGCGCCACAGAGAGAGTCTTGGACTCCCCCGAGGTCCGGGCCTTCTTTCCTCCGTTCCTGGATATCGTCCTCCCGCCAGGATTATCCGTCGAGCGGCGGACGAAGGAGCGCGCGCGCGCGCCAGGCCCACCGAGGTTATTAATAAGACCAGCACTATCTAACGCAATTAGACGTAAAGCCTCGGCTCTTGTTACGTACGTACCAGTGCGCTACGTGAGAAGATATCGCGCGAGAGGGAACGCGAGTGCTCTTCGTTCGCCTCGCGGCACTATATCCGCGCTACGACCTCCTCTGCTTCTTCTCGCTCGCTTACTCGCTCACTCGCTCGTTCACTTTTTTCCTTTTACCTCGAGAGCGCGTGCTATTTACGCACAATGCGCCTTATTTATGATCCCGACACGTCGCACGCGGCATTAAAGCTTTTTGTTCGCCTCTTTATCGCGCTCAATTTTTCCCTTATCCACCGAGCACCGCCTCGTTACTCTCGCTGACCGCCACCACGAGCTTTCGCACCTCTCGCACGTGGGTAGGACCGGTAAACTGTGCCAGCACGCCAACCACAATTCTGGATTGATATTCTCCTACAGAAGCAAACGGACCGACCAGCTAATACTATCGAGTTCTTGGATTGGTAATGAGACGGATACACATACTTTGTAATATGATTAAAAGAATTAAAAGAGCCCTTATCAATCTACCAAAAGATTTGTTTGGAATCCTAGAGGATTGACCTAGAAATCCCTGTATTCCAGGACACACCAGAGGCTAGAAATATCTAGTTTTAGGTTGAGGGAAAAAATTGCAAGAGTACCGGAGCCTTGTCCCGCGATCAAGATAACAAGCGATCCGAGCGCAATCATCGCTGCCCGCGTCATCGAGCAGATACGATCTCGCGACTCCGAGGAGCCACTAGCACTCGACCTTGTCAGCAGCCACCACTGCTACATACCTGCTAGTACGTATTCTTCTACTAGCAAGCCTTAGCAATTAACGTACGATACGAATTCGCAAGCCAGCCAGTTCAAGCGGTGGTTAAACAAAGTAGAGAAAACTAATCGGCCATGCTAAATCTTAGTCTTGAACGCTCTAAGAGGCTATCTCACTCTCACGGTGAAGCCGTCCGGGAAAAACGAGTCGGACAGCGGCACAGGAGATGTTAATTAAATATGATGGTAACAAGCACAGCTGCTCGTTGTGATAAGCGAGACTCGAAGGAAAGATTTATCGATCCTCTAATCATGAATTACCAACTGGATTCGCTCTCTCGTTGGGCTGCGCCGTGCTCGTGAACGGGAAAACGGAGCAACGGGGAAGCGATTTGGATGACTAAAACGTTTCGCTTCGCGGGATATCATTCATGCATGAGTTCCAAAGATAGAGCGAACGAGCTCCATTCTAACCCGGATCTAATTGATACGAGACATTCGATATCTGATTACTCGCCGCTCAATCGGAATACTCTACGTGAAGAGGACCATTCAATCGAGAAAGCTTGTCTCTACTCGAGGATATGAATATCAGATTCACTCAGCTGTGAATGCGGAACGCAAAAATCAAGGCTCCTCCTCTCATTCACATCAGAGATGCTAAATATTCATCGGAGTTCTCGCGAGAAGCATTCGTTTCTACTCGTATATATATATATATATCAATAATGCTGCTCGCATGTTTGTCGTGCAGCGGTATGCGGGTGAAGCGATATTGCATATCGAAATACCAGAAGGCCAGCTGACTTCCCAACTGTTCGATATCAAAGAAGGCGACGGAGATGGAGTTCGAAAAAGGTAAGAAAAGGACGAAATAGGAGAAAACGTTTTCCTCTACGTTGTTATAGGATGTTGTAAATAAAGAGCTAGCAATCGAAGGCGTTAACCAATAAACGCGCAGATATTTACGTAACGTCTGACATCTGCCAAGCCAATCATACGTGCTTCGGTGTCCATATTGATTAAGGCGTGCGCGCGTGGTGTACTCTATCTGCAATGCTATAGCGAACGTACAAAGCTACTTTGCTCTCACCTGCGCTTACTTAACAGGCTCGATGTACCATTAGCCGGGCGCGCAGCCGCCTCGTCGTGACGAATGCGTTATCCCCCGGAATAAATTTACCCAAGGAAAAAGTCTCCCGTATTATTCTGATAAACGGAAGGGACGCGCGCGGCTCGCTTCAGAAATAGCCGGGATATATGTACATGCCCGGTGCAAACCGATGGTAGAACTCTTGATTCGAAGGGTGGTAGAAGGGACGAGATATCGGAAACGGGAGTACGAACTTGCGCGGGATGATTTCTCGGGCGGTGGTGAGCCAATAGGAATGCGGACGACTCTTGCTTTCCTTATCGCGTTCCCTCGTTATTCGGCGAGTTTCTTTGCGCGGTCGCTTCCTTGGGTGAACGGGTAATCAGAAGGTGGGTAGGCAGGTAAGCAAGCAAGCAAGCGAGTCTTGGTATACATGTGCGATCGTTATAGCCACGTAGCAGACGCGACCTAATTTGTCGTTGGAGGATGGTTAATTGGAGACAAAAGCCGAGCATGGACGAAGCGACTCCTTCACCTTCGCTCGTGTCCACTCTCTTCCTCTATCTCTTGCTTCGAATCTTTCTTCTCGTTGAGTGCGCCGAAGCGATGCTTCTTCGCGTACGTGCTCCACTCTTGCCGGGTTGAAGTCGATCTTACAGAGAGTGCGAGGGTATCGGTCGGCCTCTTCCACGTTCGGGCGCTCTCATCAGGCCAAGTATGAAACGCACCGCCTCTCTCGTAATCCTGGAGACTGCTGCTTTTTGCCGGTGTCACCTGTCGCTCGGACAGCCGCCCTCGATCCTTTATTCCGATCATCGGCCCCGATCCCCTGTCATATTTCTTGCCGGACGCTCTGCAGGACGGTCCAATTTAGCGGGCGCACTCTCCCCCATCTGTACGCATGCGTCCGCTAAGAATAAGCCCCCTTTGCCATTGCCGTCCCCCTATTACAACCACCCACTCGGAAAACATTACTTTCGCGACTCTAAAATCTACTATCTCATCATAAACTCGTAATAATGCGTCTGCCACCTGTTAAACGATCTAAAACCCAACAAGCGAGTCTAACCGTTCAGCATAGACAGCTCGTACCAATCACGGGCATACTTAATGTTGGAGTGTGAGCAAAGATAAATCGGAAATCCCATCCCAGATCCTCCGGCGAGTAGTGGCGGATACCAAAAGCGTGAGAGTGAGCGAGGGGAAGGTGGAGACGAACGATCGGAGAAGGTGGAAAGGGTAGGACGGAGACGTGGAGAGGACACGTGGTGCTCCAGCGGGTGTGGCAACATATAATTACAGTAATTAGCCGACAAGTAATTAATTAGGATCGCACGTCGTTTGTTATTTCTGTTGGCAGCGAGCGAGTAGGTTACATATGTCTGCGGACGCGATTCGGTGTATGTATGTGCCTGCAACTCGCACTGACCGTTCCTGTAGCCCTGTGGGATACATGTAACTACTGTATCATGTGTCCCTATACGAGCGGTGCGCGCTCCCGCGGCCACTCAAGGGGTTACGTCTTGATCCCAATTAACGGGCGATTTTTTGCCAACGATCCTGGGAGCAAGGCCACCGCATCCCCCCACGGTTCTGGACCAACTCATGGGAGGCAACGATCCTGCAAATTGTTCGGAGGATCGATCGATAGCCGTGTGCTCGAATCACCGGATCGATTGCCGCATTGGGTGGTACTCAGAGATCGATATTCGTTTATGGTGCTCCGTTACAGGAATAGCTGCCTTGACTCGTCCATTTCCCAGCCGCGTGAGATTGATCTTCCTCGGGTCAAGCAAATACATCCCTCCTTGCGACTACCATTTACAGTAATACTCTGCGATTAGGAACTCCTCGCCTTCCCGTATAATTCATAGATCGAGATCAAGCCCGATCGAAAGCTTTTCTCTTTTTATACGATCCCGCTAAGCCTGGCTATTTTTGCCAGTCGAATTGGAATCGGTCCTGGTAAAAGAGAGAGGCGGGTACAGGACGGTTGGAAAAAGTGAGGGACTTCGTCGGAGAGTGGCCGAAAGAAGAAGCAGCGTAGCTCGAAATAACTTGATCAGCTGAGGGGCAAGCTTCCCACGAAAATAGCCGGCCCTCGCGGCACAAATATCTCGTTCGGCTGAATATCGCTTTCACGGAAGCGTGTGCATCGAGCGATCAGGGAATTGGATTACCCGGCGAATTGACTCTTAGTGTCGAACACGGAAGACTGGCTGTGTTACGCATTTGCCAAACATTTCGCTGTTCCCCCGCTTCCCTGGCTGCCCTGATTGGCCGTAGCCACCCCTTAGTACCCGACAGGGTGCGTGGGGTAGTCCTCGCATACATCCGAGGGACACGGCTGGTTTCACCGGCAATAAACATAATGGTGCGCGCGCCAATGTAGTTAATTAAGTGGATTTTCAATCAAGATTCAATCAGTCTCGTTGTAAATGTAAATGCAGTGAAGCTGCTCACTCTCTCGCTCCTCAGGAATATCCTATCTCTCTCCCTTCCCTCTCTAGTCTTGTCCGCCTTGTTCGCTTGACCGCACGACGCACGAGATTCGACAGCTCGACACTTTCGACTGCGGAACTCGACCGCCTCTTCTCCACCTATGCCAACAGTCAACATGCCAAGCTTCGATGATATTTTACCCTGATAATAAACTCCCAATCGTTATACTGTCTCTTCGCGCTCCAAATTCTTCGAGGTTTATGAAAAACTAGAGAGTTGCGAGAGCAGACGAAAACGTGCGAACGTCGGCATTGTCCGAAGCGAGGACGAGATGTGATCGGGCGCGTATGTCAGAGATCCAAAACAATGAATGCTACTAGACACCGCACGACACTGGCAGCCAGCCACACCTTTACGTCTCATTGCGCGGACGTGTAACGACGGCATCAAACGGTACGCAGCTTGAATAACGACGAAACGTACGCCAAGCAGCAGCCTCGAGCGTTCCCGGGGAATAGGACGCGCCTGGAATTTCCACTCTCTTTACATTTTTACAGACGCCCTCCATCACCCTCTTATCCATCGCCATCTCCCACAAGTTCTCTCGCTCGCTCCAACAAAACTCCGGTCAAGTGATATCAGCCGGAGAAACTTTCATAAAGGAATCCGCCAGCAATTGCTGTGTGTGCTTCGACGCACGATATTAAGAAGGAATTCTTCTGAGAAATATACTTCTGTAGTTCTATCATCGTGAAGAGAATGATTATTTAATCATCAAGCAGTAACAATACTAGATTTGTTTACTCGAATTACAAAATATAGACACGAAAAATTGTGAGATGTATGAAGAATAAACATACGATTTATCTACGAAATTCTGCCTCCACCTTCTCCGACGGTTAATTCTTCGCTCCATTTTTCACAAGCGATAAGCACATTGCGAGAGGGGTTGCGGCTCGTTGTGGATACTTGATCGGATAAAAAGGAAGGTGGTAGGGCGCGAACGAGGCTGAGATAGCGTAAGATACAATTTATCAACGGGTGGGACACGCGTGTACCGACAACAATACGCACGCACTTCGACTTCTCCTACATGGCTTGGTGTGCGCGCGCATAGTATGTACATGGCGTTGGTATCGTAATACCATAATTCGCCCGACGTAAAAAGGGTACTCGATCGTCCTTGCGCTTGGAGGACTCGCACAGCTCTGTTTCTCTGGTCTCGCGTCCCGCAATTGCATGATCGGAGGGCGGCCGACTATGGGACGGATATGCAAATGTCGTGGCAAGCACGACTGGGGGTCCGCCACGTCGAGACAAAGTCACAGCGGGGCTGCTTCTCTTCCTTCGTTGATCCTCCCGGCCGCCGCGCCTCCTCGGCGCGGCTCAAATGAAATTTTCCACGACATTGCCCTCCAATGCGATTAAAGCCCATAGACTGTGGCCTGATACTCCACGGAAACGGATGGAGAAAGTATACCGTCTTCCTTCGACTGTTTCTCCTTCTCTCTCGCCACTCTACTTTCCACTTCCTATCGTCGATCCGCCGAAATCGAATTGAAACTTATAGCGATGCGAGTGCGACCCTCCTGTGGCAGACATACGTGATTCATCGCTGGCTAAACGGGAAACTCGCTTCTAATGCGTTCTAGATGTATCGATTCGACCACTTCGAGACTGATAGCTTTACTACCCCATCGGATGCTTGGAACCTTGGACTCAGGTCTGATCGACTTTCGAAAAAGTATGTACTACTGTATGTTAAGTATAATAATATCGTCACCGATTGCCAGGAAGGTTCTGGAGGAAGTGCTGTGTTCTTTTGCCACAGTCGGTTTGCCCGGAAAGCATATAGCTTTCCCCACCCTGTGACCAGATCCCTTTTGCAGTCGGTGATGAAAGACAATCTATCGGAGTCCTTTAATTCCGAGTCGCCACAGAATCAAAGTGCATCTGCGGCGAGTGATCGCCTTACATTGTCTTTCTTATAAGTGGTCGTCGATGCCGTTTTCTTATAAAACTGAAGAGACGACCTCACCGCCTCGGCATCCTAACTCATCAAAGTCCCGAATAGCTCGTCACCACGCATAAGGTGGTTCTAATAATTGTACTAACGCTGACATATATATCGAAGAAATCATCTTCGAGTTCACTTTCTGAGAGATGAAATCAAAAGATGCTTATACATTGATAGTTAAGGACGAATGTTAGTGAAATTGGAAGGAAGTGAGCGAGATATTGGTAAGTGGGGGTGGTAGTGGAGGCGTCGGTATCGTGGGTGCAAGGGCATCTGGAGGTAAGCGCCGCGATAGATACAGGATCGCACATGTGGATAGAGTGGCTCTCTCACGGCAGTGGTTCCAGTGTTCAACCAGCGGGCAATATACGCATCATATATCACCTGGCTGTAGCTAATGCCCGGCGAAGGTGTGCGTGAGGCTATCTGCGCGCCATAAAACACTCGCGCTCTCCGCTCCAGGAGGGGTTGCTAGGAAGGCTCGCAAGCGCGCGCGCGCGTTCGCTCGCTCGGTGGCGAGTGTCACCACAGGTGCGGACATTCTCATCATAAATACAGCAGCTCCGCTACAACCGTAAACCGTCTGGTGAACCTAATTGGGGCGTGGCTGCGGTTACACCTTCGAGACTTCGCCTTGCCGGCCGCCACATCGTCTTTCGCACCTTCCCTTCTCACCCTGACTATGCTCACCGAGACTCACCACCGCCGACGCCGACGACGCCGACGACGACGCCACCGTGTCCACCTCCGCACTCCTCCATTCCATCCACTCGGCTCGTTCTTGCTTCTTCATTAGACTATCGCACGCACGTGCCTGCATCCGCGAAATCGGCGCAAGTGCTAACGAACCGAGTGGCTGCTCGCAATTCGCGATGGGTATCGCCTACTTTCTCCTTTGCTCCGAGCCAATGATTCCCTCCCTCTTCCTCTGGATCGAGTGGCTAATAGCCGCGATGAATATTTTATTGGCAGAACGCCTTTCTTACACTGCGAGCCAGCTGCACTCGCTGCGAAAGGCTTGGTACGAAGATCCTCTGAGAGAGAGAGAGAGAGAGAGAGAGAGAGAGAGAGAGAGAGAGAGAGAGAGAGAGAGAAGAGAGAGAAGAGAAAAAGTGAGAGGGAAAAAGGCACTTGGAGACAGTGTCCAGAGAAAACATAAAAAGGAATGATATCGATTGATCCGAAGGGACAGGGCCTTCCAAGTGGCCCGTTCTGCAAGAGGATGATGACCGTACACCGCCAGACGAAGAACTGGAACTCGTCCTCGTTCGCGTGGGTGGGTGCGACAAGAGATCGCCGGAGATACAACCGTGGAAAACAACTGGAAGAGCCTCAATTTACGCTCCAATCAACCCTCCTCTTACAACGTCCTCCTGATATAATTGAGAGTTCCCTTCGCCACGTTACTAATTATATTGCTCGTAAATTTAAGTAATCGTGACTGGCTATCCTCCTTTTGATACGATATTCGAATGAAATAAATAGAAGCAACTTTCACTAGGAAAAAAAAAAAAGAGAGAACGATTCAATCTATCCTGTACAGCTTGTGATAGAAGGTGTTGGCGGGAATGGTTTGCGTGTGCGTGTTGAATGCAGGGGTGGATGAGAATGGAAGCGATGGGTTAAAAGGTGGGCAGGCTTCGACTCGGCCCCCGTTTAACCACCTCGAAAATCATTTCGCGCCCACTCCGATGCTTTTCTCCTCTCGTTTTCTGTTCCTGGGCTTCCCGCTCACCCTCCGGCTCTCTCTGTCTCTCTCTCTCTCTCTTTATTTCGTACGAATTTATAGCAGAGCGTGCACCCACCGGACCAGGGAGCTTAACTGTCCGTCGGCATGAACCTGCGAGCGATAACGAGCACCAGCAGCACCGCCGCTACGATCTTCTCCTCTCCTGGGCTCTTCTTGGCCAGGTGAACGTAACGGTAAGGAGACAGGTTACGTGTCATCTACACTGGCGTAAGCCGACGGATCTCGCACGATACTTTAATTTACCCATCTATCAAAATCGAGTCCAACATCAATAAAACTGCTCGAGCTTAATTAATCATGATAATGTTCCGTAAAACGAAGTTTCGTTATTAAAACAATTCGGTGTCAAATTAGATGATATTAGATAAAGTGCTGGACCAGTTCGAAGATTGTATAGGCTTACGCTACTGGCTACTGGTCCATGTCGGCGGGGACGAAAATTATTCGCGCGACAGTAAGCCTCGTACATACGTATGTAGCTGCTCGTCCACCGGGAACCCTTAATTATTATCCTCGTTCGAGGAGCACACGGCAGAGGATGTCGGACGAGATAACCGGCGACGTCTCCTCGTACTCCTGGGACACCCTTTATGGGACTTCCGTGTCGTCGAGAATACCTTGGCCCCCCGTCTGCCGAAAGGTGAAACGTGTAGGACGATGAAACTCCAAATTGTACAAAACCATATATTGAAGAAAAATACGAAACTGTAAGTGCGATATGAATTTTTTGAGGATATCGACTTTTGAGGAAGAAAGAAAGATTCGCAAACTTATATGAGATGGCTCAATGTGCGAAGTAATATTCACTCGAGGAACCAACAAAGCAGTGACCGCTGGAAAGTCTTCCTCGTCACGAGTATCTCGAGGATCGTGTATACACGGACGGCCAGCGAAAGAAGTCACGATTCCCCTTCTCCTCTGACTACGAAACACACAAAGATGCGGGCACGAGACCGTGTATGAAGAGCACTTGGCATGCCAGCTACTCTCGGCTTAGGATAACGCAAGGAATACTCGCTCCGTCGCTCGCACGAGTGTTGCTTCGTTTGTTGCTCGAGCCTGTTTGAACATATTTGCCGAGCTCTCCAGCCAACGGGATCTACACGCGCGATTGGCTCGAGCCTTTTCACCGCCCGATCCTACTACCTTCAATTTCTTAGTTGTCCCTGTTAGAAAATCAGAAATAGGCATTCGAATGCGCGTTTAGGCTTCGTGAAGGTTGTGTACGAGACATCTTCCCTTCAGGGAAAAACCAGGGTGTCATAAACCCCCAAATTTGGCCACGCTGGCACAGTTAACCTGATTGGACTGTGGACTAACTTGAGCCACGACATCATTGTACGATCTTCGGATCTTCTACATTTATTTACGAGCACCCACACTAACTCAAGACGCTGCACTCCTACAGAACTACACTTTAAACGTGCGAATTAAGTAAACTATGTACTAGTATAATTTTGGAGTAGAGTTCTCCTTACGTTTTATTTTGTACGCTTGCTACTGAATTGGCGCCAGTAGACGCGGGTGTTCGCGTCGATCTCTCTGTAAATATGCCGGTGCAAACATTTTGAGCAAACGATCATCCTCGAGGATCTCCCGGCTGGAAGCTATTACAGTGTGAGGTGGGATCGATAAGCAGACGTCGCTTTGCCTTTTTATCACTGGAGAGACCGCGGTGAGTCCGAGGACTGGCCAGGACACGTCCGGCGAGCGGTGTTATCCTCTCCGTCCACCTCGGGTTACACACCACATCACATCAGACCACACCACTTTAAGGGAGGTGTGGTGCATTTACGAAGAAACTATCAGCCTCCCGCGTGTCCTTGCACTCGTAGGTGTGTGTATGGAGAAAGGGCTGAAGGCGAGCGAAGAAGCCGACGGAGTAAGAAGGACGCGCGAGGGAAAGGACGAAGGTGACACGAGACAACGTCGAGAGGAAGATAGGAGGGAAGGAGCGGGGCTAACAGAGCAAACACGGAGCCAGTTAACCGGTCAAATATTTGTACCTAGTCGGATCCCAGGGCGTTATCTCGAACACGCACCGGCTGCCAGGAAGAGGCGAAAGAACGAGAGGGAGGAACAGGTTGATTCACCCTGGCAAGGCGAGCCCTATTAATGAAAGGCCTTCTTTCACCGCCGACCAACGGAGACAATAAAACCACCTCGATACATCCTCTCTCCTTCTTTCTCTCTGCGCTCTATCTTTCACTCACCACCAATTCCCTTACTCGAATCTGCTTTCTACTTTTCCTTCGCCCGGCCGCACAGCCAGGACAATTTCCTGTTGGCGCTCGGCAACGCGATAATCTAATCTACGTTTACACCGGGGCTAAATGTTCGCGCGCGCGCGCGCGCACACACCAGAATAAAGACGGTGCTTGCTTGGAGCTACGTTGGGAAAAAAGGAGGCGTTGTTTTCGGGAGTGCGAACACCTAAGGACGCTCGCAATCTTCGAGCACTTTCCGTGAGAATGACTATGCAGGCCTGAGTGAATCGAGATAAAGCAAATCGGAATGATGCTCTTCCACCTTGCATCGCTCCTTCAATTCTTCTTATTTCGCATTCACTTGAACGCTTCATTAAGCGAACATTTTACGTGGATGTACTTGTGATTATTCAATGATATTATACTTGAATTGCTCCATTTTTCGAAGACTTTCTGCACTAAAGAATCTAATATTTGGAAGAGCAATGAGATACTATCTGGAAATAGTACGAGTAATTTTATCCGACGTAGATCACAGAATGGGGACAGTTATTGGAGCCCTCAGAAGTCACGGGGAGTGAAGTTCTCTAATCGGCACTTCGATCACAAACACACGGAAGCCCTCCCGCTGAGCAAGAGAGAGAGAGAACGAGACTGGGAAGGATAAATCGGTGTTATTAGCGCGAGATTACGCGGGTTTGCGCTCAGATTGGCCCATGGAAGCTGGGGACGAAATCCAAAATCTATATATCCAGGCTATGCTTTGCTCGCCAGGGGGTGGCAAAACCACCGAGACTTTCGTTGTTTGGTCACCAGCTTCCCCATTCTTTTCTCTCTCACGCATTGCAACTAAGTCTAGACACGAACCGAGCAACATAGAGAAAGAGAGAGTTTGTATGTGTGTGAAAGAAGAGGGTAAAAGAGGGGTCAAAGGGAAAGCAACGAGAGAGAGAGAAAGAAAGAAAGGAAAAGCAGTAGGAGGCAGAGTCGGGGAATGTAAGAAGATTCCGACGCGTGCACATTGTTAGGGGAATCAGATTAGCCGGCAAGCCTGATGTATGTGCTCCTGTAGTAACGCACCGCCGCAAACTCATACCACACAGCTTTCTTACTCTCCTTCTTCCAAGACCTCTCTTTATTTCGCCGCACTCCACGCCACCAATGATGGAAGCTAATGCTCCGATAGCGCGCTACTAGCACTGTTCTTGGATTAAGATCGATCTCGCTCTAAGTAACTCCTAAGCACCGACCATCCCCCCAAGACTTTTTTTTCACTACAGCCATCACGCAATCACTCCCTGCTACTAAGCGCACAGATTCCACTGATCCCAAGGGATCCTCCGAACAATCCTACGAAAAATTACCGAATTCCACTGAGTATCGCTGATTCAGTTACCGATGTTAATCGAATTACTCCTGTGCCACGTGGATAGCCTAATTGCAAGAGGTGCTTTATCGAAGAAGTTAATTGAGAGAATCAATAACATCGGTGGTAAATAAGCTGGTTTATATTTTACGCAAAGAATGGATATTGAATTATTATTTCAGAAGTCAGGAAATATAATTACATCAGATCGACTGATTCGCGCGGTTAATCGAGGTAAGAATCTTTGCATAGATTTAAAGCATTGCAATGGGTCTTGTTCGTGGATGGTCGCCGGGGATGCTTGTAAATCGCTCGCTATTTACGCCACTCGGGCATCCAATTAAATTAACACGCAACTCGCAATTCCTTACGATCGGCGACGCTACACTCTCGACGCTCGTCCAAGGAGAAGAAGCCGGGTGGTGGAAGCCTACTGCGGTGAGATGCGCGTGTATGCGATAATTTATTATCTGACTTTCCATCGTTTACCGATGCGAGCGAGTGAGAAGGAGAAAGGGAGAAATGTCGTAGAGATGGAGACTGCAGCGTGAACGGAGGCTATGCAACGTCAAGCCAACAAGGATCTACGAGGCTCGCTTTAATTAGACTTCGTCCAAATCAAGTGAGACGTCAAGTCGCACGCGCGAACGAACCACGCTCTTAAGGATCTTTTGAGCAGCAACCACGATGCATAATGTCCAAGTTCGTCTCGAGTAACGAACCAGAGTACTCGGCATATCTCGGCAGTAGTCTAATAAACTCGAATTAAGGAAATCGCGACTCCTATGAAGCGGAGCGACTGGAAATCCGGCGAGACCAATTATCATCGGTGAGCTTTGAATAAATAAAGAAGGGATTGCAGTTTGTACTATTTCGTATTAACTAGTGTCATTGTCAAGTGAAATCATTCTGGAACTATAAATATATTCGTATGGACTTGTACAAAAACTGTGAGGATGAAAAAAAAGGGGGGGGGCAGACTTTAGGAAGCGGCTAAAATATGCTTGTATCGTTGGTAACGCATGCAGCTCGGCCCACACGCGGCCGAGGAGGTAGAAGGATAAGGCGAGATGAGCCAGGTGACGCGGGGAAACGTGGGAACAGATCGGCGATTTGCTCGAATGTGCCTCGATGTACACGGCGAGACCGGAACCCGGCGAACACGGGAGTTTCTTTAGTCTCTCTCTCTCTCTCTCTTCCTCTCTATTCCTCTCCCGCAGGATAATGTGTGGGTAGAATCAATTACGCGAAACAACGCGTCTTTTCACGAGGACGACACTAGGACACTATCGTTAACGTTTGAGCGCGAACACCCACCTCTATCCACACCACTGTTTTCCCTCGAGATCTCCGTAAATCTCAGCAAGATTTTGACGAAACGCATAATGATACTAACTGCATTATTCTACTGGGTGTACAGGGTGAGTCACTTGCCTTTTAAGGGGATGTAGGACAGTTAACCTTTACATTTTTATAAATTGTATAAATGTTGGTGTGACTAAACCAATGACTTGGTGAGCACAGTCATTTTACCTTTAATTAGTATACTTGTACAGAGTAATTTGAGGTAAAAACATTTAAAATCAAATAAACAATAAGGCAGTTATTAATTGTTAAACATTACAATATGAATTATGCATAATAGTACTCTGCGGATGATTTTTCCAAAACTATTGGTTCAAATGGGTTCCGCTTTTGCACAATTATTCACTGTACCACCTGTTACAGCGGGGACCACAGTTGTTATTATATTCAATCATTTAGTACATTTAGCATAACCAAATAGTTACAGAAAATAGAGTTTTATTGGTTAACAATATAAACAATTGGTTTTAACCAACTTCCACATGACTTATCTGCATGATTTTGGTCCCCGCCTTAGCTATGATCATAAAAAAGAACTCTGTAAAAACTGATCTTCACTGGACCAACCGTACCAAAGAAATCCTCTGCAGAGTACTATTATGCATAATTAATATAGTAATGTTTAACAATTAATAACTGCCTTATTGTTTATTTGATTTTAAATGTTTTTACCTCAAATTACTCTGTACAAGTATACTAATTAAAGGTAAAATGACTGTGCTCACCAAGTCATTGGTTTAGTCACACCAACATTTATACAATTTATAAAAATGTAAAGGTTAACTGTCCTGCACCCCCTTAATCATCCCCTTCGCACTCGAGTTCCAATTATTTCGATGATTGGTACAATTTGATATTATAAATAAATGTCAGTGCGTGGAAAAGACTCAGTAAATACTCCATTATATTAAAATTACTCAACACCGTATAATTATACCATTTTCAACGGCCTATATCCATCATTGGCGATTCAAGGGCAAGTGAATCACCCTGTACAATGGAAGAATGAGAGGAGTTTTAGTCACTCCCCTTTCAGTTTGATGATTCTAGACCGATGAATGACAACGTTCCCGGCCATTTGAACGATAGCCCAACATCCACGAAATATTGGCTTCTGAGAGAAATCGATAGGCGACGTGTTCCGAGGTATCAATTATTGCTGCCGATACATGTATATTTATCAGTGACATCGAAATCGTAGAGTGCCGCACTTGCCGGCGCCACCACCGCGCAATTACAACGAGTTCGAATGACTAATGTCTTTTTTATCTGCTTTCTCGCTTCTCTCCGCCCTCCCTGAATAACGCGCCGATGTCATTACGCGTCGTTAATGTATCGGCTCTCCGGTACAAGCGAAGCCACCCTCTAACCACCCTCGAAACTGTGATTTCGTATGCATCCGAACTCGCGGCTTTCAACTTGCTCGCCAGTTATCGGCTAATGAAATCAATGGATGAGCGTCCAAGTTAAATGCGATCAAGCCAACCCCAGCTCCGAGAGAGCTCGAGAGGGGTGTTACTTGAGAGGAAACGCGAGGGGGATCGAGTGCGTGATTCGACTTGCA
Organism: Ectemnius cavifrons; assembly: GCA_964023945.1. Classification (NCBI taxonomy): domain Eukaryota; kingdom Metazoa; phylum Arthropoda; class Insecta; order Hymenoptera; family Crabronidae; genus Ectemnius; species Ectemnius cavifrons. The sequence goes on along the minus strand of OZ030386.1, from coordinate 2,257,264 downwards.
TTTTAATTTCCGAACGTTGGGGGTTAGTCGGTACGATACAAACGAGAATCGTCGATAGCGAGGCCATTAAAATCTCGGCACGGAATTAGACATTTCAAAATTCTTATAATATTCATCAATGTACTCACGATCGAGTGACCAGGATTTTACATCGTACGAACTCCTGTTAGAATGATCGTTCTCGTACTTACCTAAAACAGAAAGACAAGTGGTACATGAGTGACAATGTCGAAGGTAGCTATTGACTGAAGGTACAAGTAGGAGGGTGCGATAGAAGTGCGTATCTCTTGGCAGTGCACGGTTAACGCGCCGGCTAATAGAGCAGCCGACTGTAAAATTCAATTCGTCGGGGGGATACGAGGAAAAGCCATCGAGGAGAGGCAGGACGAAGAAGAGTATCGCGTTATAGGCTTCTCCGGATGGCTGACAGCCACGTCGGATGGATGTGCGCGCCCTAGCTCTCAAGGCACCACCTCGAGTGGGTAGCATCCCGTTCCAGGGATGTTTCCAGCAAAACGAAGGTGTACCGTCTGGGCTATATCGGCTGTGTGTCACGTGCGTGTGAGAATCCCAGCGCTCCCACGTAGACGTGTGTGGGTGTTGGTACCCTCGCGGTAATGGTACTTGGTGGCAAGACTCTTTTGTGGCGCGAGAACGGTATTGTCTTTTTACGGCCTCCGCAGGCACCGGCGCGTCTCTCCCCGAGGAAGCCCGAGGGAGCCCGGCTCACCAAACTCCCCCTCATCCTCATCCTCATCCTCAGCCACCGTGCTCCTCGGAGTCCCCGCATTATCCGGGCGAGATCACCTTTTTACCGCTCGTTGCGACCTCGTCATTCCGCCCTTATCTCGAGACCCGTCGCGAGAAGGAAGAGGAAGAAGTCGAGCAGCCACGGAAGAGACGTCGCCGTCGCCTAGTGAAAACCCTGGCGACGTCTTCTCTCCAAGACTGCGTACCAAAAGAGACAGAGAGAGAGAGAAAGAGAGTGAGTGAAAGAGAGGGGGAAAAGGGACCTCCGGGAGCGTGACGAGCTCGTCAAATCCACTGGACGATTGAAAATTATACAGGGATCAACTTTACGATCTCGCACACTCTAACCCAGACGACGTGTATGTATGTGCACATCCCCTGCCCGTCATCTTCCTCGACCCTCCAGTGTGTCACTCTCGCGTTTTATGTGCTGACCTTTGAGTATTTCCTCTCGAACACCAATGCACCTCCCCTGTGAATTGGAGCACCAGTTGCAGTTGCCAGTGACTTGCAAATTGATAATCTTTTAGCTTTAATCGGAAGGAGGAACAATGTGTCAGAGGATTATGATTGTACGTAATTGTAACAGTGGCGCGCAAGTGATCGAGGCGTTTTATCGCCGACTGTGTACTTAAGACACGTGACGCCCAGTTAATTAATGTCTCGGGAGTATTGCCAACGGCGGGGAGACAGCATTACATGATAATCGTCCGACTTCGTAATTGGCTCTCTTCTATGCGCGCACGCGGTGGGACATATAAATTACAAATTACACGCCAGCAGCGAACCTGCTCGTAAACGTCGTCTTTTCGATGCCGAGGAATTCATGAGGCTGCCGGAATGCTGCGCGAGTGCAATGACGACGACGACGACGCGGCCAATGTGTCTTCTCTCGTTAGATACGCCTTCCAACTTCCCGCCACTTTGAATATGCGCAGCCTAATCATCAAGTTAGTGCAATCTGCGCGTGATTGCCCGATATCATGGAATTGCGGCACGACGAACTAAATTGAGCGGGCTGAGATATTAATTGTGAAAGTTACATGTCTACAGAGAATGAGAAGAGAAGAAGATGAAGAAGATCGGGAGAATTGGAGAGTGCAACGAACACCGATTGCCACAATTTACTTGTGTTTTTACTAGCACTGTTCGGAGGATATTACGAGCAGTTTGAGTATGAATCAAGCCGCGATACGGCTGTGCTTCCTTGGTGAAGGAGATAAACATTCTGAAAATCTCAAGTCGAGTGGGTTCAACACACCGGTACCCGGTCAAAGAATTGTAAACACACCGGGCTCAAAGGTATACTACCACTTGGAGTTTACGATACCGGCTTCTGGTCTTACGTCTTCTACCCACTGAATTTTAGGATTCCTTTACGAGACTAATGTGACCAACTTACATTATTTAAACGACGTATATTAACTCTAAAGGTTGAAAACGCATTCCGATGAAAAGTACCGAAATGCCCGAGCGGACAATAAAGGGGACTTGAGAGTTTAATGATGCTAGCTCGTTATCACGATTTTCAAGATCATTTTTCCTAGTCGCGTACGTACACGCTGAAGGTGTGAAAACGTCACGGGCAGAAGAGTTCGAGCACCTCTCTTGGTGTCCATTCCCTCTCCCTCTTTCGCTCTCGCTGGTCGTCCTTGCAGCCTGCCTGCTGTCGAGTTGACGCTCGGCGTCAATGCCGGCACGTGGTTCACGCGTGCATAAATAATTCACGCTGTCACGCGCACGAATCGCTCGAAGCTTCGCTCTCAATTAAGTGACCCGCATCTCGTACGTACTGCGAGCAAGCTAGTCGATGCACCCACGGCTACGTCCGAGAAATTAAACTGAGGAAACGTGACAGGAAAGCACCAGCGAAAAAATTGCGAGCAACGTTCCCAAGTATTCGATTACAGGGTTCAATGCTTGCACGAGATGAAACTAATCGCTACTAAATTGATTCTCTTGGATTTATCATTTTATTCAGGACCAACACTATAGACAAGATTTTAGCGTACAGATAGAACTTATATTATTTTCATTGTGCACTTACTGTTTTAAAACTTTATTTTCCAAGTGCTAGAATTAAGAGAGTACAAGGCTCAGGATGCATGGCAGCAGGCTTAATCAATTCGCACATTAAATCGAGCTCGGGTAGCAGAGATTTCTTTTCCAGGACGTAGGAGGAAAAGAGATCGGGTGACCGGTAGATGTAGACATCAGATTTCCATCTGGCCGCGGGGAAATACGGTGCTCTGCCAGGAAAGTTAATGCTTCCCAGGTAATGGCCTACCTATGTAAGTAAGCTCTTTCACCCTTTGCCCTCGTCGCCGTTGTACCCGTACCCGGTGCTCACCACCCACTCTTCTCCATTACAACGGAGCGGCCTACAGACTCCATACGTTACTACCGCAGACAGCCTCAAATTGCTTCATTAGCCGCGTGATATTTTATATAAATTGGAGACTAAATTACCGCGTGGCCGCTCTGCATCGGCGAAAAATTCCTAATTAAACCGGCTGAAACCGTGCCTCGGGTCCTTGCGCCCTTGAAAAAGATAGGACCCAACCACTAAGAATTAGAACGAAAGAGCTGCACTACCAGTTTACACTCATTTCTTAATAAACACGATAATGATTCAAGTTTTTCCAAGGCGTCGAAAATATTTCCAGATAGTATAACAGTAAATATCCCATCTAACGATAATAAAATTTTACACCAGCGAGTGCACCCTACCGAATTAAAAATTCCGCTCAGTGTAAGTGGAAGCAGAGCTCCAGCGTGAGGGGGGGCTTGTAACTAAGGCTATTTCTTCCTGGCAGGGCGTTTTACTTAATTTCCTTCGCGAGCGGACTTATTATTATCTCGAGTAGTCTTTCTTCCTCGCAGGACGATTTTTTTTCCCCGGCTGCTGGTGCCACCCTCGATGGGGTGACAGAAACGTTAAGACAAAAGAGTGAGCGAACCACCCCCAGGAGTCGGGTGCTTCGGAGGAAAAGAGATCGTCCCACGGACGATCTAGCGCAGTGGCCGAGTTCACGGGGTGGAAACGGCGGACGAAATGAATTGGCAACTTTTAATTAAGATGGTATCGTTCTCGCTTTGTCCCTTGTCGCACCCGTGGCCGGGCGGCGCCACCTCTCCGCTCCTCCCGGCTTGTCGCTCTCTTTCCTGGAAAATCGCCGGAGAGCCGGAAGAGCGACTCTCTATCTTCTTCTTGCCGAGGGTTCGAAATGCTCCGCTACTACAGGGGTGTCCCCTGGCCCCGGGTAGGGAGGGGGCGGGGGTTGCTTCAGCAGGGGTAGGAGAACGCGGTTAGCATTCTTTTTGTTCATGCCAACTATTCATCATGGGTGACACTTCTCGAGATAGAGGGAACATCGAGCTCTCTCGCACTCTTCTCTCTCTTTGCCTCGAAAGGAGCCCGACACTCTCGTTCCCGTGGCCCTGGGGGTTTCCTAATGGACCTCGACTACCGCTGCAACGTCTCACCACCATCCCATCCGCACCCCTCACTTCCTCGCCCTTTCCTCCTTTTCCGATGTGCCGCGAGACCTCTCTATCACATCGCCGAGGAGACTTTACCCAGGATTTTAATTTCCCGAACCATCATACCCTCTTCCCGCTTCCTCCTTTTCATCCCCCCTCCAATACCCTCGGCTTTACTCAGTCGCCGCTCGCGGTAATTCGTCGGCAGAGTTCCAGGACGTAAATTCGCCGAGGTCAGAGCTGCCTTTTAAGCGCTCCCACGATTTAAGCACTCGTATTCGTGCCTGTCGCAGCCTAATCGACAGTCGGCGACCGAAATCGCGCCAGACGTTGAATTAAAGCGAGCTAACCTTTGGAAAAACTCGGCCAGGGTAGAAGTTTGACAACAGTGGAGAAACTTTGAACGAATAAATTTATTAATGTGCCGTTTTATCGCGGTCTGGGTGGCTAAGCGTATTACAGCGGAGGTTCAAAGAGGAAATTTAAATATGGTTTCAACGTAGAATACGCGCGTTGTTGAAAGCTTACGGTCTAAAGAGGGGTTAGACGCTGCTACACAAAAATGCTGATGGCTAAGCGAAGAGGCGAGGTTCTACCCTATAGAATCCTGTAATTATGACACGTCGTAAACAGATTCTTAAACCACGTGGGTCTGCAATCTACCGCAGCATCCGAGATTCTTCCCAGAACGAAGAAACTCGAGACTCTACACGAAATGCGTAACCTTTCCCAGTAGAAGGAGGATACTCACCGCGGTATGAATGTTTCACGAGTCGCTTCTTCATTCACCGTAAACTCATTGCCGAAATGAAAGTCAGCTATGCTCTTGGGCACGCAAAAGTGTGTAAGACAGAACGAGTACCAAACAAGAGAGTCTCATGGCGGGCACCCCAAGCGTCGGGAGGAACGTGTCGCGGCGGAAGAAAAATGCTCGATTGGATGGAGAGCGCTCGGAGCAGGGCTAAATAATAAATGCTAGCGTAGCGGAGGGCTAAAGGAAAATAACGTAATCATGGCGTGCGACACACCAGAGATCATTCTTCCCTCTCTGTTCCTCACCCCCGATTTTCCAAGCGTCTTTCTTTCGATCTGGCGCCCGAGCGAAAGGCTTTTCCGGGACGAGCTTTTCTTGTGGCGGCGTCTCAACCAGGTCCCAGAAGGACTTCGGCCGAGCCACATCCTCCTTCGCTGCGGGGAAGGAAGAGAGATGCGAAGGGAAAAGACGCAAGGAGCGAGTGAAGATAGCGAACTAAAAGAGAGAGAAAGAGGAAGACGTGAAAGCGACGTACTGCCAGGTGGCTGTTAACGTCCCGCGGGAACCGCTGATAAAAACAAATGGCGGCGCAAGGAAAGAGGGTTCCACACCCTTGCACTCTCCCGTCTGCCCGCTCCCGGAGAAAGAAATAAAGAAATTACTCGGTGCCGCGCCCCGTGTAAACAGAGCCGATGAATGGGAGAAAAGCTGCTCGCCCTACGCACCAGAAGGACAAGGGGGATTTTCTTCCCTAACCCAACCGCCTCTCTTTGCCGAGCGACTTTAATCGCACCCGATACTCTGTGTCCCACCCTTCTTCGCCTATCAGGCACACCTGATAAATCGATCATACGAAATACCAAACTCTGCCGAATGAAGAAAAAGTGATTAAGAATACGGCAAGGAAGACTGGAGCGGTAGAAGAAACTCGGGCGACACCGAATTACGATGACTGGGCGCGAAATAAGATCGAGAGGAAGGCCGGAAATAAGATTGCGCAGGTGCTTAAGCGATCCCGGTGCTCGAGAGGAACCGAGCGTCCGACCGTCTTTTCAGCACGGGGTCGGGCCCGTTAATAAAGTTAAGATTGTCCCTCGCCGTGGGGAGGATGACTCGCCGCGAAGATGGCAATATAAAGTCGTCGTTCGTCCTGGTAACGATGCTTTATATAACTGTATCAAAGAGCCGCCAGCGCGTCCTCGCCACTCCATAGAATATTTAAGCTTCAATTTCATACCTTCGCGGTGGGTGTCTCTCCGTGCCGCTCGCTGGCGGCATATTAAAAAAGAAAGTAATAAAAGGACGAGAAAGAAGAGATGGGAGATGTGAGACAGAGCGCGCGCCGGCACCGGGCACCGCCAGAGAGATGGAATCAAGCGCCAAGAAATTGCAAGTAGGGCGGATAGCCTTCCAAGAGTGCCACCGTGCATCTACAAATGTCCTACTACGAGATGATGCAGATCTGTTGCAACCAAGTTTAAACTGCAATGGCTCCATTTCATGAGAATTTCACTTGTACGAACATACATGTCTTCTCCAAACCAACTCGCTTTCTATGTCGCTTTAAAAAGCATCCCTTAAGTCCGCTGGATATTTTTGTATACTCGAAGCCATGGTGTTCTCAGGAGAAACGTTGATACGCGTGCAAGGGCCGCACGTTGAATTGCAAATTGGCTGTCGCGACCGAGAATGAGAGCGAAATCGAGGCCGCATCGCGGCGAAGAACGAGGGCAGGTACTTACATACATGCGTACATATACGGAGAGTCTTGCTAGAGGAAACCAGGGGAAGTCAAAAACCAAGCGGAACTTTGCATACACGCATCGCACAACCGGCATTCACCGAGCGATGCTTTTTTTCTTGCGATCTGCTTTTTTACATACCGCGCTCTGTGGAACACGCGAGAGTTGTCCCTTTTTATTTATTTTTTTTTTTCTTCCTTGAGGAGGAACAAACTCGTAGCTCTTCTGGCGGTGAATCGTTATGGTTATAGCATTAGGCATACGAGGCGAACTACAAACGGTTATTCCATCGGAACGACCCCGAGGCTCGTGTACGCTCCTACATCGCCAGCTCGCAGGAAATGCCTCCCCCGATACCGCCAGATAACGAATCGAGCACGGGAAACATCCCACGAATTTTCCGCTTAGAAAACCGACAGTGTATAATTCATAGATACGCGTTAAGTACATTCGCATTGCATAGGCGAAGACATGGGAACGATAACGATTAACTCTTTCAGTTACAAGCAGTCGTTACGAATATGAATGATCGTATGAAATATACATGCTTCCGATGACTAATAAGAAGACTGATTAATATTTTGCAGATATATATTTTAAGAATCAAGATATCATCTTTATATTACGGCCCGCCATTGATTAAGAATTTCATAGTAAAAAATTACTAATGCTTCTATTCCCGAAAGAGTTAAAGGATTTGGTATCCAATTCTTGAGTCCCAGAGCGTCTCAAGGGTTTCTTCGACTCGCGCCGTTTCGCCTTTTATTACTTTCGGTTAGCCAACTAGTTAAGGCTGCGAGTCAGTGCCCCCGGCGCGCGCGCAACTAATGACTCGGCGAGTAGAAACAAAGGGTTCATTTGCGAGAGACGGCGGGCAGGTGTACCGAGCGGCGGCGAAGAAGCCAGCGAGAAACTACTCACTCCCGTCTTCCTACCAATGGTTGTGTTCCGGCTTACATTTTTCTACCGGGCGTCCCGCACTCGAGCGTTATCTTCTTGCATCTCTTTTCTCTCCATTGGCCGGCAATTCGAGAAGAGCGAGTCCCGGGTTAGCGAGGCATCTGCTTTCGAGAAAGCACCGGCCGATTCCCGGTGCGCCAACGGATGCAACGGAGAAAGGGCAAGCGCGCGCGCGGCGGGACGCGGGGCAAAAAGGACGAGCGAGTAATTAAGCGGCTGAAAAAAGCTTTTTATTGCGCGCGATCATTAAGCATTCTTTCGCCCGGATGAATCCGCTTGGCCGTGATTGCGCGCCCCGCTGCCGCTGTAATCAGAGAATCATTCGGCATTTTTTGCAGAGCACGCGCGCGCGAGTCTCTACTCTCATTGCGTGAGGTCACGATCTCGAGATCCGAGGCTCAGTGTTAGCGTGGCCAACCCTGCGCAGCTGGGAGCGCGCTTCGCCGAATAATAAGAGCAAGAACTGTTTATTACCCACTCAAAAGTGATCAAAGTCATTCGGCGGTAGTTTGTTTCCCGGTCGCACTACACTGCGCCATTATCTCTCCATAAAGTAAACGCCGGTCTAACATTGGAATTCCTTTGGGTTCCGGTATTCTGGCACAGCAGACGAGTGAAGGAATCAAGGTCAGGAGGTATGTTATCTGGAGAAATGTCTGGCGCCTTCAATTTCACGTCTATCCCGTCGTCCTGCGGGAGAGTGAGTGTCACCCGGAGGCGTCCCTCTTCATCAGATAGGTTGACGCGAGCACTCCGGCGAGCAACTGAGAAGAAGATCTTCACTAAGACTCGCACCCTCTCACTATCTCTTGATCCAAGTTTCCGGGCTACCTTGAGGCTCACCCGCGAAATCATCGGTCTAAGCGTGGCAAGTGCTTACAAGAGGTCCTCTCTCTCTCTCTTTCTTTCTCTCCCCACTGACTCTGCGTACACCTCTCTCACGGGCGACCTTACGATATTAAGTACTTCAGCCGCGATTAGATCTCTCATTGTGCGCGGCGGTGTCAGACAAGCGGTTCGTTAGGCCCCCGGGGAGGCAGAGAGTCCCGAAGGAGTGAGGGAGAGAAGAGAATGAACGAGAGCTATGCTATAGAAAGGCTGAGCGAGCGAGAGGAGAATGAAGAGACCAAGCCAAGTCGAGGAGAAGACAATGCCGACCTAAGAGACAATTGCTCCGAGAGAGACCGAGTGGGAGACAGACAGAGACGAAAGGGGGATGGAGGAGATCGCTCTTATAACTGCTGTATAATTTCCTGCAACGACACCTTCATTGTAAACGCGGCATTTCATTCTTATCGCTGGCCCAACCTACCACCGCAAGCCCGGCACGAGAGGGTTGCTCTCTCCCGGAGCAGTCTTCAATGAAAGAGCAAGTCCTGCTCCACCAATTCAACCGGATCGCCCCGGTTAACTCTCACCCCCATCAAGCAGAGACTCGTCAATTGATTGTACTTTATACTCCTGATGGGACAAAAATTCAATTCCAACTCTATTGAGTGATAAGAACTTATTGAAAATCATCCACTGTAAAGGATATGCATTATTAGAAATAAAGTTTTTTCATACTCATTCGTAATTACACTGACTTTTGTCGCATGATGCGCGTGAGAAGAGATGATATAATTCAAACAGATCGAAACTGTTTGTTTAATAATTATCGTATGAATACCAAAGATAATGGAGTAAGTAAATTCTCGGGGAGGATGCGATTGATGTCTATGAAAGAGATGTGGAATAGAATATGGGTATCGAATGACGCAGATTTCTCTCCCACGATCCAAACAGAAGCCGAATCGACAAGGCACTCGAAAAGCCTCAATGGACCCAATGACGAACGGTTGCGAGGCTGTGAGTTGTCCCCTTTAGAAATGAGGGGTCCTCTTCCCCCACAGATCGACAGACAACACCGAGCCAGAGAGAGAATCGGGAGCAGATTCACAGTTTGTTTTCTCAATGAGAGCAAACCCGGCGCGATTCAGTGGTGCGACGCTCGATTACTCAGCACAACAAACATCATTGGCGGTAGGAAATCTTGCCCCCTCGATCTCTACCGCTCATCTCTATCCTCTCTCATTCCAACCGCTATCGAGGAGAGTCGGTCCAGGTGAAAAGTTGGAGCATCGATTTAACGCTGGCTTCAAAATAGAGAAGCCACTCACGCGTTCAACGAACCGCACAGAATACCACTCTCATGTTTGCAGATTCATCTCAACTCGGAGCAAACGTCAACGAACCAAAAGAGATTGTATCATCTATCTATTGAAGAGATACTTGGACCTAAAGATATCATGATATCGCCGAACTAATTATCGAATTACAGTGTTCAGTTAAGAAGCACATCCAAGGGGACATCCTATGAATTTTAATCGTCCTGTCCAACTCTCCGTACCACGCAGCAGGCTACCGTGAAATTCTTTTTCTAGACACACTTGCGGCGACGGCCGAGTGTCATGAGTCAGGAAACTCATTAATTCACGTCGGCCGCTCAGCCCACGAGGCTGTGCCCGCGACCTACACACAAAACTGGACTGGCAACGAGAGCGACTCCGAAGAAAACACGATTGCCAACTCGTCCACCGCTTGACGATGCTTCATTGTCCGGGTATCGATAACCGTAATAGCCGTGTCATCGGTCACCCTGACAAAACCCTGGCGTACAGACGCGCGCAAACTGCTTAGATCGATATAATGATCCGACTTTCTCACAGAGAAAAGCAGGCACTATAGAAACTAGCAAGGAAAAAATTCAAGCGCAGAGAGGGGTCAATGAAAAAAAAAAATCGGCAAGGAGAACACTATGGGCGGATGGAAGAGTCAGGGTAAGAGAGAGAGAGAAATACGAAGGAGATTGAATGGAAGAGAGAGACGAAATCGAGGATCAGAGATGAGGGAAGAAACAAGGGACGCGCAGAGGGTCGCAGTTCTTGTGGATTCGCTACGCAAGCCGACCGCAAAATCAGGAATGAATGAAGAAGTGACACAATGCAATGTTGCAGCCAGCCAGCCAGGGTATCTAGCACCCTGCACCAACCATCCCTCTTCCTTCTTTTATAGCGCGACCTTCCCCCCCTGCGCACCCTCCACTCGAAAGCATTCATTCCATCGTGAAGAATAAGCGCGCAGATAAAAAAACGCCCAGACGATGCGACGACCTATATGCCGGCTGAAAGAAGCCTTAGCAGTGGAGAGCAGGTCGCTTTAAAGAGCACTGATGCGTGCCGATGTATACACTTCACACTCGCAAAAATTGTACGACATTCATACTGACGATTCTGTGTGCTACCCTATCTTGGGTAACGTGACTTTTCCGAAACCGTAATAGCATCTGAATGAAAATAACTCCCAGCTGTTGCATTAGAGCAGCGGGAAAATAATATATAAAGAATGATATGCGATATCTAGTGTATAAATTAACATAAATTGTGAGAAGTTAATCAGCTTGGTATAAATACTTAAAATTCTATAGAATCCGAGAGTGTTGATACGCAATTTCTCGACATGTGAGAATTCCTCCATGATAGTGGGCTTCGGGGTCATTGTACCGAATCATATTTCGTTTGCATGATTTTGTAATCATCACTCTGGCTATAAATGTTTCTATGCTGGTAAGTGCAAACCACGACGACGCCGTTGCAAGTCTAAATTGGCACGCGAGTTTCTTTTATGGAGTAACCACCCAATAATTCCCGATCGCAATCAGCGCCGGCTGATTACGCAACGGAACGGTCATTCTGCATTTTGCACGTACCGATGTATTTCGCATCGCGGTTTCTAACCCAGGTGCACATGGACACGAAGAGCAAGCACACACGTACATGTATACACAGTCGCGGGCGCGCGCGCACCGTGAACTTCTGCGGTCTTGCGGGCTGAATTCATGAAAAGGTATTTAGCGGTTTGCTTATCTGCACCTCGTCACTCGGCGCAATCGAGGGAAACGAGCCGTGACCAGCCAAGCCAGACCTTCTACCTTTTTGCAGCAAATTGGCCAGCGAACAGGCCTACTCAGAAAAGTTCGATGACTAATGAAGTTCTCGGACTAGCTAGAACACTTTTACCCAACTCTCGTGTCGCCTCTATAAGTAAACCGTCTGACCCGCTTCTCTCTCGTTGCGAGGGTGTAGTTGTATACCAAGTTGCACAGCTCGAAAGAGACTGAGAGTGAATTAAGGATCACTATCTCGAAATGACGAGACGTGTAAATTTTCATACTCAAGAGCTATCAGCTTCCCTTCCGTGCCGAGTGAGAAATGTCGAAAGGGTGGACTGCATTCTGTGCGATGTAACAGGACGTAATGGCGCGTCTCCGGCATTACTATCATCCCTTTTCTCTACCTCCGGTTGGCACCCTCCCTTCACTAAGCTATTTCACTGGCTGGTCCCCGCCGTGTTTTCAATCATACACATCAGTGACTTTCATTATTACCGAATTTAGAGGCATTCCTCCTCGCCCTTTCTTTCCTACCATCGAGCCACCTACCATCGTAACTTCTCGTAATAAGTCCTTGCATAATCGATCGCTCCTCCCATCCCAGAAGTCCACCCTCTCCCTCTTTTAGAGCGACCCTCATTCTCCACCATTTTTCCCCCGATATCGGCACTCTCGCCTGCCGAACTAAATTAAGGCCGCGCCGCATCACGGCTTACGGCTCTTCGACGAGAACTCCTGAGTTATTGCTTCCCCAAAATACCTTCGAATCGCATCGCTTTATAGGATACCCGTTTAATCGTGGAAAGTAGTAACGAAACAAAGATGAACTTTGGCAAAGAAAAATTTGGCAAATTAATGCATCTCGTTTGTGCAATAGGATGATAAACTTAGAGCAAGTGCAAGTCCCAAAGAGACAATCTAGTTAGTGGTGTGCCAATCGTTCTTTGTTCGGCTTCAACCGCAATGGCAGGCCACATATCGACGGAGAACGAGAGGCGTGTTGAGGAAGGTGACGCGAGCATCAGCGGGAGGGAGAAGAATACAAAGGAATCCTTTGAAGCCACTTCCTTTGGCAGGACAGCGAACCAGATGGTGTATCGACTCGTCAGGTTCCGGCGAATTTAAGTCTGGCGTCTTAACAAGATGGGGAAACGAGATAGTCTCGCGCGCGTTTCCTCGCGCGTTTACGCGGCACACGCAGTAAAAGTCAAGCCGGTGCGACGACGCAGCATGGTAACTTGGACGAGGGGAGGCAAAAAATCTCAGCCAGACCACCAACGGCCCAAGACGAAGAAGCGTCACGACGATCCACTTCAGCTTTTCCCGTCTTCGTCAGCGCCGCGCTTCTCTGACACGCCCGCGCGCGGGCCCCGTCTTTTACAGCCGTACTTTGTGGTTTTGGGAAAGTTTCTTGCGTTACGCCACCACCGACGTGGTCTGGAGGATCCACCGCCGCACTCTCTGTGTGTCTACCGGGTTCTCTGCCCCTTTAACTCGTCAGCCAGTTCCCTACTTATCTTGGTGCGCGTTCGACGCGCAACTTACCTGGCCTGGCAAGCGAATGCTACTGGCGAACTTTATGTTAGGAAATTAGAAATAGGCATGCGAATTCGCGTGTAGAACAGGCCTTGTGGAGATTGTGCAGGGCACCTTTCCCCTTCAGGGAAAATCTAGGATGTCATAAACCCCCAAAACTTGATCACGCTGGCACAATCTGACGGCGAGCGATGTTCGAGAACATCACTCTTGGACTGACTTCAGCTTTGATATTACCGTGTTTATAATCTTGAGATTTCAATATATTTGTACTCTACGTTTTGTTAATCGAATCCCTGACGAATTGCATTTATTTACGAGCACCCACACCAATTTAAGGAGGGGAACATGCGAGCGCGGACACAGAATTTTGAGGCCTTTTCAAATTATAATAAAACCAATTTTTGAGTAGGAAACTTCAATTTGCAATTAAGCTTATGCTATGTCACATACTATTTATCACGTTATTTCTACAAATGAAATCATTTCCATTTCACTCTCTGCTCAAATACGCCGTTCTCTCTCATCCTCTCTCATCCTCTCTCGCTCGAGACAACTCGAAGCTGCCCTATGAAGAACCTTCAAATAAAAGGAATAAAAGGATCGAAAGGACGACTAGAATCCTATGATCTCTGCGTTGCGTACGTTGCTTGAAAAGGCATGAATATATCCGACGGAAAGTCTCGTCCTGTGGGATATCGCATTGGATGCGTGCAGAAACAGGACCCGTGGGTCGCGTGTGCTCTCGCCCCTCGTGTACGTGCACACTTCTATTTGCGCGCGTACCGGCGAAATCACGCATGCACACACATGCCCTCCGGGAACACACGCCTCCGTGCGTGGCGAGCCGCGAGCTCTGCGGTTATTTTAACAACGTGTGGCAACCTCTTTGCGGACCGCACGCTTGTAAACCAAGAATGAAGTCTGCTGCTTGGGTCCGAACGAGAAAGAGAAAGAGAGAGAGAAGAAGAAGAGTGGGGGAAAAGAGGAGAGCCATCGAAAAAACTACGGAGGCCTTCTCCGCCCCCTCAGGCCCCCTTTCCTTTCCTCAACGATTACTTCTTTTTACCCTCGTTTCGACTTTCGTCCTGTTTATCCAACGTATGAATCCGATCGTCTCGATCGGCCTGCTGTGCTCTCCTCCGCTCTGCGGTTCCTTAACCCGCAACGAAGGAGCTCGTACCTCGCACTCCTCCTTCGACGACGACGACGACGACGACGACGATGACGACGTTTCCTCTCGTCTGTCCTCCTGCTGCGTGTGACGTCGTCTGGCCTCTTTTCTGCTCTCTTTCTCCGCGAATGCCATACGATACACACCGACTGATACTCCGGTGTATCCTGTTTCCTCGCCGCTCGCTCATGCGAGTCGCTTGCTATCGAGCAATCATTTCCCGGCATTATAATAATTCCCTATGCAAAGTTATGTAAACACGCGCCAGTATCGACAAATAAGGATGCAGAAGGAATGAATTCTGGCGTTGAAGAAAATCAACGAGGAGTGGAGAATGTCTATGAAAAGCTGACATTTCCCTAATGACTGGTGAACGTATCGTATCAGAGACAACAGTTGGCACAGCCCCTTCCTGCTGTGGGGAAAATCAACATGAGGTAAATACAGAGAGAGGCGAAGGTGGACAGCAAGTAAGTACGTGGGAATGCTCGAGAGCGCCGAGGTTACCACGGAGGATGCGTACGAGTTCCTCGCGACAGGACAAGGAGGACGACGCATGCACACACACACATACATACATATACACAGATACAGGAACTCTCTTTCTCTAGCGTTCGTCTCCGTATTTTTGTACAGACACTCCGCTCGTGCTTCTACGCCTCAGCCGTACACTCGGCTCTCTTCCCTGAGTCACGCTCTATATTTAGAGATGCTAGTAGACGCCGAGCGTATCCGTGCTGCACGGCCGATGGGGCGAACTTGCAAAAATATGTCATACTCGTATTTACATCGGCGCGCTCGCGCGGCCCGCGAGAGCGTGATGTGTGGTCCAGAGATGAAGAGGACGAAGCGCAGAGGAGGAGGCGGCGGAGGAGGAAAAGATCGACGCAGGCGGTGGCGAAGGAGGGGGGGATTGACCGACGAGCGGCCACTTGAAACGCATACGTGAAATTCTCGTTACGCGGCCGTGGAATTCTCTACTTAACTCTCGTGATCCATATAACTCGAGTAGAGCAGAGTAGAGTAGAGTCGGCCGTTTGCAAGACCGCTTGCGGGACGAAACGGAAGCAATCGTGCGGTTGACTGGGTTGGGCCGGCATCCCTGCTGGACGATAAAAATCGCGACGGAGTGTGAGAGAGGATGATGCGAAGGGTTTGGGGCGGAGGGGGGCAGAAGAGAGAGAGCTCGCATTGAAAGTCAAAGTAACCTCGCGGTGTAGAGCGGAATGGCCGGGGGTGTGCGTTCAAGGCGAAGAAGGAAGCGGCAGCTTCCCAATGGAAGGGTGGCTCTGGCTGGCAGGGTTTACAGGCGAACGGCGTGACAACCCCTCTTTCTCGTCACGGCAAAGTTTCATCACCGCCACGACGCGATCCGGCGAACTCATTCCCGACCCCCTCCTCTCACTCTCTCACCCTGAACTTCGACCAACAACTTCGGCTCTCCTCCTCGTTTATTCCGGCTGACTGCACTTTCCTTCCATCCACCGGAGCATCTATTCGCTCACTCGCTCGCACCCTCGCGCGAGCTTTCCTTCACCCTGCCGAGGAGTAGCAGCAGCGGCTGCTTGCTAACCCGCTGCTCCGCGCTGTCCTCCCCATTTCTTCTCCGCCGCGAAGAGGACTTCTCTCCAGGCCGCAAGCAAGACCGAAGCAATTTCGTCCGATGGCCGACACTCCGGATGCTGCGATAGAAAATCTCGCACGTCCTCGCTCGTTTCGAGAATGCCAAAACACTGCGGCGCCCCAATCCGTACCGTATCCAACAGATCCGAGTGTCTGTGTGCGCAACAGAGCGCTTCTCCACTCGCGCACTCTGCCACGCATCTTTATGAGCGGAAACCGTTCGTGCGGACACCGAAGCTACACTTCCCGACGAATTTAATCTCATTGCTTGGAGTTCCTACGAGAGGCGCCACGCTTTACTCGTCGCGAGGTATATACTTGGAAAAATTTGGCACTGACGGCATCGACTGTTGGAGAGAATAAGGCGGTTGGAAGAGAGAAGGAAGGATAGAAGTTGAGGCGAGAACTTGCAGCTTCCACTCGGCTTTTACTCTTTCCGTTCGCGATGGAGAGGTCCTTCGGGAGAGCGCGAAATGGGATAAGGAGTCGAGCGAAGCAGGGAAACCGCAATGGGACTTCGCCACTGACGGTAAAAGGGAGCGCGAGCGTGGAAAGGAAGACCTTAGGAGAGCAGGGAAGAATTAGCTAATGGCGCACGATGAATCCGTAATGGGCTTGTGCTGTTCGTGGGGCCGCATCGGGATTTGAACGGGTCTGGGCTTCTTCCTAGGCCATCACTGCCGAGCCACCAACTCCTCTAAGAGAAGAGCGCGCGCGCGCCCGCCGAAAGGCGAGGAAAACTGGCTATGGATAAAGGGAAAACCGTGGCGTGCCTGTCTAATACCCCGAGGAATGCAGAGAAGATGGAAGTATAGATAGGGCTCTTTCACCATCCCAGAAAGAGAAGCCTGCCAAGCTGGGTACAGTAGAGCTGCTGCGAGAACAGCAGGAATGAAAGGGGTACCCTTTCAGCCCTTCAACTTCAAGCTACTGAGTGAATCCTCGTGGAAAAAGCCGCAACGACTCAGACTCACTTACAAGAAACATTACACAAATCTCTTGCATTATCATTTTTATAGCACTAATATATTACTAAGTTGTAAATATCTCTCTAATTAGACATAATTGATTTTTGCTGAATGATTAAGTTTATATTAATATAATTATGTATGATAATCTTGAATACTAGGTCCAAGTCGAAACGAGTGACTTCTTAATTCTCGTACCCAAAAGCATAATGGCTTCCTTAACAGGAGTATAACTGTATCCGGCAATGCTTGTTGTACGAAGGAACTCGTGATAGTTGTTGAGTATCTCTCTCTCTCTCTGGGCCATGGACAAGATTTTACTAGCAGCGCGCACATAAAACCGAGAAGAATACGTTTCGACGAGGTGTTACTGTAGACCTCCCACGATTTATGACCATCCACTAAAAAGACTGTGGCGATTTCCTTAAGTAAAAAAGGTATATGTGAGTGACAGAGTTTGAAGTCACTAGTTTCCGAAGTCGAGGGCGGAAGTCGAGTTTCCATTGTACAGGGTGAGTCACTCGCATTTTAATCATCCCCTTCACAATCGAGTTCCAATTATTTCCATTATTGGTACAATTTGATATTATAAATAAATGTCAGTGCGTGGAAAAGACTCGGTAAATACTTCTTTATATTCAAATTATTCAACACTGTATAATTATACCATTTTCACCAGCCTATATCTATCATTGGCGATTCAAAGGCAAGTGAATCACCCTGTACACTCTTGTAGAATAGTGCTTGCTACTTTTTAATTTTGTTGTCAGGGTGTTCGCGATAAATCAGGCTCTGATAGTTCGATTATTCTACGGAAGCGATATACCGGACGCTGGTTTCCCGAGCCGCCGGTTAAAGCGAGACTTTCGCGGATCGTTAGGAGTGCATCGGCGATTTTCAATGCTGATTTGCGTCGCATGCCTCTCAAGCGCGCGCGCGCGAGCGCGCTCACACACTCTCATCTGACTTGCGGGACCACCGTGGTTGCCGCTTCGTCGGTCACGTTGCGTTTCGTCGTGGTAATTGATTGCCTAGTTAGCATACAAAAAGTCGGAACGTGCGCACGACGGATTTCTCGCGTTATCGCGGAAACTTGCACGGCGGAACACGAGTCGAGCCATTGTCGATTACCCGATCGAAGCGCCTTTTAAATGCTGGATCGCAAGATCATCGATGCGAATCGACGCGGTGAGAAAAGGCCGGCAGCGCTCTCGTAGCCTTTTTGTCATTGTCGAAAGTAATCGATTCCACTCTCTTTGCTCATTTTTCTCACCATTCTACCGTTTCGCGGAATTGCCGACGGCCACGCCGCGCCGCCCCGTGGCAGACAGACTTTCACGGTAATTCCTGACCGATCTGCTAACCGGCTGACAGGAAGAGAGGAATCTCCGAACTTCCGAGAAGACAATCAAAAGAGACTCGGCCAACTGCGGTTGTGTGGCCCGAACCATTTCAGCAACAGTATTGCAGCACGACTTTTTTTCACGAACACTAAAAAAAAGGTGTAAACTTGGATTTAGGCGCACGCTAGCATACTACTCAGCGACAAGTTCAGCATTTTCTTCGAAAAGATTAAATGATTTTCTTTACCTCTCGCAATCATTAGAAACTATTATATGCTGTTAAAAATACAACGCTCTTAAAGATGCCGTGCTGTCAGCCGGAGAATGGCAACATAAACAGACCTATTAATTATGATTCCACAAAGTGGAATCTCTCGCGGTAATGGTATTACACTTTGTAATAGTTTAAGGTTGCCTAACCGATTACGTTGGACGAGCGAAGGACGCACGTTAATTCCGATCAAAGAAGCCGATCGCCCCTTCAAGTCGCACAGGTGCAAGTGTCACCGAGGATGTTCGCGGCGAATCGATAACACATACGATCAAAGATCACGGCTGCTCTCTGCCTCCTATCCTGGTTCTGTTGCTCGTAACCTGTCACATTGTGTGTTAATCAGCGTTACACGCGCCAGGAGAGCGCGGCCCTTCTTTCTTAGAAAGGACGAACCTCACCAGGAGCAAAGAGCGAAGACAAAAGATAGAAATTCATCGGCGTAACAACGCACTATAAACAAGTCGAGGATGAATATAATCTCGCCTAGCGTATATTGCAAAATAAAAGCTAACTTATTATCACCTTGAACTATGAAAGTACTTGACACGCATTTACACGAGACTTGGCTGAATGGTTACCTCGAAGATCGCCGATTGAAAAGTAGCGGAAGCGTGAAAAGAAGTTGCCTGATAAAACGTGGTGAAGCGAGCATGTGCACGGTGGGAGGACATCAGTCATTATAACGCTCTCAGCACATCGTATTTTCAGACTCGAGTCTGTTCTTCGTCCGGCAGCGATCGACGAGAGGCCGTCACGGGTCGGCCGCACGAATTCCCGATATCGTCGTGTTACTCTCCAACGCCCAGCGCCAATGAAGAAGCTACAGCTTCTTTGATAGCCGGGCGAGAAAGAGGAGGCGCGATTCATCGCCGAGAAGAATTATGAGGGACGCGACGCCTCTCTTTCGAGCGAGCACCGAGATTAAGAAAGGCGTCGGATATGTACTTGTCACACGCCATGCAATCATCGATTCATTCGTACTCGTATATTCTCGTTGTATTTATATATTGTAATTAACATCCTATTAAAGCCATACGATTTCCGGCAGGCCGATAACAATTAACGGGCCTCGCGCGTAAGTGCAAAAGATCGAACGGTTTGCTAGCTGATTAAAAAAGCGGCCCGATAACCAGCAGCGGTCGGGCTTCACTGAAAAATCAGATTGCCAGCCAGTGGTCGCTCGTCGATAACTTCGGGCCCGAAATTCAATCGGGGCTAATCTCTCTCGTTTACGCGTGCTCCCGAATATTGCCGATCGAGATCCTATCTTCCGTTCCCTCCTACTCTCAATTCGACCTTCCTATCCTCACGATTTTTCCGAGACTCTCCAATGCATTTGATAGGCAAACACACTACACAATTCAATCGATTGATCGAGTTCACTCTATTAATTGATAGTTTAGAAACACGTGTGATATCTCGCAAACGAACTGTCGGCCGACAAAAATCTCTAGTACATTCGATCGATGTTGTAGCCGCATTGGATCGTTCGGTAGCCTTTTCCTCGTGAAATCAGCATTCGGTGAATGATGCCGACCGCGCGACAGTGCGAGCGCACGCTCGAGCGAGCGAGATAATACGGCGCCGAGCCGGATAATAAAAAAGCGCCGGTGGATGAAAAAGCGAGGATGAATCGAACAAAAAACGGGAGAGCGAAAGAGAGAGAAGAGAAGAGAGAAGCGAGTGAGAGAATGCAACGAGAAGCGACGTAGTCGGCTGGCATGGCCGCTCGATAATGCGGCCATCGATAGCCCGGCTAGATTTGGCAATCGCGCGTAATTACACCGATATTTCACATAAGCGGCTTAATTGATTTTTCTCGCGGCCACCCGCCCGGAAGGGACTGCTGCATCCACCCGCGCAACTCCAGCAAGATAGAGATGCAGCAACAGGATGAGTGCGCGCACGAGGTACGCGCTCGGTGTCAGAGAGGAAGGGAGAAAGAGAGAGAAAGAGAGGGGCAGAGATCTGGTATTTACGACTATTTTTAAATCACCCGGAATATACCGACGTTTATTAGGATGCCGATGAAACGGCGCGCGGAGGTAAATATTCTGAAATTTGCTCTTGGCAAACGGCCGATAAATAATGCCGGGCCACCGCGCGCCCATGTTTATTTCTGTTAATTACCACTGCAGTTCCTCGTGGAGCGAGCGAGCGCGCGGACGCGCGCGCCCGTAGAGGAAGCCGGCAGTGCGGATTTTCTCTAATTAGTTCGCCCCGCTAATTTTTATGCATCCAGTTGACTTTTTATTGCTGGGGACAGGCGGGGTCAAGTCGGGAGACTTTACGGTTGGATTGAACGGCGAGACTGCTACTTCCTCTCGCGCGGATTCGCCGCAGATAAGTGAATTTTTGAGCGCAGTCCAGCGCAGCGGCCAAGATACCATTTACCAAGAAGCTGATAAAGACGGCGTATTCGAATCAATGAACCCTGACAGTCTCCGACTGGCAGTAGGAAGGCGAGCGAGCGAGTGAGTGAACGAGTGAGAGAGCGCGAGAACAAAAATCAGTGAGATTAGAGTCATAGTAAACAGTAATATTAATGAGAGAGTGCCACCGGCTGTCATGTCCGGCTATCGAACCGTCCCGAGAGCCATCGATAGCACTTGGGTGACGCAAGTTTATTATTCATTAACATGTCAATTAACTTCAATGTCGTCGTGCTCGGCCGACACGGCGCTCTTGCTGTCTCGTAAACTCTCGCCACTGCCGAATCAGCTTGCGTGTCTGACCCTTTGCACGCTCTAGAATTTCATCCATTGTAATCCATGCTAATTTAAACTCGCTAACCCAATGAAATCTTAGAACGGGGTGGTTCTAATCTTAGGACTTTCATTGAGGAAAAACTAATATGAAATAGTAGCTCATCCCACGGATTGCGTGGCGATATCGTCAAAGGTAGAGAAAGATCGAAGCACGTCAGAGGAATTCCCACGCAAGTTGCGTGGGGAGAATGGTCGAATGGTCGAACGGAATAATCGGGAGTACGATATCCATTGGGAAGAAGGAGAGAGCGAGATTCGCTCCCGATAGGGTGTCCGAGGTGTATCGAGGCAGGTACGGCAAGGTGGATATGCGCGGGCGTAGGTCGATCGGCAAAAGGCGAGCTCGAAACAGCCAATAAAGGGACATCTGAAGCGAACTGGACGGTACGCGGACCCCGTGTTCGACGAGGTTTTACGCAGGACTCCGAGGGCTCCCTCCGAGAGGCAAGAAAAAGGGGTACAAGGCGCAGAAGTTCACGACATGAAGGCCTCATTATGCCACGGGAGGGAAGCCGCGCGAGAGAGCAGGGGATGCTGCCGGAGAAGGAGCAACTGCCAAAGTGAGGAGGGGAACAGAGCCGCTCTCTTTCTCCTTCGTTCTCCAGCAACGCGGCGCGCGGGGGAGAAACGAGAAAAAAGGCGCGGCCCGATAACCAACCGATACCGACGCTCGCTGAAAACACAGAAAACAGAGAATCAGCCTCATTACTTCTATCTTCCTCCTTCGCTCTCCCTCCCGCTCCCACGTGCGCCGATTTCCAGGAATTCTCCGTGATCTTTGGTCCCCATACACGCTTTAACACGCTGCCACCCTACAATCTACCTTCTCTCTTATTCCACCGCTCCAACTCTCTCCCTTTTTCACTCTCCCTCACGCTACCGTCCTTTCTCTCTTCATTTCGTTTCGTTCTTTCCTTCTTTCCCTATTTCTCATTCTCTCTCTCTCTCTCTCCCTCGTTTTCCCTTCTCTCGGTCTCCGGCAGATAGTTGTCAGAAACCGGGGGATATCTGGCCTCCCTTCTTAACTTTTTTAACGAGAGACGGAGAGGAAGCGGCGAGCGAGAGGGAGAGGAAACTCAAGTCGGCGAGAGGATTGACTGTGGAAAGAGAGCGGAGAGTCGACGAACCGCCGATTAAGGATCTGGGGAAGCACGAAAACTACTCGAGGACCGACGCCTCTGTGTTATACGAAGAAGAGATGGCCCGTGCCCTCTCTCTTTTTCTCTCTCGCGACACTGGCCAGCTGACAGGACTCCTTCCAACCAAATCGAAAAGGACGATCTACTCTCGAAGGACTTACGTAGGGAAAAAAAGTTTCGTCGCGGAGGCGGTGGAACGTTCTCCTTCGCTTGATGAACGGTACCTCATACGGGACAGACAAGAGGAATCGATACAGTCTCAAGATCGTTATACCAAGATCCCGCTGCTCGTTTCTGCCCTACACGTCTACCAAGCTATCCCTCGTTAGATCGAGCAACCTTGCCAAGCTAAAACCTGATGTATCAAAACTCACCGCTATGACTTTATCCTTATACGAGTATGTAAAGATTCATTCCCCTTATCTCGGGCAAACTGTATCCAACTAAACAGGGCAAGTTCCAACGAGCAAATATTCAAGAAGACTCCATCACTCGCAACAATGTGCTGAGCTGCCAAAGTAGATTACCGTCGCTTGAGAAAAATGAGCCTGTAAATAATTAAACGAGACACACCGTCGGCGATACGTTTAATTTTTCACGGGGTGGCAGCCAAGCTTCGACCAACAGCTGGCACATACCGATAGAATCTCTCGCCAGCCTACGAAGAGGAACATGTTTATCCGCGAGCGATTGCGACACGATATGTTAATGCTCGCGGGGAGGCCAACTCACCGCTTTCCAGCGGAGCTCTGAAAAACACACTTCGTCCACGTGGACGACGAGTTGCTAGTATCGCCGGATCCACGGGGATTCTCGGATAAATGCACGCCCGGTGAGCTGCATGCAACACTGGCTTTCCCGACCATGAAATTAACCACTTAGTCAGAAGGAGTTTTTGCCTTGCGAGAAAATCAGACGGTGTAGTGAATGTAGTAGTATACAGCGGGTTGAGGAGTGCAGGCGACACGCTGGGATCAACTTCATCAAAGGTAGTGGGCCACTGGTGGAGCAAAGGAATAGAAGGAAGGTACGATCGTAGAATAGATAGACCAAAACTGGGTCCCGCGCCTCCGTCCGAAGTCTTCGATGGCCATGGACAAGGCCAGGAGAGGCAACGGACATCGGAGATGATATCTCCTGGCAAACAAGCCGGCACGTTAACGAGGTCCCGAACGAAAGGGAAAAGGCGGAAAGGGTCGAGAGCGAGTCGAGCTCGAAAGGAAAGCCTTCCTAGCGAAGAGAAGCTCGGCAAATGCCTTGTCCTGCGGTGACAAGCACGTTGACGATGATACTATCGCCATGTTAGCTAAACAATCGCTATCCTGTGCTTCGCTGATGTTTTGCGTACTCCTCGTGTCTGACTACGAACCGGCCGATCTACTTCCTCTCTGGCTACCCTACTGGGAGAGTCGATTCGCTCAACTGGTCGACACAGCATGAATTATTCGAGATGTAAATGCTAATGCAATTAAAGGGTAGCTAATAAGACGGGCAACTATTCCTACTTTATACCTGCTTCTTGCTACGATCCTCGAGATATACAATTACAACGCGGTTAGAAATGCGTGTTCTAGTCTGCGCGTTCTAGTCTGCGCGTGCCAGCGAGTATGTCAGCTACTAAATCCGACAAGGCAGCAACAAATCGCGTGTCCTCACGCGCGTAACAATAATTGCCAACGATTACGAAACTCTTGTATTTTCCCGCAGTAAGAGTGACTGGCAGCGATCTTGTAAGCAGCGAAGGGCCGACATTTATTTTGTCGTATCGCGCGAGTTGAATCCTAAGGTAAAGAACGCTCATGGAATACTGAGGAGTGCCGAAGGCTCATAACAACGCGGGCTCGCGCGATTCATTCGCGCTTTTAAAGTGGAGGAAGCCGCGACGACAAGTTTAAACGTCTCGCGGCACCATTTCCCAACTCATTCAAGTATTCTCTCTCGCTTTTCCTATCTTTCGTCACGCGTGATCGCTGCTGCTCGTCGATCTCCTTCACTCCAACGCGTCGTTCTCCGACGCCGATTTCTGAACAAGCAAGCATAGCTCCCTCGGTCTTCTGATTGTTATTGATCAGGCGTTTTGACTCCGGGCGCAGACAAACGCGCAGGCGGACCAGGCAAGACTATCGGTGAGATCTCTTGGTCCCCGAGTGTCGAACACACGTATTTCCACACAGATAGAAGTGAGTTCGTAGCGTAGAGGAGACGTGGCAGTGGTGTTGGCCAGTGGCGAACTGGCACGCCACGCGGCTCTATAATGTTGGCACGACAGAGCGAATATAGAGAGACGGCGGCGCTTAATGAATCTTTATGGGATGGTGTCGTGAACTTGTATACCCTCCGGTGACTGACTGAACCCGAGCGAGCGCTAACCATTGGCGCACCCCGGGTGCACCGGCTCGCCGAACTTCCACCGCGTTCTTATCCATTACCATTAATGAGAGCCAGAGAGAGAGAGCCAGCTGAACGTTCGTTCGGACCCAGACGTACGGAGAGACAGGCATTGCCGATAAATCGGCGAATCTCGTATTTCGCAAGCCCGACACCCGCACGACCAAGCAAATCACTGCGGGCATCGACGCACCGATGCGTATGTCCTCAGCCTTCCATCCACACGCATCGTCCGCACCTGCCATCAACCGAGAGAGGTGACAACCTGACATTCCCTATGAATGCGATACACCACGAATCTAACGCGATGAATGGACCAGTAAAAAGAAGTCCGTTCAGAGATATGTCTCGGAATGACTCGGCATACTATTCGAAATGCTACATGAAAAATGATTACAAGATTGCAGAGTCAGGCGTTTGATGACGTCAGGTAGGAAAGGCGAGATAACTCGTGACCTGCAAGATAGATTGCCAAGTTGGAAGTTATAAAAAAAAATTGGACTACTAGCTACGCCATTGCGACGTCGAGCTCATTAGCCTCGAGGATGGCGTTACCGCGTTGCTTCGCTGGTGTTGACGCGAGTCGGTGGTGTTCGTAAAATTTGAAGGGCGTGCAGGAGAGGGTCCGTGGGGCCAGCAGCGCCGCGTCTTGATTGTCATCAACTCGTTGCTCGTCGCGTGATATTGTCATTAGTCGCGTCAACGCTACTCCCCTCGATCCTAACAGCTCCTCTTTCTCTCTCTCCCTCTTTCCTTCGTCCGCGCGCTCTCAAGCGGGACCTACTTTCGGTTTCATCGATCGGCGCCGGCCGGCCGATCGATTCGAGAATTCCTCCATTGTCTGCCACCTACGCGACCGCGACCTCGCTAGACCTCTCCAACGATCGAGCGCTACCTTTCTCTCGATTCATCGATCCCATGGTAATTGGATTGTACGATAAAACCGGGAAATCGCTCGATCGCTGTCACGTTGACTCGCAGAATCTAACGCACTCCGAGAAGAGCATCGAACGATGTTTATTAGAAATAGGAAACGTGTGATAATCGAAAATTTGAGACTGGTGTTAGAAAATCAGGGAAAACCCAGGGTGTCATAAACACCCAAACTTGGCCACGCTAGCACAGCTAACCTGATTGAACTGACTTGAGCCACGACATCATTGGACGATCTTCGGATATCAATATACTTATACTGTACTTGGTTAATCGAATCCCTGACGAGTTACATTTATTTACGAGCACCTGCACTAACTCAACACGCTGTATAGTCTTACATCCCTGCAACTATTTCCCACAGAACTACACTTTAAACATGCGAATTAAGTAAACTATGTACTAGTAAAATTTTGGAGTAGAGTTCTCCTCACGTTTTATTTTGTACGCTTGCTACTGAACTGGCGCCAGTAGACGCGGTGACACAGGTAACCTGACGTCGAACGATGTCCGAGAACATCACTCTTAGACTGACTTCAAGCCTTGATAGCACTGTACCACTGATCTTCGCATCAATATACTTGTACAGGGTGAGTCACTTGCCTTTTAATCATCCCCTTCACACTCGAATTCCAATTATTTCCATTATTCGTACAATTTAATATTATGAATAAATGTCAGTGCGTGGAAAAGACTGGGTAAATACTACTTTATATTGAAATTACTCAACACCGTATAATTATACCATTTTCAACGGCCTATATCTATCATTGGCGATGCAACGACAAGTGAATCACCCTGTACTCTACATTTGTTAAGGAAATGTAGGACAGTTAACCTTTACATTTTTATAAATTGTATAAATGTTGGTGTGACTAAACCAATCACTTGGTGAGCACAGTCATTTTACCTTTAATTAGTGTACTTGTACAGAGTAATTTGAGGTAAAAACATTTAAAATCAAATAAACAATAAGGCAGTTATTAATTGTTAAACATTACAATATGAATTATGCATAATAGTACTCTGCGGATGATTTTTCCAAAACTATTGGTTCAAATGGGTTCCGCTTTTGCACAATTATTCACTGTACCACCTGTTACAGCGGGGACCACAGTTGTTATTATATTCAATCATTTAGTACATTTAGCATAACCAAATAGTTACAGAAAATAGAGTTTTATTGGTTAACAATATAAACAATTGGTTTTAACCAACTTCCACATGACTTATCTGCATGATTTTGGTCCCTGCCTTAGCTATGATCTTAAAAAAGAACTCTGTAAAAACTGATCTTCACTGGACCAACCGTACCAAAGAAATCCTCCGCAGAGTACTATTATGCATAATTAATATTGTAATCTTTAACAATTAATAACTGCCTTATTGTTTATTTGATTTTAAATGTTTTTACCTCAAATGACTCTGTACAAGTATACTAATTAAAGGTAAAATGACTGTGCTCACCAAGTGATTGGTTTAGTCACACCAACATTTATACAATTTATAAAAATGTAAAGGTTAACTGTCCTACACCCCCTTAATTGGATCCCTGACGAGTTACATTATTTACGAGTACCCACACTAACTTAAGACGCCGTTTAACACTGGAAATAGTCAATAGAATGTGGTGTGTGGTGTTAGAATAATCGGGGACTTACCGGGGTCCGATGAGTCCAGGCTGGTGGGTGCCTGCTGACTGAGGGGTCCTGGTGTGCCACCGCTACCCGGGCTACGGGCGTCATCATTGCCACCCGCACCTGGATACGAGAGTGAGGAGGAAGGTGGCCTCTGAAAGAAGGAAAGTTCATTCGTCACTTTGTTGTTCCAAGAGAATACCAAATTTTTTAATAATCAACTTCTTAACAAATCCGCACGATCGATCTTAAAGGACGTTGACCCTTCACTATGTTGAAAAACTTACCTGTATGCACCACTGTATAGGAATTCAATTTCAGAAATGGATACAGATGATTAATTATGTTGGAGTAGATAACTCCTGTTTTGATTTAGTGCGTGAATATATCGTTGCCGTTGTTTTTCTTACATTCACGCACTGATTAATTATACCTTGGTCGAGATGAACGCAAATCAGAAATAAGAATTACTATTGTATATCACATCAATAAATAGCCACAATTATAAAGAGTGCCAGTAAAGTAGACTGATTTGAGAGATGCATAGGATATATCGAAGCATAAACAAGTCTTATTGGTTTGATGTAAAATTTGAGTGGTTCCACATATGATTGGGGATGCTTATCGAAGAGGGGAGAGATCGCATGGGGTAAGAATTGGGGTTGAAGGAAGGAATCCTCGCAATATGTATGTATCACGAAGCGAAATGTCTGGGTATATCAGGTCTGCCGGGAGCAACAATGAGTGACAGCTACTCCCACATGCTGTCACAAGCGTCATCTTCGCGATAATGTAGCGAGTCGCTCTCCCTCCCTCGATTGGCTGCTCTCGTATCTGGTTAAAATCGTTACACGGTCAAATCTATAGGACCTTCCTGCGCTCGAGTCTCGTGAACGGGGACGTATGTACATGCTCTCGATCCAGGCCGACTCTCCCAAGCATACACTAGTCCAATCTGGTACTCTCGGACACACTGGCTCAAAAGTGCCACAAGTGTCACTTCGTTACTTGCTACCAGTTAAAGTCATTCTTGCGAATGACATTCTCGCGCCTCCCGCTGCAATCCATCAGCTACACATCGCTCTCGATAACTTGAAATGAAAATAAACTCGTAGAGAATGATTGATGTGTCAACATTCTTGCAGCTTTCTATCCTATCGAACCTTTTTCAATAATCAGAACAAAAAGTGCTTATTCCGGTTATGATCCAATATGGACTTTACGTTCGAGTGAGCTTTGTTTATATTTAGCCTAGCAAAATACTCGCGCAGCTGAAAAACGCCTACGTGGTGCATAACTCGAATTCCTTGAAAGCAGCATACGCGTATATAACTAGTACGAGCGTTCGCAGGATGCATAAATCTTAATTAACGGCCAAGCCGAATTACCAAATACAGGCTGGAAAGGTGTTAATTGTCTCATTTTTTCTCGCGAAACACCTGCTACCGCATGCGATACGCGGTGTGACGATGTATGTGTGTGTGTGTGTGCGCGCGCGATGTGTGCGAGCGGCCAAGTGGTAATGAGCACAGGGGAACATT
Source organism: Ectemnius cavifrons (assembly GCA_964023945.1). Lineage (NCBI taxonomy): Eukaryota > Metazoa > Arthropoda > Insecta > Hymenoptera > Crabronidae > Ectemnius > Ectemnius cavifrons. The sequence goes on along the minus strand of OZ030386.1, from coordinate 2,228,320 downwards.
AATAATGCATCGGTCGCCGCCCGGCTTCCTACTAAATAAAGCCGGCTCGATCCTCCTTATGGCCAGCTAAAGCTTTTTACTCTTCCATGAAATTCCTCAATGAAACATCGTAAGATGAATTGTTACTCTAAGCCGAGATTCCCGCTAAGTCTGAGAAGTGAATCTTTAGGAAAATTTAATAAATCCAAAGTTCATTGATAATCGTAACACTCGAGGATCAAGTATCGCATATAAATTATCATAGGAAAGGCCGCGATGACCCATGTTAGCAGGGTAACCGATCAAGCGTGCCAATGAAGATATCTCGAAGTCATAAGAGCACATTTCTTATCGATCGATCTCAGACACGTCGATCAACGAGGAGAATGGCGTTCATAGACCTGGTAGCCAATGACGTCACTTCCTACTAAAGTCCGAGCTTCGGCCCGCTTCTTTTATTTCGTCCTTTTTTTAAGTGGCCAGCAAGCAAGGGTCCACCGGCAGTGACTTGTGTCGATGCAATGATAAACGGTTAACGGCTCGACGACGGCGTCGAGAGGTTACGCGCTCTCGTTCCACCTCGTTGCTACCACTCTCGCTCTCTCGCGACTGCTCCATCTCTCCTCATCTCCGTTTTTATCTGCCACTTCGTTCGCTGCCACTCTTAAAGCGTAATTCGACAAACCGGATGTCTGCCCTACCTCGCACGCCCCCGCCGCTCCCCTCTCTTCGTTACAATAAATCAGTTGCCCGCATCTCATATTCCACCCCCGCTTCGCTTGCCTCTCTCCTCGACATTGACCGCGTTCTCTTCAAGAGCGACGCGGAAAACGGCGAGTACGCTTCGAGAAAAGCACGCTCTCCCCGCGCCTGCATATAGTGGTCCATACTCCGGAGAGCACTCTAACGACAATATACCAACACGCACCGCGACAAAATCAAATCACCTTGATGACCCTTACTTATAATTGGATGATACCGGAGAAAGACACGAGGGGATTTTCATTAAGGTCGGCGCGTCACTGAGAGAGAGAGAGAGAGAGCGATTGACCGTGTAATTGACTGTAGCATTGGACGTAAAACCTGAGAAGCATGGACTTCGTCTTGTTTCGATAAAAGTACACACGTCCACCAGGGCGACACACGGCAATTCGTGTGCTAAGAATAAGTCGTTCACGACTCATTTGAACGGCAGCTTCGGCGCGTATTAATTGGTCGCCATAACATAATACTATATAATTATATAATTAGCGAGCGGGCATTAGTCTCGTTGACTGGTTTACGGCTAAGATACGTAAATCTGAACGATTAATTTATTGACGCTGTCTAGACCGAGCGAGAGAGAACCTCGACGAACTAGGAAAAGAAAGAAGCACGATCGTACAGTGAGAATGAGTTTGTCTATCGCATCTCCACGAAACCCGGTCTATTCTGAATTCTAGACCGGTTGTCCAGCATCCTAGCTCTAGCATGAGATAGTGAATGTTCCGAGAGGAAAGGAGAATCCTCTGGAAAGTCCTGTTCTAGCGGCGCCCATTCAGTCTTGAATTTCTCGATGATACAAGCGCCTCTCGTAGATCATAAATAACGATTTATTGCAGAAGCAGTGGCTCCGCTCTGTGGTTTATCTCACCGCTGTGTGTCAGCATGGTTACAATTAGATTTGCATTTCCCCTCTAATGGAACTATTGCCTTATGCTCTTAACAACACCAGACGTGTTTCAAGCGTCTAACAACAAGATCTATGCATTCGACCAATTGAAACTTCAATCTTCGAATGTTCGATTATATAAATACAAAAAGTATACATGAAATTCCTCGAATACTCATTCGCTCGCAAACAATTCTGTTAATTCGATTTCCGCCATATCAACGAAAATCCGATCGCGCCTGTCTCACTCTCCCAGATTCATTACATGGTGATCCGTGGCCCACATTTCTGACAGCCAGCGGTGATCCGTCAGTGACGGTACCATTGTCAATCATCAGCGAATATTACACACACAAAACGGCACAGGGATCAGGTGTCAAAATGACAGGTTTAATTATAGCTGAAAGCTACCGGAACGATTACCACAGTTATTGATGGTAAAGCTTTCGTACTGTACGTAAGAGATCCTGCTGAAAGCTTCAAGTAGCCAATCGAAGGAGTGCGGAAGGTATGAAAGGAGCATGCGCGAGCTACGGACTAGTCGTAAATATGGATATGCGATATCAAGTCCTGCTCGAAGCGATGAGAAGAAAAAAAGTGTTGGCCGATTCCCCAGGGCGCAGTGCGAGAACGTTGTTTCACGGCACGTTCGCTGTCAGGGTACGAGTGACTTCTCACTTTCTCATCGTTCTTACGACTGAACGTCGCCATTGGTGACGCAAGAGAGCCGCGTGTCCTCAGGATCCTGGCGGACGGAGAGCCAGCGTGGAAAAGGCTCACTCACGAGCCATGGGTGTGATAAATGTCAGAGCAATTACATATTGACAGTCGACAGCGCAGTGCGCCACAGGCCTCTGATAATGCTTGGTGCACGTATGTATACGTGCACCAAGCATTCTCTCCCGGCATCCCGAATGTCACACTCCCGTTCTCCTTTTGCCAGCATCGCGAGCATTACTCCGTGAGCGCGTCAAAGTTCGACGGCCTGCGTAGCCGCCCTGTTTGGCTACAAGATCGTTGATACGAATCGAGATCGCCGCTATAAATCAGCTCGAGTACGCGCTGGCTGACTTGAGACGAGCATAGCGAGAGAGAACCACAACGTTCCAAGAAGGCGATGTAGGCCTTGAGAAAGACTAAACCGGTAACAGTAGTGTATTTGAGAAAAATGTCGAGCAAGGAAACCCCTGTCAAAGATCTTCCTTTTTCCCTCTCCTTCTTCACTTCTTTCTATCTCCCTTTCTCTCTCAGTTCTGGTTAGGGTAGACGATGGAAGATCAGTCTCGAGTGTGGGTCAGAGGAGATTCAAGAGGCGTCAGGGTCCAGCGAAGCCAGCAGACTCTCCAGCAGCTGATGGATCTAATCAACATTCCTCCCTAATCACGATACGCTTCCTTGTTCTTCTCACAACTCTCCTCCTGCTACATCGCTCCTTCTATCCAGCGCGAGCTAACACTGAATTCTTCTTACTCCCGCTTACTCCCGAGAGAAATTAGACTTCCAAATCATCGCCGTTAGGATGCAGCTAAATAGACAGTTCTAATCTGCGTCGGAGCTATTCGCGGCGTGAAAGAGAGCAGACGAGTGTGGCAAAAGGGTTAACTATACATAGGTAAACGCGGGTGGTCGTTACGCATCGATCGCTAATCGGAATCGAGTGCTGAGATACGCGCGAAATGAATCCAATTTGCGCGGACACTCGGACAACCCTCGACCAACCAGAATTCCCTTGCACCCCCAAACTCTTCTCTCTCTCTCTCTCACACACTGCCGCAATTCGCCAGCGTGTGCAAAAAGCACGTTCATCGAGTTCCGATGAGTTTTCAAACTGCCTGCTCTCCGCGTGATCGGTGGACGCGCGTTCCCCAGCTAATGAATAATAGCTTACGCAGACATTAATCAATTCTACCATTCGCGGTCCGACCATGACGCACGTGGCTATTAGTTCATTAGACAATTAGTGTAATCTTTCGAGGAAATGGTTATCTGAAATAATTAGCCGACTTGTGAAGCAGGTAGGAACATTTTAATATGTAGCAGAGTATCAACGAGGCCAGGAAAAGTCGCGTAGATAGTCGATTGACATTAACCGATATCTTCGAATGGAAAGCGGATGATCCGCAAGAGATGGCGAAGACAGGACGAGAGAGGATTTTAAGGAACGTCGATCGAGGTTTGACCGAGCGCACTTTCTTTCTTCGTCCCACGAAGACGACGCATCGTCCGGCGTGGCTTGCAGGTAACGATAACAGGAACCGGAGTGCCGGTAACAACACGGTCACAAACCGGCATCGAGGAGCTGTCTTTCTCTCTCTCTCTCTTTCTCTTTCTTTCTCGTCGACGTTCGAGCGCGCTTGGTACCGAGCTCGACTCATATCTAGTGGCACGGTGGCGGCGTTCCTCGGCTAATTGGTTTCCCGTGTTGCTTCTCTCCCTCGGGATAAGGCTCCTCCTTCTCTATCCTCTAGTTTCTCCTTTCCTCTCGCATTCATCTGATTCTGATTCTTACGCGCTCTCTGCCTCTTTCGCTTCGGATCACGTACTCCCGTGGACAATATAATAGCCATTACGGCAGGGATTATGGGAAATAAGTGAGAAATGGATGAGAGTCCTCAACGAATCAGGGAATATCAACGTTAGGAGGAATGTCAAAACTCATGGGTGTTTTTTTCGGTGTTTTTATTCTCTGGAGAAATGAGAAAATTATGAATAAAAAGTGTGAATGTGCACGATTTCTGGCAGAAGTACGAATAGCGGGATGATAAGAATCATTAGGAAGGAAAGGCTGTTTTACGATGAAAATCGAACAAATGTGTTTACGCACAACGGCAACAAGGTGGACATGCGAGCTTGCGCTGGGATCAGCGTTAACGATTGCCAAGAGGCCAGCATCTTATCTCGAACTGCAATCGCATTAAGCGCCGAGACAGTGGCACACCGTTTAAAGAGTATACACACACGTACAATGAAAAAGCGAGAGAAAGAGAGATAGAGTGTGGCCACGTATACGTTAATTAGTAAAAAATAATCAACCTTGCGCGTCGATGAGCGAAAGCCAGTCATTAAAGATCGTTAGCAATGGGAAAGTTGGCCAAGGCGCGCACACCCGCTTGGAATTTCTTCAAAGGGTGAAACTACTTGCCGAGAACTTGATCTCAACGAATAAACTAGATTTTAATATGAAAACATTGGGTTCATGGAATACGACTGGAAGAAAAGAAAAATTTGTGAGAACCACTGGTCAAGAAGAGGGAGAGAGACGAACCGGACGGACAGAACCTTGATAGCGGCCACTCTGCCCACATATGTTAAACGCGTTCACACAGGCATCGCGTGACACATACCAACTCAGACATACGGCTGGCACATGACCGCGAAACAGGGAGAAACCAAGTGGCAGCAGGCATGTATATCCAGGAGAGTCGAGGAAAAGCCTGAAAAGGAATCTTGAAACCGGAGGGAAACTATAGCTTTGAGGAAGCACTCTTTCAAGGTTGCTTCGTCATGAAAAATAATGCCCTAACCGAAAATCCATATCTAAGCAGTCCTGACGCATCAAAAAACCTTCCTCGCAACCATACCAACAGATTCTCGTCCGAAAAGTAAGGTAAACACTCGTAGGATGGAATGTGGGTACAAAATTCTAGCGATAATCTGTGTGTAAGGCTGTCGAATCTTCGATTTCGAGTCTCGATAAATCGACGATACTTCGATGCAAACCGTCTATCAACCGATTTCATCCACATCCCGTATACTACACTCTCTCTCGTTTCGCCACACCCGCGTCACGTGCTTCCTCGATCGCGCCTCGCCCAGGGAGCAGAGCAGAACAGAGAAGAGTAGAGAGCGTTTGCTCCCCTTTCCTGGAATATGGATCCATATACGCAAAACGCATATATATTTAACGAGCTCCTCTCCCGGCGGTTCGCCGATGCAAATTGTTATGAAAGCCTCCACTTTGACTGTACTTGTGTATTCCTCGAAACGTAGCCGGCTGAGTTTGTGATCAAACTAGAATGTCACTTACCCTCCGAGCCACGTGCTCAGTAGCCACGTGCGATAAAAAATATATCACTGTACTCTGATACGTGTAGATGCATTCGGTGGTAGCAAGTGCGAATAAAGAGAGTTCTGTTCCAATGAAGGAGTGAAGTCAAGTAATGAATAAATCAAGAGAAGCTGGTTAGATCGTTCGCCTATTCTAAGCACAGTGCGAGTGTTCGCCAAATTGTTACGAATGATAGGAGCGTGATCGAAGCAGAAGGCTGCGAGGCACATATCGAGATACTTATCGCTGAACGGTCAATTATTACTCGGCCATGCGTTTCATTATCACAGACGAGCGGCGCATAATGAGCCGCGGCTGGAGTAACGCGCTAATAATAACGAGGGTAATTGAGTGCTGCCTCGCAGTCGAGAAGCTCGATGCACACCTATTGCAAGAACGGTCCGAGGCATTTGCACTTCCATTGATACCGAGCGTTTAATAGTGAATGCCTAAGCGAGTGCACGTCGCTAGCCGTCACATTTGCCTCTCGTCTATGAGCCGACCATCCATCGCGTCAACTTAGCACGCATCTAAATTAAAGAAAACAGTTGAAAGCGGCAAAGAGATGGACAATAATCGGTGGGTTCGAATCGGCGAAAGAATAAGCGGTATACCGGGAGAGAGAGAAAGAGAGAGAAAGAGAGAGAGAGTCGGTCAGTGTGGTTAAAAGGAAATGGTTTTTAAAGAGGGAGTGTCAGCAGGTTGCACCGGGGGTTGTGCCCGCTTTCTCGCTCACCTCCTGCCATTACGCCTGTCATTCGAAACACGCAACACACTCTCTCGCCTGCCAAGCTATTATTATTCCAGGTTCGCCACACCACCGAATGTCTGCCTCCCTCTTCCTCTACCTTACTCGCTGCCTCTCTGTGTCTCTATGCGTGCCCGTCAACAGAGAGGCTGGATTTTCTGCGAGCATGAAACAAGGAAGTCTGCCATCCAAGAGGAAGGCAGGAGAGCAGAGAGCTTCGGGCCTTCTAACTGAGCAAACACACATTACAGCCGTCAAGCAGGTGGCTCGATTCAGTCATTAAATTAATTTTATGTCCGGATACTGATTTGCCGTAAAATTTAATTAGCGATAATACGCCATGCATCGACGTGGGACAAATGGCAGACGTGCGGGCGGATTTCACGGCTCTCGAAATCGGCAGTGGCCAACGGCCTCTCTCTCTCTCTCTCTCTTTCTCGTTTCCTTCGCCTCTGAATCACGTAATAACTCGCCATAACAGATTGTGTTGACGAATGTCGTTGCATGGCGATACTTGATACACCGGCACGCTTCTTCGTGGATGCATAGCCTGTCTGCCAGCGTAGAATTATGATACTAATAAAGCTGTGACGAGCTCCTAATCTATGTTCTCTCGTTTCTGTCGAGCGCTTCTCCTCGATATTCGACCAGTCTGCTAGCCTATAAAAATTGAATGGAGCGTACTCTCACCTAACTGCACAACGCAACTTGACTATTTAAAAACCGATAGGGATAGGCAGGAATGATAAGACTTTATGGAAATTCGCAAAGGCCTCGCCGAGAGTGACGAACACGCATAAAGCACAGAGTGCAAATACGCGCGACAAGGTCAAAAACACGACCACGGACTCTATCTTAATTGCCGCCGTTGGACAGATAAAACCTTGTTGAAGGAAGAGACGCGCCCGGCTTGAGATCGCATGAACGTGCTGAATGAGTCTAGATTTGTCGCCCGGTCAGTCTCTTTAACCGCGTCCAACAAGCGGCCCTTCACACTAATGCGTCTGCCTCCACTAGATAGTGCTATGTACATATTAAGCCGTCCAGCCGGAGCTCTCCCCTCCCTCTTATTCCAAGTGCTGCCGTTCTACACGCTCGACTTTGCCCACTTTGCGCCAACTTACACAGACCCAGCTTTGTCCAATTATCATATTACGATTATCTTTACACCCGAGCATGCCTCTAATTAAATGCGTACTTCACTCCAGTTAGGCTTATACTCGCTTCTAACACCTCGAAAATCTACCTACGACATATTCTTTGTCAGGCGGACATTCCCATTTAAATGCTAGAAACGTGTTACGACTCATACGAAGATGTAATATTTATGTTGATATCGATATGCTGAAGTTTGTATCTGAAGTTATAAAGGATCTATTGATTCAAAAATGATAGCTTTGACAACAGTGGTTGACACTTTAATATCAAGTGAACATTCATCGAGAACGGACGTCTTATTAAAGGGAAGACGAATTCTAAGGATAATTAACCAGACGCCTGTGAAATTTTACTGATTAGTAAGTAGTGCGCATTTTACTGCTTACATTACTAAAGGCGAATGCCTCGCCAACAGATCACCGGTCTGTTGGAAATATTGTTAATAAACAAATCAATATTATTGTTTATAATAGTCTAACCATGGCTATGTTAGAGATTCTGCCTCGCCGTTAATTTAACTAACGTAAATATATCAATAATCTAACACTAAAATAAAACTCCTTTAGTATAATTCGTTCCTTATTAAATTCCTACTAATTTCCTTATTTATTATAAACTTTAGCTCCTTGATCGACTAGCTCAAAACAAAACGTACGACAGATAACTATGAATCCCACAAATTACGAGAGACAGAGATTCCAAGCATAGAGGAATAGGAATGGCTATCCAGCGGGTGCGTGTAAACTTCTCGAAAGGAGAAATCGGATGTTGCCGAGGATGAGGAGCGTCGATACTCTGTCGCTTTCCTGCATAGCGGGAGGACGGAACGATGCCGCTCCGGAGGATAACGAGCAGAAGGCCAGGACATTTACGAGCTGGAGAGAGAACGAGAGAAGGAAGGAGTGAAGCACGCGGGTCACAATCGGACATTCGGATTTCGCTGGAGATCTCGAGTGCGAGAAAGACAGAGAGACAGAGAGAGAGAGGAGAGAGAGAGAGAGAGAAAGCCTGAGGCAGAAACGCAGAAGCGGCGGCGTCATTACGCGAGCCATTCCATCGAGAATAAAGACCGTATTTCCGATAAGCTTCGCAAGAATTTCTCCACCGCTACGTGTCCCTCGGAGTGGAGTATCGTGTTTGGCTATGACATAAGTGGACGCTCCACTCGAAATCCTGGTCCGGCGATAAATGCTCTTACAGTGAATTTCTCGTTACTTCCTCGACCAACGTGTTCGAGAGCACATACTTCTGGTTCACTCTAACGAATGACTGTAGCCACTCTTTCTCTCTCTCTTGTAGCAGAGGCGTCCGCAAAAATTGCCACACGTGCGGGCACACGTATTTACATTTAACCCAATGACCGAATGGAGATGTGGAGCGTAGAGAGGGACGGGAAAGAGAATGACGATGGTAGTGGCGGCGATGCGAGAGATGGAATTGGGGGACGCGTAGACGGTTGGGCGGATGCGTCGAGTGATGTGCTTCCGGTTATTGAACGCCGTCTGAAGGCTGACGCGAGTTTTGGAGTTCCGGCCGACTCTCTTTCTCTCACTCGTCAACTCACAGACTCCCCTGGCAGCCACCTGGACCAGCCGACTGCACGCGCCGATCTCTCGCCTCCAGGAAATACGGCGCACTCTGTGCCTGCCGAACTTGGTCCTGATTAAATACAAGCTACCCGATGTAGTCGGAAACATCTGCTTTCAACCTCCTTCTCAATCTCCATTTCCATTTTATGCCCATTTATATCTCGATCGACAATTCCCAGTTGCGTATACCTTCCACATTATAATGCGTCCTCCAAATGATGTCGTGCTTTTTATGGGCCTCTCCAAGTTCGAAATACTTCAGTACAGCAGATATGCGATAACTTTGTGGAAGTAGCAGAAGTCAACCTGGACTATAGTAAATTTAAGTTTGCTTCTTATTATCGTATATTAAAATCGTTCTCTCATGAACCTCCCGATTGAACGATATCGGCAATTAAACGGGAGTTTTACTATATTGTGATAAAGAGGATGAAGAAAGCCGCGTGGAAAGAATCGAGATGTCGTTTCACCGAGTAAATGGTGATATTAGGTGGATGGCTAAAGGCCGGTGGATTTTTATCTCGATGATGTCCCAGCTCGTTTCAACGAATACCAACCACCAACACGCAGTACTACTGCGACTTGAATGGTTTATAATTATAGTTTTACAGATCTCGTATACGATGCGTCCTTGAAAGCATTATTAACTAATTGCCAACGGTGGCATCTCGCACGATCACCTTTTGAAAAGCATGTTCGATAAATGGAAGGTAATTAAACAGGGGGAAAAAAAAAACCTGAACTCTCGTCTTACTTTGCATGTGGCAAGTTTATAATTAGATGGCTCTGCCTTCCATTTTTGTTCAAAAGGTATTGAATTATTTTCATCAAAGCTTTCCTGCTTCCTTCCTGACACGTGACTCGTGCAGGTTCATCGCCATACTGACAGCCGTTGCTGTCTGCTCGATCGTGAATGAGATGTTAGGTGGTATCGGCCAGCAGGAACGTCGGTCAATTTAGAATAGTGTCGGAGCGTGACGGTCACATCGCGTTACATAATATGCAGCGCATATGTGCTGGCAGTGGTGACCGCTGTTTATCGATGCGAGTGCTTCCCAACGCGAGTGCCCTTTTCAACTGACATCAATGCCTTCACCTTCGCATGTGATTATTTCAAAACGAGACTGATAAGTTGACGGTATGACGCGAAAATGCACTTGACGGCTCATTTCGAAAATGGTTAAGCTGTTAGAACGGTGACTGGTAGTGTCCAGCTGGCGATTACCAACCGACAGTTTTCCCGAAGGCACTTTTTTTTACCACCGGCGACTCTATCGGAGCGTAACACGGCGGAGAACACTGAGAGCGAAGCGAGTGGTACGATAGCTTTCATAAAAGTCGTTTTCCCTTGGGGCGAGCGCTCGTTACCGAAAAGATGCATGTGCCAGCCACGATTCGCCGTGTAAACGGCATCGAGAGAGCCGGCATAACGACTATATAATGACCAGGCCGAGCGACCTAATGGTTTCGACACGTACGTCAAGCGACTTGGTGCTCGCGTGTTCCTTCCACCTCAGTGAGGAATGCTCAACTTTCAATAGTCCCAGCTAAGATGTCGTATCATCACCTTAGCTACCCTCTCTGTAAAATAAGCGTCCAGCTTCCTATGTCGTCGGATAAACGCTCCACCCTACATCCGAAGAATTTATACTTCGAGCTAGCAGGTGGCTTTCCCTGGAAGGATCCTACAAACTTCCACGAAGAATCATTAGGGGCTCGCGTTTCTAGCGACTTAATGAATGCTCGCGAGCAAACGAGCAGTTATCGTTTGGATTAAAGTGCAACGGTCCCAGCGGCGCTCCATCGATCCAACGAGAATCACGCGAACTCCTCCAAAAACTCTGTTTCTCCCTTGTTGTCAACAACGCTCTCGCACCGGTACGATCACTGGCAATTTCGCCTCGTAAACTTGCCATTTGCGTACCACTTTGTCTCCTTATACGCACGCACCAGTTAACAAACTCTTTTACCAGTTGGATGGCATTGAACTCGAGGAATAAATATATATTTATTAAATAGACAGAATCGAGTGAATTGCCGTTGGCGTCTAAACGAACCGCTTATCCAAGAAAATTCTGCATTACCAAAAAAGGAAGAGCGGGTTCGAGGTGCACGTCGAGAATAGCAGTTGCTCTCCTTATTGAGTCAGACATAATTTCCATAGACTAATGAATAAACTAAATTAATATCTCAAAACGAGCATAGACGCCGCCCGTAAGTGGATATTACGACGATAGGCGAAACGGACCGGTCAATTATAATAATAACCGGCCCCTGTTATTATTATAATTGGAGTCCACACATGTGGAGAGTCGCTTGTGGAAAATAAGCTCAACGTGGCGTGAATGGTCGATCGAGTGAATCGTGCAAAAGTTGATGTAAACCTTGTGAATCAGGAAGCTCGGTGTGATATTTAGTCCTTACGGACCTATTTATACTGGCTAAGAATTAGAAATAGCAAAACGGTCTTTTCATTGGTAATGATTATCAGCAATGCTGTCCAAGGGTAATAGGAAGGCTCGTTATACCGTCGGCTATGGATCCTAAGACTGACGAGATACTCGTGCTACTCGTAAAAAGAGGATGGAAGTCAGTCTGTATAATAACACTGGACATGCATAGTTCCGAAGGGAGTAGCAGGTAGGTGGAGTATGAAGACGGGAGTAAGCATTAGTATTACTACGTGTGCGCTAGGCTCGTTGTGCGGTATGCAAACTCTCTCTCTCGTTGCTTTAACGAGGGAAGCGAATCTCGAAGACGGACTCTAGAAGCCTTTTTCACGTGTGTCTTGAAGAACGTGTCCTTCGTGTGCGCCTCTACAGCCAGACGCTTCGGAAGAGCTAGCAAAAGGATGAAAGAGAGAGAGCGAGGGGCCGAATGGTAGAAGGAAGGCCCGGCAAGAGCAGGAGGTGCTTCTTCTCGCCCTGCAGCTGCCTCGAAAAACTCCATCGGACGAACCCAGAAAAACTGCTCGGCCTAACGAACCATCGCCCATTCCCACTTAGCCGGGAATGCCAGTTACGCTCGCGTCCTGCCAACCTTGTTTCTCTCACTTTCTCAGCCCACGATCTTTCAAGTTCTATCCCTCACCTCCTTTCACTCCCGTCCTCCTCGCTTTTCAGCAAAAACTAATTGACTGTCCTAACTGTCCGCTGATCAAGAAATTTGCGAACACCGAAGAAGCTTATTCCCTTGCCGCCGTATGATGCAAGAACACTCGCTACTATATATTGCTCGACAACTTTATATTGAACTATTTTTTATTCAGCAATACATTTAATTTGAAGTCTTGAAACGTAATGAAAAAATGTCGCTAAAAATAGCTTGACTGGCAATACTATATCGTAAAATTGAATGAGATCGAAAAGTCTGAATTATAGTATCCGAGGTATATTAAGTGATTCCTGTTTCCCATTACGACTTCATGTCGGAATTGAAATCCGGTTGTTCCGCTTGTCTTAATCGATAAGAGTCTTTAATTCTGCGGGCTCTGGACGGGAATCGAAGAGCATGTTAATCGGAGATTAAAAAGCGGAGCAAGCTCTAAGCCACGGGATATTGCGAGGGTACTTCGGGATGCCTTACAACGTAGCTGGATCGACTTGGTACGACTGGGAAGACGAGGCGAACGACGAGGAGAACGAGCCACGTGGGTCGTTTACATACGGTGGATTAGTCGGGCTTCGCTACCGCGCTAAACTTGCGCAATCCCTTATCAGCACCGCCTCGCATCCTCACCGTAAATACGGTTGCAACAGCTCATAATCCAAAGACACATAATGGCAAGATCTCGGTTCCTATGCCCGATTACTCGCACTACTGCCAACTATACTACTCTCTCACTGACATGTAATCAAAACTGGAAATACCTGCACTTGGTATGATTTTTTGCTAATAAAGTGCAAAGACCTTTGAATATCGCACTTGTTAGCATTAGTACAATTATTAGAACCATCTTATGCGTGGTGACGAGCTATTCGGGACTTTGATGAATCAGGATGCCGAAGCGGTAAGGCCATCTCTTCAGTTTTATAAGAAAGCGGCATCGACGGCCACTTATAAGAAAGACAATGTAAGGCGATCAGTCGCCGCGGATGCACTTTGATTCTGTGGCGACTCGGAATTAAAGGATTCCGATACATTGTCTTTCATCACTGATTGCAAAAGGATCTGGCCACAGAACCTCCGTGGCAATCGGTGACGATATATTATACTTAACATACTGTAAGAAAAGAGGATCTATTATAGTTTGCCTTCTGCGAAAATATCATTTAAGTATAGTCGAATGAAAAAAAGCAGAGAGCTACCAGACGCACCTCAAATATTCTGTAGTTCATATCATAAAATGTGTACGCCGCTTAACCGAGGTCCCTTGGCAAACACGGAACTGAATCCAAGCCTTTTATAATTTACAAAGAACCACCGAACGATATCGGACTACCTGTTGCATTGGAGGCCGGAGGATTTTCCTAAATATTTAAGGAAACCATTTTTTCGTTTTAGCGGAAGGCGAGTGGTGCGCGATCGCGCGAATCAACGGTGGGCAAAAGGAAGCAGTGTGAGATAGGGAGAGCAATAAACGGATCTTCTTCGACGGCGGCACGTGCCTGTCACTCGGAATAAAACACACCTGTCCCCTCCCCCAAAGTTATAAACGTTTACAACGCAACATAAAGTTTAATTAATCCCCGATTACCGCGTGGCGCATCCCTGTCGTTCCCGAGTGATCTTCTCTTTTTCCCACTGCTTAACGAGCGTAGACACAAATATGGAGGTGATTGCCGATGTACGACACCGTTTCAGTGAAGAAAAAAAAGGCACCAGACAACTCGAGCGAACTTGGAACCTATGGCAAAAAGCGCGTCGTATATCGCGCCGGCGTAATTAAGCTCGTAATCAGCTGTCAACATTGTCCAGCGACGCGCCACTCCGACTGACGAATGCTACTGAACTTGAACTACCTTTCGACTATCAATCAACAAGATAGTTTAATGCATAATCACACCTCGTTCGCTGAAAATTAGAGCACTCCTCGCTGATAGCAGGGCGGTGACTATGATTTTTTATAGGCCAGTTTACGGAAGGTTGTGGGCTTCCTTCGAAACTCGCTGATAATTGCAGGTTGGCCACGTGCCCCTTGAACAAAGGTGCGGCCCCCTCTCGGCCAACTGCACTTAAGAAACTAACCCGAAGGAGCTACATCAAGATCTAACACCCAAAACCGATAACCCCTTTACCCACCAGCCGTTAACCAGTGAAAGGCAATAAAATTTGCAAATTCGATTAGGGCTATACTTCGTATACGCTCGACTCCCTTGAGATAGCTCGAGCCAACGAAATTTCGGAATTCGAGCGTGCACGATTCCCAGACGAGACTACTGCTCGAAATGTTGTATATTGTTCCAAAAGGGTCCTGAAACGGTGCTCCTTTTCCCCCCCGAAGGAAGCGTAACCAGACACTGGTGGTGGCGGGTTCGTGGGACGGTGCACCCGTTGTTGAAAAGCCACGTGGGCCCCCTGTGGGGTAAAAGTCTTTCTCTGGCCGATCGTTTGCGTGCCATGTGTTTCGGGGTTACCCAGTGTGCCTCTTTCCACCCCTGGTGGGCCCTCGAGCCTACGAGAGAAAGAGGAGAGAGCGAGAGAGTGAGAGGGAAAAGTGGGCAGGGTACGACTTTTCGAAAAAGTCCCCGGGAATCGAGTGAGCAGCGGTACCACGTTGTCCCCGGAAGAGCTTGGATTTCACGCTCATAACGAGCGCGAGAGAGTGGCTATAAAAACGGCATAAAGATCGGCTATTTTGACAACCGCTTTCTCTCTCTCGCTCTCTCTCTCTCTCTCTCTCTCTCTCTCTGTCGCTCGCTTCCTCCAGGAGCCCCGGTGACACGACAAACTTTACGAGGGCTCGCTCCTCCTCGTAAGTACCGGGTAAACGCTGTCTCCTAAACACGCTTTTTCTCTCCATCTCCAGCGAGGCTCTCTCGCTACCGGCTGCAAAAAGCTAGCGGACCCCCTCAATGCCAACCGGCTCTCGGAAGCGATTGGGGAAATCTCGGAAATCGCGATTAGCGAGCCTCCGCAATATAAATCATAAAGGCGAGCATATTCTACGAGATCGAGTGTCCACGATCCTCGATTTATAGGGAGCGAACGCCTGTCGTCCTTCCTATCGTATCGTCAACATTAATGCAAAGAGGGAGGAACGAAAGAGGGCACCTCGCACGTCGTCGGTGCCGTGCTCGATAAGAGCACGCCAGAGAGAGCCTATTCCTCTTGGCCGGCCGGAAAAAATCCGCCATTCGAAGTATCCGAAATCGCGTACGTGACCCGAATTTATTTCGCGGCCGAATTTAGATACGACGCGCGGCGGCTTCGCTCGGTAAACATCGTTCGCTGTCACTCCATGGCAGCGAGCCTCGTAATACATATCGACCAGAGCACACCGCCACCGCGGCAGGGTGAAAAAAGCGAACCGGCTGCGAAAATTCATGCTCGGCCGAGTGCCATCGTCACGCCGACGAAGAAAAGTAGAGGAGAAGGAGAAAGAGAGAGAGAAAGAGAGAAAGGGTGGGAGAGTAGGAGAGACGTGGCGGCTCTTTCGCGAGGAACGAAGGCAGGAGAGGACGTAAAAGAGTAGCAGGTCATCGCGGACTAGGGTGGAGAATGCAAGTCACGCCGGGTAATTGCAGCATGCAACCATTACCTCGCGTGCGGTCTCCTCTCCGTAGGTGTACCTCTTCTCCTCGGCGTACCTAGCTAACTCCTCTCTTTCCCTCTCTCGATCTTTCTTCCTCCGCGTTTCCCTCTCTTCCTCTTTCTCGCTGCCTACTTGCTATTCCACTGCCGGCTTCGACGCTCGCCGGAGGATTTTTGCGCCGCGGCGTTACGCGACAAACAGCAACTGCGATTCTTCCGATTGCCTCTTACGAGCCGCCAACAAGCCGGAACACACTTCGCGAAGAATACGTTGGGCGTACACGCGCACACGCCTATGACACGCCGGATGGCTTCGGTGAAGATCAAACGTATGGTATCTAATAGTCAGCGTGTTAAAACAATGCTAGGTACACTAGTGAGAATCGATTGCTTAGCTTGTAAAGCTCGGGTAACCGGGAGCGCGAGATAACCGAGTTGCGGATATCGGTGCGTGATGCGAGCGAGGAAACACTAGCGCCTCGCTAGTGCAAACAGTCAAGCTGGAAGAGCGATCAAAAGGGATGCCGAAACTGAAGGCGACACAACGTGCTGAAGCTGCCACGTGTGTGCATGAGCGATGATGACTAGTTCGAAGTGTGGTCGATCCGATAAGGATGGAACATCGGGCTAGGTAGACGAGTGTAAACCGGAAGCAGCTATCCGAGGTCCTGCGGGCGTGCGCCCGCCGCGTAAATATTATTCTCAAACAGGTCGAAACATTAAACATCTTGCCGATAGCGAAGCCCAACACTATGTTTGTGTGCACAGAGTGGCTCCCCCACTCTTGAAATCGTGTCGCACTCTCTTGTCCGGGACTCTTTCAGGGAAAGCCATAGCTAAACGCGGGCCTCCCTTACCTGCCTCGAAGAACTGAAATCGATTTAAAACGGCAAATCGACCCTTCCGTTTCGACCCCAGTTTCCCGTTACTGTGATCCTCAGGGCTGAATTTGCAAAGAAAACGGCTGACTAGAGACTCATCCTGTTCCCCTCGCTTAACTACTATTCGACTCTCAGCGATTCTCAGCTGCTCTTGCTGACAAGGCTGTCTTGCCTTCGGATTGCTGATCCTTCTCAATGAGAATGATAAAAGAACTTTTTCAAACAAAACTCTCAAACACTATGATTTTTCATAGTGTAGGAGCGTAAAGTTAAGGAACTGTCGAGCGAATGACAGCGAATGGGAGCAAATATATATAATGAATGTAGTTTGTAAATTAAAGAAGCTGTCCCAGGGGCAGCATCGAGGAGCGAATGTTATGAGAACGAGTGTAAGACGTGAGTTTGAGGGTGTCGTATGACTGAGATACGGGTAAGAGCAGTAGCGAGTGGTATGAGGAATAGATGGGGTGAGCGAGTGTCCGAGCGTGAGCGAGTGGAATGGGGAACGACTGGAAGAAATAAGGATGTCGCAAAGAAGTATGTATGCCTAAATTGTGGAGTGAATGTTGCTAAGTGGAATGGGATGCGAATGAGACCAGGGTGGCCTGCGAACGAAAGAGTGTGCGTGTGTATGTACGAGTGCTAAGGATGTATGAGGATAGATATAAGGGCATTTTTGGAGCCAGGAGTTCAGTTCAGAGGAGACAGTTAATAAAGGCAGTTCAGAGTTAAGAGTAAGAGTAAGAGTCAGAGTCAGAGGCAGAGTCTGTTGACCAGCAGAATAATAAAGAACAGATATTTAGTAGAAACAGCACTTTCACAAAAATTTTATCTTTTAACCCTGTCCTCCCGACCCACAGTCCCTACAATAGTTAATAATAATTTGAAAATTCATTAAATTCTGATAATGGAAAGCAAGTGAAATTAGTTGGAAAGCAGATATCTTTTGGTTATTAATCTGGTTGAAGCTGGCAATCGCATTAAGGCGTCAGGAAAAGGACGGTCGGCGATGTGGCCGATGTCATGGGGTAATCGAGTCCTGGCAGGCTGCTCTACATGTGAACCACGTGTGTCCCTTGGGACGTCCTAGGGTGCGGCCATTCAGCACGGCAGCGAGCGGCGAAGCGCGACAACACGCGCGCTCTTAGGGTGTCCTGCCACTGCTGGCACCGGCTCCGAGACGAATTAAGCACGCATTATTATATCGATAATGAAATTTGACGATACTGCGCATTTTACAGGCGACCCCTGCCGCGATCCTGCTTCCCCTAGGGTCCTCCATGCTATTGTCAAAAGCAGCTCGTTCGTCCTCGGTTACTTCGCTCGGTTATTATTGCTATACTCGGCCCACTTTTCATTCACTAACCCATATCCACCGATCGGAAATGTCCGGGGTGCCTAATCCTCACTGGCACCAGTGCACATGCACGAAATCTCTCGCTCGTTAGTCGTTTTGTTAACCCCAAACCTACCCAACACGATATCTTGTTTCATAGGAGTCCCTGGTATCTCATCTAGGAACGCTCGTCAATATGAAAGGATGACAGGCAGAACAGTTTTATCGAATATCTTAATACTTTGCATGTGGTATTTCTTAAAATATACTAATACTAAGTGATGAAGTTTCGCCAAGTTTTAGGAGTGTTTAATAATTTTTCTATCCACTTTCATTCTATTTCCACTGATTCAACGAGCACTAACAGTTCCACTTGTTAATCGACGAAGCTTTCAAGCGCATGAGTCGCCAAGTGTTTGTCGAGATTAGGAAACCGAAGAAGAACGAGGGGGCGGCGCGCAAGAGCAGAGAGAAAGAGAGGCTTGCGGATGCGGCGACAGCGGTGAACTCGAACTCGCAGTTTGTTGATCCAAACGAAGAAGAAGGAGCAGCTTCCGCGAAGTGAATCGCGCGTTGCCGCGGTTATAAAGGCGAGTGCGAGCGAGAGAATAGAGAGGGTTGCGGCGTTTGTTTGCCGGCTGGCCGGGCGACCTCGTGGAAACGTTCCTCGATCCTCGAATCACTGGAATCCCTTTATTGTCGGGGCACAGGGAAATAAAACGCGCGCGTAAGCAGCACAGGCGGCTCCTCGTTGCTGGTCTCCTCCTTGTTTCAACTGCGTGCGGCGAGCGACAACCAGGCACACATCGTGTGTGGCCGATCGTTCGCGGCTCTTTATTGGGTTTACACGGTAATACGGCACGCTAAGAAAAATATATCATCTGGCCGCAGAACGCGCGCAACTGTGGAAGCACACTGCCACCTCGAGAAGCCGGCAGAGATCATCGTGGGGCGCGCTTCAGCAAGACAGGCTTTACAGTGAAAGACGATCCTCGCGGTAACTTTGTCTAGTCGCAACTCTACTCAAAGAAGCTTGCTCGACTTTTATTGCCAACCCACATTATGGACTTGCGGAATAAAGCATGCTGCACGTGCCCCTCCTGGTACCGATTCTCGACATTATTCTAATTGATGCTGTAAATCAAAGGTGGGTCGTAGGTAGACTGCGGGAGGAACGATCACCGCCCGTCTTAATCAAGCTTTCCCCGCTCGTTCCGAAGTTTACAATGCGCGTAAATACGTGACTGAACTTAAGCGGTCGAGCGAGCGTGCGCTCTTGCGCTCTAATCCGCGTAGGTAGTTGCACGCATCATTTTCCGTATATGCAGGAGGCTCCGGTCGGCGTACGATCGGGATGCGAGGAGTAAAATCGTCCTGGCGAGTGGCAAGCGCGGGCCTCCGCATGCTTATTGGAATGCAGCACGCGCTGGTATGGGCCGGGCTACGGCCGCGCGCTTTGCGCACTCCCTTGCTTACCAAATAACCGCACACACCCCCGCAGAATCACCGATTTTACAGTGCCACGGCCGAAATTACCCAAGCGCCAATATCATAGACGCCTCCGCCCTCAACGTTAAACAGACTTTCCTCGCTCCTTCCAATCTCTGTTTCTTATACTAGCAATAAAATTTGCATGATTACTTCTGCGATAACAATATACTGAATTACGTTGCAACAGTTCTTAAGCAAGCTGTATAAGAATTGCGATAAAAGTTGGAACAAAAATGATCGCCGGTCGACCCTGACTCTCTAGTTAGCGAAGAGTAGAAATGTGGGGAAAAAAGGACTGTCCATGAGATAGGAGCTCAGTCAGAGCGTATACACCGTTCGGTGTATCGGATGAAAGAAATCTAAATGGTAGCTGCTCAACCAGCCGAATGCGATTAAGACTAATAAGTGGATCCGGATCTCCTAATAAGTGTTACTCCACCCTGGATTCGATGGCGAAGGCTTCCTATCTGTTAAATGTACTAGAACGCCAGGCAAAAAGGCAACTCGACCAACAGGATGAAGGGAAAGCGGGGGTGCGGTGTTGTAGAGTAGACGAGCGAGATAAAGACATTCTGCTTTCGGATGCCGCGGCTCGAAGAGCTATGGTTTTCATTAGCGCAACTCGGTGCCGAGCGATCCACTGAGGAAACACAATTAAACTAGGCATGTCGGGCAGAGCAGAGGGCCGCGGGAAAAATTGCTCAGGCTTGCTCTATCGACTCGAGATTTTCTAAGCCGGCGAACACGGAGAGAAAGAGAGGAGAGCCAGAGAGAGAGAGAGAGAGGATTGCAACCAGCGGCGCACGTACGTGATCGGACTACGTGAAATTATTCCTAAAGCAGTGGCGCGCCGTGTTTCTTCTACTACTGCGCTGAGACGCTGGCGCACGCCGGGAAAGGCACCTGCAAGAAGCTGGCCTACATAATGAAGACATAAGGGTCGCGCCGCTTTGATGCTTTACTGGTACCGCCACTCTCGATTAGGTAATTAATCCCAGCGCACTTTTGCGCTCGTCCCGGTAAAGCCGAGCCGACGTTAATCCACCGGGAGAAACATCGGGCGTATCGGCTATCCCGGCAGGGATTGCTTTCTTTTCCTACAAAAGCAAAGCCGCCTAAAAGGCAACTGGCTAACGAGAATGCACAAACGCGTTCCCTCAAGTAATCGATGTCATCATTCTTCTGAAAACAAAATTCACCACTGCCACCATGTCGAATATATATATATATTCTCTCCACTCTATTCTATATCCTACAGACTATACTCATCGTTAGAATCCCCCCCCGTAGCAATTCATGGGTGGTAAGAGCGCGTGAAAAGCTAAGCGAAGAGGGCACCCTTGATTCTTGCGGTTCAGCACGTGGATATTGTTTTTAAAAACACCATTAACGAGAATGACTGTCAATCGCCGGGAGGAAGCGTGCGTGTGCTCGTGTAATCACATTAGGCCCGATATACCTAGCGAGTGGCTGCCGGCGATGCTCGCTCGCTCGGTTCCTCACAATGCCCCCTGTTTTTGTAGCACGTTCGTGGCAGCCATTGTTACGTCATTATTCGCGTCCTGGAAAGCACAGGGGCACCGCAGGACGATGGGTAACTATAGCAGGATCCTCTGAAGCAGACCTGCCCCTTCGCAAAGGGGAGCCTTCTCTTCTTCCTTCTCTCTCAGTCGCCCTGAATGTGTACATCGAAGGTGTTACCCCATCGATGCTGCACACTAGGGGGAAGCCAGCTTTTTGCAGCGTCTCGTACTCGCACGGTAGAACGGAATCATTTTTTTTTTTTTTGCCAAGCCGCGAATAAGGCCCGTCGCAACAATGGCTGCTTTCGCGGTGAAGTAAAAAAATGTTTGTCGATATAAGCTGCGACTCACTTTCGAAGGCGACAGCTGCCGATCGTCGAAGGCAAAAGACAGACAGAAAGGACGAAAGAGAGAGAAAGAGAACTCGTATAGCATGGAAGGTGTATCGAGGAGTACGCGCTTCGTACAACGTTACGTTTTATAGGCACTAAAGCAAGCGCCATCGACAAGTACCTTCCCTCGTTACACCTGGTGGCATGTTCGCGCAACGCATCGCTGGCTGCAATATATTTTCTCTGTAAACAGAGCATAGAGAGATAGAGACCACCCTTCGAGCGAGTAGCTACGGTGGTCAATGGCGCGAGCATTATGGGGGAAATGAAAATTAAAGGCCTCTCGCCGCCCTTATCACTCGGTGCGTGCACTTGGTTGACTTCGAATTCGACCAGCCAGGAAATGTAATATCGCGTACCAGTTGACCCTCGCCATCATCCTCAATCCTACTACTCCTGTTCCTGCTCCTGCTGCTGCTGCTCTGCCTCCTGTGCATGTGTGTCACTTGGTGAACATCGCTTTGGGTTGACACGAGCTTCCTTGCTTCGCACGCATCAGTCACCCATCTGGCGAGAAGAGACAGCGAGAGGGAGAGACGGTGCTGGACCAGCCATGCGTGCCCGTTTTACACCGTAGCCTGTTATGCATTTCACTATCGACAATGGCCTCAACATGTCGAGAATGTTTTGGAGGGTGCATAAACGAGGAGGGTGCGCGAGGGAATGCGCGTGAAAAATGTATCGTAGATTGTATTCGTTGTAACGAGTACTACAGACTGTTTTATATTTAAGTGCTAATTGTAAGTAGAAACTTCCGCATTCCTAATATCCAATTAAAACAAGTGACTGGCAGAATTCGTGTGAGGAAGTAGAGTCGTATTTCTTTAAAAGTGACATGAAATATAGGAAGCGAAAGTGTAAAGGAATAATGGAGGTATGATTGAATCATAGCTTGATGAAATTTCGTATGAATCTTGCTGAGTATAGAAAGGGGTGGGAGCTTTGTAGTGTTGGTAGCTTGGAGGCTGGGCGTCCACTTTTCAGGCGTTAGAACGCTAAGAGGATAAGAGGGAAGACCGCGAGGGACAACCGCAAATCGAGCATTCGTCGCTCGCCAAAGTCAATTGGTATTATTAGATTGGCACCCTCACTGACTCAGGGCCCCGAGCATCCCTCTCCACGATTCGGCCTAGGTACGAGCACCCTCGCAAAGCTGGCTCGAGCTACGTTACTGAAGTACGTGCGTGATGGTTGGCGGTAAATTTCATTCGTGGAATTATCATGATTGAATCAGCTTCTCCGCTTCACTCCGCCTTCGCCACTTCGCTCGAGTTAGGTTCTCGCGGGCCCTTCCTAACCACTGCCCCATTCCGACCATTCCACCGAGTCGTCGTCGCCCGATCCTTCTATTGCTGGTCTCTGCAAGCCACAAATCCAACCACCGAATTTTCCCTCTGTCTAAAAGTGCCCGCCACGATTTCTTCCTACTGCTTTTGTGTCATGCGAGATAGAATAACGCGTCGAATTGAATTGAAAGAGAGAAATCTAAACCCCGACCAATGGAAGGCGTGTGGCAGTAATCTTCTGATTGCGCAAGTTCCATTTGTAAGTGAAATGCGGCACAAATGTTTACGGGGACAGTACAACGGTGATCGGCTATCTCTAAATAAGGCAATTATTCGTGTGATAGTAATTAAATACGGGTCGTCTAAATGTAATGCCTGCTCGATAATTATTATAATTACAAACATGAAGATAGAGGCCACTTAACGAATACCGCTTAGCCGACGGCTATTACTCCGGTAAAGTGGCGCAGGGGTAATTAGCTGGCGCGGGCATAAGTGTATCGTTATAATTAAAAATCAGGATATTAAGATTGCAGGCTTTTATGTTACGACGCGCACCAGAACCGCACATAATGCGGGTACTCGTTGGCAATCAACACTGACGCTGTTTGTTTTATGAATCAGATAACGAGTAAAATCAGCTGCGATTTTGCGCTCTCGAAATACGAGCGAGTAACAACAGTCCGGTTAATTTCGTATGAAAAAAACACCCTGGCAAGTGAAAATAAAACATGATTGTGGATCAACGTATCCCAATTAACGCTCTCCCGTTGGCTTTCATTAAATCAAGAGGTGTTCAAGTAATGATTCCAAAATCAGACTTCAAACGAGGTGGATATGTCTTGAATTGGACGTATCGGACGTATCTAAACGTCAAAAATAAAGCAATAAGTGATAGGCAACAGAGCAGTGATACAGCTTGCCGGAAAAACAATCGTGCTGGTAGAATCAGCTGATGGAAATCTCTGGCGATCGATTATCATTGGCATTAAGCACTCACGCGTTATCGCCTCACTCTCCGGCCGGACATTGTCGAGGCAGCCGATCGGTTTGCCATTATGCCGATCTTATCTCCCTTCCCAGAAATGCAAATTCAATATTAACACCGGCGCAAATAAAGCTAGTGCCTATCGCCAATGCACCGCGCGCCAACTCAATGTAACGCTCGTGAGAGCTGTTTTAATTTAGCAGGTGGCAATGCACCATGACCTTTGATATCGTTCTATTATCACAAAGTGTCATTGCACCGGATTATCAGCTCGATTAGATAGCACAATGATCTCCCGGATAGCTAGTTACCCACGACTTTCTTTCTTATCGGTCACACCAGTGTCTACAACGTACATGGCTATCGTCTGCCTGCGATTGAATTCTCATCAATCACGGAAATCTGATTCACCGGTCAATGAAAATCCTTCTTCGATAATAAGATGTGGTGGTAGGTTAATTACAATGCGTAGCGAGGACTGTCTACGATTCGAATGGAGTTCTCCAAGTAATTCGCGCGCTTGCTTTGTCTCCCATTTACGGGAGAACGAACATCATTGGCCACGTGAATCGTGCAATAACAATTACCAGCTATTCTCGAATTCATAGTCGCCGTGGCTAATGCGATCGACGACACACGTTACTGGTCGCTCTGCAAACACTAGGGGTGAGAGAGTTTGCCAGGGTGCTGTGCTAAGGGTAGCAATGCACCCTGGATTCTGGATAAGAGTAGCCCCAGGGCCAGTAGAAAAAAAAAAGCTCGAGGGGAATCGAGGGCCGGCAACAATGGCGAACACCCTGTGAGAGAAGCACTCGGGATGTTCTTCCACGCACCGCCCCGCCACGTCTGCTGGTGACTTCTGTAAACAGCTCGACTAACAACACTAGAAATGCATACTGTGTCGCACCAACCGTCCACGCTCCGTTTAATTTGCGCGTCAAAGGGGATGGTCCACCCACCTTCGCTCCGGGCACGTTGATTCAAACATTCAAATATACCGTTAGCCAATATAATACTAGATAAAGTGATTTCCCTTCAACAGCAAACTAAATTCGATTTTGAAATACTCGTAAAGTAATTTTCGCCTACAATTTCTTTGACACTCAAAATTCACTCTTGAGGATTTCTTCTTGAATACTTAAAAGTACAACTGGTACTAGTAAATTATTAACTTTTATTTTACGAAACTATTAATAGTATAATATAGATATGGAAGCAGCAGTAAGTTTCCCAAGTAGATTACAGGCCAATGTACGTTGGTACATAGTTGCGGGTGTAAATCAAGACGGAAGTTGAAGTGGGTGTATAGATTGTTAACGCGTAATTGCCGAAATGCACGATGCCAGTAAATCCGGGGAGCAGAGCCTCTAGGCCCGATCGCTCAATAGCGGGCTTACGGCTTAGAAATCCGCCCCGATCACGCCATCCCCTTTCAACCCCCCTAAATACTGGTATTACTGATTACAGAACCACAGCAGCAGCAGCGGTAGCGCGGCCGATGCCGCCAGTAGCGAAGCACGTGGCTCATGTCTACGCCCGTCACAGTCACACCGGCCAATTTGCGTTTCCGTAATTTCCGCCTGACAATGGGCCACTCGCTCTATACACTAGATCGAGGTACGCGTGTCTGGATAATCCAACCGCGCCCAGGGTTATATAGAGAGCGACCAGCGATCACTGGGACCACCGTGAATTTCGTCCTTCGCCTCCCAAAGCGTTCCAGCGCGCCCCATTTCTTTTCAACGCTAACATCACACATACACACGTGTCATCTCGCACGATGATTTTTAGCTGCTGACAATGCTCGAGTCACGCGAACGGGGTGATCCCATTTAATAAAGCTCGGGGATTCTACTGGATTCTACTACCAAACGATTACGGCGAAGTATTTTCATCGCAAAAAGATTACGAATACTAGATTGCAAATATGTAGTATGGTTTGAGTAATTTCATTAAAAGTAAATTTTGGTAATTCGGTTTATATTGAAAATACTGAAAGACGTATAAATACGATGGAGAAAGTCTACGGATTTTCGTTGTCCTTTGCGAAGTGAATCCTTCCGGATATTCGAAATCAGTAAACGAAATCAAGGTCCGCCTGGTCGAAAGGAAAGCAGGTCAAAAAGGCCTGCTGCGAGTGCGGACGCGAACAATGAGAGACGCAGCGGGGGTGTTGTGTCCCGGCCCTTTTTTCGTCCCTTTCATTTTCAGTGGAGATCCTTCGGAGAATTTTCGCCGCCGGTACAATGACATTCCTCGAAGATCGGGGCGCATCGGGGACAAATCGTCCCGGGGGCCTACGGCAACCCTTGGCAACTGTTGACAATCCGGTAAAAGGGAGAACTGGAGAATGAGAAGAATCAGAACACTTTACTGTGCCGCGCGCGCGCGCGCGAGCGAGCTAGCGGGTGAGCAAAGCACAGACAGACCAGGAGACAACGATTTCGCACAATGGCATTAGTGCCACGGGAAATCCGTTTAGAGTCGCTTTTCGCGGTAGCTTCGAGGCAGAACCTGAATGCTCGACCTCTCTGTCGAGGCTTGGACGATTCTCCCCTACCCTCTAAAGTCTAAAGTCTCTAAAGCGAGGCACTTTTTCTCTGTTGTGACCGGCGATCAGCGTAAATAAACAGAGTCAATGTCCAGTCAAACTATTGAGTTCAAAGACATCGACTGCCAATCCTGACGGAAGTCGTACGGTTGAATTGAAAAATAAATCCACTCTTCCGGAACCTGATATAATCACATTCACACGAGCATCCTGTAAGATTACCATCAACTATCTAACGAATTTGAAAAATCATTGCCGAAACCAAGCGATCATCAAACATAGGCGTTCTTCGCAGCAACAAACCCTCAGAAATCAGTGGTACGTCAACGTCAACGTGCACGACATACAGTGTGCTCGTATACTCCTCGATATGTGACTCGAATAATGGGGAAAAAGTTGTCGGCACAATAGCCGTGCGGGAGGAAGCTCTCGAGTTGCTGCTGCCGGCTCCAAAATGGAGTCTGAGTAAAAGGGGTTCACGAGCTGCCATCTCTCTCTCTCTCTCTCTTTCTCTCTCTTTCCCCTCACTAACCCTCAGCCCCATGATGTTTTACGAAGAGACTGCGGCGTCTCTACCTGTGCACGTTTCTTTGACTGTGTGCGCGCCGGTGGTCCACCCTTGCACATGCAACTGGACTCGCCTCGAGCAGGACTCTTTATTTAACCCGAAGAGAGCGAAGGGATATACTCGGCGAACGAGAAAGAAGGAGATGGAGCAAAGGAAGATGTGAATGCCTGGTCGGATTAAAAGCAGCGGTGAATCGCGTGGCGTAGAAACGGATCGAGCCCACTCGCACGACCGGCAGCAGCAGAAACCTGGAGCTCTCCTCCGTTCGTGGAGACCATGCTCTCTGCACGAGAAGTGAGAAAAGGAGGACGAGGGAGAGAAGTTGCCCGAGCGAAAGAGAGATCGCCAGAGGTAGAATACTCCGGAGAGAGGATCATTTGAATGAGTAATACTACACCTCGCGCAACCCACCCACACACTCTTCTATGGAAGTACCGTGCGCGCACAGCAGCTTTGTTTGATACTGGCCATTGTGCTCGCTGCCACCGGTTCACTTTACACCCCCCAGTGCACACAGGTACGCTGCTGCGCGCACGGCATCAGGGATCGTGCATGTAACGCGTACACGCTGGCGTTTGCAAGCGCGCGCATCTACATTCACCCCCAACCCTCTCTCTCTCTCTCTCTCTCTCTCTGCCCTTTCTCCTTCATTCATAGGCTTTTTACGAGTCCACAGTATACCGTGCTCCGAGAGAGAGAGAGAGAGAGAGAGAGAGAGAGAGAGAGACCCGCTTGCGTTCAACTACTGAAAATTGTATTATAATACGAGCGGAACGCTCGACAATGAGGGAGCGGCTCGGCCGAGTTGCCTTATGCCAATCTCCGAGCGGAGGCGGTTATGATTTCAATGAGGAGAAAGAAAGCAAAAAAGGACCGGCAAACAGTCCCGAATTTCCCATTCTCCCGCGCTCATACAGCTCCCCCGTTCTCATTATGCCGATCTACCTGAGAATAATACGACGCGCATACCTCGATCGATTATGCAACTGAGGGGGGGAAAAAACAAGTCGTGCACTATTAGAAATTGAATAAAAACGACTTCTTGAAGAGAAAATTGTTCGATTGTATAAACTAGAATTTCTAAGCAAGTTGGCAAGACAGTAGTGTAAGTAATAATGGGAGAGATGGTTAACAGAACTATCTAATCAGACTTTCTATAAGGTAGAAGCAAGCGTGTATGGCGGAATCGCGAAATCTATGCGACGTGTCTGGAATCATCTCAGATAAGACACGTGCGATTCCGTGTAGCGCACGTAGCCTATCCCTTGCGTGTACCGGGAGCGCAGGATGCTGCTGCTGCTGCTGCTGCTGCTACTGCTGCTGGCGCTCGCATACTCCAGAGAGCGAGATCCAGCCGTTTGTATGCGTGCACACATATGACACGTGGCAGGAGGACACACAGCCTCTCTCTCCGGTAGTGCGCTGTGCCCGATAACACAGTATGCACTATTCGCACGAACCTAATCCGCTGCGTTTCGGCTTGGAAATTTATCTCGCAGGAAGCGCAGATAAGAACCGACCGGCCCGTGGTTTATCCCAGTCCAGTTAATAGTGATCTCGGTAAGCTCTCCCGCGAAAGGTAGGTTTGCCCGGCGGCGGTGGTCGCGAGAATAGGATAAACCTGAATTTCAGTTAATTGAAGCGACAACAAATTGCCATAATCCCGTTTAACCTGCCTGAGAGAGGCAGCTTTCGAAAGCTCGATCTTAAAATTACCTCGGACAATAGCATCAGATTCTCATATTGGTATACCTCTAATTTTCTCGTGTCTTCATAAAGCGTTACTAATGCCATGTGAGTTTCACGTTTGTATTCTTTGGGGAGATTTTCCCTAAATCGAGGAAACAATCGGTCCAGGCAACGCAAACAAATCGTATAGGGGAAACCCATGGTATCCCTGATCTCGATAAGCTGCTCGTAAGAAAGCCGAATAGGAGAGGGGTGGCACACTGCGAGAAAGGGATAACACTGAATCTCGATTAATCGAAGGGACAGAAGGCTCTGTTATAACTTCCGAATAACGCCGGGACGAACGAGAATCCCATATAATCTTCGTACACAAGCACCAGAATGCCCTTCCATTAAACGGCTCCGGGAATTACCGGAAACAGGAATTACACGGCTACTTGACAAGAACAACGCGCTATTCGAGGAAATCCTAATGACTTCTTAGTTGGTAATCAATTATGGGCGAGAAAATGATTCACGCCAGATTTATTATACCTAGCCAAGAAAATCCATAAGGCGGCTTCATGGATTTTCCATGGAAGGACATGGGTAGCTGGTGGTGCAGGCGTCGCTCGTGCACGGGGGAAGAAGCAGAAGGCTTAAAGGGCTTGCGAGATAGGTGAAGTTAGACAACAAGGAGGATGCGCACCAGGCTTTATCGCAGACAGCAGGATAATTAAATTTGTCGGGGTGATTTATGGCGTTGCACGAAGGGCTCGAGGTGCACGGACACACTCTAAGAGCCTAGCAAGACTGCGAGACAGAGGGAGAGAAAGAGAGAGAGAGAGTACTCGGGATGCAGACACCAGGGGGATGATACGCCTCCGTTGCTTGCACTACATGATACAGCGGTACCTTCGACTACACGGCAAGCACCAAAGAAGACGCTAAGAGGGATGAAACACAATTACTTACAACGTTCGCTCTATTACTGCAGAAAATCGTTTGATAAAAATAGAAAAAAGTATAAGAAACAAATCTTTTGGTAAGTCTCCGTTGAAATACAGTGACGACTTTGCCATAGTTTACGGTATGCATTCCAGTTTTGCTTCATGATTTCGTTCAGATAAAAGTAGTAAAGGATGAGAGAGAGAAAGAGAGAGAGAGAGGTTGCGCTTGAAAAGTTCACGTGATTTATGCGTGCGCCTGACTAAGTAGAAAGTTCGAAGGTAAAGCCGGTGACACAGAGGAAAAGATAAGGAGCGGTATATTCATGTGAAAACGCGCCCCTCGGCTATCGGGAAAATCGAGACGCAAGGAATTAGGGGGACGACGGATATACCCGTACGGGGGAAGGAATAGACCTTCGAGAACTTTTTGCCCCTCGTGCCAAGTGTCGCCGGCCTCGTTAAATATTCAACCCTGTAATACAATATCCGCGCCGTGTTGGAGCCACTATACAAGGAGGATAAACGATTTGCGAGACACCAAGGGGAGGATTCCCGTGGCGAAACCGCTCTTCTACGAGACAGCCACGTATCTGTCGACGCACTCACCCACAGTCAGGACGACACGAGCGCGTACCAAAAAGCCTTCGTAGAATGGGAGATTTTTCTGAAAACAACACTCTCGCCGAAAAAGTAACCGAGGAAATTAACACGGGGATAAGAAATCTCTTGCTGCGCAGTCCGTGAGAATTTCTCTCCTTCTCCGAAGCCGATAAATACATGCGAGATAGGTCGCATTTAAACTGACGATAAAAGTAAGACTCGTCGACTCCGATTCAGCTAATTGTTGCTTCGGCAATAGGTGTAAACAAGATGCGCGTGACTCGCTGATAAATCGGCGACACGATAAATGTACTCGCGTTGAAAAGGATGGGGGGGAAAAGTTATCTCCCGCGCGACTGATTTCCCGTTGATGCTCGAGAGCGCGCGGCAGCCTTGCTTCCACCGACCAGGAAATTTGCAATATTTTTCAATGGCAAGCAATCCGGGTGGGGTTCTGCACTGCTAGTGAAAGAGAGGGATTTCCTTCGATAGAACGCATTTAACACCTTGTGTTATCTTACATTCCCACGAGCCGAGAACACCGACTTCAAATTGTAAAACTATCAACGGAGATCTGCTTATGCAAACAGTAATACGTCCGGGCCGACGTAACTCACTTGAATCGATGTGCGAGCCAAGTTTATGTGGGTCAATAAACCAAAGTATAAAGTATATTTTCAAAGAGCGCGCGAATGAAAGTTCACTCGAGACGAGGAGAGCGCTAGCGTTTACGTATAAAATCTAGAGGGTAATATCGAGATGCGTACGCTTGAAAAAGGAAGATCAGTCAGTAGACGAATGTTCCCAGGGAGTCGGCGACAACTTGGCACCGGGTCTAGGAATCGTCGAGTCTCAAAGAGACTCCAAACCGAGTGTTGTTCGAGTCAGGATGGCAGGGCGCGTATGGCGGAAGCGGACGAGCACGACAGCCTTCCCTCCCCCTCTAACTTGGCGAGAGCTGGTTATTTTAATAACGTTATAATAAGACGTCGGAATTGATGCTAAACTATTCGCTGGCAGCGAGCGCCAAACTCCGTCGGTGTGGCGAGTAAGCCAGAGGAAGGCACTTCAAAATCTGAAAACGTCCAGATCCAAAGGCTTACCGCCCACCATTCATTAACATAGTTATTGTCCAAGTGACGTCGTCGAAAAATCAGCGCACTCATTCCTTTTTCGCTGGTCCAAGCCAAATGGAGATTCGTTGAAAGAGAGAGAAAGGAAGACGTCAGACAGTTGAATTCTCAGAGAATAGAAAGAGCGTGCACGTTTGTAATACAGATATGCAGGAGAGTCTTGCAAAATTTAGTGGGGCAATAAAGTACCGCGATGTTTGAGGGCTTCCCTTGGCCAGCGGCACTCTGGCCGCTCGTATTCGGACGGTCTAATCGTTTCTCCCACCGACGTCGATAGAAGTGATCGTACCCGATGACTTTACGGGCGTCTCGATGCTCGTTCCCTTGATTTACGACGCCCCTAGCCCTCGGCGCGTTACCTACATTGTTTCCCCGGCACGGGTTTCTCTTTACACGAAACGCTCCTCGTGCCTTCTCTTCGACGACGACTAGGTTACCGTTGAGACCCCGACCTACGTACCTAACAAGCGAATTCTCTCCATCGTTGTCATTTACCTAGCCCTAAGACCTATCCGTACCTTCGAGTTCCTTTCTCAAGGACCATCCAATAATGACAACAGGTTCCCAAAATGTTTAAGGAACATAGAACGTAGGGCCCGTAGAAATTGAAGGACAAGTACTCCAAGTATCGAAGGACTCTTTGTTACAGAACCTTCTGTCATCGACATCAAAAACGAAACAAGAAAAAGCCAACGTTTCCTCTTCACTTTTGATCGAACCAAGAACTACCGATTCTGACGAAATCTATTTGGCCTACCAACAAGTTTTGTTCTTTGAGTTTTCTAGGCGGCGAGGGGCACAGCTGTGAGAGAGCCCGCATACGAGGGACGAAAGGTGCATCTCGGCAACTGGCCGATCAGAGAGTGTAACCCTCGGAGCCATCGAGTTTCTCGGCTTTCATCGTGGTTTTTTCGGTGGCATGGCAGGCCAGGTGCTAGCACTGTCCGCTCAGGGAATCTTGTGGCCGAAATCAAGTCCTTTACCGGATCGTACCGGAGACTATCTTGAATTTGAATTGCAATCGCGATTCTTCCCTTCACTGGGCAATCATTATCATACCGGAAAGAACGACAGACAAGGGCTGGCGTTTGCAAGCGTGCTCTCATCACAAAAGTTCCATAAGTGAAATTTGCTCCACGTGTGTCGGGTTAAGATCAGTGAGCTACGCGAGCGAGCGCGCAGGGCGAGGAGAGAAGCTCACGTTGTTTTGTAGCGGGCCGGAATAGATATTGGCGGTCGGCTGGCGCGGAGACAGGGAACTGCCACTATTTCTGACGAGAGCGGCAGAAGCCTCTCTCGGCCCTGGCCAAGGTGTCCCAAAGCCGCGAACGGGCGGACGGAGAGAAAGGGGAATGGCGCTCTCGCGCGCCTTAATAGAGGGCAGACGCCCGAAGAAGCAGCCAGGAATAACCCATCGGGGGATATGTCACACTTCCATATAGACATACGCAGCGTCGGCTGAGACTTCGACCGATGATCCCAACTCTCCTCGACCCCGAGACTACTCGATTATCAAAGATTTACTCCTCCCAACACTCAACTTTCAATTAATTCACTTTCGACCCTGTCGCTGATCTACTAGCTACAAGGAAACTGCGAGGATGAAGGTTTCGTAAAACAATAAGAAACAAATCGACACAACAAAAGCCTGATTAATAAGTCGACCGATGCTACTGCTCTGCCAGCGAGCAACGAACTTCCCCAGCCAGGAGAATCGCAGGGAAGATGCGAGTGCATAGATCTATGAGGGCCGTTTGTCACAGTAACGCGACTGGGTCAAACGAGGCGTCGATATAACAACAACGTTACTGCCAAAGGAGTTGTTGCGCTTGCTCTACCATGCTATTCTTGCACGACTGCGTGTGAGGGACTTGCTATCTTCCGTCGGAGGAACAGACTATGTATGAGAGAGAAAGAGAGAGAGAGAGCTCTGGCCAGGGTCAGATACTCTCACAAGTGAATGCGTGGGAATCGACAACTCTTGAAGCGCTATTCCTTGCCAAAATCCGTACGCGCACAAATGCGAAGGAGTTTCTGCGCCAGATCGAGCAGGGGAAGGCACAGCTTTCTATATGCACATCGGAGCCGACTGCCGTGTGCCTGGTTTCTGCTCTCTGGCAATTACCCTTCGCAGTTTTGCTAGCTTGTCACACAGTTACCGTGAGATTTATCTACGGGCGCGCAGGATAGACGCGGCACGGCAGCGGCGTACTGTAAGAGAAGGCAGAGAGTCACATCGAGGATCTGTCAGATGCGACAGCCAGAGAGACAGAAGATGAAAGGGCGATGCGTGGCTGTTGTATCCGGGAAACTGGCGAGTGCCACTTTAAGCGGACTCGAATCCGCCGCGAGCGGAATACGCTAAGTGTGCGGCCGGCAAAAGGCGCGCTCGTCGTTACTAAGTTTATCCTAGAGGCTCGATGTCACGCGAACGAGCAGTTAACAAAACGTCGGCTGGCAATGACGGGAAAGCGAGCGAGGAGGAGAGCGAACGAATGAAGGCAGTAGAGGACGCGTACTGTGTGTCCCCGTGCCCCTGCTGTGTCTCGGTCTCTCGTGCACCCGTTTACACACCTGCCAGCATTCCTGGCGACCAAGCCTTACCTGGCCCAGCGAGTATAGGCAGGTAGAGAGCGGGGCAAATGCGTGCGGAACACGAAGAGAGGCCGGGGACCTCCAAGTTAACAGCAGCACCAGGGAAGCCGCCGGAAGAGAAAACCTTTCGGCGTGTCGTCGACCTATTTTCCTTAACTCCCCCAAACGAATAATTGTTTTTTCATTGCGTGGAACGCCTACGGACATGCCAGCACGAACCAACAGGCGAACCCTGCGTAAGAGTTGGCTCTCCGGCCTTTCCAGAGAATCGCTCGTGCCTCCATGCAAATTCAGCGATTAACTTGGACTCTCCCTCGCCGGGAGTGAGAGAGGCGCGCGCGACTCGTGTCCCGCAAGATAAACAGAAACTTGGGGAATCCGATCGCGTCGATGGCGCGGATGCGAGAGCGAAGAGCAATCGCTAGAGCATAGCCACCGCGCTGGTAGAAGGAGAGAGGATCGTCGGAGATGGCGAACCCATTGTCGCCAGAGATAAAGGCTTAGGCGCCTCTTCTCGCTCTTCCTCCTGGCTGATCGACGAAGATGACCACCCAGGCCGGATCCAGCGCCTATTCCTGCATGACAAATGCGCCTTCAGGTCGTGTCCGCCGAAAGACTTCAATAGCGATCGACGGAAATAGTATCCTCGCAGACCGGAATAACAGCATGCGAAAGTTGCGTCAGTTCGATCCTTCGAACGACCAGTTTGCTTGACGGCACTGATTAAGATGGAATCGCTGCTCCATTTTAAAGAGAAGATCTCACGAGTTAGATTGTAATTCAAATTAGAGCATAAGAGGACGCTTTAACAGCCAGTGCATGTTAAAGCGACACAGGGATACTGGTAATCGCAGAGTTCACACCTTCCTTCTGAGAGATAAGGGAGACGTTAGACCTCGAGAGAAAGATCCGACGCTTTACTTGACAAAGGACGCGTTGACGAGAACCGTCCTAGGGGGATAAGGGAAAGGGAGGAAAGGGAGGAAAGGGTACGCGTCCGCCCACACGCGAAGAAGTCGACGGAACGAGAAAGATCTCCAACGTGGTTCGCACCAGGCCCAATGACTGATCCTCTCAGCGGCACGTCTCCCAATGCGCGTACCGACGCACCTTGATTACTATCGTGTGTGCGCGCCTTCTTCTTTTGCAGCCAGATCGAGAAACGAGCCCTCGCCGCGCGCGCTGTTTGTGACCGCCCGTGCACCGCAAACGAGCAACCCAGCTTTATATAATGATCTGCGTGAGAAGGAAAGTCTATGAGGATGCTGGACAGAGTAATTAATATCCGACTAAACGAAGAACGTCTTATCTTAAGTACATTCTCATATAAACCCGTATTTACGTCTTAAATCAAATACTTCGAAAATAAAAAGATCTACAATATAGAAGGATTCTTATTTGCCATGCGCGTCGAGTTCACCAGGCGAAGGTTAGTATTACAGGGCAATTGTTCCTAATATTCAAGCGCAGTGACACGTGCAATGCAAATGAAGGAGTATCGAGTGATCGAAGGAATCAAGAAGAGGCTTGAACCGTCGCCCCGAGAAACCGGACTACGTTGACGGGTTACAAGACAGTGCCATGCAGAGGGCAAAGCCAGCAGTTAACACCAGGACTCGCTCGAGCTCGCGAGACGCGCCGATTATGTGGACAATTGGCTCGCGTGGAATCCGATCGATTGAGTAACTATCGGTAGCCACGGAATAGGAGAGAACCTTGGTAGACCAAGTGCTAGAACTCCGCGTGTTTTTTCATGTGGCTGTTCTGCCCGCCGCGCGCTCCTGCCTCGACTTGACGCGAGCGCTTTTCTATTTAGGGGATGGGCATGCTGGGGAGACAGCTTTCGAGATTCTAGCCTTCCCTTTTGAGGTCGAACGGATTCTTAGCCCGTACGGCTCTGCGTTAAATTTAGACCGAGTCGGGCCGAAAAACGAACCCATCGCCACTGGCGAAGCTACCAGTCACTCGAGATAGGCACTCGACAGCAACCTCATCGCAGTACATAATAAGCTCGACTACGTTTCACCAAAATCCAAAAATATTCCTTCGCAATTAATTTTACATTCAATAATTCTCTAAGAATATATTTCTTCCTTCAGTAAACTAAATTCGTCTCTACCGTTATTATAAAAATTCCTTTAGTGACAGTAATCCCATTAAACTTCAAATGAATTTCACCGAACTGTATTATACCAGTTACTGGTATGACCGGGAAGAAGCCCTGACATATTCTCGCCAGCATCGTGTCAGAATTTCATCCTCGGCAAGAGCAGATGCATGCCATTGCGGTGGCAATAAAACTCGAAATTTCCGTGGCTCTCTATCGTAGGGGCAAAGCGAGGGAAGAGTGTTGTAGCAGCTCGATAAAGTTTACGGAATCGAAGTAGTACTCCGCGCGTTCGAGGACGAGGACGGAATCACGACACTCCGGTTTTATAGCTCGCAAATCGAGTGTCTGCTCCTCTCCATTGGCGAAAGAGGTAGGAAGTCGTCGAGAGGAGAGCTCGAATTCGGAGGGCCGTTCTCGCGCTCGATTTACCCGAATGCATCCGGCGGCGTGCGTCGTCGTGTCGTGTCGTCGGGACGCACGTCCCTTATGTACACTGAGGGGCCCCTCTGACGGTGATGTTAGACTCGGATACTCAGCAGCAACCCTTCGAACTTTCCTCTTCCTCTTACTGCCTCTCTAGTTGGCAGACATCATCCTCTCGCCTACTCTCTCTCTTTCAAAAGGATATTCCGAAATTCGTCGTCTTCCGCACACATAGACTGTCGTGAATCTAAACCTGTGATAGGCACGCATACACTCACATACACACGCACACACACACACACATAGACACCTAGACACTCGTGTACCCGTCCCTCTAATCCTCTAATAGGATTTATACGCGTGAGCTCGATTACCTTCAGTCAAGGATACAGCCCGGCGCGTCGACCCAACCCAACAACGCGTATTCATCGTGTTAATTTCACCAGCCCCATCTACATCACGATACGCGAGCTCACGATATGCTAAATGCGCCAGGACTAATGAGCCCTATGCGTGATCGGCCGATTGATTTTCTCCCGGGAACGCCAAGTTTCAACTCACAGTAAGAGGGAATATGAAAGAGCGTTGACTGTGGATGCTAAATGTGGATACTTCAATAACAGGGATTTCGAGCGATCCAGCAGACACGAGAAGCGTGTGGGATGGAATAAGTGAGCCAGTCACGAGCATTGCGAATGTGAAACTACTATAGCAGGTGAGCGGCTGATCTGAAAATGTATGCTGAAATTGACGTAAAAAAGTAGATGTTGGACCAGGACAGAATTCTTGAACGATCTTGGTAAGAAAGTAGGGCGAAGTGCGTGTGCTCGGGAGTGCCGACGCTACAATGACCATAACGATAAAATCAGCGTTGCCCGGGATAAGATTCATGTTGGTACCCTGCTCACGTAGCGTCACTCTCCTCCCGCGATCGTATATCTAAGGGCGCGGCTCGCGTAAGAATCTTTGGCGAATAGTTTCCTTCGCACCTCTCCCTCGCTCGTTCCTTCGGAGGTGAAGAAAGCGCGCTGTCGAGAAGAGGTGGCCGAAGGGTCCGAATGGTCTCACACCTCGAAGGAGCCACGGTTTATATGCAGTTTGCAGGAAAGATCCGCGCGAGGGATACGCGACGCGATGCAGCGTCAGTAGACGGTCTGGAGAGCAGCAGCGGTCCAGTCTCTCGGGCGAGGAGAGGAAGAGAAGAGGCCCGTCTCCGTTTCTCTGGATGCACACACATCCGAAGCCGCGGAATGTATCTCCTTGGATCCATTCCGGCCGGCGAAACAAGAGGATGCTGGACACCGAGTGCTGCCGGGATGGGACTTCTCTTTTTCGTGGACCTAAGATTCTCGCTCGCTCGCTCGCTCGCGAGTAAACGCGATCGCTCCTCTTATTTGGCGGCCGCTCGCTCGGTCTCCTCCGAGTCCGCGTTCGCTCCAGCGAGATCGAAGGACGAGGTTGAGGGAGCCAAGGGAACACTTGGAATCACCTAAGACCAAGGAAGAACAGGCCATAGTTGGCTAGAGAGAGAAAGAGAGAAAGAGTGAGGGGGCGAAGAAGACGAGATGAGCAAAGAGGGTGAAGAGGAGCGAGTGCTTCGCTGCTTCCACCTTCGCCACCTCCTCTTCCTCCTTCTACCTTCTCCTCTTCATCCTTTCATGCGAGCCGGCCCGTTAATCCTCCACGGATCCCGCCAGGATCCCACGGAGATGCACCGGGGGAATTTGCATACAAAATCTCCTGGCATCTCTTTCTCGGTCTCCTCTCGCGCGTCTTTCTCCGCCTGGTCACTCTCTTCTCCGATCCTCCGCCGTCCGGATATATCTGTGTGCGTGGAAGTCTGTGTATGTTACTTCTTCCTCTGATGTTCGGCGATCTTTAAGTTCGAGCGAGGCGCATCGCCATCGCGACCCGCTTATGCACCTCTTGCGGCCCGCTATTCGCCTTCTTCATGGGCCTCTCCACCTCGCCTCTTCTTTTTCTTCGGCACGTTCTCCTCCGCCTCGCTACGATATCTCCACGCGGAGGGAGAATCCGTCCTCCCTTCGGCTCGGAATCGCGGCGAACCTTGTCCGCCGCCCTGTCAGCATTCGAGGCAGAAACCGATCGCTTTCTGTTGCGGAACAATGGAAAGAGGAGAGACTGACTCTCTCCCTCTCTCTTTCTCTCGCCCGCGCTCTCTCCATCTTCGAGCAACAAGACTAGTCTTGGATCTTGGACTCCCGGTTTCACGGTCTACGACAACCTTGACGAGCGAGCATTCTCACGGTATGGTACGCCGTAATTTAGCCGGCTGCACGAGGAGGAGCGATGGCCAAGCGGGAATGGATTTTCGTCCGGCGAGTGATACCAAGGGTAGACGGAAGAGAGAGAGAGAGAGAGAGAGGACGGGCGATGGTAGTGAATTATTAATAGAAACCACTTGACGGACTTGGCCCGTTAATTACATAATACGTCGCGAATAGCCTGGAGGCTTCCCATCCATCAAGCGGACCACTTGGGAAGCTTTTATCTCGCCTCGAGAGCAGCAATTTTCCGGAAGCCAGGCAGCCGCAGAGCGGTCTCTCTGCCACCCGCGCCAACAGAATCCATCCCCGTAATCCTCCAGGAAAACTCATTCGATCCGATCACCCCGAAGAATTTGACGTGGGGCTTTCTCTCTCCCGACTCTTTCCCTCCCTCTCTCTCTCACTCTCTCGTCATTCCCACCCGTCCACCGTTTCTCCATCTCTTCCCCCCCGGACTTAATCCGAGCCATATACGCGAGCGATTACCGTTAATTATATTTTCCAAGCCGGTCTCACGGGCACGGTTGCACTAGTTGTGTGTTTGTACTCTCACCTACTCATCCCCCGTGCCGACACAAAGGCACGTGGTGCGGCTGAGTGCGTGGGTGTGCGCTTGTGTGTGGTTGAAGCGCGCGGTAGCCACTCGTGGGAAGGGTGTGGACGTAGACCAGGCCGGGGTGAGTATGAGGCGCGGGGAAAAGGAGGAAGCGGGCGTATTCGGGCACCCTCGTCAGCAGTGGCCCGCTCTCCCGTGCCTCCCTTAGCGTTAATACAGGCTACGCCGGGCGAAGGGCAGGATTAAATTGGCACCAATTACCAGCAAAACACCCTCCACGCACTTTCTCTCCCTGTCTTCCTGGCTCACCGCCCCCTTACGTTTAGCCACCCGCACGCACCCCTTCCCTCAACCGATGTGCCTTCCAGCTTGGCTGGCTGGCTGGCTGGCTGGCTGGCTATGCCCTACCCTCCTCTTGACGCCTGGCTATGCCTGGCATCCGCCACCCTCTGCGAAAGCAGGCCCACCCCTAACAGCCACAACGATATTACATTATGAAAATATACAACACCCAAGGCTTACCTAGGCCACCCCTGCTCCTGCTCCTCCCCATCTAATTATCACCGGGAAAGGCATCCGCGCGCGAAAATATAAAGACTTTTTCTAGGACACTCTATCGCCGAGAGCTAAGATGATATCTGGGCTAGTAGGTAAGGAGTCCAACGGATCTATCGGGACGGCTATCGTGCTGTACAAAGCAGGACTGTTATAATCGATGGAAGGATGCTTCGAAGAAATTACTAGTTTGCTAGTAAGTCAACGGAGGATTACGAGAAAGGCTTGGAGAAGAGTTGATAGTGCGTCGCGTGACATCGCCGCTCGCACGCAGGCCTCCACGAAAGTGTGTTGTCCGCGTAGGTAGGAAAGTAAGTCGGGCCGCGGAGGTCGCCGACGAGAATGATGACGACGACACGCGCGTCATTTATGCACACATATGGGCGGTTCTAAGTCGTGCCGGAGTACCGCCTGCTGCAATTGGTCGGGCCACTCGGTACACTTATCGCCGTATTCGCCGGTAATGCACCGCCGGCATAAGTACACATACACACCTTAAGAAAGCGACCTCCACCTCTGGTACCGGTGGTGGGTGTGGGAACCGCTCGAATCAACATACGATATCTCCTACACTTGAACACATGTAGCTGCGTGCGTCATGTTAAACACGCCATTTGCTGAACAGGCTTACTTTCAACTCTGATCGGCAAGCAAAGACTTAAACGTACTTTTCCTCTAAATGAGAGTTTATGCTCGCAGCAGGTGATCATCGTATTATGAATTAAAAGTTGACATCATATGGTTAGTTCCGAGTATAATATGAATAACAGGTGTCTTACAAAAGAAAGTGGTATTAAGGGTGGAAGCGAATACATTCCAACGATTAACAAGAGGTTAGATCGGTCCATTCTTAGGAATGAAAGGTTCGACCTCCTGCGGGAATAATTGTATCGTAAATTGGAAGATAAGATCTATGATGGGTTCAAGTATAATATACTGAGAATTCGTTAGAATTTGAAGGAAGGAAGGCCATAAAATCGGCGTGAGATTATCGGTGAGGTTCGGGTGTGTCGAAGCATCGTGTATCGCATTACAATGCTACACGTAGCTATACGTGTAGTCTCACCGATGAAGGAGTAAGAGAGAGATGGAGAGAGGGCACGAGAGGAGATAGAGGGACAAGAGCGAGAGGGGTCTGCGGAGGATAATTTATTATGCTGTCAGTATGTCGCTCACAATGACCGCCTCCTCGATTTTAGTGACACGGCGATTATCGTCGTGGCCGATCTCGGCCGATCATCGTTAGCATGAATAACGTGACAATGGTAATCCCTTTCGTGAAAGTGCTAACGGCCATACGTGCTCCGACGCCAGATGTCGAGTTGAGAATGTAGAAGAGATCGTCTGGTGGAAGAGCCACGCCGACACCGAGCCTTCTTCCTCGGCGGAAGAGCAGGCTGAAGACCTCAAAGACGTTCACACGCGCACTAAGACACGTGGTCTCCTCGATGCATGTAGCAACCACCGTAAATCAAGATCAACCCCTCAACACCAAAGCTAAACCTAATGCAACACATTATTGTGGTTACTTAAAAAAATATTTCAACTTTACTTCAGCCATCTTCATCAATTCTATCCTGGAAACACATTCGTGTTTCTTCAAACTTGTGACACCTCATTTTTTTCCAGCCTCGGAATCCACTTATCATACTCTCCCCAGTTCGCAACTTAACTATCTTCCCATTCAAGTAGAATAAGGCGTATGAGAAAACAAGTAAGACAGCGGTGAGCAGCCGCATTTCTGGCAGGGAGGCGGCGGCGCGGCAGAGACTGTGGGGGTAAGAATCTGCCGTGAGAATCCCCGGGGGCAGGAAAATAT
The DNA here is from genome assembly GCA_964023945.1 of Ectemnius cavifrons. Classification (NCBI taxonomy): domain Eukaryota; kingdom Metazoa; phylum Arthropoda; class Insecta; order Hymenoptera; family Crabronidae; genus Ectemnius; species Ectemnius cavifrons. The sequence continues at coordinate 2,186,741 of OZ030386.1, read as the reverse complement.
TCTTGAAGCACTTTCCAAGGGTGATCGCGGGCCGGGCGAAGGCGTCCAACTCTGGAGCGGTGGATGGTGGAGGGTAAAGGATGTGCGGCTCACGGGGGTGGTTTCGGGGAAGGAAAGTGGCCCCGTTACAAGTTTTACTGCAGTTTTGCGGCTCGAAACTGCGAGCGCGTAACGGGTGGCAATTGAATTTAAATATTCAATTATGCGATGTGTAAATGAAATAGAAGTCTTATGCAAATGGCTACAATGCTGCGCCATCGCCATCGCCGCCGCCGCCGCCGCCGCCGCCGCGGGGGGTTGCTGCAAATTTAAAGGGTTAAATATTTATTAGCCGAGGGTTAACCGAGATTTATGAGCGAGTGCTGCCGCTCGTCTCCTAATTCCCTCGGCGGCCTGTGTCCGGCCTCCGTGTTACACTGTGGAAATCGTATCGTCCACCGAGCCTCTCGAACACATACCTGTGTTCCCCTGATAACACATTCCACTTCCGCCACTGACAACAACAACAGCCATTACTATTCCACATCATAGTTCAGCCCTTGAGCCATAACTTCGAGACCAGCAACCAATGCATATCGAACATGATGGCAGCCCTGCCTGCGTGTAGCTGCTCCATATAGTTTGCCACGAGAATTCATTTTTAACGCTTGGCACTCGATGTGTCATGTGGAATTCACGTGTCGACGTAGTTATTCATTAAAACTATCGATACCCGCCACTGTGTTCCACAGAGACTAATTATTAACAGGTCTGTCGGCGACTGATAAACCTTGATAGAGATGGAGAGAGAGAGAGATAGATAGGTAGAGAAAGAGAGAGAAAGAAAGAGAGAGGGAAAAGGCTTCGGAACGAATATGAAAAGAGTGAATGTCGGAACTCAGCTAGCATTCAACCAGTAAATGAACTATTACTGCGGTGGCAATGGCTATGCCGAGGCGATTGAGTTATCTACCGGCTGCTTTAGCCTACACGCCGGTAAAATTTAATTAGTCCACTTTGGAGCATTGTATCAGAGAGAGCGAGAGAGAGAGAGAGAGAGCCGGGGGACTCCGTAATACGCGGCTGATAATCTCGGCTTGTTATCAGTAAGGCGCGACGCCCGTTTCGCGCCGTTGCTTTCATTAAAAGAGGACATGAACGGTGTTCTCGGCATGCAGGGTAAAGAAGAAAAAGTAAGGAGAGCCGGACTTGATCGGTGTCCGTGATGATTGGCGCTCGCCGGCGCCAAAAAGAGAAAGAGAGAGAAAGATAGAGAGAATATGTGAAAGAATGAGTGAGTGAAAGAGAGAGAGAGTGAGCAAGCAGCAGGCACACATTGAGAGACAAACTCGTTTTTCTTTAACTCAACAAGGCTAACATTTATTTATAATGAAAATACGTTGATTGAGACAATAGTTTAAACAAGTATCGTTATCGGTAAATATATTATCACTATGTAGGTAATAATGCTAGTCGTATACAATGTTCGGCTGAGTGCTCCGCATCATCGTCGTTCTCTTAAGCCTAGTAAGTTTGCTTTAATCGAATAACACACATACATGCACGTACCTAATAAACAGCGGCGTGTTCGTGTCCGTCCGTATGTGCGTGTCACTAAAGTGTAAGTGTTTCCTTTACGTACGTCCGTGAACCGTCTTCCTACCTCCTCCTCCTTCTTCCCGCACCATCAATGTATATATGTCCACCCTCGTCCCTCGTCTATCAATAAAGCTGCGCGCGCCCGTCTATCGTCAACCCCCCCGCGAGAAATAGCACGTGCATAACAATATCGCGGAAACAAATGCGAAACAAAAAAACGTAACTAGAAACGAGCGACAGACTGTCAACAAACTCTCTTGGCCCGGCTACCGAGCGCTCGGATGGTGGCGAAGGACAACCGAAATAATGAAGTTAAGTCTCTCGGCCGAGCGTGAAAGAGCTACAAGATCGGCACGGAGCGCGAAGTTGGCCGATTCGACCGCGGTCGCAAAAGCGTCGATACTATAATAACAGGGATTAAATACGAACCTAACGTCAAAGGTTTAAAGATTTAAAAAGAAAAAAGAACATTGTCTTCTGTAAAAGAGCGACTCTAGTTTCGCGACCGCGGAGGAAACGCGCCGTATACAATAAAAACTCGCGCAATGATGGTTCATAATCCCCACGAGGGAAATGCAACCGTCGTCGTGTGCTTTTTTGATTCTGTGGTAACGACTATACACACCAACCTTCACTATCCCCGTCGATAATCGCGTGATATTCGGCTTACTGTTCGCTAAAGAGCAACAAAATGATTCGCGTGTCGATTAGGATTAATTAAGTACAGAGTCGCGACACTGGCGAGCGTCCGCTGCACCTATGGCACTAAGTATTCACGTTAGTTTCCACCCGTCGATCTCGAGCTCTCTTTTCCTCGACGGGTCCAGCGCAGCATCCCCGAGGCGTCTATGTACCCTCGGGGCGGCGCAACTCGCGTTCGATCGTTTGATTAAGCGTAATTAAAGGAGAACGGATCGTCCAGTCACTGTCGGGCGAAGTGAACGGTGTCAAGAAAGTCAAGAGAGAACGGAAACGTGTGTGCAAGTAACAGAGAACACAAGCTCGCTCCATTCGGACGGGCAGACTTTCGGCGGCGAAACGTTCACTTCCCTTGGTTCGTCGCCCGCACCCTCGGTAGTTTAAGTAGTGTAAGTAAGAATAGTCGCAGAGCTGGAAGACGCAACGGATTACCAATATAAATACGAAACACATGTGTCGAGCCGTGCGCGCATACGTTGAAATTGAGCATGACACTTACAGTCGAAACGCAACGTAATATCGAAATCAGAGGAGATATCCTCGTCCTCCTCGCTTTGCATCTCCATTTTTCCATCCTTTGCTCGCACGACATTATTCGTCCTGGTAGAGGATGCTGTCTGTCGAGCATTTTGCAGGAAAAAGCCGAGAGGGAAATTCTCTCTCGGCCCTAGGTTCGGCACTCGTAACTAGGGTTCCGGCCGACTGGTGCCGAGGACCACCTTCCAACCTCCGTACACCCTTGCATTTCTCTCTCGATTCTTCGATCGATATCTCTCGAACGTATCGCGAGAGTAAATCTCACGATCGGCCCGAGCGTCTCGGCGAGGATCGTTCTCTCCTCCTCCGGTCTGGTGCCCTGCGCCCCCTTCACCCTCCGTTACGTACCTGTCGTGTGGAGAGCCAAGAGATCTGTGCCCCGTGCACCCTGTGTCCTAAATTCTAGTTACCTCTACATAAACGTGTCCATAAGTACACAGATGAACCCTCAAACCCCACGCACGCGCACACTCGGCAATTCGACTCGAGCCAAGCCGAATATGCCCGGTGTGCCTTTGCGTGTTCGTATCTGAGTCCCCGGTACTTCTGTCACGAGTCACTCTCGTGCGATTCTGGCATCGTGTTTGTCTGTCTCTGTATGTATGTGTGTGTGTGTATATGCGTATGTATGTGAATGCCAGCTCTGTGTCATTGTATCGTTAGTGTATCTCTGTCTGCCTGTGTATGCGAGTGTCCTGGGTGCTCGTACAGGCCGGTCTTCTGGCTGTACTCGCACGCAGGAAGTACTAATTTCAGGATCGAGGACCCAGTGTGCTTCCCTGGTGGGTGACGACGGGGCAGGCACCAGCGGGGGAGTCGAGATCGACTCCTCACTCTTTTTTGTTTTGTTTTTTTTTCATTATCCTTGATACCTCTGCTTTAAATAGCAGAGCAGATGCTGGATTGCTTATTGGCAATCGTCTTGGTTTTATGCATATTTCAAGGGTTGTTAAGTACGGGGATTGGGGGTGGACCTCACGCGCCCTGCCGGCCAGGACTAGTACCTCACACAACTCCCTAGTTACGAGTACCGAGACCTAGTTATGACGACCGATACGTTCGCGTACGACTTGTGCATCTCGCTCGGCTCTCTCTCTCTCTCTCTTTCCTCTTCGCGTGACGTGCTCTTAAAGATTCTCGCCCGTACGAAGAATCGTCATTGTACCTGACCTGCTCTTAATCGCGTAATAAAAACGCTTTTTTTTCTCTCTCTCTCTCTCTTTTTTGCATTCGCTCTCTTTCTCTCTCTCTCTCTCTCTCTCTCTCTCTCTCTCGCTCTCTCCCTTTCATTAGCGCGCATCACGCAATCCTCGTGTCACACATCCCCTGCTTAAAATAACTTAGAGATTACAAAGGGTCACAAAGGGTGATGAGAGAAACGTCACAAACGTAAAAGCGCTAGGCTTGGTAGAAGGTCTACGACGGTGAAAGAAAACAGAGAAAGAAGGGGTTGGGTAGTTCATATGTATGAAAGAGGAACTGAAGAATCAGTACCATCTACAGAGAACATATCTATCGTGTATTTTAAGCAGGGGGTGGAGAGTACACATCGCTTTCTGCTGCGCAGTATCCTAAACACTTCTTTGCGCCTTTCTTCTCCATCTTTCTCGCTTTCTCTCTTTCTCTCTTACACTCGCGCACGCGTTCCCGATGAAACGTGCCTCTCGCCAATGAAACCGGTAAACTCTAATTCGAAGACGATAATAAGTTAAAAGTTACATCTAACTCTCAAATACCCGGCATCCCTGCTTTCTCGATTCACTGGCAGTCTTTGTCCGTATCGGTATCGCGGATTCCTCTCGCACGCAGCAGCACACGCACCCACTCTCTTTCTCTCTCTTTTTCTCTTTCTCTCTCTCTATCTATCTATCTATCTTTCTCTCGCCTCTCGTGTTAAACGCGTTTTAGGATCCGATCTCTCCCGTGTTAAAAATAGACACAACATTCATTGTGTGTGTGACGTTTATAAGCCTTAATCCTATTACGTATATCCTGATCACGATTAATAGTTCGTTCGGCGATCAATCGTCGCTTTTGAACGCCGCGCGCCGACCACCGGGATGCCCGGGTTATGCTACTGCTGCTACCGAGAAAAGGCAGAGCCAGGAGGCGCTCTCTCGCCGTTGTGACGATCTAATGCCTGTCGTAAACACGCCTACCGCGCGATATTATCGATAATAAAGCGAGCCACGATGCTTGCCCGAGCATGCACCGAGAGTTCGAGAGACCGTTTGACCCACTTGGTCCATCGACGAGCCAAGGAAGAGCTTGAGAGAAGCATCGACGCGGCCTCATCGCAATTTCGTGCGCCCCGATTTACATCGCCTACCCGCGCGCGCCCCGACACTCTCTTCACCAGCGGGTGAGAGACTTCTTTCACGTGCGAGTCTACCTCCGTCGGGAAACGATTGTAAGCGGTACGTCGTCTTACGAGAAGAGAAGAACGAACAGCGATGTTGTTCCCGTGCGCGCGTACCATTTAATGCCCGGTTTGCGAACGCGATCCGTTCGGAATTCGTGTGCCGCACCGCGAGAGACCTCGAGGAAGATGGAAGAGAAAGAATAGGCGGGACTACTGCAGGATCCCTCGTTATTTTCGACAACGGGGTAAAAGAAGATGAAGAAGAGTCGTAGTGGAAGAAGATGAGTGCTACTGCGTCCGGTGTTTGCTGCTGGCTCCTCGGTCTGCGTGACTACTCGAGCAGTCGAACGTGGAATCAATTGCGTAAGGTTCGCGAGCACCGCGCGTTGTGTAAAGGCTCTATAATAGCCCATTACGACTGGTTTCCAAGGCGCTTTCGGTGCGAGAATATCTGCCGTGTCTCTCACTCTCTCCCTCTCTCTCTCTCTCCTTCCCGTTCTTCTCTGAATATGTTTTGAAAGCGGAACACGCTCAGGAAAGTCGATGTCAACGTACGGCCGCGCTCTCAGTGTCTGGCTCAAAGCAAATTTAGAAGCATTCTTCTCAGCGCCGCGCGCCGACAGCTTACGTAATCGATTCCACGCTGAATTCACGGCCTAACCCCGAGACGTACACACCACGAGATCCGGCCAGGAGGAAGTCTGCCCTCTCCTATATGCTCCGAAAGCCTTAATCAATCCACATCACCGTTTACGGTGCTAGGAGAGAAATAAATGTCAAAAAGGAAGAGAAGTCCGATTTCCATTTGAGGGTTGCAGGCCAGGGCGAAGAGAATGCCGAGGTGAACTCGTACACTCCGAGCACCCGTACTGCTCTTATTCCAAGAAGTCAGAGCTCTAAGCCTCCTCTCAGCAATCTCTCTTTTTCTCTTTCCCTCTCTCTCTCTCCATCTCTCCGTCTCTTTGGGCCCTCTGTGCACCGCTCATAATTCGTGCGCGAGAAAATGCTCGAGGCGCAGGTGGCATCTTTATCGTTGCAGCGAGTAAATAAACCGGCGCGATATCCGTAAAACGTTGTCACTGAGAGAGGACAGCGAGAGTGAAGTATAGAAGTGAAGATCGTGAATGGACTCACGGAGAGAGAGGCCAGCCAAGTGCCAAGGAGAATACAACACTCGTCCTTCGCACGGAGCAGTACGAGACACTCATAGTAATATACTGAAAATTCCGACAAGTAGCGCCAATCCAACAATTGTACGTCACGCGCGCGCGCGCATCCAGAGTTTCATTCGAGTTCTCGTTGGTTCCTTTACGGGCGGGCACAGGCAGAACACACAGCCTCCTCTGGACCGATCCTGGAGTGCCAACGCGGAGAGAGGATGCTTAGAGAGCTCCAAAAACCTGTTCGCGTTCGAAGAGCCCGATGTGTTCGCGGCCAGCTAGCAGACGCGTCTCCCTCCCTTTCCCCTTCCTCTCTCTTTCTCTCTCACTCTTTCAACCTCGCGCAATCACCTCTTGATCTCTCCAATGCCACCTCGCCGAGAGCATCCAAATACCGATGCGGGTAACGGGGGCCTCGAACAACCCCCGAAACACCCGACACGACCTTGAACGCCCAAGGGACCAACAACAACACTCCATGCCGGAAGAGCCGGAGCAGGGTTGTACCGAGCGTGCCAACCCTAATCTACCAACGGGATCAGCAAGGTCGTCGCGTGGACCAGCTGACGCAGTAGACTAGCAGCAGTACTAGTAGACAGTAGTAGTAGCAGCGAAGGGATGGTAGCCCGTAACCGCTGAACGACGATGGTCCCCGCCGTGGTGGAGAACGGCTTGCGGGGATATTTTCGAGTGTGGTAGCAGAGAAAGAAGAGACGAGAGATATCCAAGTATCGAAGGATGATTTCGGAGGCGGCGAGAACGAGAATGAGAGCGAGAGCGAGAGCGAGAGAGGACGAGCGACGGGGGGTGGCTTTTCCGTGGTAAGAGCTGATAGACGAGAGGAGAGTGGAAGGTCTGTGGCGGCGGGCGGTGTATCGGCACGACGAAAGTCGGAAGTCTCGATATATCTCGCGGCTTCATTACGAGCAGGGATAAACGGCCGAGCTGATGCTGTGGTAGGCGGCGAGGGCGGCGTGCGCGTGCGCGTGCGCTGGGGGCGCGGATGCGGCTGCGTGCGGCGAGGTGGCCATCGCGGATGCCGCCGCGGCTGCCATCATCATCTGCTGGTGCGTACGCTTTAGGGAGTTGGGAGTTGTGGCGGCGCTACTTGGGGTAATAGCAGTAGTAGTGGTGGTGTTCGACTGCGGCGCAGGGTGGTGGTTGTTTTGGCTTTGGTTTTGGCTCAGTTGCAGGGGGGTGGTGGTGGCGGTGGTACTGCCGATACCGGCGGCGTGATTATTGTTATTATTATTATTGTTATTATTCTGGCTCTGGTGGTGGTGGTGGTGGTGATGGTGGTGGTGGTTGTGGTGGTGGTGGGGGGTGATCGCGTCGTGCGGATAATAAGACGTTGACGATGGTGAGGTACTCACGACGTCCGGCGTGCTGGCTCCGTCCGTGTGGCTGGTGCTGTCCGCGGTGCTCCTCGGACCACCGCCGTCCAGGCCGTTGCCCAACTCTGGCGGCTTCGAGCTCTCTCTGTCGTCGATCACCAGGTCGATCGGCATTTTACCCTTCAGGCAGCTTATGTACCGGTGGCAGAAGTTGTCGCAGAGCTCGTGCACCTGAAACATTTACAAACCACCCCTTTCTTAAATTCTGTTCACCTTCTACTATTTCTTATTATTACTTTTTCTATGACTAACACAATTTTATATAGATCTACATGTATAATAAATGTTGAAATAAAAAATACATTGAAAAGCATTAAAGGGGTCAAGAACTCGAAACAGAACTGAGTTCGTTAAGGGGTTGGCGTCGGACCGAGCGTCTCCAGGGTCAAAAGTAGCAGAGAGAAGGCGCGGTAGATGAGAATCGGCTGTATCGCTCCACAAAGATGGAGGAGGCTCTCGGAAGAATCTCGGTAGGAGAGAGAAAGAGGAAAGAGGGAGAAGCTCGAAGGGGAGAGAGGAGGTCTGACCGGTGTCCAGTCGACCAGAATGTTATGTATGCAAATGAGGCCTGACAGGCCTATAGGATACCCGATTCCCCTCCGCTCCCACCCCACCCTTCGCCCTACACTCCTCTGCTTCGCGCGCTCGTGACCGCCAGGCGGTCGTCGCTTGATTCGGCTTAGAAAAAATGTATTATATAAGCAAAAACAAATAAAAACGTTTATCTTGTTATATGTAAATCGAGCGGGAGGATCGTCTCGGCGTATTACCGAGGCGGCATCCTCTTGTCCGCCTCGCTCTGCCCATCCAGCGTGAGTGCACCTTGCCTTCTCGGTGAGAGCAGGCTTCCCTTGCGGCGAGAGACTACCATCGCACTACTATACCGGCGCCTCCTTATTAACACTAGAACTACTACCAACTATTTTGTTAGTCCTATTTCCAATTCCACTGACAGCCGATCATTTTCACTCGTTCGGTAGCTCCTGTCTTAATTTATATCATAGAGTAAATGAAGGGTTTTATTGGAAAACTTCGATGCGACTATGTTTATAGGAAATGTTCATTATCGTTAAGACGAGAGACAATCTATCGTGTTTATCATGTGCTAAATGCATGTTAGTAAGATTGCCTCTTTCTTCAACGAGTAGACATTTCTTCTCAGGGTAAGCCTGGCGATATGTCACGGCCTATCAATGTCGGGGAAGAAATCTTACGAGGAGTCTCTGGGTCGGCGGATCGAGCGTGGGAAATCGATTCGGCTCGCATCGATCATGAGGGTCCAATTGTTAATCCGGTGCTTAAGAGAGATCGCGCGCGCGCGCGCGCAGGCAGGCTTACTGCGGTTGCGTCGTTGGTACGGTTGTTGGCCAGAAATTTTCTCGGAGGTACACGACGACGGCGGCAGCGGCACAACGGCGATGTGTGCGAGTGAAGTAACACAATGCTGCCCGCTGGGATGACTAGACTCTTTAACGCAGAGGAGGACGAAAGGCGCACGGGAGGAGGCGGCGGACCTCTCGAAGGACAGCGGCTATAATGCCGGACTGGTTAGAATTTGATCCGCCGGGAGTCGAGTCGAACCGGCCGACAATGCTCACCGAAGAAAAGAAACGAGACCCACCTCTCCTTCCCTCTAACAGCACTAACCCTTCGCTCGATGCACTGCCGAAAATCGTCCACTTTACAATATACACGCGCAAACTCATAATTTTGCACGAACAGGTGGATAGCGGCACTCGAGAAAAGGAAGAGTGAGTGAGGAGAATAATAATAAAAAAAAAACGTAGTAATACTTCACTAAAAATAAATTGTAAGAGGAAGACTGTCACGTGGAGCTCGACGAAAAACCCTTAAGGTATCTGTATCCGGCAGTTAACCATGATCTAGAATCCGACACTTTTTGCGATCTATCGGCCCTTTGAATCGCGTTACTCAACACCAGACACACGATGATCTCAGCTGGGCTGACACAGGATCCAAAAGGTCTTCGGCGATACTGAACACTCGACTCCCGGTTAGAACGAAGCAGATCCCTCTCTTCGAGGGCTCTTTAGACAGGGAGAAGAGAGCATGGGGGCAAAAGACTCGCGTGGTCAGCGTGTTTCGAGCGAGGACGAGCTTTCGTGGATAGCGGCCAGTCTAGGACACGCGATCCTCGAGCGAGCGAGCGAGTGACCTTCCGTTCGGTACAACTCGTTCAGGGCCAAGGCAAAACGACATCGTAGCGTACTACGATCGCTCCACTGGTAATTGGATCTGCCACGCGAAATATTCTCGAAAATGAGGCTGTTTCCTCCGGCTGGTTGTGTTTCTCCAAAGAGAAAAGTGAGAGAGGAGCGGCGAATTCGACGAGCGCCGGCAGTGTGTCCGGAGCCCGGTTCAGATATGATATCCCTCGGCCACCTTGAGTACACACGACCACACGGCTGACACAGTATCCCCATCCTAGATCCAAGGATACGGCTAGAGGCACTTCCTTGGTATCTAATTCACCCACGCGGACGACGCGCCGCCGTCTTCTCGGATTTTCTGATAGGGCGAGGCGAGGGGTGGACGAGCGGCCAAGAGAATGTGGAAAAGAGATCGGGTGTCTCAAAGGATCGGCAGCCTCTGGCGGAGAGTTAGCGCTGCGAACCTCTACTTCCTCGCCACCGATACACGATGTTATGTTCTTCATCAGAAAACTCGGGGAGACGCGCTTACGTTTAATCTCAGCGTGAAAACGCCGAGAGTCAGTCGGCTTCTTAGTCAGCAGTGATCGTTACCGGTAACGCTCCTCTACTTTGGATACACGGTGCGCGTCGAACTCGAGCGTAAATTTTATCGGTGCCCCGAAATAAGAGTAAGAAAAGGAGTGAGCCCGCGCGCGCGCGCGCGCGCCCGGCGAGTATCGTTTTCATTATATACTATCCCCCGCGTACTTCTCGTGTTCTCCTGTACATGCGACACCGCCGGCAACGCCATTACCGGAAGGTGGCCGTGGTGCAAGCGCCAGAAGAAACTCAATGGCTCTACGATACTGCTGCCAGCGCGCTGTCGCCTGTAACTCGAGATTATTCCCATTTTATGGCCGATTTAACAAGCTCTCCAAGCCTCTCCACGGGAGCGGGGGTGTCGGCTTAAAGCCGAGCGAGCTCGCGCGATTCCTTTACGGACGAGAAATTGTAAAGCGGCGGCGGCGGCGGCCCGCGCTGCTCGCTCTGTGCTCAACGTGCTCATTCCAGACCAACTATTCTCGCTCTTGTTGCCCGCCTCTCTAAGCACAATGCTCCATTATCAAATCTCGAAAGTCAGGTAGCACCAGCTGACTAGACTTCGGATGCTCCAGGTGGATTCCGTTGGATTCAGGAAGAAGACAAGCGTTTCCGGTACACATCCGACAGCCAGAAGAGTGTGTGTGTGTCGGTTTGTTATCCTGAAAACGAGTTCTCGAGTTCAAAGAGTCCTGCCTGGTTGAAACGGTGTCTCTTCTCGCGGCTTTCGCTTTTCTCTGCCATTCTCCCTTTCGATCGGGCGGCTTCTCTCCTCGGGGCGGAGGGCGCCTGGTTCCGCACGAGGTGACGTTATAGCAGCGCGAATGTTCTGCTTTTATACCCTCGCGAAATTACTCGAAAATTTACGTAAACGAAGGACGGAAGGAGCGGGTAAACGCTTCCCCGGGTGCGCCCGCGCCGCTCCTCCCTATTCCCTCCCCTTCTTCTCTCGCTCAATCCCTCTCTCTCCCTCTCTCTTGACGGCCTTTCGGAAAGGCAAACGCCGAAGAATGGAACGGACGGATCCGGGGTACGTACGGCCCCGGGAAAAAAAGGAGCGCAGAGCGAACCCCATTTACGGCACAATGGGTTCCTTTGAAGCCGAAGGTAATGAAGGTCTCGGGGTGTCTGTCTCGGTTCCTCCCGCTGCCCGATTCACAACCTGACCACCCCTTACGGCACGCACAGGATACTCATCTACCGGGTGTGCCGAAAGACCTGGCGGCACACTAGCACGCTGCCTAACAAATATATGTGGCAATACTCTCCTCGCACTGAGTGAAATCCAGTTATCCGATCCCAAAAGATTTGATTCAAAATCAAGATTCCACTGCATCTAGATCAGTTTTTTATTCTCTTAACATTAGTAATAGCTACGAAAAGGAAAGGACCAAAGCTTGGTGTACATGTTTGTTCGATACACCAGGAAAGAAGAGCAGAATAAGGAGGAGAGCCACCGGCAGACATTCGACTCAGAAAGAGAGAGAGATGGCTGGGATAGGTTAGAACCAGTTCCACCGAGTGGTCCACCGCGGAAAGAAGCAGGGTCATTCGCGTGTTGTATCAGAATGAATCCCGTTGGTATGGACGGTGCACCATAATAGCATGGAGGAATTTCAGCATGCTCGAAGCTCACTGACTGGAAGTACACGGTGACGGTGAGAAGGAGAGGATAAGATAGAGGTAGGTAAACAGCGGCAGAGGAGGACGAGTCGACGGTGAGAGGAAGAAGAGAGTGGCTATAGGCGGATCGAACAAGACGGAAGGAGCAGGAAAAGAAGGGCAAAGGGGAGCAGACACTTCAAGGGAGAGCGAGGGGCCCGAACTGGCCCTTCCTTCCGCGCACCGGGCCCTGGTAAAACGTAATTATGCTAATACGCGATTGGCTCGAAAATGTTAAATGCACGAAGCGCACCACCGCGGGCTACCATGCCTCTCCTCTCGATTGGTCCTGCGCTCTCCTCTGCAGCACGCTACTCCTTTTCCCTCGAACCTGCCTGCCTCTGCATCTCAATGCCTGCCTAAGAGCAGGATATTCAGGGAAGCATCGCCATCATGCTTCAACTTCTATCCACTCTACTTACTTCCTTCTACTTTCCTCTCTATTGACCTGCTCGTTCTCTCGAATCCAAGGTCGAATGTGAGGTCATTGAACCTAACTCCATGTTATACGATTATAAATTTGTCGCTACCAAGAAGAAAAAACGTGATGCGAAGGAAGGTGGACGAATTAAATGCACATGTACGAGAGTATACGCCGCAGATTTCCGGCGGTGATAAACCGCTCAGCCGTAGACAGGAAGTGTTAAAAAGACAGCGATTCGACGTATGCATGTAATTGGCCAAAGGCATTTGACGCGCTACTTGTACAATACACCGCCGATACCATGGACAAAGTAGGTCGATAATTATATAATTGTTGCGGGCGAGAGAAATTACTATAAAGCTTCAAGACGAATCTCCACGTGGTTGTGACGGAGGGCGCCCGTGCACCGAGCACTTGAAGGGCCAGCGCTCTCTCAAGCTGAACAGCCAATGGCCGCCGCGGCGTCAGCTGCCATTTCGATGGAAATGCGATGGATGTCCGCTATTTTGTATGATAAAATATCGCAGCAAAAACGGCCCAGGCCGGCCGGGCCCTGCCTTCTACCCCGGGCGATTCAGCGCAACGAGGACCTTCGCAAAACTTCACTCTGCTTCGCTCTTCGATCGCTTATCAGTCGATCGAGAAAAATCCTTTATACATCGTCGTATTTCCTTCATCTTTCTAGTGTGTCTTAAATCAAGTGGAATCTAGTTTAATTAAAGACAATCACTTCCCTTTTCATATCAGGACTAATTACAATGGGAGAACAGGAACTCCTGACGAAGAGGGAGAAAAGGCAGAGAGTTCGAAATGGCAGAGGGAAGCTTAGTTTCCCACGAGCCATGAAATCTCACATCCATGAGGAGAGATTGGACTTCTGCTCTCTCGTGAATGGCAGTTCGATCTTTCGATACGGAGTCTGCGAGCTTATCCGAAAGAAAGGAATGGAGCTACCATCTCAGGAAGGAAGAAAGAGGGGACTTTAGCCGTTCCAATGCAAACAGCTTGGACGAGGCAGCATGTCCGTTCGACTTACTGGCCATTGGGACATCTAAATGATGCCAGTTATAGCTAGGAGCAGAGTACTAAGGTATACCATAGACGACAACGGGCGATGTCGAGCTTTCACTACAATTACGGAAAATTGTACTCAAGTCATAACACTTGTTTTTCGAGTGTTACGGCTTCAGTTTATCTGTGTGGATAGTAATAATCTGCCGGGGGGAATTGGGCCACTTTCAGGAATTCCAAGAGACTCCGACACTTACGTTTCTATATTCTCTAACAGGAATAAATAACTACGAGGAACACATTTTAGAGTGTTACTCTATGTGAAATTTTCCCTCGCGAGCTCCAGTTACGGGAGCTTCGAAATACTATCGTAAAACTTGATATTGACTAGAGGGTCGTCAGATTGATATAAACTGGAGAACGCCGGTATTACAAGCGATAGCTTGAGAGCGGAGTACTAAAAGGCATTCGGTAAATCATAAGTGGCTGTGTATGAAGGGAGACTCACCTTTTCGAGCTCGAGGAGGTGAAACCGGAGGACTTGAATCGCTTGAACCATCTGAAACAAGAAAAAGAATCGAATGAAATTCATTTGACAGGACGCAGCCCTCCAACTCTGAGGAGGAGGAGGAGGAGGAGAAAGAGGAGAGAGCCTGGGAGGAGAATGAGGAGTCGAGGGAGAAGCGAGAGGAACAAGTTCCAGCCGGAACTCAAAACAGCCGCTGGTCGCATCTTTGTCGAGGGGCGAGCGAGCGAGCGCACGCGGCCTTCTATAATTCGATCTTTTTATTTGCCAAACCCCTGCACAAGGATTTCACCTTCGGCCACGATTATCACGGCCGTAATGCGCGACAATCTCCAATTATCTCACTTCGCAATTGCCATTTGCGAGCACACTTCGCTAATTGCACGCACCAAACACTGTCCCCGAAATTGCCAGGAACGCGCTCTTAAGAGAAATCGTGAAAGTCATATTGCTTTATGCGCTCTATCGACAGTAATACCAATTCAAGAAGGAAACCTTATGTGTCGTTTGGACAATTATTATTCCCAATCGGATAGCTGTCTCGATTTTCGCTGCTCGAAGGCGCCCACGTTCGCCAGGAATGTCGAAGAATAAGCTCTCGAAACCGGTACACCTTAATTTCTGGCGACCTATCGCGATACTATGTTTTTCCACGGGAAGGGTCGAGTTGCCTGGCCGCAAATCTCAGCGGCATACTCACTGTTGCCATCAGCATAATTTCCCGATACACGGTACCGCTTAAAGCTACCACTGCACTCTGTAATCTCAACGGTTTGGGAACTCCGGGCAGAGAAAGAGAGAGGCAAGAGGAGGCGTTTCCGGGAGCACGTAGCAGCAATGGGAGAGCGAGCGAGGCATAGCAGAGGCGGCGATTCAATTAGGCAAAGCGGCAATCTTAATTGTTAATTAACATTATATTTATGCAATTATGGCCCATTATGATTCCGCAAGCCCGATAACGAAGAGGAGCGCGATGAGTGCTCCCTCAGATAGTGACTCTCCTCGCTAGTGGAGACTCGGCAGCCAACCTTCCTTGCTACCACTTGCTACCTCTCCCTTTGCACCCTTTCGCTCACTCCCTCTCTCTCTCTCTATCTCGTTCTCTCTAGTTTCAGCGGTTCCAGAACATCGGTGCACCGCGGCGAACATGCCACGCACGATCAGGTATACACCAAGCGCGTTGCTCCGTGTCCAACTACAAACCAGATATCGCCCCAGCAGAGTGCATTTCGATGCACTTTATCCCAGGTCAACCGATAGACACGGAGGTCGTTCGCAATTCCAACCCAGTTCCTACCTAGGAGAAAGTGCTCTCCAATGCAAGTGAAACCTATATTCGAGCACCAAACTAATGATCACGAGCTGTTAAAAGTTACCAGTTGCACCAGCGTGGATTCTACTTGTCAAGAAACGCTTAATAACTTATATAAGAATAAGAATTACTTATTAATGACTACCGAATCAAAAGATCATCGACGAATTAACGGAGTCCTAGAAAGTTCTCGAGTGCGACTTTGATAGTGAAAGGGTGGCTGAGGCGAAACAGAGGGGCGCATTGTCCGGCAAAGGAGAGGCACGAGAGGGTCTGTGGAAGGCGGGCGCTCGCGAGTCTTCCTGCGATAGGAATATGTATCGGGTCTTCGACACTTCAGGGAGCTGTGTGGCTCTCTGCTCTTCTTCCTTCCTCGTGAGCTCGGGTGGCAAGAGAAGCGGCGAAAGAAGGGCCAGTGCCGCGCGGTGCGGCGCGGCACGGCGCGCACAAGAAGCGAGGTAAAAAGAAGAGAGTCTTCGGGCACGGCGAGAGTGCGGGAAAGAGAGAAAAAGAGAAGATGCTATCGGTCCAGTAACGAACACACAACGCGCCCGGGCCCCCGGCTCCTGCCGCCTTCTCCTTGACGAGATGGTGCGAGAGCCTCGATTCGCCACGACGTGTTTCTGCACACTCGTCGCCCCGCCGCGCGCGCACACCATCACCACCACCACCACCACCCTCCTCCACGGAGTATGTGCGCGCGGCGCACAATGTCTCCTCTATATCCAGTGGCCTCTTGTTGCTCTCCTCGATGCAGCATCCTCACAGCCCCCCTCGGCACCACCAGCCACCGCGCCAGTCGTACCGTTATCTGTGCCGCGCATTCCGCAACGCCGGCCTTTCCTCGCCTCTTTATTCTTGGCCAGCGAATAATATGCCACGTGAGCCCCCAAGTAGTCCTTAAATACCTCGGAACACGTGTTGCTGGTAAGCCAAGTGGTGCGGTTAGCCTGACGCTTGATCGACGTGCGACTACACTGAAATCTCGTATACTCAGTCCCTCGCTAGAGCCTGGGGGATCTTCTCTCCCTCTAATGAATACCCTCTGCTGTTTTCGAATCACCCTAGCATATTGTTGAAATTATTGAATATATTTCAGTACCTCTGTAATCCTGGCAAGCTATCGCCGGAGTAAAGTTCGAGGATAGAAAAAAATGTAATTTAAAGATACTAGCGCGATGAATGCAAGATACCATTTCTGTCAACTGGTGTTAAATACAATCGCAAAAAGTTCCATGGAAAAATTGCGACGGTATGACAAGGAGAATCCGAAGCATGCGTAGATGATATCGAGCATCACGCACCACGCTGATGACCCCGCGCGAGCACAAACAGAAAGGAGATCGGCTGTGCCAGAGAAAGGGGATAAAGCATCCCGCGCGCACCGAATTACCAGGGCCCGACGAGCCGAGAAAGAGAGGGAGCAGGAGTGCGAGAGAAAGAGAAAGAGAGAGAGTGAGAGGGGCGAGTAGCTTTTGCCGCGATCGCTCATCACGTGATATTAATTAGGCCTGCGAGGCAGCGATGCAAGCGCGCCTGGGAGGGCGGAGACGGAAGAGGAAGAGGAGAGAAAAACTACGAAACGCAGGAAGAAACGGAGAGATGGTGTTATTTATAAGCAGGGGAGCTGCTGGTGCTGCAGCAGCAGCAGCAGCAGCAACAGAGCAGCGTCTCCGGAGTGACGACGACGCCCGACTTCCATCTCTTTGCTTTTGCACTCCTCGCTTCTTCTTCCCTTTTCATCCATCGGCTCTCTCGGAGAGGAGTCTTCTTCGCCGAGTGAGCCACCGCACCGTGAAGAGATCTCCGCTCCGGCAGAGCACACACTTGCGTATGTGATGCATGCGCGAGATACGAGGTGCGCGCGCGTACGTGCGTAAATGAGCACTGTGTCGGTCTTTCGCGCCTCGTAACCTCCTCCTTCTTCCACCCTTCTTCCACACTCTCTTCTCTCACCCCCCCGTCACCCGCTCCGCCGCGCTGCCACGCCACTGCAATTGCTATCGCGCAGTGATCTGTTCTCGCCCAATAAAGGTCCGAGCTGCGAGACGAGTGCGCCGCAAAAAAGCCGGGTATGTATCGAGCACCAAAAGTGGAGTAGGTGCACACTCGCCTTTTTAACGCGCTAATCAACGGGCTTCATTCTACTTAATCTACCGGCGTCGCGGCAATGAATTAGCATGAGGCAGCCGGGTAAGGGCAGCCGACAGCTTAATTTAATTCGAATTCATCATGCCGTGCAAGAGCGCGCGCGCGCCCAAGAGACACAAACAGAAAGAGAGAGAGAGAGAAAGAGAGGGGTAAATGAAATCTATGAAGGGTCGCGCTCGTAAATCTGCGCGAATGAAGTCCGCCTTTTTCGATGTGGTAGCAGCACACAGCCGGCGAAGAGGCCACAGTAGATGCTGCTGCAGTGGGCACGTTGCCGGGAGGATGAGAAAACACGAGACTGGTTCCTGATGAGATCGCTACCTCGTGACCCCTGGGCTCACGCAGTATACCCGCATAGGTGCACGCCGCCGGTAGATGGGATCGCATACGACTCATATTAATTAGTCCGCGAAAAAGGAGGGAGTGAAGCTGAGCGGCGGTAAGAACGAACGACAGAGACGATGAAGAAGAGAGAGAGAGAGAGTGAGAGTCGAAGAGGCAAGGAATAAACGCGAGAAAGAAACTGCAAGAGGAACGCGAGAATGGCAGCTATCCGAAGTAGAAGAAACTCGCGGAATGGCGTTGCATATGTATAAAGTCGATGCCACTGACGAGGTGTACGTCGTTATCGATGCGAAATACCTAATTAATTAGCGAACGCTTCGCACCTCCTACCGCGAGTCGCTCGTTCTCGCCAGTCTCTTCTTGGTGATGATCTTCTGTAAGGATCGCTGGAGGAAAAAAGTCGAGCTGGTGGACGGGTGCGTAGCACTCGGCCGAAAAGATAGATCGAAGGTGAGGAGGAGGAGCAGAGAAAAGAAGTCGTTCCAGACTGATCTTGCATTCGCGATATTAAGCAGAATTTCCAGTCGACCGGAGATCTACGAGGCCATAAATCTCTGTGGCTGACGCACCGCGAGCCGATGTGATACTAAATAGAAATATGGATAACTCGCACGCGCGCGCGCGCGCGCGCCGCCCGAAAGAAGTGAAATAAATCACCGCGCGTTGCGGTGAAGGGAGCCTCCTCAATTATTTAATAATCCCCCAGGAAGAAGAGGAGAAGGAGGAGGGGAAGGAGGAGGAGGACGATGCTAATTGAATATTATTACCGTGCAAGTGCGAACGCTTATCTACGAAATCGCTGACAGGCCGGGCAGGATAATTGGCCATTAATTCAACACTAGATACTAATGATCGACGCACGATTCATCTATCCCGTTGAAGCAGAATTTTTTTCACCCGCACTCTCTTAGACAAAACATATCACGCGGGAAGAAGTTTGCATCCCCAGCGAGATAGAAATAAACGGGCGGGTAGGCGAGATTAACACTGTCAATGAGGCAAAAACCGGGGAATCACGTATGATATCGGGTTATCGCTTACGCAGAAACTCACACGAAGCAGACTTAAGAGCCCCTAAGAGAGAAAGAGAGAAAGATAGGGAGAGAATAGGCAAAGAGAGGGGAGCAGGGGGCCGAAGAGAGAGAGAGAAGGACGTCGGGGGGAGTGGCATAAATTGTCTAACACACATGCACAAGAGGATTATGTATAAGTGAGGCGCTCGCGCCTCGCCAGTGCGAGCGGCAACTCTAATGAATGGTCGTTAATTGTATCAATTATTAACGAGGGACATCGCGCGGACGCCGCGACGACTCTTATCGATGCCCAGTGATTTACGAGGCGAGCTACGTCCTCTCTTCCCGAGCACTGCTCTCTCGTCTGTCTGTCTCATTCTCTCTGGCATCGGAGTACCTCTCCACCTTCGTATCCTCGCGCAGTAACGCCTCTATACGTAGGAGTACGTATGTGCTCCGGTACGTCTGAGCAACGTGTGGATCGGGCCACGGCCTGCCGGCGATTAAAGCCGGCCTGGATTCGCGCTGGACGTTCGACCGCTTCATTATCGGCCGTTCCCTCGTGTTAAATTCCCCGGGTAAAAATCGCCTGGCCTACGAGCTGCACCGGCGGCGGCGGCGGCGGCAGTTCGCCGCCACCGACGACGAACACCGCGCTGCTCCTTCCAGTCCTTCTCCATCCCTCTTCTCCACCTTCCATTCTCTTCTCTTCTTCGCCAGTCTCTCACTTTCTCTTCCCTTCTCTCCTTCTCGTGAGCACGCGGTCCTTCCGCGGTAATTAATTTTCAAACCGGCGAGACTGCGGCACCGCGCCATCTCTCCGGGCACCGTCGTCACGATCGTGTGACTTATTCATTGGCTATTTGTTCCGACCACTTTATCGGACCGCGTCGGCCTTTTTCTTCGCACGCTTGTATTATACTCCACTACACACGGTACTTAAGGCCCGCGATGGGATAAACGTTCACGCTTAGCAAGAAATCATGGCATTGACTTGAACTTGAACGTTCCTATTGGAGCAAAGCGCTTTGTACTCGCTCGACCAGCAAAATCTATGTTAGAGAGAACGAGGAAAGGGAAGAAGTATAAGCTGTGTTTGGAGGGCGAATGGAAGCAGGGAAATTCGAGGGTACTCCATTGGCCAGGGTTTGGGAAAGGCCGGAGAGTATTCGGGGCACTTCTGCCCTAAAAGGATACACTCCAACTACTGGGCGCGTACGGTAGCCACAAGAGCAAGCATACTGCAGAAGGGACACACACACCATCGTTTATCTACGAGGGCACCCTTACTACCTGAAGACACTCGAAAGGACAATATTTAAATATTGTTAAGCACCATGCTATTCCTAGCGTGGGTAAATACCGCGTGATACTTGGACCTAACGAGCCAAGAACTTGGCCCAGAGGGGGAAAGGAAGCGGCAGTGAAATGGGAAACTTCTCTAGTTCGAAATATCGTGGAACTATTCGACGAAGAGGAGAGGACGCTCGTACTAAAAGTGGGAATCGGCTTGGTAGAAGGGAAAACCCAATTATAGAAATGGGCCAGACAGATGCGAGGGGCGAGCGAGGGTGGTGGTGGCTCTCGAGAAGCGGAAGAGGTTTTCGCGGGGCAGAAGAAGGCTGGGAGACTCGACTCGCGCGAGTATTAAGATGATAGTGTGTCCTGGCACGGGCCATCAAAACGGCGGACTACCGTCTTAATGGCCGGAGATTTATAGTCTCGACGAGTCGACGCAACACATCTCATCCAAAGAAGAGAGAGAGAAAGAGAGGACTCCGGAGCTCGACTCTCGAACCGCAGCCTAACTCGAGACCAAGTGTGCCCCGCGTAGGAAGTGACTTCCTAGGCGTGTATACTCCTCTCACGCATACTCAAAGACAGAGAAGAGAGACAAGAGAAGATCAGTGGAGAAGCGCCAGCCACACACGCCGAACTCCGACGCAGAAGCGCTAAAGAAGAAAGCAGGAAAAAGGAGAAAATGAAGGAAATGCTGGAAAGAAATTATTACTTAGACACGTAAACCCTTATACTGGGTGGTCTCCTCAAGAAGTGGAACATTAAGATCAAGGGGAACGTGCTGAAAACGCGGATGAAATAACTCCTTCATTACGCATAATTCCGAGCTAAAGGCACCACGGCGTCTCTTCAAATTCCGGCGTCGTTCCAGTCATCAGCGTGACCGTTTTAATTGCTGGCAGCAGGCAACCCCTTCTTTGCGTACCAAGTAATATCTGCTTTTAGTAATTGAAAGGGCAATGCATATAGCGCGCCGAAATGACTTTTATGATTGTGTAAGCATGCGATCGAATGGCAGAACGATCGGCAGGGACGTCTCGTACTAGGTTGAAGCGAGAAAGCGTTGGTTTGTCGCGAAAACGAGTGGCATAAAGGACCACCGGAGTGGCCAAGCTGCGTTCGGCAGACCCTCTGTTACATTATACTTTACACATCCGCCATCCTTACTCTTTTTGCCGTCCCACCACCCCCGCACGGTGGTCCCTGCATTTGAACAGGACTCAACATGCTCAGGAAAGTCGCCCTTCGCTCACTCACTCCTCCGCCTCTAATTCAAGAACTCATCAAGGCCGACACGAGAACTCCATGGAGAATTTCCGAGAGACACCAAGAGGGAGAGAGAGAGAGAGTGTCGTCATCGAGGGATGACCTGGTAGCAGATGCGCCGGAGTGAATCTAATCGCGTGCCCAGTGCCCGATGACACGGGTTGGCGTACATGCGAGGGACACGAGTGAGATCGAGGATGAGAGATAGATGAAGAGGGAGGAAGGGAAAGGGAGAAAGAGAGATAGAGCGAGAAAAGGAGAGAGGAAGGTTTCGTTGGCTTGATCCTTGCTGCGCGGCGTCGGGTATCCTTGGCTTCCAGGGTACCGTTACCGCGTTTCCATACCGGCTCCCCGTGTGAGACGGACTGAGCAAGAAAGCAGGATGTGTTTTGCGGCTTTTATTTAGGTCCGCCTCGGGGCGAGCAAGGTTGCAGAGATCGGCCGGCGGCGGCGACGGCGGCGGTGGTAGCGGTGGCGCAAGCGCCTCCTTTACTGTAGGCGCGCGCGCGCGCATCCACGGGACATCGAGCTCAGGCAAAGTTGATTCATGGAAATCGAGCAGATACGAAACAAAACGAGAGGGTGTAGCTTTACTCGCCGGCAACTGCCTCGGGAGGAAGCTTCTAATGTTTCGCGGGCTGACCTTCCTTCGGGTTTTCGGTTCGACCGCGGATAAATTAATTAGCCCTGCGCAATGACGCAACCTCTGCTCGCAGGAAATTGCGGTCAAGTCCAGCTTGGACTCTCTGCAACCCCTCGCGGCGCACATGCCTCGCAACACACCGGTCTACCTCCTCCCAGTGCTCGGTTACGCTTCACTCCGTTTGAAACTTACACGCGCGCGCTTCTTAGAATGTAAGCGTTGCACCGACAAATTTGAAGAAACAAGGGTATCATTTATAGAATTTAGTAGGAATGGTATAACTATGTTATCCAATCGCATGTGGATGGAATTACCCTCATTACTGTTAGAAATACGTAAGCATCAGAGAACTCCTTCCGCACGATATCAATCTGCACGCAGTTTAAAATCCGTTCTGCTCTCGACTACCGTCAGTGAATGTACGTACGTGCATTTGCACGCGGGAATAAATGTCTTTCAAGGGAGATACGACGAATTAATACTATCCTGTTTTTACCGATACAAGCCAAGTGCTCTTGCGGGGGTAATTACTCTCGAAATGCAAGACCGGCAATTAGCATCTCATTGGCTGATTTCTCGCGTATGCTAATGGGAATATTATAAAGGCCGCGTGTGCAAGCGAGGGGGCTGATCTCTCAACTCCTGAGAGCGTGCTGCTCTTAGTGGCCTCGCGATGCTGCTCTTGCCTGCTTGCTTTGCTCTCTTCCGCGGTTGCAGCCGCACCATCTCCACGCAGCCACTCTCCCGGTACCGTCGTCCTTTCTTTCCTCGTTTCGTTTACGACGTCGAGGAAGAGCCGGGGATTCCCTTTTGTACGCCCACTAACCCTGCCACCTTGAGTTCTTCGCTTGAGTACTTTGAACGTATGACCCTTCGATTTTCGCGTTTACCCTGCGCACACCCGTCTCTCCACGCACCAAGCTTTCAAACTCTAACTAAACTAAATCTCGAAGCTACTTTCTTTAATTATTGATTATTCGCTCAGTGATAGAATGTCAATTTTTCTAAGACCTAAAAATATTTTAGTACCATTAAAATCTCTCTTCTAACAGAGTACGGGACTTATCAGCGGAGAATTCGTTGTTTTCCGGAGAAAGAAGAGATAAGAAAGGAAAGTAGGATTTCGCATTAGAGCGGTGTCGGCCTTTCTCCGTCCCGTAAAGATTGCTTGTGCTAAGGATCCTTGCTTTTAACCTTGAAGAAACCCTTGACCTTTGTTGAAAGAGAACCTAGCTACAACACGCTTTATTCGTTCCTCGGCATTGTACGTGCCCGCTGCGTCGTCGAACAACAGCGACCCCGTTTTGCATGTTACCAGCGAAGGTTAAGGATCTTACTAGAAGACTCGTCCGATACACACTGGCATTCGTTAAACTCTGAGCGCCCTAATACGTAACCAACAGAAAGAAGAGAGCGAGAGATTCGACGTTACAATCACTGCACAATTCGATTGAGCGAGAAAGTATAATCTTACAATCGATTAAATTGTAAGTCAAGCCTTGTGAAGGGAAGTCCAAAGAATCAGCCAGGAAAAGGACACAGTGTTCCCATTGTGATCGCAACTAAACTGGAATGAGATTTGTCCAGCATTCAGAACACACTTTTCCATCCCGATTCTCTCGCCTGCTTTTCCTTATTCCCTGGGGAGAGAGAATGTCGGTCGGCTGTGTATACCGCGTTTCCTCTGTGGCTAAGGAACCGCAGCTGTCCCGAATTTTCTGGCGCTTCGACCTCTTTCAGAAGAAGTCACTCGAGCATGACGGAAGTTACGGAAGAGCGTGGTTTCCGTCGCGTTTCTCACCATTTGCTGTGCCAAAACCAAGGGGATTCGAAGGAAAGGAAGTGGAAGAATATATCTAAACTGGACAGAATGGTTAACAAAATCCTGGTGTTCCCACTTGAGGGTGCAATGTCACCCGATGACTTTTACGTTCGATGAAATTATCGGCAAGGAAACACACACACACACATACTCGATCGTTCGAAGGGTAGATACTTGAGGACGCGTTCACTCACCCGGAGACTAGAATCCGTGGAAGAACTAGCGATAGATGTAGGTGAGAGGGAGGAGGAAAAAAGGTCGTCTCCTGGCAGCAAGCAGGAAGAGAAAAGAAAGCGACGCGGGGAGAAGTGCGGCTTGAGCGCAGTAGAAGCGCGCACACATGCAGGAGGAAGAAGAAGGGGAGAGAGACGTAGGCGAGCAAAAAGCACGAGAGCGTTACGTGCCTCTTCTTTACGATAGAAGCTCATTGCTCGTAGATTGCGATTTGCTACGGGCGTAATGAAGCCACGCCAGGCCGCTCGTCCACTGAGCGGACTACCAGCAGAGGCGGCTCCTGCGTTCTACGTTCAGGAAGCAAAGACCGTTCCCTCTCTCTCTCTCTCTTTCTCTTCTCCCATCCGCAATATCGCCTTTCGATACACGCTCGAATACCATCCGAAATTTTTCTCCGTCAAGCCTGTTCCGCCATCCTCCACCTCTCTTTTCCTCGCCCTGCCTTCTTCTAGTTCTCTCTGCACGTAGTAATAGCGGCGGCGCACTCTTCCTGCAAAATTCTGCTGATGCATTCGACGTATGCGACTATCAGCCGGCGAAGGCCGCACTCACTGCCGCGCCGCGCCGCGCCGCGCCGCCGACCTCGTAAGAACGCCTCTCTCTACTCGGATCGAGAAAACATTCCGAGGATAATTGCGATCTATGGGAGAATCGCAAGCGGCCCGAGGGTGATAGGCCTTGATAAGTCGATGGAAGAAGAAGAGAGAGAAAAAAAAAGAACAGTTTCCCTGGTGCGTCGCGGTGCCGAGAACGCGCGAGGCGTATCTCTCTGCCGTCTCCTTTGGATCGCCGCGGGTGCCTTTACAATTTAGATGAAACACCTTCGAGTGGCATTCGTGTTCTGCTTACATTGATTTAATGCAGCCGATGCATAATTCGGTCTTCGCCGCTTTTCTCTTTCTCTCTCTCTCTTTCGATGACAGATCCTCGAAGGATTCCAGTGCCCTCTTGGTGCTCTCTGCGAGTTCCACTCGGACGAAAACTCGGCAACTGTCACGCAACTGGGACTGTGCATCGGGCAATGCCAATATTTCTGCGCAATAATGTCATCCTGCCAGTGCGAGTAACGAGCGAACGGCTATCGTTGCGAAAAAATCCAACGTCATCGAGGTATGCAGGCATACACTATGTGCCACCGTTGGCAGGTACGTATTCTTTCGTACTCTTTGGCTGACGTGGTTCAACGCGAGGGCTTCTCTCTAGCCGGTGAAATGCCGGGCTACTCGCGGGGAAAGGCGAAATAGAGCGAACACCGGTTCACCATTAGCCGGGACGAGCGATATATCCAATTTTGCGGAATACAAGCGTGGCGAGTTATACGCGCGCTGAAAGCGGCCGATGCACCTCCGTCGAGGGAAGGAACTCGGCTGACGGGAAAATATGTTCGGCCTAATGAATGCGAGATAGGAGCGACCGGGGCCAGATACACGAACGCGCGCTGGTCAAGCGTGCAAGGGAGAAGAACGAAAGGTAAAAGAGAAAGAGAGAAAGAGAGAAAGAGAGAAAGAGAAAGGGAGGGTCAGGAGAGCCGGTGGAAGAATTCATAATGGCAAGCCCAGTCTAAACGGGCCCCCCTACGCGTCCTTGCCCGCCAAAGAGTTCACTCGAGTTATTTAAAAAGCCCTCTACCCGTTATCTCGATCAGAGCTCGCGCGCGGAGGGTCCTTTGAAATACTTGTTCCTCCGTGGCTCGCTGCTATCCGATACCTCACTGCAAGAATACACTCTTCTCCTCCGGCAAACTACTAAGCCTCCCATCCCCCTCCACCATCCTTCGCTTCCCGTTTCCAGCAATTGAACGAAATTTACCACTGATTTTCGAAGGGGACGCTCTAGCTCGGTTAACTATGACCCACCTAACGAGCGAATCATACCGACTCCGAACAAATTGAATTCTAGCCACTGATTAGCGTTCCCGCTATCTTAATTGAACGCGCCGCCCGTGTTTCCTCCGTTTTCTCCAATGCGCTACCATAAGACCGACTTACTTGCTATGCGAAGATTTTCTTCCAATCACAATAATTGCCGTCCGGTAATTAAGTGTTGCTAATTTTTCCGTCTGTTTGAAACGGATACGAGGGTGGAACGCGCGCATACAAATCGTTGTGATAGGAAGATAAAATTTAACAATCGCGCATGAATGAGGGAAAACGGGTTTGAGACGTGTAGGACATAGGAATTGGAAATTAGAATCCATTGGCATAGAGAACGCAGGACAACACTCACCAGCGAGTCGACCTCCGGATCCGCAATGTAGTAGGGTTTCTCTTGTCTGATCTGTAACAAGCATAAAAAAGCAGCAGGTTTAATCATTTGCGTTAATTGATAATGGCATTAAAATAACACCTACAATTCTGTTCTCGCATATCCCGTTGCCGGAATAACTGAATGAAAGATACCGCGAGAAATCAGGATCTGTTAACGTCCGATCTTTCTGCGGGGCGATTCTCTTCGCGTGTTTCCTCTTAATTGGACACCCGCTTCATCAATTCGTACGCAGGGTAAGCGGAAATGCGCCGATGTGCGCGCGCTGCTGAAGACTCTCTTCTTCTTTGCCCAAGAAGAACAGAGAGAAGCATAAGTGCGCTTAGGATTCTCGAGCATCTTCATGGAGCCGCGACGTTCTGTCGATCGCGAATGGAAAGAAAAGTCCGCGGAACTCCGACTGGTTGCGCTCGCTCTTAATTGGAGCGGCGTGTTCTTATTGAAAGATGCGTAGGGGGGTTCGGCAGACGGTCCCCCTAGTCATCGAGAATCATTCACATACGATGTGCTTCGACTTAGAATCATATAGAATATCGAATAAAATTCCTGGCCGACTGAACAAATTCGAAATTTCGACAACAACGAAGTATCTTTATAGTTCCCATAAGAAACATTGTATCTTCTAAGCATGTTATTTAAGAGGGTTAAATGTGAAGTGCTATGTGAAAGAGTAGATTGGTGAGAACACCAGTGACGTAAGTCAAAAGGGCCCGTTGGATGATCGGTGGAAAAAGGGGACGATCCGACACAGAGCTTAGTAGGCCGCACGAATCCTGAGTCGATGGGCACTCGGAGGGCCAAGGAAGCGCACTGATATTCATGAGTCTGAATTCTGAATGGGAGTGCGCTCCTCGTTGCCGGCATGTCTGCGTGTATGGATAATGAAGGCGTCTCTCGCAAGCCGAGGACAAAAATACTGTCAACTCTTCGTAGGGGGGAACTAGTTCTTGCGGGCACTCCTGTCACCGCGCGCTTTTTCGAGCGTCCCCGAGCGGCCGCCTAGCGCCGCGCAGGTACCCACGTCGATTACAAATTGTAAGCAGTTCCTTTCAGCATCTTTCTCTTACTCTTCTCCGCTCCGACTAAATCCGGCTAGTCCGCCTTTTACGTTCAGTCTCTTCCGTTGGGAAAGAACCCACCGACTGTTTGTACCCCTATTTTCATGGGTATCATAATCGGCAGCAAGTTTACGAAGCTCTACTATCTTCTTTAAGAATGAAGCTATGAAGTTTGTAGGACAAAAGTTTAAGTCATTAAAACGTAACGGATAAATCAATCCTGCCATAGAATACTTATGGAAAATGGTAATTAATTAGTATGGCACAACAAGGATAGTAAAAAAGGGAGATAATAATTAGTTAAGAAACTAATAGTATGAGTCACCTGCCAAAACATTGTAAAAACTAATGAATTATCGTTTCCTTCGTCGCATGACTTAAATTCACATATGCTTCATATTCATTACATTGCATGGCTTGGAATTGAAAAACTTGGAGGACAAAACATTCCTTAGAAAAGGCGATTCAATTTCTATGTGATTCCCAAACGAATTCCACAAGCTTGATCCCAATGTTGCAGTAGCCGGGCGAACTTGGCGTTTTATCCGGGCAACGATATTTATTGCGATGCGTGCCGCCAATTAGGGCTGGGGCGACAGGCGCGAATTGCGAGTGACAGCTAATTGAGCCTATGCATATGTATGCGCGCACGACTCCGAGAGCAATAATGTATCGGCGGCGTTCGGGGCGCGCGCGCGCGAGCGCGAACGGGAACGCACTCGAGAAATGGATACATATCATCGATCTAACTTTTATTCGCTCGCCTCCATTGAGAATCCCGCTCTGGACCATTGCCACTGACGGCAGCGTCCGACGCCGGATGAACGATCACGCGCGGCCACCGAGAATTATGCAAGAAATTGTTCGGTAGCGCCGCTCGTCGAATAATAAACGGTACGCGAGCCGAGGGAGACTCTGGAATTCCAACTCGCAACCTCGGCATGGTAGGGTAAAAATATTGTGCGATAATATTTGGAGAGTACTTTCGTTCCGGCAGAGAGAGAAAGAGGGAGAGAGAGAGAGAGAGAGAGAGAGAGAGAGAGAGAGAGAGAGAGAGAGAGACCTGGTCGTAGAAGGTCGTACATGCTAGTGGGAGCCCGAAATTGAAGGCTCGAACGTATGCTGCGACGTTAAAGTTTCCACGCGCTGCGACGATCCCGTCGAGAGATATACGAAGCAGCTGCCCAGAGAGTGCTACTGCTGCTACCGGCCCCAGTTATACTATCCCTCCGTTGCCCTTCCTTAAAGCAACTCCCTCCGATTTTCCCGCCAACACTCTCCTTCCTTGCAAATAAACAAATTGGATATGATGGAGCGAAATAACGCGCACCGGGTATGTTGTAATTCACTAGGTTGTTAAAAAGGCAGAAATAAAAGTGGAAGAAGAGAGCGAGGGTATCGTAGGATTATTGTAGGGGCATACGATCCGCGCGTCCCATAGGCCTGAATCATTGTTCCTCATGTCTACGAGCAATAAAGCAAATTGCACGTGGCGTAAAGTTTATGACAGCCGTGTCGTTCGCCTTTCGACTTTCTTCCCTTGGAATCCGAAAAAGCTTCGGGGAAACGAGACATCCCGGTTGTAAAACAATACGGGAGCAGCCAACAGGATGGTCATTGACTGGTCACCGGAGGGTATTAAGGGGGTCTTGGGCATCGCACTTAAATATGGACACTCGTTGACTTTCCCTGGTAGCCTGACTTGCCTCGCATACTCTCCCTGTCCCTGCCGCTTCTGTCGGGCATAAAGTAATTTAAGTAACAGTCGTCGAGAGTCCCCGAGACGAGCTAAACCCGCCGAATGATCTACCACTTCGCACTTCCCGGTACTGCCTACAAGTCAGTAAGGGATTTCGGCTGAGGCACCGAGCCGCGCGCGCCTTCGCTCACTCGCAGCACTGAGGGACCGCAGACAAGCCGCCGGTACTCAAGAGAAGCTTAAGCATCCCCATTCGCATACGAAACGACCGACAATTATTCCACGCTAGTGCTGGGAAAACAAAGAGACGTAATCAATGTGACAACGAATATCCGTAGGAAGGAAAAATGGCGGGAAGAAAGCTTGTAGGAAGGAAGGTGGTAGCCGGTACGTTAGAGGAGCCGCGGTAGGAACTGTTTACAAGCGATTAAGCGTACGTAGTAAGTTTTGATCGCGACAATCCATAAACGATGATAACCGGGTGTCGTAAAACGATTAGAGCGCGCGCATGGAAAAACTGGTAGCAATAAAACTCACGTACTACTCTCTCACTACAGGCCTACCAGACGCCAGGAACAAACCATGGGCGTTTATGTGTGTGCGCCGCGTGTTGTATCAATAGAGCCGTGTTCCCGGCGCACTTGTATTGTTGACGCGATTATGATAATCCCGCGGCGATCTTTACGCCCATTTGACTTCTCCCTCGCACGCACTCGAGAAACAGGAGAGAGCAGGCATTAACTTAACCGAGTTAAACGCGCCGTGGTGTACAGTCTGCATCGGCGATGATACAATTGCTGACGCAGTCGGTAGAGGTTTGAGTGGCGGGAAAAAAGTCTGTTGCTATTTGAGGCTGTGGCCCGACGGAGCCGCAGGAACGCGCGCGCGGCGTCGGCAGCGGCGACGACACTCTCTCGAGGTCGAAGAGCAGGTAGCGCGCGCGCGCACGCGGGTGCTCGTTCGCTTCGTAGAGGACGCGTTTGTCTCGCGGTCGCATTAGTCAGGCCGTCAGTGCGGGGGCCAACGTTTTACGAGGGTTTAATGCCCCCGGAGGTGCATTCTAATTGCACCAATAAATCCTAACGGGGTCCTTCTTCCCTGCCCCTCGCACTTTCATTCTCTCTCTCGCTGTCGCTCACTCTCTTTCCCGCTCTCCCTGCGACTCTATCTGCCACTCTGTCTCTTTCACGCGCCTAACTCTCTCCATCCTCGCGCCGGACTAGTGACATCGTGACGAGTACCTGGGCCGCCCACGTATCGCATTAATAACCGATGTTTAGACACCCTTTTTAATCTGATACCCCCACCACCAGCCTATCTATCCGCCGCCCCTCATAATTTATGGGATTACAGGCTGACCCCTGCTCAACCTGCCCCCTCGCTGAATTTCCTCGGTACAAGGCACTGTTCTTTTTTTTGGCAGGAAAGCAAGTTTCGAGAGAAAAAAAACTCTGTGCAGGAGAGAGAGTGCGGGGCGGAGAGAATTTCGGGCGGCGGTGGGCATGGAAAGTGGGACGGCTGTGATGTGACGGGTAAAAAAGGGCACAACAATGCGCGCAACGTAGCGCAGCGGGGTCCTGCCGGTGTGCCGCTGCTACGTCGCAGGCGAGCATAAGGAAGCCAAAGCGGCAGAGGTAGGCCGACGAGGAGAGAGAGAAAGAGAAAGAGTGGTTTGGTGGTGTCTGTGCAAAAAGGGAGCAAAGGCGAGCGAAGAGGCCCGGGCAGCCGCTTGCTCTGGCGCGCGAGCGAGCGCGCTTATGTGGAGCGAGCGCAAAGGCAAGGCTGCTTCGAGGACTGGAATATCAAGGCCCCATAGGGCACGCAGTGCTTGCGCGCGCGGACCGCACGGGGGGATAATGGTGGACCCATTGAATAGATCAATTTACAATGGCAGAAAATGAGCAGCGCTTCCCCGCAACGGCAGCACAACCCCCCTCTGCTTCTCGTTCTATACTTCCCTCTCCCCTCGCCCTCTTTCATTCTATCCCTGCGCCACTGCCTCTCCTTCCTTCTAACGCGTTCTCTGCCCCCATTTCGACTGCTCCTCACCGTGTGTTCGGCACTCTCCACGCTTCGGCGCTTCTCACGATCCGACAGCAATGCCGGCCGCCTCGTGCGCCGACAGCAGCCTGGAAGCGCACGGCGCGCGGCGGCTGCAACTCGTGTCCTCCGCGCGCGGTATTCTCTCTCAATGCGTTTCCGCGTGAAAATGAATGCGGAATAATCCGTGCACAGCGTGCGGCCCTTTGTAACTCGCTCTCTCTCTCTCTCTTTCTCTCCTCGCCCTATCTCTCTCCCTGCATAGATAGAGTTGGCGCGAAGGGCTGCCACCGCACCCCGCCGTCAAAACGACACGCCTCGAAAACTGCCGCAAGAGGATTGTCACCTGCTTATCTTTTCATGGATTAGCATGCATCCGTCGTCCTCTGTCGACAGATCGATCGCAGCTAAGGGATGTCTGGTCACCGAGCCACCACCCGACACACCGTAATCGCCTCTGTAATCGACTGATTTCGCTTTGCCCGATCGACTATACTATCAACCCATTCGATTTAACTTGTCATTGCGCTCGTTTCTATTTCAGTTCCATTAAAAAGGCATGAAAAATAGAGTAAGTACTTTATCGAAAGGATAGTAAAAAGGAATGGAGAGTGCGGTAACTGTGCACGTCACTTTAAGAGGTTACATACAGCGAGAAAATATCCAAAAACCGATTTATTTATTTTTGCATTTTTAGAAAGCTTGAAGCTGAAAGAATGTATGTGAAAATTTCAATCGGATATCTGAAATATTAATGATGCTGCCAAACGAAATGTGTGTGAACGTAGTTCAGAAAGGATCATATCTGAAACTTTAAACGCGTTTTTTTCGAAACTCAGTTTTTAAAATCGGTGTACCTGATATGTCGAAGACTGCTCGATAGAATGGCTTGAAATTTATATCAGTTCTTCTTCGTACCATAATTTTATCTTTGACGATCCAACTTTTCTAAATTTCATTCTGAATTATTTATAATTGTAAAAAGAAGTGCAAAATTTGTAAACAAAACCGACGTAAAACGTCTAATGGCCTTCATTTTGAAAAAAATAAAATATTTGACATATGTAAGATCGTCAAGTAGGAATAAATGTCATCAGTTTTGAAATGCTGTATGTCCCGTTTGTTTCAGATACGCCGTTTTAAAAAAACCTTCACCATATCCACACGCATATCTTTTACATTAATAAATATTTTTTAATAAAAATGTATGGTGAAGTAGTAAATAAATAAACCTTTATATAGCAAGAAATCTGGTTTTGATATTGCATGTAATTTAAAGAGAAAAAAATAGTGAATTTTCCACAGGTTTTTCGGCTTCTCGCTGTATGTAATCCCTTAATAGCGGAAAAACTGGAATGATCAAGAGTCGATCAAGTGGATGATACGTCAGGAAGGAACAGCGAAGCGCCGTCGGCACCACTCTTCGTAGTGGCAGTCGCGACTTGAAAGCGAGCGCGCGGGTAATCCTGCGCGCCTTATTAAGATGCAAATATCATGTCAATTTCGCAATGGCAAACGATTGCTGCTCCGCTCGTATGTACCTGTACAGCGAGCAGTGTGCTCTGCGCTCTCAAGCGGCGGCGATGCTGCTGCTGCTGCCTTCGGCTAGAATGCCACGATGACGCGGAGATAAATAATAGAATGCAGCAGCAGCGAATCATACGGTCTCTCGGGCATCGGTGATCGCTTCGATCAAATCGGCAAAGCATTCCCGGAGAAGCTCACGAATGACTCTCTCGACGTGTAGAGTACACCATCGAAATTTCCGCGAACCTAAATCTCAGCGTGTAAGCGACGAGGACTGCGTACGCGTTACATCGAGCCGAGAGTACCTTTCGCCTTATCCAACCTCGCGCCAGGGCTTAACTCTTATCGTTATCTTGGCATAGCGTTGCCCAAAGCCGTTGCTACTGTGTTACTGACGCGCACTATATTTAGATACCAAAGAAGCGCGCGAGATCTTCGACTTTCCTCCTGGAATTTTCTATGAAATCGACCACCAAGCCTCTCTCGGAACGCTGCCGGAAACTAGAGAGACTCCCACATTCCAAGTGTATTCCATAGAGGGGGTGGTGTGTGTATGCGCGCGCGCGCGCGTGGGGCTAAGCAAAAGCGGGCGAGGCACGCGGTGGTAATTAGTAAGCGGGAAACTGCTTTGGTACACGAGCGAGCATAAGTGCAATATTATGCAGAGATAGCCAGGGCGCGTTCTATCTATCTGAGCGCACAGCGGGCATATAGCTGCCGATATCCCTCACTCGAAATGTGCTGCATTCGTTTGCATCGGCTAAGAGCACGCAACCGACCAAGGCAACACTTTTATCGTTCGTTCTGTCCACTCGACTTAATCGCCTCGCATTGTTTCTATCGCCCGGACTCTCTCTCCCTCTCTCTCCCTGTCCTCTCTCCAGCCCCTCTCGATTTATCGAGTTATTCTAATCTCCTTCGAGGAAAAGCGAGCTCCCGGTGAATGCGCCTCGCCTAGCTTCTATCTCTTCCTTTCTGTGTATGTAAACCCACCGCCGGCTGGCCACTACCGCGGCTACGGTGGAAGGGATGGAATTCGTTTCGAAAGACGAATCGAGAGGTATCCGGGCGATCCGCGCGGAAACACGGTCACGGATGTCTACCTGGGCACATACTCTTCTGGCTACGCGTTCTATGTGCACGTGAGACAGGCCAGGCATCTCCCTCTCTCTTCCTCTCTTTCTCTCTCTCTTTCTCTTGGCGAAGCGAAGTGTGGTATGTTTTAAAAGGCCCAAATCGTTTCGCGGCATGCTGCCCCGCAGGAGCTCGGGTTACCTCCACGCGTGTCCTTGGGGGAGAGACTCGCCTCAGGTGAGCTGGTAGGCCAAAAAAATCAAGAGGAACGAGGAAAAAACCCGGCCGAACGCGAATCAGTCTCTTCTGGCTCATTGCACGTTGCTCTCGCTGAGAATACTCTTCTTTCCTCTTTACCTCTCACTCGCTCTTACTGACCGCACCTCCTCACCTGCAGCATTCCTAAAAATATACCTAAGTCCCGACCTTAAAGTTCTCCCTCGGTCCTAAACCTAGAGCCATGAATGTTAGCTAGTTCCTGGAGAACTAACCAAAGCACGCTGTCGTCCGCGTGAGTTGAGAGAGACTCGTGACTCATTTGGAGCGCTTGAAATCACTCGGCGACGAGAACGAACCGCTCAGATTCCATCACGAAGTGACCGCGCGATAGCTCACACGGCCAAGGAAGCAATTGGATTCTATGTAGAAAGGATTAACCTATACGATGAATTCTGTTTCAAAGATACGCGTGAGAACTAATCGTAGAACTTTCGACAAGCTGTTTTACACGCAACTCTAGATGGATGATTATTCGTCGAGCTACTTGGCGCAACTGTCAAAGATTAGTTAATTGGAACGAGAGAGATCTTACCTGTTTCGAGAAGACGCTGATATCCTCGTTGAAGCTTTCTGACGAGCACACATCGCCACCGGCGACGCCAGGTTCACGTGGCGTACACGTCGCCAGCTCGCACTTCTCAAAGATGAGCGCGAGCAGCGGGAATAAGGGGTGCCTGGAAAAGAAAAAGAGAAAGCGTTCGATAAGCTGTATGAAATACATACACATATACAAAAAGAGAGAGATGCATAAATACACAGAGTAGATATAAGTAGGATGATCCTGCTGCGAGACTCGCACTCTCGAAGGGAGAGTGCATTTCGCAAAGGCAGTCGGCATGCTAATTAAGCTCGAACGATCTCCCGGCCGAGTGGCCGACTGCACTCGAGCTCCATTTTCGAGAGAGCGTCATTTATTTTCCGTGTACTTAACATTGCGTCACGACTCACGGCGGGAGAGAAAAATTGGTGCTGCCGATGTTGGTAGGATGTATTGACCGGTCGATGCAGCCAGCGATATCGCTGATTAAAGACTGGCCAAGAGAGAGAAAGAGAGGGAGAGAGCGAGGATGCAAATCGATGGCTCGCAATACCCAGGCGCCGATATCGCCGCTACAAGGAAAGAGCACGGGCTCGTCGAAATTTATCAGAGGTGGCCACGCGATAAAAAGAAGAAAGGATGAGACGACGCGCTCTTTATCGGGCAGCCGTAAATAATAGCGCGTAA
Source organism: Ectemnius cavifrons (assembly GCA_964023945.1). Lineage (NCBI taxonomy): Eukaryota > Metazoa > Arthropoda > Insecta > Hymenoptera > Crabronidae > Ectemnius > Ectemnius cavifrons. The sequence goes on along the minus strand of OZ030386.1, from coordinate 2,151,383 downwards.
CAAAGTTTTAACGAGGCGCCTCACGAATGAACGGACTCTAATTGCTATCGGGGAAACCGTGTCACCGAATCATCGGGCTGGATCGCTTGGCAAAAAGAGTACGATTATCATTAAGCCCGGTAGGAAGAAGGCGGTGGCCCTCGCGGGTCTTCTTGTGCTGTCGGAACTGGCAATATCAGGGGCCCGTTTGTGCCACGAGGACGCAATTAACTTCGACAGCCGGCTGCCAAAAGAAGCGAAATCCGGCGTGAAGCGTTCAAGCGGCCAGCGAGAGATACTCTCGTCCACGGTCTTCCTACTCACGAGGAACCAGTCCTCATCTCATAAACCTCCTACACTATACGCCAAATATACTGCCAACGAATATCTACCAAGTTAATTCTAGCTTTCTTCAATTTTCCCAAAGTAAATCAAAGGAAATACTGTACTTCTTGATTAAGTTTCAAGTATTACTAACATAAACTTTGATGACAATTCAATTACTTTGAATCCATCAAATTTCTTCAAAAATCAACAACTCTTGTTACAATACAAAAATTCTATTTCGTCCACTTGTCCGACCAAGAGTAAAGTGAATAATATTTTCAAACCTGCTTTGGGTGTGAGCGAACGCATGTTACACACAAAGCACGGTCACCACGGAATTAGGAGGATCACCGGATAAGATAAGATTAGCCCACTTCTGGTGCAACCGCGCTACAGAGAGCGGCCAGAGGGAACTGTATACTCGAGATCCAAAGTATCCAAAGCATGTGACCGTCGGTGTGTATAACTCGAGGAGGATTCGATAAAAATTCAAGCTCCCGTAGAAGGAAGGGCGTCGTCTCATCAAGTCCATCCGCAATCCGTGCATTCGCAGGAGGTGTAATCGGATGGTCCCGCAGGATTCGCATCACCGAGGGTGGCAGCGATTTTCACGGGCGTGTAAAACGTGGTGCCACGATAAAGAAGTCTTTATGCTCTCCTTAAAGCTCTCGAGACGAATCGTCGAAGCGGTGTGCGCCGGTGGAACGGGACCTCGGATATAGTAGCTCACTATGGTCGGTGGGGCATTGTGTGCCGATGGTAGCGGGTCGCGGGAGCTCGCGGCCTCCCGGACATAAAACGAATCGGAACGAATTTCGACAAATTGACGTGGCCGCCGCGAGCGCAAACCACTCTCTGGGAGAACCGCCGCCGCCTGTGAGCCGACAAAAAAGTCTCCTCTTGTCCTCTTCCTTCTGCACCTATACTCTTTAGCCTACAGCTCGAGAGCGGTCTATCTCCAAACTATCCCATCCTCCCTCACCCACTGCTACTACTCTCGCTTCTTCTTCATCTTCTTCTCTTCCTCTCCTTCTTCTTCTTTATCCTTTCGCAACGATCCTCTCGCTTCCTCGCAGCATGAACGCGTTCTCTCGCTAACTGCTACTCGGATTAGCTCTGGCACTGTACGCGAATCGCAGATATACCTGGGCAGACTTCGATTAGAGTGGCGTGTCGATGTCGAATTCGATATTAGTCAAGCGGGCTGGAATGCTAATGACAGAGAGTCTCGCCGAGAGGACAGATAGCACACATTAGCCGGCAGTAGTTCCACCCCCGGCGCGCTTGCCCGGCACGGCGACTCAGCGATAACGCGTAGCTTTAAATACATTGTACAGCGGCGGGCAGCATTGCGTTATGCAAATGCGAAGATTTTCTCGGCGGTCGCGCGACCTCCTTCGCAGGCTCGCCGAGCTACGATTTGTCCTCGCGACGCGATCGAGGAAACCGCCGAGCGAACCGTCTCTCCACAAGTCAAAATGAATGGCAGGGACGTTTAAGTACGCTCTGCTTTCTTGTGGAAGGAAGGCAAGTGTGCGAGAACGCGGTTTCGTCGAACACAGTGAGCTGCTCTCCGCGCGAGCCTCGAAAGCGCAACGTCGATGACAAATGACGTGGCCTGAAACGAGGTGTCAGAATGGCACGAAACCGCAGACGCTAATGATATGATTGGACGTTCCTCGCTGTACACGGGGGATGTTTGTGGTTTCGCCGTTTCCGCCCTCGATTCAACGCTTGCTGCCCCTTTCGCTCGCGCTCGCTCACTCGCTCGCTCTCTTCGAACTTATACATCGCCGAGAGCCGCATCGGCAGCCACCACCACCACTCTTTTTGTACGCGGTCATCGTCAATTTCACGCTCGCGTCCCACAGGATTATGATATACACGTTCCCGGTTCTCTCCCCGCCGGATACATCCGCGCGTTCACGGCTTAATCCACCAAGCGGAGTAATGGAGACGCCATCCAATTTTCCACGGCGTGGCTCACTTGGCCCCGCAACCCCCTATATTTTTTAAGATTACCAGCCATTAGCGTTATCTCTCTCTCTCGAAGTCAGTGAATCACCGAGAGAATCGCAGCCAACACTCAACTGTCGCCTCGATTCTTCGATTTGGTTGGTCAAGGGAATAAGATAAACCTGTGTAACGCAACACTTTTGCGCGTTCCACTTTCCAAGACAATGTTTATCGCAGTTGGGCTTATTTTACGGCGCGTAAATCACAATCGCGGTCTAAGGGACGAGGAGCGGTGATCCTCGAGGCTCCCATGAGTAAGTCGTGTCGGTGTTACGCTCAGTTGCAATATTGCATATCGGCGGTGCATTTTGATTTTATCACAACTAAACTAAAAATAACGGGGTCGCGCAACCGGCGATAATGAGTGATAATATGCTGGCCCGCTCGCAAACAGTATTTACTGTTCCCGCGGAGAACTACGCCAATTCAGGAAGCGACGATACAAAGTGCAAATCCTGCCGGATATCGAGCGATTGGCATTTTTTAGTAGACGCCTACGTTTAAACTGGTCGACATTTATCAGCCTTGGGAATTCGAATGAATTAGACGTTGGAAATTTAGCACCGGGCCAATCGTCTTAATCCTTATGCCCGATGTCAGGTACTCATGTAGCGGAGCGACGCCGGGTGACAAAGAGTGGTCGCCCGCCTATTAATTACATTAAACGATACATTGATATTCATTATTCCGCGCGGATGCCGTTGAAATGTCACACTTTTAATGGCTCGATCCTCATCGATTCAACGAGAATCCTAAAGAAGAATCGTTTGACCATTTTGCCCAGTTTCATTACAAGGCGAACAAGTATGTAATTCGTGGCTGCCGGTTGCACTCCGGCAGAGACTTTGCACGAATTTGCGTAAGACTCGTCTAATCCACAGGATGGCCAATCGTCCCCCTTGCATAAGGAGCTGAGTTTCTCATGATTGGCAGATTCTCTGTTACGTCGTCTCGAATTACGTAAGCCTTCGTACCAGTCTTGAATAAAGAGAATCGGCCAAGAATCAGACGATTTTTCTCTGTCCGGTATTTCTGATAAGACGCACATTGCGAAATATTTTCCTTCTATCGTTACTGACAACCTCAACAGTCCGTCAGTTAATGTCGGTCGAGGCTGTCTCTCGAAAAATCCGATTGAGAAAAGGAAGTGCGCATCTCTGGTTGGGTAAGATAAAGTATACCAGCTTTAGGAAACAATATAGCTGCTCGATTTCAATGGGACGGCTCAATCGTGTTGTAAACAGGGCTTTATCAACGAGGAGCAAGGAAATGAGCGGTCGGGTGTTCCGAGAAAGTCATGGAATCTGCGGGGCCAGGGTCGGCCAAGGCACACGACGAATCGACAAATTACAGGGTGCACGGAATAATGAGGCTCCCGTTCTAGGATGTGTGGTGGCTGTGCACCAGAAATCGGGGCATCTCGCCGCTATAAATCACCACAGGGAACACGCGCGCTAGGGAGGAGAGTGTGGGCCGCTCTCTCAGTAAAACGGCCAATTGACGAGTTTCTGCCCGCTACACCGGGCAAGAGATGCGCGTGCCACGACGACGCGGTAGTGCTTCTTCCACAGGGCGGCGAACCGCGCCTCACCCCGAATCAGAAAGTGTTAGGCATTATTGTACTAGTAATCGTCTCTGACAGCAATCCCTTAAATGGGAGAAGAAGCAAATACGCATACTATAATTACCAGTGGATTGACAAGCCACGGTAAAAAGCAATTGGCAGAGGGCTAAAATTACAGGGAACGTTTCGCTTGCGCGGAGAAAGGAGAATACTAAAGTGATCTTAAAGCTCGAACGCGGATATTATTCAGAGTCTCGGCAAGTGTCGAGGATATTTTTACGCGCAAAAAGCCCGCAGGAGCATGTTGTGCCGTCCGCTGATGGAATGCCGCTTTCGTGGGGAATCATGAATACGAGCAGGCGTGGCGCGCAGCACAGGCAGTACGCCGAGGGAACGATTTGCGCCCGATTCACGTAAACCTCGCGATAATATTATTCCTCGTGTGGCTCGCGATACATCATAAAAACAGTTTCGCCTGGAAAACTGGACAGTTTCGCCGGCCGTTGTAAAGATAGCGGTCGGAGACGGAGAACCGGACATTTCGAAGATGCCGGGGATGCTTTATTCCGGGGGGGAATACATCATTCAACAGTGCCAGATGGAAAGAGATCGAGATAGAATTGGCGGAAAGTCGGAATTTAGTAGGTGCCTGTCGTCGCGACGAATTATGAATCATCGTTCTACCCACTTGTGGTAGGTCAGAGACTGCGTATGAAAAAGTCTCGCCATTCCCTCGGACCTCGGATTTAAATTTCGCACTTTTATCGTCTGCATCTACCGCCTTTAGGAACATGTCACTCGCCAATCACGTACAGCAGTGGAAAAAAATACGACGTAAAACGCTTTCATGGAAAAAGGTGTTATAAAGTACAGTTTTGCGTCTTTCTACATTGGATATTGTTTGCACCTGGCTTTTTTCCATTAATGATTTCTCGGTTTTTCTATTAATATCGCTGGTTAGAAAAGGTATGAGTGAATTGATTATAAAATTCAACTTACCCGTAGATAGCGTCTTTGTCGCGTTTGTGAACATCCGGGACTGCGGATGCTGCGGCGGCGGCTGCTGCTGCGAGAACATGCTGCGGAGGCTGAGGCGGTGGCGGTGGGTATTGGGGATGTGCGGGCCCCATACCTCCGAGGTGTGGACTATGATGGAGGCCCGGTACTCCTCGGGCGCTACCGTGAGGGTCGTACAACCCTGCACCACCTCCGCCACCACCGCTCTCGAGGTAACCCCCGTGCAGCCCGCCATCGTCGTACTGTAACAGAAAAAACCGAGTTATGTCGCTTGCAACCCCTTGCACGCAAACCAGACTAAGACACACAGTAAAGGAAAGTTTCGTTCGTCCCCCCCCCCCCCCCCCCCCATTTTATTTATATTTCCTTCATAAAGGACCAAAACGTTAACAGATCGTGTCGACCAGTCACGAATACAATTTACTAGCACGAGCATTACCGTTTGTACTCATTAAAGTACAGATTCGACTAATCCCTCATAGTTATACCTGATATATTCTGACATAATTCAATCTATGCTTCAATCATAAAAATAATCGTTCACACATACTGGGTGTAACAAAAGATAATCGACCAACAATTTCTTAACGAAAGTTTAGAAATTGGAAGTGGTGTTCCCATGATTTTCCGACAAGCACACGCGACACATAACAGCCAGAGCGTGGAAATGAGTATGGGAATCGATCGGCAGACACGCGCTCCTAATTAAAACAGAGTCGGCAGATGTTCATGGAAATCGATCGGGCGGCTAGAAGTAAAGCGCAGCCGGTTCTACGATTCTCGGGGGGTGGTGGTGGAAGAAAGTGTATGTATGGTGAGAGGCAGAGGCGAAATAGCTCGTCCTTCACAGCGAACTTTCGCGGTGCTCGAGTGCATGTACGTGTCTGACGGTCGCGTAACTCCCAGTGTACTTTTTCCTTGGTAAATCTCTTGGAGTTCCAACCCGCCGCCACTCCCCTACTTCCTCCAGGCTCGGAAACCGCGTGGAAGTTTCCATAAATACGACTCGCAGCACCGACTATAAAATTCTAATAAAATTCTAATGTCGTGTGCCATACACACGTCGCATCGATTGCGCGATATTGAAATATTGAAAATAGCAACCGAGCCGCCCGCCGGCCTTCTTCCAAGCTAGAGTATAAAAATAGTGTGGATCCATGTCATTCCGAAGCAGTTCTTGAATACAATAGTTACACAGGCTATGGCTACCTTCTATTATGTCGAACATACATAAATTCCAAGTGGACATTCGATGTTAGTAGTCATCTGAATTTAAAGAAAAGTTATCCCTATTCATTTCCCTATAAACGATCAATTCTAGTGCGTGGTAACTGTCACTGACAGGTAGAGTCATTTTATTCGTGAACACTGAGATGCGCAATAACTTAAGAGAAACCGAACTGAGAATGGAGACAAAATCGATGACGACATCAAAAGAAATTCCGGGTGAATCGAAGGATGGGGAGGAGGGCAGAAGTAGGAGGCCCACTTTCGGTCGGTGTGGCCGCAATAAATAAGTCTGATCGATGGGCGTTATCGGACTGCGTTAATACTAAGCGACAGATCATTCGGCAAAAATGGTGATTCCACGTTTCACGCGTTGATAACCACGGTGAAACCGAGTGCTCGCGGCTAGGCGGCCTATGTGCGCTTGATGGATGGCAAGTAAAAGTCCACTAATTGCCGGACAAATTCCAGGACGTATCGACAGGAGCCTCGGGAGCACGGCGCACTTGACGAATGGAGAGCGAACTACTGTATGTATGAACGAGCATGCACGCTTGCTGCTACGAAGGAGCGCCCATTCCGCCAGGACTCTGTCTCGCGTCGTCACGATAACACGGAAACGAGGGCAAGCCGATTATTACCACTAATTACACGGGTTTACTTGCCGACCGCAGAAAGAGAGGACGAGAGAAGAGCAATGAAGCGAAAGGGAGCGGGTAATTTGATTGCCAGCCCCACTAGCCACCAGATTCGTAACCACTGTATTGGAAGCATGCGTGAGGATCCCAATCATCCGATGCCTTTGCAAGAGTTTTGATTCAATATTATCTAAGCACCGCCAGCCTTAATTACCGCAGCTAATTAAGGCGGTGCAGCGGAAGTACCGAGCAAACGTTTGATTTGCAATGATTCCACTCATTTCCGTCATTTTTGTAGACGTCGCGACCGTTGGCAAAGGAATAGTCGAGCATGCCTTTATCAAGTAACTGAGCTATTAATCGACAAAGAAGATCAAACGAGAATAACTATAAGAAACGTGTAAAAAGTACAAGGAAGCCGTCGTAACGTTTTCCTGCATCTAATGGTGGTTTAAATCCGGATTTGCTCGTTGGAATTCAGCCTGGTAGAGGAAGCTCTCGAGTCCGTACTCTTTGCCAATGGGAAAAGAGTCGTGATTCTGCCTAGCCTTTCTATGAAAATAAAGCCGGGCCGGCGGCTTGCTTGGCGCTCATCGAAAAGGCAAATCCAAGAGGCGCGGAAGACGAGAAAAAAGAAGGCACGTCCAATAATTCACGCCGGCGGAGACTATGAAGATATCACTCGGAGCGCGACCGGAATATCTTTAGATGGAGCAGTACGAAAGAGAAAAGAGCAGCGATTCGAGGCTGGAGTTCCGGCGGGCAAGCGAGTAATACGGTATTCTCGTGTATGTATAAGTTCTAGGAAGGCGATCGTTCGCCAGTCGCACAGCAGTCACTTCAACAACTTCAATTTTTCGGACTACCGCTGGCACACGCTTCCTACCCGAAACGAGGCGTTCATCGCTTAAAATCCGGCTGCACGTAAACCGAAAGGAGCGAGAGGGAAAAGAAGAATTGCCGGTGTGCGATCCTCGGGGCAAAGACCGATCTCGCCGGAGGCCCGATGTCGTGCAACTTCGCGGAATAAATTACGGCTCGCGTTTCCATGTAAATTATTCGTGCCAGGCGTTTCCGCGGGCGCGCGCGCGCGCAAGCGATCGCGCGAACTGGTGAAGGAGAACGCAGACTCTGCTGCTGCTCCTCTCTCCGTGCCAGTAAGAGCTCTCGCGCCCTTATATGTATATGGAATATTCATAGCATAATTAAAGACGGAAACGTGCATAATTTGTAAGGATCGCGAGGAGTAACCGGCTGGCGATTAAGCGCTCCTTGAAATTTCGATGGCGATGATTAAGCGACGACCAATCGCCGATGCGTGCGAAAGCCGCGATCGATTTCAGCTTCCAGACACCACTCAACTCGACGTACGCAGACACACACAGAGAGACATGCTACGCACGTCGTCGGCGAGATCGGGCGAGAAAAAAGGTGGAAGGAAATTCGGGAAGCACAGTCTGATAAATGAGAGTCGTTCATAAGTAGGTAGGTCAAGGCGAGTGCTTCAAACTGGTCGGTATAAATCACACACGACGCGGGGGAGAGAGGAGGAGAATGCGTGCCTACTCTTCTCAACGGCAATGGAGTCGAGCGATTATCCCTCCGACGTTGAAATCGGAGGAGATCCCTGCGAGGACTTAGAAAATTACAGAATGATCGACGATTGCCGTCGGCAAATTTTTCGCAGCGAACCTCAACACCGATAAACCATCACCGCCGGATGCTTCTATCTCTGGCTGTGACCGAACAACCATTTACTACTGGCTGATTCCTCTCGGGCCCTTGATCCAAAATCAATTTCAAAATCATATAGTGCACCGACTAAGAAATATCACAAAGCAGTTCCGCCCATCGATTAATCTCAAAAGGGACAAGAACAGACCATTAAAATCGATAGGAACAGAAACTTTTTCGCAAGAGGAGAAGTCCGTCAATGTCGGCATCAACTTTCCCGGGAACAAATTTTACACAAATTATCGGTATACCGTGCCGGTGTCGAGAAACTCGCTGCTGCAATTACCAAGAGCGATAATTGATTATTAATCAGCCCATCAACGTGCATATTTATGCGAGAAAACTGGCAACGAAGCGATGTCCCACTAGCTGCTTAGCACTCAAAGTGTCAACAATATTCTAAGTTCAAGAAAGAGACGTAGAACATTGACCGATCCGACATACAAGTTCGTCCGGTGATCAAGTGAACATTTATGCGCAAAACTAAACGTAATTCAAAGGCCATTAGCGAAAAGGTGAGACATTGTCTCTCTTGTATTACCAAGTCTGACTCTACGGAGAAGTGCGATCGCATCAATTTTTCCCGCATCCAGTGACCTGGCAGTGTTGAAGTGCGATCCTCAGGATAATGATACGATCCCGCAGCATCATACCTCCTGTCAGTACTGACACAGATTTAGCGGGCGCACGCCTCTAGGCTAAACGGTCAGGCCGAATTAACGTCGTGAAGTACTCGAGCTCTCGTCCATTTAAATGTCAAGTAAGGAAAGATCGCGACTTGATCCTCGAAGGCGCCGATTCACCATGATAGCAATCGTGTCACGAATTGGCCAAGACTCGGCTTGGATTTGAACATCGGGAAAGCCTGAGTAGATCGAAAGCGCGTGTACTTGGACGGTTAATGTAAGCGAGGCGCACGTATCGTCCGAAAGCCGAAGGGGCGTGCGAACAAAATCGTCGGCGGAGGGCGACGCGGCGGTGCGACCGAGAAATCGATAGGACTTTAATCCACAGAGGCCGGAGGCCGATATCCGCGGCAATCGGGAGAGCGAAAGTGATTGATGGATACCCATAAATACATAATCACGGCTGATTCGTGGTGCGCGGAGAGCGTGGACAAAAATCGACGAGACGCCGCCGCACCGCGCCGTTGCCCGAGCTGACGGCCCACCGCCTATTCATGAGCGGAATTTTTAATCCCTCGACCTTCTCGGACTTTCGTTTTCGACAAAAAGCCCACCGAAATCTATTAGGCGCGCAGTGTACCTCGCCAGGAAGCCCCTAACACTCCCCAAAGATCCCTGATCGAGAGAGTACGGTATGAAGAAATACTGCCTGTAGCTACATCTTGTAAGAATGCATCCCCAAATTCAGCGAGCCGCTCACAGATCGAGAGACTCGAGCGATCAAGGACTACGCCGGATCGTTTGGACACGATGTTAAGCGTACGCCAGACGAATGTGTAATTAAAATGGGTCCGACGACCCCGAGCCTGCAATCTACGTATGCTCGCAGTAGACCTGTCTAGATGGAGAATGAGATCCACCGGCGAGATGCGATGCACGCGAGAACAGTTTCGAGACACACGCACCTGTGTACGTGTATTACTGCAATTTCGAGACTGTGCGTGGTGGGGCTGACCGCAGGGCAACAGATTCAACAAGGAAACGTACACCGAGCGTATACTTTAACACGAATGAATATGACAGAATTATGACGAATATTATTCGACTAGAAATGCTCGGCATTGCTAATGTGTTTCTGATCAAGTTCAACTGTCCAAAGGCTTGACAGACAGGCTAGGAAAGTTTGACAGACAGGAAGTTCACTGTTAAAACACAATGTCTCGCCGAAGAAATGGAAGGCTCGGCACTCTCGGGAAGCTCTAGGGAAAGGGAAATTGGTGAGACGGTCTCTAAAGAACGCAAAGTGAAATTGCAGGAGTGATAAGCGCGTGGTGTAAAGGGAGCGAGGATCGGGAGCACTCGGGGCGGAAATACTTTGTCGAGATAGGAAGATGAGGACGGTGGCGACGGCGAGGAGAGTGTCTGCTTAAAAAACGTTTAGAGAACGTAAATCGCTTTAGGAGCCAACCACGAAAATAGCTCGAGTGCTCGAGTAATCACTGATTATCGGTGATATCTGATTAAAGCACATTACCGATCGCAATAGCTGTTGTTCAATTTCACTGAAAGCGATATCGACCCCGAACTTCAATGTTCCCCGCTCCTGTCATGGAATTCTAAGAGCACTGAGAAAAATACCAACTGCCGATTTTCTCGTTTGGCATGCATTCGTAAGATTCGCTAGGACGTCGCTCGAGTTTGCAAGCGGATTCGCGCGAAAGCTGTACGTCAATATTCTACGAGTAACGAGTCTCGTCGACTTGGCAGCGATTCTGCGGCCGACGGCCAGATACACAAGTGAAACGATCCTCTACCACTCGATATCAGAGATACTGCCAGAATTTTGCGCAACTTCTTCGAGCACTCGCTGAAATACCGGGAACTTCGATTGACACTGTGGCATCGCTCGTCCCACTACACACTAAGTGTTAGAGGCAATTCCGGTATATTTTAATTAAAGATTTCTTGTATTTGATTAGAAATTTGGTGAACTCAACTTTACACCACATTTTTGGCATTAGAATCGGCAGTATTTACCAAGTTTCTTAATTTCCAAATATAACTTGCACAATTATCGAGATTCGGATGACTGATGAATGACTTTGATCGATTCTACCAAGCAATATATTCGCGACTGATCTCCGTCGCTCTAAACACACACGCACGAATGTTACCCGATCTATTCTCAATAGGAACTCGAATTGTATACACATAGGCGTATTCGAGGCCGGAAAGACGTCAAATAATAATTTCAAGTGTCGTGTACATGAGCTGTTTCTCTCACTGGCTGAGTGTACCTCTCGACTTGGCCGCGGGAACCTCCTCGACGAATTCCTAATCGACGACGACGACGACGACGACGACGAAGAAGAGTGTATTTGCCCGCGAGTGTTTACCGACGATCTGACTCGAGCTGTTTTCCAAATTTCATAACAATTTCGTGGCACACAAGCATCGGGCCAGCCGCATCTACATACACGTTGCGCGCCAGGTGGACGATGATGAAATAATATTCGAACTTATGATTCATAAATTCTAATGAGCCAGACTGGACATATTCTAATGAGAGAGCTTTCGTAACGTGTTCTCGATCCTATTCTCTCGCCCTCGTTTTCTCCGCTTCTCCAGGCACACACCGAGGCAAGAAGAACGTGAGAGGAGCAGCGTTTTCGAAGTTAAGGAGGGTGGCGAAAGAGAGAAAGAGAGGCGGGCGCGCGCGGCTCGATTTCAGTTAACAGGGCTGCTGCTGCTGGTACGCTGCGGAGGTCGAAGTTGCTCAATTACACCGGCCACTCAGGGTAAACAATAAAGTCCTTCGGGGCCTCGTTCAAGTACTCTGTGTATAAACCCCACTGTGCTCGCCTATCGTACTAACATCGATCTAATTTGCCACGACTACTCACGATCCCTCTGCCTACCAAAACAAACTCCCGATCACCCTGTGCGCCTCTCCCCGTGCTCGATCTCCCTGATTCGAATTCCGTTTACCAGATTTTCAAAGCGACCGAAATCACTGCCGACACCAAAATCTCCCCGCGTCGGAGAGCACACACTTCTGAAAACCGAGCAACCATCGAGCCCTTTCACTGGGCGAAGTAAATGCAAATTTCCCGGGGAGACTTCACCGCTGTGAAAGAAGCCAGAGAACGCGTAAATCGTAACCGTTTCTCCTAGTCTCTCGAGGGATGACAGTACAAAGCAGCCTTGTCGTCGGATCTGCCAGCCTCATGTAAATTCGCTTCAACACCAAGGACCTATTACAATTCACAGAGATCCAGCTTCCCGCCTGACTAACTCGATGCCGGTGGACCTGCCTGCTCTTTTCACAGCGACACTTTCCAGATCTAATAGAGTCACTGAATCCTAGTATAGAAAACCTAAGAATTACGGAATGAAGACGCGTGTTTAAGGAATACCCTTGATCGCCCGACGGACAAGTGCGCGTAACCGCTAGCCATACGAGATCTTCACATTCACATAGGGGGGTTTGGAAAATCGGGGAAAACTATTTGACAAAATGGGACGTACCCTTGGCTGCGCCATGAACGCCCTGGCCGCGCCGGGGAACTCTGCGTGCTGAGCCACCGTAGCGGCTGTATTTTCCCACAGTACAAGCAAGCAAGCCTCAACACTTCACACACACTCGCTTTCCCCACTTTCCGTTCGGCCTTATCACGGCGAACGTTTTATTTCTTTCCTCGTTTACTCGCACTGAAGTATCTCTCTCCCTGTTTCTCTCTCCTGTACGCGTACAGGTATATACGTTGTGATCCACTTGTCGCGTGTACTCCGGCTAAGCTAAAGCTAAGCTAAAGCTAAAGCTAGAGGTTCGGCTTCGGCTGCCGTCGGCAGAGTCACCGTGTGCCGCCTGGCTTTCCTTGCACGGCCGTCGGGGCTACCGGTCAACCGGCACCTTCCTCCGCCGATTTCTCGATTTCCTCTCCTCGGAGTACGCTCGCCTTCCCAGCAATGCGAGCTGCTCGACCCACGATATTTTAGCTCGGAATCTGAGACTTGGGGGGTGAGCGTCAGTAGTGCTTGCTGCTTATTCCTGGTCCTGCGAGTACTGCCACTGCTCCACTCGAATACACGTGCTTCCTCATCCTCGCGGTATCGTTGCCGCTGAGAACACTCTGACTGCGAGGTCGGACTCTGCGAGAGCTCGTAGACTTGGTCGACACCTCGTCAGACACGCGTCATGTCCACCCGGAGCACTGCACTGTCTTGAGCACGTGTTCAGCTTCTGACGCCCTGAGCGACTTAGCTGCGCGACTGTTAGCCAGTGGATCACGAATATTCTGATATTCAAAAGCTCGAACTCTTTAGGGATCACAGATTCTCGGGTATGTCGATGGTCCCGAATAATGAGGATTCTCTAAGGATGTAAAGAGAAGACTCTGACTCCCGGGCGATGATGATGTTCCTCTTCACTGAGACGAATACGTTGGGGGCCCTTTCGATGTCCACCCTGTCACTCCCGACGGCGGTTCCGTCGGCGGGCCCTACTTCACTGTTTCACATAAACCGCTGAACAGGCAATCACCGATGTCACTGACAAACACGTTACATCCTCTTTCTCTCCTCTCTCTCTGTCTTCTCTTCTATCTCCCTTTCTCTCTGTTTATCACGTAACACAGGGTAGTTAGGATACGGGAGAGTGCTCTCGTGACAATACTCGAGGCTTTCCACTCGAGAGGACAGCTGGTGACGAGGTTGGATAGCCGGCGAAGATCGAGGGATCTCGCGGTGGCGCGCGCGCGCGCGGCAAACTCTCCTCTGATGGAAGGCAGGCAGCGTCTTCCTGACGGAATGGGATATCGGAGAGCGTTGCGGTCTCCTCCGATTCCCGTGATGGACGGTGGCCGGACGCGAGCGAGCGGCAGTTCACTTGGTCTCCGGATGCTGGCTGTATCCGTGGCGTAAATCCGGTGCGCGCGAGATCGCACAGAGTACTGGCGCGCAAGGCGAGCGCCGGAGCCCGGCTGGGTCTCCGATGATAGCTGGCGGCGATGAGGGGCCAGCCAGCCAGTCAGCCAGCCAGCAAGGAAGCAAGCAAGCAACCACCGAGCGTGTGATCGCGCGCGTGTCGTTTCGCGCGGCGCGACGTGTGTAACGCGCGCGATGCTAGAATGTGGAGCACTTTCGACTCGAGCGAAGAATCCGCGTGGCGTTTGCAAGGTAGCGGCGGCGGCGCACCGACGAACGAACGAACGAACGAGCGAAGGGAAGCGCAGAGAGCGCGCGCGGCAAGAAGAAGCGCGTACCTCCTCGCGGCGATTACTGAACGGAGAAACCGGTACTGGCGCGGCTGCGGGAGAGACGAGGAGACGAGGCGCGGTGCGGCGAGGTGAGGCGCGGCGAGGCGCGGTGAGGCGAGGCGAGGCGAGGCGCGCGAGAGAGCTGTCCACGAGAGACGACGGGCGACCCTCCTCCCTAACCGTGACTACTACTGCTCGTGTGCCACTCTCGTAACTCCGGTCGCCAGCAGAAGGTGGAAACGGTTCGCTCGCTCGCTCTCGCGTGTATGTGCTGTGTGCGTTGGTTGCGCGCGGGCAACCTCCGAGCGCGGGCAGAGAGGCAGAGCGCGGCCGCGCCACGGGAATATGCGTGTTTCCAAGTTCCCCCACGAAAAAGCACCGGCTGTGTATCCCACTGCCAGAGAGGAGCGGAGCAGAGCAGCGCGAGCGAGCGTGGAGAGCAGCGCCTAGCGCGGTTTTAGATCCTGCGCCGTCCGCAGTCGTTCGCCAACTGTCAATCAGCGCCGCGTTTCGTCCGGGAGTGGGAGGCATCCCGACACGCCTACCCTCCTCGGCCAATCATCAACCTTAGCACGCCCATTCACCCCCACCGACCCCGAGGACGACAGCGCCGCGACGGACAAACCGCGAAACACAGCGCCCTCCGCCATCGCGACACCACTACCAACGAGACCACCGTCGGGTGATGACGACGACGACGACGAGGACCACCGTCGGCCCGAGGATGGCGAACGACAGTCCGCGCCGGCTAGACTATCCTCTCTTCGAAGGACTATCGTCACGATAAGAATTCCTTATTCGATTTACCAGTCGAGGACCAAACAAATTTCCTCGCACGTCGAGATTCGCTAGACTCTCTTTCAGGATGTCTCTTCTGAGATTAAAGAGAACCCTCTCTTGCTTTTCTTCAAGTTTTATAGGGAAATCTATCAATTCCTTCGTATTAAAGCGAATAAGGAATTTCGAGATTCGAAATGATTGGAGGGTAGTCGTGTGCCTAACGGCTGACTTGAGCGACCCTAATGTATCATCCACTTATATCCTATCCCTTTCAACGCATGCAATAAGTACCACTTTTTCTAGAAAAATATTTTTCTACATTTATTAAATCTCCCTAATCCTAAGAAACAAATCGAAACTTGAACTTCCATGTTCTTTTAAAATTTAACACTGTACATTTATCCAGATTTTTCCTAGATAAGTATAAATTATATTGTAGTTCAAGATTCGAATTCAGATGATATAGAACAGCGCAATAGTCAGCTCAATTGAAGAGCAGAGATTCAGATTTAGGGATGAAAGTTCTCACACGAATAAGGGCAGGATACATTGCACCGCCCTATACCAAAACAGCTTTAAAGGGAAGATCCACATCTTAACGGGCAATAGCAGCGGCAAATGGTTGACTCTGGAAACGTTGTCCGTCGGGCGCGTCCCGGGCCATTTACAATATTCGCTCTCGACGCGGGAGAGAGTGTACAAAAGCTACCTACTTCCGACAGCCAACGTAAGCAGAGGGAGAGAGTGTGTGTGCGGGAGAGAGAAAGAGAGGGGCAGAGAGAGAGAAAGAGCGAGAAAGCGAGATAGAGTCAGGGAACGTACAGGGAGAAAGGGCATCGCGACGCGTCGCGTTCAAACATCGACACTTATACCATTTGTTCCGAGGTTCGCCTGTTTTATTGTCCATACCGCCAATGCAAAGCACCCTCTCGCTTCTGATTCTCTCTATCGGCAGTTATGTTAGCGCGGAACTTTTTGATGATGCGCTCTTGATGATCCTGAGAGGAGTATGCTGCAGGTACCAACGAGTCAATGTTTGAATGAAGCCAACGAACAGCTGACTCCGCGCGGAGAATTGGGTCGCGAGCGTGCGGTTTCGAACTTTGAATGGTATTCGGCGTTTGGTGAGTAATAGCGACATGAGGCGGCGGCGGCGGTGGCAGGAGGATCAGGACGAAGTGGAGGAGGGCATGGACCAGCAGGCTGTCACCAACATCACTCACTCGCTCGCTCGCTCGCCCTCTCCCTCCCGATTCGCTCTGCACCCGATTTTATGACTCCCTCAGCCCGCACTTTAACCCTGTCTGGCCATTACCGACTTATACCACTGTTAGCGCTACGCTCCTCCTCTTGCCGCACGCGATTGCCGCGTGATATCCGCCAACTGTTAAGTGCGTTCCTTAATCTTCGGCCGATCAAGCCTGACACACACAGACACAGACAGCAAGACAGAGACGCACACGAGTAGACACCAGCATCGAGTGTTTCGTCATCGAAGAAATATGTAAGGATGCTGCTCGCCGGCGAGAAAGAGAGAACACCGGCCCGCCTGATGTTCCCGCGGATTAAAGGATAGAGCCGGGATTCTCCAGCGTGCCTCGTTTCATCCTCGTAGTCCCTGCTGACACGCACGCACGCACACGCACTCATCCAGCCATACACCCAGGCATTCCAAACCGGCGGACTTTTACTCGAGGTTTATTCAAATCATCCGGCGAACGTGTCAATACATCTTAACGAAGGCGCATCTTTCACGAGACGAGTGGCGCGCGGAATTCGCCAGGAAATATTTCGGACGATCGACGATTAGATTACACAGACGCGCGCTCTCGCTGCGTGTGGAACCGGAATCGGTGACTCTGGCTCGAACCTCCAGCAGCCCCATTGTCTAACTAAACCGTATGGGAGAGGAGGAGAGAGTAGTAACTGTGACTGAAGTCTCGTGGTAAATGGAGTCGTCAGAAGTTTCTGCCAAGCGAATCAGGAGACCATTCGTCATGGTGTATTATAGGAGCGAGTGCAATTGAAAAGTTCTAAAAGCATCCTAAATACACGTGAACGGCATAAACACGGCGTTGAGAAGCACGCGATACTACTTTACACATACATACATGATAGGTGGATTTTTTATGACTGAAGCAGAAACCCGCTAACTACTGTGTAACGTCCCGCGTATAATAATCCTATTCATGGTAAGGGGGAGCATTTGTATTGTAAATATCCAGCCATTAAATCTGTTGGAAAACAGCGCACCAGCTAAAACCAGGAAGTTACGAGAATGAGGCTGGTGAACCTACGGAAGAAAGAAGACGCATGGTCACTGGTCACGTCGATCCTGTGCGCACCCGTTCGAAGCTGGCATTCTGGCCTCCCAGCTAGAATGCGAATTGACCTTAATTCCTAGGTGTCCCGGACATTGTCCCTTCTTTACCTGCCATGGGACACTTGGAGCCTCTTATTTCCTAATAAATCATATCGAGAGATGTAACCGACCAACCTCCGCGTCTGTATCCATCGATAGTAACGAGGGAGAGTTGGTCCCCCGAATGATCCGTGTGTATGGCTTTCCAGGCGAACGGTCATGAGCCATTAAGCTTCGCGTAATATCAGGAGATGATCGATTCTTACGTAAGCCGGCGTCTGAATCACCATCGAGTGCTTTCGCAAAATGCATGTACATCGCTACGACTCTTACTGGAACCGTTGGTGTAATCTTTGTAGGAATACGTGGGATATCACGAATGCCGAATATAAAAGTTCTCGGCAACTTTCAGGGCGCATACGAAATGGAGACTCCGATGATCCAAGGACTCGGGAGCGCCAGTTGCCGCACTCAGCTGACAGCCGACATGGCAAGCTCGAGAGCTCGGTGTCCATTTGCTATTTAGTTATAAACTTTCCCGTGTCGAGCAGTCGAGCTGTACTTGGACTCGTTACGTAACTTTGTCAGTGGCGAGGCTGGCGTTTATGAAAATGGAGTTATATTACGATGGAAGGCGTTCCGAACGGTACACCGGGTATAATGCAGAGCCGGCAGGGTGATACAATGGGCTACGCGACCTAACCCGTCCACTGTCCCTGCGTAATTCTGCGAAACGCCCCTACTGTCTCCTCTATTGTGCCTCGGAGCATAACAATGTCAAAGTCTATACCGTTAAGCCGCCGCACCGCACCGCATTGCACTACGGCCGACGGAGAAACGTGTACGCGATGTGTACCCCAATTATTCGCCTTCCTCGAATCACCCTACGAAAATCGCCGGCCCACTCCACCACTTTCTTCCCGTACATTTTCCGCTTCACTCACTCGAAACATCGTGGAAATGTGATCTCATGGCTTAATGATGGGGAAGCGACCTCCTTCGCCGGTCATGTTAAGGAAACTTTCGATTGTTAACACTAAATGTATCAAGCGCGATCCAATGACCTCTTTCAAAATTTACTTTAACATCGTTTTTTTAAATTAAATTAAGAATTTCTTTCTGAACATCAACGTTTATTTCGTAAGAGGTTAAATAACCCCTTATGGTAAGAATAAAAAGTATTCTTAGTCGCAATTTCTTCATCATTCAAATATATTTTCTTCAGTATACAAGAATGAATAAATATTAAATACAATTGCTGCAATGAATATTCCAGCAACAATTACTATCGCTCACAGAGTATATTGTAGAAACAGAGAAAGAGAGAGTGGAAAAAGTAGAGAGCTGGTTTGCTTCAACTTTAGAACTTCTTATAACCACGTGGATTATCTAGCACGTTGCCCGCCTATGCAAACGATCGCGTACTTTTCACGGAGAACCAAGCGGAAGGAAAGTGAAAGAGAGGAAGAAAGAGGAAGAAGTATCCGAGGAAAATGTACAAGCGGCGTTAAACCGCGGCTCCGTGGCGATTCGCGCTCGATCCGCCGGCAGCCAGCCAGAGCTTGATTCTCAGCCAAGAGCGTCCGCAAGGATTTCTTTTACTTCTTGGAATATTCTGTACGCGCGACAAGGACCTAGCCAAATCGTAGCGGCAAGAACGAGACATATTCCCTCGAAAGAAGACTTGCTCACTCTTTTCTTTGTACCTGGGCTTTGCAAGTCCGACAGGGACTCATAGAAAACTAAGGCAATTAGCCAGTGCTGGAGAAAAAAAATAGAAATCACTGCAGTTCTCATTGAAACTGTGGACTCTTGTTTAAATTGTTGTATAGTGTAGAAATATTATAGAAATACCCGGAGAGATTCAAAGGTAGAATGGGCGAGGTTAAATTGATATAAAAAAAGGAATTCTTTAGCCGGTTAAGAAGCATTAATAAAGGAAGAACCTCAAATTGTAGAACTACTGTGTACTTTACAATATAAATTTATAAAAGTAATATATCAATTACTTAAAACCAATTTCCCTTTTCAATTCGTCGTTTCACAATTCCGCATAAGTCGGATTGCATAAACGATGATGATTCTACCATTCTTAGGAGAAAAACAGCTGATCTTGGAGTACGTAACAAGGGCAGGAGCACAGATTTGCAAACTACAGAGAGACAGAGACAGCGAAGACAGAGGGGTGGTGTGCTGGCGCAACTCGGGCTTTAGAGACATCGGTGGTACCGGTCGAAGGGGGGAGGGAGTGTCGTGATTTGTCAGGCTCGCGAAATGCAACACCGATCCGATTAAGGCTCTCGAATTACCGAATTCCCGTCCTTTCCCAGCCGCCGCTCGCTCCTCTCGGCCTCAAGTACACGAGAGACACTCGACCCGCTGACACGCTCGTGTTTATAGTTTTTCGATGCCCCGCCACGAATCTCCGTGGAGAAACGCGTGAGAATTCAGCCCGTGTCTGTAAACATCGGGCAAGGGTGATCTCTTCCAAGGTACAAACGAGCTTACGATGTAGTTTACTTGCTCCCGCGGTCATTCACGAAAACTTTCTTCCACCCCCAACTCTCCATCGGCGCCAACATCTCCTTCAGCGGTATGAGTGGACGCATTTCCCACTGGTTCGTCGAGTCTGCTTTCTAATTACATGATACAGAGAGACGTCAAATGGATTTATACAATTGAAATAAAATGGGTGTAATATTGCTCGATTATCACGGAACTGTAAGACTAAAGTACGTCTTAAGTTGGTGTGGGTGCTCGTAAATGAGAGTAACTCGTCAATTCGATTAACCAAGTGAAGTATGATATATTGAAAACTACAGATTTAGAATACAGTGATGTCAAAGTTGAAGTCAGTCCAAGAGTTACTTGTGCCAGCGTGGTCAAGTTTGGAGGTTTATGACACCCTGGCTTTTCGCATTCGCATGCCTATTTCTGATTTTCTAACACAACTTTTTCTTGTGTCCCTTTGTATCTAATTGGAAAGCATACCAAATGAAAAAGTACAGTTTGGTTTGAAGTAGTTAGGATACGTGAGAAATCAACAGTCCGACAAACAGAACTCCCTCGGTGGAAGGGTGTGCTTGCCTGCTTGCGAGTAACTTATCGAAGCGGTGGTGTGATCTCAACTGCTTAAGTCCGACGTGGAGTACTATCGCGTCTGGGACTGTCCACGGTTCGACGTATTATAACAGACTAAGGGAGGATAACCCGTGATCGATCACCCGGTGAATGCGACACCCCTTACGAACACATATCCGCGCCCCATTAAATCGGTGGGTCGCCCTTGCGAGAGCGGCATCCTCGACTATCTCACCAGAGAATGCCTTTACTCTCTGAGATCCCCTGCATCGATAGAATGGTCCAGAGTTCTTTCCGTCGCCCGAATAAGTAAGCGAGCGTAATTTCGTGTACGATACTGCGTCGACTCTCTTCTTCTTCCTCTCCTTCCTGCTGTTCTGCCTTCTATCTGATTGATCGTGTATCAGGTTTTACTGAAGCGTAATCAGAACTTAACGTTCAGGATTATGAATTTTCATCGATCGAGCGTGTTAGAGATGCGCGCCGGTGATAGTCGATCTTGGGTACAAACTAATCTTTATCGGCGAGAGTGGCGAGGTTTTTTGCATGACGAGATCTGCCAGGCGGGTTGGTGTACCGTGCGAGTGCCGTGTTCGCGATAATAGTGATAGGCAGCCGGCAAAGTTGACGTGGGCGTCCTGGAGACGCGCGAGCTCTATGCCCGGCATAAATTACCATCCGAAATGAAGCTGGAAATCTGATCTCGTCATTAAGCGCGCGCGCGAGGCGCTCCCCGATCGTTCGCTACGAGACGAAAATCCCTGATACACAATGACGCGACGCCAGTGGTAATTGCCGCGCACTTACCAATGCCTGTGTGCGTCTGTATGAAGCGGCTATACGGCCTATGATAATCCACCCACTTATGAACGACCAAGATCCACAAGATACACGGTGCATCACTCTTCCCGCTTGTCGTCACGTCTCGAACTAATAATCGAGAGAGTACTCGAGGCGATAAAAAGCGCTCGAGTATTGAGATCGTCGACTGATCCGCCCGAATCTAATTCCTCTCGACGATACACGTCAGAAATGAGTCAGATGTACGAGCACACGCGGTGGGAAGAGGAGAAACTAAAATTCGAGCTTTTTCCTATCCGCCTGACCTACTTTCTGCTCTCCGATGTGGAAAATGCCGGTAGTTTTTCGAGTGCCATATATCAGTGCTGGTATGCGAGAAACAGGCTTCCGGTGGTGGGACAGTAACCCTCTCGGGGCGCGAGCGACATACACCGACATCGGTATTTTTAATCTAACACTTGGCAAGATCGTGAAGAATCGAATACTCATAGAATACCGGTAAGATAATCAAGATTTCTAATGTTGTGACTGGTATATCAAAGATTAAGTTTTTACTTGTACTCACATCATATATTATCCTCCAAATTAATATTATATAAGATATAGTTTCAACAGAAAGTAACCGGTCAACAATAAAGCGGAGCAGTGTGATCAGATAAGAGGAGGAGACGAGTGGAAGTTGGAGAGGTCTCTTGGAGATCGAGAATCGAGGCGTTGGAACTCGCCGAATTCCTTGTAGCGGCATGGAGGGACGTGGAATCCAGAGGAACGGGGGAGGCCAACACGGACATGTAGAGTTGCTGAGAAGCCTGGAAGAGGAGACGAGGCCCGATCCGGTAAAGGATGGGGCAGAAATCCTCAAACGAAATTCCAGTGTGACTAAACCCCCGTGGATGACTGGCAGGCCTGTGCGCTCCATACAGGACGCGCGGTGCGGTGAGCCTCGGGGTTGTTTTCAGTATATCGCCATCGAAAGATCTTTTTCTCGCTCGGAGTTCTCACTGACCTCGCTCCCTCGAACGCCCTCGGAGAAAGCCCGCCACAGAATAACGGAAGGCAGACTCAAAGAGAGAAAGAAAGATGATGCATCGCAGTTGGAGTCTGCATTGGTCCAGCAATAACCATGTGTGGTAACTTAAAAGAAATCCACAGTGAAATTACTCCATTTCGAACAATGCATGAATTCACAAACGGTTTATTCGTTCGTTAGAAATATGATGCTTTTTGCACGGCGAAAAGCTATACTATGTCCACAAGTTTCCTAAGAGCACCTAATAAATCAAGGAAGATTACCTACCGTGAGAGAACGGCTGGTTACCAATTGCTTTTGATGAACAGTTTGTGTGAAGACTATAATTTCGAAATAACAATAGGTACATAAATCTATCCTGGGAAAGATTGCACTTGCAACTCGAATGGCTGACGTAGAGTAGAAAATGACGAGCGATTTGGTCAACGATATTGTTTGTCGGCTCAGCGAGATCTGAATGCCGATGCTGGGCGAGCAGCGATGTCATTCCGTATGCAAGCGGCGTTTCTCATTACGTCCTTTAAGCCGCTGTCAAAGCGGTTAACTCTCGGGCTTTCGAGAAAAAGAAGAGGCTTGAAACGAAAGAAGCTCGAGCGAGACAAGGTCCCAAGTTCCACCAGCACTTTGGGTCACTCTCTCCGTTTCTGGTGACGGTAATGTTTGTTCGTGGGCTACCTTATCTCGACTGGCAGCCTCGCTCCAGACCGTGGTCTGGTTAGATGCATTTCGTGTAAGGTCGTGCCGTACATTTTCTAAAAGGGCTGAATTATCTGACCCCTTCTGCCTGCTCGCCCACCGACCGACACCTTCTTTCAGGCTGCTTCCGATCCACCCACCTTTCTCCACAAATACAACTAGAGATATTTTATTTACATAAAATGCATTGATATCCACCGTAACTTAAGGGGATGTAGGACAGTTAACCTTTTCATTTTTATAAATTGTATAAATGTTGGTGTGACTAAACCAATCACTTGATGAGCACAGTCATTTTACCTTTAATTAGTATACTTGTACAGAGTAATTTGAGGTAAAAACATTTAAAATCAAATAAACAATAAGGCAGTTATTAATTGTTAAACATTACAATATTAATTATGCATAATAGTACTCTGCAGAGGATTTCTTCGGTACGGTTGGTCCAGCGAAGATCAGTTTTTACAGAGTTCTTTTTTAAGATCATAGCTAAGGCAGGGACCAAAATCATGCAGATAAGTCATGTGGAAGTTGGTTAAAACCAATTGTTTAAATTGTTAACCAATAAAACTCTATTTTCTGTAACTATTTGATTATGCTAAATGTACTAAATGATTGAATATAATAACAACTGTGGTCCCTGCTGTAACAGGTGATACAGTGAATAATTGTGCAAAAGCGGAACCCATTTGAACCAATAGTTTTGGAAAAATCATCCGCAGAGTACTATTATGCATAATTAATATTGTAATGTTTAACAATTAATAACTGCCTTATTGTTTATTTGATTTTAAATGTTTTTACCTGAAATTACTCTGTACAAGTATACTAATTAAAGGTAAAATGACTGTGCTCACCAAGTGATTGGTTTAGTCACACCAACATTTATGCAATTTATAAAAATGTAAAGGTTAACTGTCCTACATCCCCTTAAACAGAAATATCGAAAAATAATATCTTACAAATAATCTAATTGGAATGCGTAGTAAATATATATGTGTTACGAGAATTTTCGAAGTGAAGAAATACAGGAATATGGTACAGCGATTTCAGGAGCTTTTGGCGAAGAGTTCGTGCGAAAATGAATTCGTCGGAAAAACGGCTGAGTCTTTAGAGTGCAGGAAGACCGAATGTCATTCTCTCGACAATGGGGAATGTGTATGTATACACATACGTCTGCGTGCGGATACATAATAGTACTGGCAGGCGATGACATGCGAGAAATTCAGAGCAAGTGGATCTCTCTCTCTCTCTCTCTCCCTGTCGTCACTTGCAAATACATAGAAATTCGCGGAAGAACCGACGAAGGATATAAAGAGAATTGTACTATTTCTATGAAATTGGAGGTGTTCCATAAAAATTCAGACTTACTTTTTCAACCGGCAGGAATTTCTTATTCAAGTAGAGAGATCGAGGAACTCGAAGAAATCGCCGAGACTTTCAGGCGAGATCCTTGACCCCAGAAGGGGATCCATGGGAATCCTGGGAGCTTAAAATGCGAGAGTTCGATCGACAGCCACTTAGGGCTTCATTCGAGGATCTCAAAGACGCGAACTCATCCTGACTAGAGCTATGCTCGGCCATCACTACGGTCAGCCTCGGGTAAGCTGATCCTCTTCTAGACAATCCGTCGCGGCATTTACGGCACCATTGATCTGACACCGACGTTTGTCTACGACGTGTATCTGTCTCGAAGTTACGCATCAGCCGATAATATTTCAATTCACCAATCGGCCCTTCCTCAAAAAAGCCCACCACACTGGCAACACGAAACAATCAACAATTCTTTTTTCCTTATCCTTAACCTATTTATAGAAACAATAAAATCCTATTAAAATAATAAAATTTGCAACTTTAATTCAGGAAAGTAGCATAAATTCAAGTTATCATCAAGGGTTCACCAAACACTCACTGGCATGGTGAATCATAAAGTAACCAGTCATACATCAGTGCCGGTGATCTCTCGTTCTTCGATACATTGATCTTTCAACAGCGGTGCAAAAAGTATCGCATGCGTCGATCGGCAAACATCGTCGACTGCAATGAGTGGACTGGCAATGAGAAGGCGCATCGGTGGTAGGGTCGACTTAAGATGTTATTTCAGTTATTTAGGAGATGTCTCGACTCGGATGACACGTGCCCAATACCTGGCTTTGCACACGGTTAAACGAGCGCCCCCCCCCAAACCAACTGGCTTATGAACAAGCCACTGAATGGAGTTGGTGGAAGGCGAAGTGTTGGCGGCGATGCTCGCCGTGAGGAAGACGAGACACGATAGACACCCCGTAATTACATGGGGCTGAATTACGACCGCACATGTGCCGCGTTCTCGTAAGTCTCGGAACCTCTCTCTCTTTCCTACGTTCGCTGTGTGTCGCGCGTCAACCATTCTTTCTCATTGACCAGTCAACTTCTGTCATCCCGGATCGAAACAATGCATACATTACCAGACACTGGCATCCGAAAAAATACGTCGGCTTTTATTTCTGTCCACCACGATGGCTCATAAAGCGGGGCGGCGGCCACCATCACCGAGGTTCCGACGAGCTGTTGATATTTACGAGATGCGTCGTCTTCGATTTCGAGGGTGTGCAAAAATATCGTAGAGCGTCCTTGGAGAGTAACGAGCGCGAGGGAGGATTCGCTCTGATTTGCCAGCGCGTGGTTAGCTGGTGAATACGACGCTGTGGTCGCAAGAGGAGGAGGATAGTGGAGGGGTGGTGCGAGGCTCTTTTTTTGCGGGGCACGCGTGACGAGATCCTTTGTTTTGACGCGGACGGACAGGTGAGTTATCTGGCGCGGTGGGACGATCGTTCTTCTCGGACACCGACACGTCGAGGAAGTTCTTCCCGAAAAAGATCCATCCCCGGCTTCGCTGTAAACACGGCCGATAAAACGACGAGAGGAGATAGAAAGAGAGGGAGAGGGAGAGGCCGCGAAGCAGCCTTAAGCGGCGCGCGGAAGAGTGATGCGACGCGGGAAACCATTCTTTAAAAGCCCCTGCGTCTTTCTCTCTCTTTCTCTCTCTTTCTCTCTATCGTTCTCGCACTCCCTCTTTCTCGTACTCGAACAGCCCTTTACTAGTGGCCACGGCCCACTTCGCCAGGGTAAAAACTACTCCGCGGACACTCCTACGAGACGAACTACCACAACCTGACCTCAACTCACCCGGCTTCAGAGGGTAAAACTGAACACTCTCGCGATCTTTTAGTAGAGCTCCTCGCAGTCTCTCTGTTTTCTCGAAAGAAAAAGCCTCGCGCTCAAGTCGGACCGGCCAATTTCGAAGATATTTCCTCGCTCGCCGTCAAACTTAATGCCGTGTAACTTGTCCGGCACGAAAGGCATTTAAGCAGATCAGATCGGGCTACTAATCCCTTGTACAAACGTGTCGCGACTAACCAAGAGGAATACACGCGGGGACAGACACTCTGGCTCGCATGTAAAAAGAGAGAGAGAGAGAGAGAGAAAGAGAAAGGGAGAAAGAGGTAGAGAAGTCGACAGAAAAAGCGCAACCGAGAGGAATCCCCCGTGGAAGCAGAAGAGGGTTCTTCTCTTGATCAGGGCACGGCACGGGCCGGCGGCGTCAGGCGACGAGTCGCGCATCAGTCAGTCAGTCAGTCAGTCAGTCAGTCAGTTGGTGGAGCAGTCCGTCAACGGAGACGTTCGCTCACACGCGACAGGACATTATCGCATTAAATATCGACAGGCGGCTTTCAGCGCGAGGAGCTGGGCGCACCGAAATCGGGAGAAAAATGCCTGCGCCCATGGCGAGGGTCCTCTCTCAGCTCCTCTCCACGAGACCGCAATCCGTGTCCACCCACACCCGCTGCGCTCATAATAGGCTCTACGGGGCTAAGCCCCTCTAATTCCTCTCCTCCCCAAGTCGGCTTCACCTGACCGTATCCCTGGCGTGTCTCGTCTCCTCCCGAGTGGACCCTCTCCTTCTTTCTCTTTCTCTCCTTCCTCCTCTCTCCTCGCTCGGTGCGCGCCTTTGACCGGGCTTCCCATAGATTATTATTAGAATGCGCGTCTCTGGACCCGCTCTTGCCGCCAGGTAGATGGACAGTGCTCCGCCCCCCCGGTGCAGCCTGCGACTCGCGTCGCCTACCTATCTCTCTTCTTCTCTACCTGAGGAATTCTTTCTCGAGAATCTCCCTGAGACAGAGAGACGCGAGCGGCGACATCGCGTATTAGTTCTACGAGGGAAAAGACTTTCCATGATTCCATAGGATAACACGTAGCATCCTTCCAGTATGTACCACGATGACGATCGACCATTCTCCGTGCGGTCCACGTGACGTTATCATCCAGTGATCGAGAGACGAATGATAAGTTTCGGGTAGCGGGCATTTGAGGCGAATAAATCTTGACCGATCTTATCGTCAGCGAGAGAGAGCGCGCGCGCGCGCGCGTTTGTGGATGAGAGAAGCGTGGAAGGAAGATAGAAAGAGCAGAGTAAAAAAATTGATGGCTAGCCCGGCGAATGAGTGGACCAAGTAGCTGGTAGTGTGAATTTATCACTGACTTTATTGCGCCCGATCACACGCCGTTTTCGGCTCTCGTTCTCTCTCGCTCGCTCTACCTTCGGACTCTCATTATCTCGAGTTAATGCCTGCTCCCGGTAGTAATCGTCGCCGTTCGTCGTTGCATAACCGGGGTACCGGTTTACTTTGACTAAAGAAAAAGTCAGGGGTCGAGGACTTTCCGACCGCACCTTGCTTTCGATCGATGATAGAAGAGGCAAGATTGGCCCAACAATCTAGCAGGGTGTCACACCGTGTTCATTCCTAGGACCAAGTTCTTCATTGCACCCTCTAGTAACACTTGACAGGCTGATAACTTTGCAGAAAGAATTTTTCCCGACGCTTTGAGAGCCAACAGTGTCGGCAAGACAAATCGGTTGTTTCAAAATGCAACAACCTTCTTCTTGGCTGTTGAATATCCCGATGAATTTATTCGCAACTGTTATACGGTCTTGTTGAGAAAAAAAATTCATAGTAAGCGCTAGGATGAGTGATCTCCTTGCCGAACTGGCGAGATGTTCATCGGTGATTCCAACAGATAGTTGTACGCATGCTCGCCAACGTAAAGCAGCTAGTTTTCACGAGGGATGTCCGGCAGTTGTCTCATTAAATTATTGCTCATTGAGTGCGTATAAATCAAGACGCGCGCGCGCACGCTCCCAGCTCCGGCAAGAGTATACGCATAGGATATATATCGGCGGAGAACTCGTTTCAATCTTTCCAACCCAATAAATCGGCAATTCGCGCGCGATGTATTTCGCCCACCGGGAAAGTCTCCATTAATTATTAGCCCCGCCAGTTCGTGTAAACACACACTCTCGTTAACCAACGCGCTCGCTCGTTTACTCGCTCGCTCGCTCGCTTCGGGGCTGCGGGCATTTGGTCGCGCGGCAACATCTTCGCGAAGTTTTCCAAGTAGCGGTGTGGCCGTTTCAAGCAGCGGAGGCGGAGGCGGCGGCGGTGGTGGTGGCGGTGGCGGCGATAATGAAATTCCGAAACTATCGGTTTAATCGGGACATTGATTGGTGGCGGGCACGCCCGCGCACCGTACGTAAGTTATGCGCTCGAGCGAGCTGCGTCGCTCGGCCGTTGCAGTTCAATGTCAATTTCGAATAGCTCGCATTCCGCCCGACGAAATCAGAATTTCACGGGAGCCTCGTCCGCGCCTAGACTATCTGGAGCCTGACTAACGACCTGACCTACTAATTCGTCCTTCCGTGGATACGATACTAATGAATCAACCGACGCCGCTCGCACCGGACTACGAGGATGCGCTGCTAGGAAATGGGCCGCGTACCATTTACACTAATAATCGATTCCACACCTCGGAAAGCATATGCCTTCGTGCGTGTGTCAAGGTGATTTCTTAAGCTGTCATTTATTTAGTTAAGAGTCAATTTCGTTGACGCTGAGGAAAAATTGGACGTCGAAAGGCGCAAAGTATCCTTTTACGACTGGGTGTCCTTTAACTGCTTATTATTCACGGAGTTAATTATAAGTCTGTCGCATCAAGGATAGTTGTTTTTCGATAAATTATTACAACCAGTGTATACTATATTTTTGTTTCATGTTAATATTTCGAAAAAAGTGAGAATCAGCAAAGTCCTTTGCCCCAAAGGATAACTTGCTGCCACCTTGCGCCCTGAGGAGCGTACGATCGACTCCGCTCTGTCGGTACCCAAAGCGACCCTTATCACCTTGAAAGGAATAAGTCTGCCCTTCCTTTTAGGTGGATCCACGTTATCGTTGGTCGCCCGAAAGCCTTATCGCCGATATTCAGCCGTCGCTGATTTTCCGACGAGCAATCTGCAAGTGCTAGCGGGACTTTTTTTATTCACGGTAGCTGCCTTCCGTATCATAGAAATTGGAGGCTGCAGGGATACAATTGTCTGGTAGATAGCTGGTGGCTCTGTCGAATTGTTATCAATGGCTAATCAAGCGGATCCGCGAATTTACGTGGCTCGGTGTCGACGAGCAGGAAGGTGGCGAGGCTCGTAAAATATTCATAACTTTTCGAAATCCCGTCAATATGCAAATGGAAATGCTAATGGCGGCTCGTTCACGCCTACGGGGAAGGCTATCGCGCTCTCTGTTGACACTCGCGCGTCAAGATTCTTGTTTTTCAAATCTCCCACAAACGCTCTCTGTCCTAGCCTATGATTTAACTGGACGACATCGATCGCCCCTTCCTGTCGCCGGCTCAAGGACCGCCACTCTACTCTTCAAATTTGCCAGGTTGATTTGACGAATTCCTAAAAAAAATATAAAAATCGCCAAAAATTCCAACACCTTCTCAAACTCAACTTCTCTAAAAGTTACAAACAGGTCGCATATACCGGAGATATAAAAGTGGGATCGAGTTGGATCGACAGGATTTCCAGTGGAGTATGTGGTGGAGAAAGGCTCGAGGGTCTATTAAGTCATGGCTACTATGCCAGATTTCTTAATTCCCCTTGATTAATGCCAGCTCTTTATTGGCTGTCAATAAGAAATGATGTATCGATTAAAAAGGACATAGCGCAAAATTAGTGGGATGCTCAACGCGAGATCGATCAATGCCCGAAAACGATGCTTTGCTGTAATAGGTCGCTGAATCGAGGATTCATTATTCTCATTTGGCCTTGCCAGCGAAAGCCAGCATCCTTACGTCACTGCAAATACATAGTACGTGCACTGCCAGACACCTGTGATCCAAGTAATCATCGAAAAAAATCCTGGAACGCTTCCTCAAATTCTACAGCTCGTAAAATCAGCTCGTGTGTGAGATAAGGCAACCTGATTGTGTATATCCCCTGGCGGAATCTAGCTTTGCCCGAAGGCATAACTAATGTGCTATTAAGAAGAAACGAAATGACGAAATGCTCGAACCACGCACCGACGGAATGCCAAGCAAAAGTCTGAAGAGATGAGATAAAAATTTCAAGCTCGACCAAAGGAATATCGGCAGTTCTCTTGCTGGCGATTACAGCCAACTCTCGTAGGATTCATAGTGGAGTGCCGAGGTGGATAAAGAATGGCTGCGTAAATAACGCGCTCGCCTTTAGAACTTTTAATCCTGGACATTCGTATCGGGGATCGCTGGACCACGGATGCTGCGCGTTCGGCTGGCCTTTGGCCATGGGAAAATACGGTGGAAATAAAGAAATTCGCATTGGGTTTTCTAGTCCTGAGGAAAACCACAGATGGAAGGGGAAGGTGGAGAGAATCGGTAGGGATCTTTGGGGCGAGGAAGAGCACGTTAGTCTCTTTAATCGCGCCGCGAATAATTAGCGGCCGGCGATTAGGGTGATTAAGGGCAAGCGACCCAGTCACCGGGACGATGCAATTAGCCGAATCACTTAGCGGCTCGCCCGACAACTATAAGGCGTCACGCCGCGCTCCGGAACCCAATGCTCCTCTCACACGCCAAAGGATAGCCGCAGATTTCGTCGAAAAATCGAGGCAAACGATCGAAAGACGACCAACGGAGAAAATGAGTGCGAGTGGATCGGAACGGCAACACATTATCGGAAGACATTCGATTAAAAGTTTAATCCTGAACTTCGTCGCGAGTAGGATTAACATGATTGTATTGGTCCGCCTGCCGGCTCCCTCCTTATTTCCACCGGTTTCATTTGCTAACCCTTCCGATATTTATGTGAAACAAGCTCCAAGTTATGCTGGCCCTCTTTCCGCTCTTTGTCTACACCTCATTCCCGGCTGTATACTGCGGGATTTGCAAGGGAACCACGTCGTGAACCTTCGTCCACCTTCGTCCAGGACGAGTCTCGCGCGCTTCATCTACATAAACATCTTGGTAGCCGGTGCACCGTCCAGTGGTCCTTTACCAACTTTCGACCCTCCAAGATTCTTATACGCTAAGACAGCCGCTTCGTTTTGCCACGTAAAATCAAAGACACGAACTTCCAATTTAATAGCAAATGTGAAAGAATCCTTTTGGTTACTTATCTCCGGGGTTTTTTTTTTCGTATAAGAGCTCGATATTTTCCTGCTGAAGATGTCTCGGCGTTCTCGGCTAGTCTCGCGTCGGATAAGACTCGTGGCTGTTTCAGTGAACGGTGTGTAACTAGCCCGGACGAAGTTCGACTGAAGTTTGGATCCTGCGAGACGCTGCCGCGTGTAAGTAGACGGAGAAAGAGAGGCTGTGCTCCGGAGGCCGAGTGCAAACAAGCAGAGCAGATAGTGGCACGGTAGCAGCGTCGAGAGATTAGGGTTTGTTTTACAGCAAGCGGTAAAGCTGTCGCGGGTTTCGCTGCCGTATTTAAACTCTGTACTGGTCGTCTCTCTCTCTCTTTCTCTTCCACCATGGAACATTGCTGGAACGTACAGTAATACGGAAAGCATCCTTCCTTCTCTCTCTCTTGCTCTTTCTCTCTCTTTTTCACTCTTCCCAGAGATGTTTTATGCCTTCGTACGAGGTTTGTTCAGCGACCGCTGCGGAAGGTATACACACCCGGCGCTGCCTTGCCTAAAACGGCGTCCATTCTTTCCCCGGGACCTGATATAATTGCACCGGAAATGAGATAGGAAACCGCACGGCTGATAAAGCACTTGTCTCCGCGCCCGCTTTCTTACACAATCCGGCGCGCTGAACGCCGTGAGAAAAATTCCATCTTACGCCTCTTCCGCCTCTTCGGCCGCTGCGCTGGAGCCGCTCGCCTATTCGTCGGCTCGGGCAAATGAAAAGAGTGATAAGTGCGCCTCCTCCCATTGATACACGCGTTTCCATGAGAAGGAAGTATGTACGCGCGAGGGCCCACGATGGATTGTACAACTGAGAAAATACAATTAAGAGGAGACAGCAACAAAAATGTAGTCTGTCGCGGGCGGGCAAACATTGGTGTGGCAGGCAAGGAATCGTCATGAGTTCCGGCGACACACACTTCGATGCATCATCCAGTGAACAGCCTCCCAATGGCGCAAGTTAAACCCGCAAGAAAGGGAAAATTATTGAAAATATTATGTTAGAGTTGCAGGAAGAATGGCTGACATCAACTCAGAATTTAAAGCATTATAATTGATAAACGGTAACATTGCACTCAGACAAATACGTCATGAATTATAATAATTTTATGTAACCAATAAGATAAAGAGAGTTCAAGAGGTGATTAATCCTAAGTGCAAATTTAATAATATAAAGGAACTAGGCAACTGCAAAGGCAGGAAGGACGCGCTCGTTTGATTACCGGAACGATTGTAAATCATTAATTAAGCGGACTCAAGATAATGTATTCAGTGGGAGGGCTGCGGGCGCCGGCGGGTCGTCTCAATTTCCTTTACACGAGGACACGCCATTGCGACTGTAGGGCTCTCGAAGACCGCGGTAAGACAGAAATGCCTATCTGATCGTGAGTCAAGAGAGGTCAGCTGCGCCGGCGAGAAAAATAATGGAAAAGGTCAGAGTGGATATCGCCGCGCGAAGGAACACGGCCTAAGAAGACGGCTCTGGTGTCGGCAGGATGACAGGTGCGGGCGACACCTGCCAGGATTTAAGACCTCAGCCTTGCGACGACCAGTGTGCCGCCGACGACACCGGCCTCCTTAGAATCCTTGGCAATATTTCGCACTATGCAACTTACATTGCGACACAGAGTACACTCCTCGGAGCATCCACATAAATGCACTTAAACAAATGGGTCAGTTCTAAATCAAGCCTATCTACGCGGCTACTTGCACCTCTTCTAGCCCGCATTACCGAATGCTCATCAATTACGGAAGATCAGTTTTCACGAAGTTAAACTTAGTCTCGCAAGGAGAAGTCGCAACCTGGCAACGCTTGTTTGTTTGCGAGTACATGAACACCCTAGAATATTAGATGTATACGAGCAACCATTTTTGCAGAAAAATTGGTTAAAGAATACAATTTGAAGGTTGTAAAAACAACTTGAAAAAAGTATTGGGTAAATAAAATTGAATAAAAGAAAAGATTGTATTGATACAAATTCTCAATCAGCACCGGTACAAGATGCTACAATATTATGGAATATCCTACAAGGTACACTGGAAAGAAATATTTTTTTCTGACGATATTACTGATTTCTTGAAAATATCCCGAAGGGCTTTTTGAATCCACTTGTCATGTTCTTAAAACAATATTTTTTCAAGCTGATTTCACGAACTCCAAATTTTATTATTTAACCAATTTTTATGTAATAATGGCTGCTCATATACATCTTGTATTCTACGGTGTTCATGTACTCGCAAGTTCTGACTGTTCGAGCCATATCCCGTCAAAAAGTAATGCTGCCAGGTTATGGCTTCCCCTTGTCAGATGTAATCATTGGTATGTTAATCCATTATGTTCTATGCTATATTTCAGTTGCCAAGGACTTGCTCGTTAATATTTCCATTTGATCAGTTTTCACAAAGTTAAACTTAATCTGAGATATAATCATTGGTATGTTAATCCATTATGTTCTATGCTATATTTCACTTGCCAAGGACTTGCTCGTTAATGTTTCAATTATTATTCCCTTCTTCGCCTACATGGTCCATATGTGTTACACGTAGAAAAAGGTGTATCATTGCGCGCTCCCAAAGGACACGATTACACGGAGTCCTCGAAGCCAGGACACCGCTCGAGTTGTGATCTCCACCCCCAACAAAACCCCTTGGCAGAGTGATATATGTATGCGAGAGAGGGCCGGCGCGCAGGATAATTCTGAATTATGTTTGACCGCGTCTCTTCTACCGGTGCGGCGCACATCCAGCGTGTCGTGTCTCCCTTTTGTCAAACTCGCGCGGGACCTCTGGACCTCGCTCTCACCTTTGTTACATAGATCATCCGCACTTCGATTCGTTCAACCCGATTCCCTCGACGAGAGGTCGCCGAGGCCGCATCGCCGATCTTTGATCCCACGAGCGACTGCCTCGATTCGATTCTCAAAATATTTTCGAAAAGACACCGATGCCATCTTCTCGTACGAGGTGATAAATATCCGGCATTCAGAGGGAACGTACAGCATGTCGTTTATTTTCTCTTGTGTTCTTATCGATCAATCCTCGCCTGGTAAAATTCCATTCTCTCTCTGTCTTTCTCTCTCTCTCTCTCTTTCATCGGTGGATCCGAGCGCGAACTAAATCCTGTCTCTGGTTCCCTGCGACTGCGGATTTCCCGACATGCGAGATCGGTTTGCCGCTTTGAAGTGGACATCGTGAAGTAGACTCGCAAGTACCAGCGTTATCCGGTTCTAACAAAGTACGTAGATACGGATGAATCAGTCGTCGATGCCGCTTACAACCGCAAAGCCTGGAAAGGGTTCCTTTGGCATTGCTGGGGAAACGAGACTCCCAGTGTGCATTCGCATCTACCCGATATCATGATTCCTATCCGGCCTGTTGTCGCTCGGACTCTCGAGACTCTTCCACGTAGCGGACAATTATTTAAAGGCGAAGCCGAATTTCAAGTTCGAAGGGAGACGAAACCGGGGAAGAAGGACTCGCTGCCGTTCACTCGAAGCAAAACGACAAGTGTCCCAAGCTGGCATCGAATCCAGGGAAGCCGAGGGCGAAGAAGGAACAGGAGAAATGAGAGGGAGAGATTGGGACTGACCTGGACCAAGAGGGATAGCAGGAAAAAGAGGGAACCAAAGCCATAGAAAAAAGGAGCACACACAACCACCCGCTGCGTTGGATGAGACGCATGTGTGTGATCTCATCCTCATGCCGTTCCAGAACCAGCCACCTCGCTCGGGACCAGTCCTCCATCCCAGATTTCCTTTCTACTGTCCCTTCGAACCGCGTTTCGTCTTTCCCGCTGCTTTCGCCCCATACACGGAATCTCTACATCTTTTTCCGGGTAGACCTTCGTTCCATGGAAAACCAGGTCAATGTGGGACCCAAGAGGGAAAAACGACAAAATTTGAACAGACCTCTGACTTGCTCTCATTTAGAGAACTTTTCGTTTATCGGATATTGCACGAATCTTTATGGTACATTTGCTTTTCAGATGAATCGGACAGATTGGAATGAGGTATTAACATTCTCGTCCAATGAGCTTTCATTGAGCCAATCCTCTTGAATATTCAAATCCTTTCCATTGATATCCTATAATCGTTCGGCTTCGCTTAATAATCCTTTAAACCTAATCCACTTTGCTGTCCGAAATCTTTCCGCGTCCTTTGAATTATGTATTATTTGCGGTATGTCGAATAATGGAAGAAGGGGAGCGGCCAAGGTATCTATTGATATTAATAAATGCGTTGGAGTTCGAGTGATGGAGGAACTTTCGGTGTCAATTCTTGAAGCTGACCATGAAAAAACTTCCAGAGCCAATCTTTTATGTCTCTTCAAGAGATTATTAACAGAGAAAAAGTGGCGGGTCGATTTTATGTAGTCGCCTTTGAGTATGCCTCTCTTCCCCGTCGTCTTTGGCACTCTGTACCCCAGTAATTTATGGTGCTCCAGTGGCCGTGGCAAATCGTGTATGCAAACATTGTGAGCAGTAGTTCGATAAAAACGGTACCTCTTCGGGACGGTGTCTGTAATAAAACTTAACTGTTTCGAACGCCATTCAGAGGCCACAATGTCCTGTCCTACCCTGGCAAAGGTGTCAGGCTTGCCTGAAGACCGACCAGGATAGCTTGGAAGTCATAAAGCCGAGAGATGCAACCCTAAAAGCTCCAAATCCTGAACACTCCTGCTGTCAGCTTGACCATAAACGACACTTTTTTCCTGAATCCATGCCAGGCTTTCACCGAACTCGCACCGTGAAATTTGTCGTCCGTGTTCCTTTCTCGACCACCCCTTCGACCGTTCGAACTTGATTTCAGGATTTCACGCGGCTAATGACACCTTTCACAGAGAGCTACAATTTTTTTTGCACCGATACAGAGATTGAAATTCAATAAATTTCTTGATATACAGCAGAGAGTGATTGAATGGATTGATGGCGTTAATGGGATAAGTAAATTTACGACGGAAATTAGAGTGTTCGAACTTTGAGGAAATATGATAGCAGTAAGATATACTTTGTGATACGAAATATCTTTCAATCCTGCATTAAGAGTAATCGATCCTAGTTATCCTTTGATGAAAGGAAATGTCAGCCGAAAGAAATGACAAAACGTGAAGAGTCAGTTGGGTGAAAATCTTCAGAATGTATTACCAGAGTTATTTACGAGCGTGTATTGTGGTCTGGCTTAGACTAAGCGGTGAAAAAGAAGAGTATCAATGTCGGGATATCGAAGCTAATTATTATCTGGTTGGTCAGGTACACCTGTAGCACGTAGAGAGAAGAGAGATGACGGCACGCTCGGAGCCAAAGGGAAGGGGTCTTTGCTTTCTCTCTCTCTGGTGGCTCTCGGATCTTCTTTCAAAGCTTCCTCTCTCTCCCTCTTTCTCTTTCTCTCTCGGAAGGAGTGATATACAACCGTCACCCTTTTACGACACGGGCGAAACAGTTTCGCGTCACCTCTTTCGTTACGCTTCCGAGAGCATAACGGTCGTGTATTTATCCCCGACTATACAGCCAGGTAAGTGCATGATGCCTGCTTACCTCCCATTACGAGGAAAGCTCTCTACAGCCAAGAGGAAGTCTCTATTAAAGGTTCGCGCCTCCATAAATTCCACCCTAATTTCACTGGATGCTCCTTTACCCTTACCCAGGAAATCAGCATTGTGGATTAGACCGATTGCATTAACAGAACCACCGTATCCGTGACTTTCACCCGGATAGTATCGACTGCTTCGCGCGACTCGTGCCAATTTTAGCTTGACCACAAACAGCCCAAGCATTCATATGCAGACGCATTCTTTTTTACGACGAATAAATTCGGCTTTGCTCGCACCGGGGACTCCGAATCCTGGAAATGTCACTGGCACGGCGAATGATTTATCGGGGATTTTTTTGCACCGCAAGCCTCCGCTACATACTCTTATGAATTTATGCTAATTACGTATCGCGCGGCCGCCGCTATGGAAAGTGTCCGGCAATCATTGGTAAAAAAAAAAAGGAAAAGAAAAAAAGAAGGTATGGGTCGCGCGCGGTGTGCGACTCTCTCGCTCTCGCTTATTCGCTGTCGGCGCTGGGCGACGGAGGCGCTTCGAGAAAGAGAAGCGGTACACTTCTACATATTCATGCGGGATTAAAGTCGCTCTTGGGAAGGAGGAGCGCAGCCTGCCAAGAGCGAGAGAAAAAAGAGAGCAAGGGGGACCGCCGAGAGAGAGAATCCCGCTTATTCATGACTCGGGGATAGGTACACAGGCCGCGCGCCGCTTGTACCGGCAATCCTGGTTTGTTTGCACAGCGGAGGGAAAACGCGCGTTCGCCGATTCCCCTGTTTGCCACCGCGCCTTCTGCAGATAAGATTTGTTTCCGGTACCGACGTATGAATTCGCTGCCCGCTAATAAGTCACCTCACCACTCTCCTTTCGTAAATTCATTTTATTATGAAAACAATTGTAACTCGTATTCTCATTATGTATCGTAAAGCAATTTCTTTATCTCTTGTATTGTCGTTCGATGATTACCCGAAGGGATTTCATACTGCATTGAACTAACATTGTTGCGCCTATTATTATTAGAGCCGTTGAAACGAAGGCAAAGGAGTCACGAATTCTTAGAATCCTATCGAGTAAAGTGACAGAGTGCTAACTAAACCTGTTACGTTTAGGATTAGAGCTCACAGCTGATGCGATTGTCAGAAGCACTATGTACTATGTAGTAGTTCGGTCTCGTATTTCTCACGCGCGCTCCTCCCAGCGATCTTTTGATTAATTGTCTCGGAATATCCGGGGGTCATATGCCTACAGGTCAGAGTTTCTATCTCTCTCTCTCTCTCTCTCTCTTTCTCTCCGGTAGCTCAGCTCCGCTTGGCTCTGGGCTGGGCGCAACTTGTCTGCACGAGGGGTTGCTTACACTCGCCCTTTCCCTCCTTTTTTAAACACGACACTAACCCCTCCGGTCTGCCTTGCTCTCGCCCTCGTCCTCCAGTCGAGACTTTCAATTCGGTCCATATTTCACGCGCACGGTATTTTTAAACAGAAGCGGAGAATGAGTAATGGCGAAAGCGTTCTACTACGGACCCTTTGCCCCACCGGATATAGCGGTCTCTGCGGAATCAAACATTCCCTCTCTCAGCTTTCCACGCCGAATTCCACGTGCATTGTTTGCGTGCATTAAAGCGGATTTTTAGGTCCTCGACTATGACAATCGCAAGCTCTACACCCGGTGAAAGATGACACCCCAATGCTCCAAAACATCACGTTATCGTTATAATAACTGCTTCCATTGGGATACCCTTTCAAGAAGGTTTACTAGACGTACTTTCCATTTGGTGACCGTAAGGGAGAAGAGGTCATTGAGAAACGTTAGTATGGACAGCACGAGGAATTAGTCGTTGGAGTACTACAATGAAATATCTTCCATCTTCCTTTAGGATAGGCCTATAAACAGGAATTTAACCGTGCTTTCGTAAGCTAAGCAGGACAAAATGTTTTTACACTCTGCCTAAAAGGCCAATTCAAATGACCGTCCAAGTGACCTGTCCGCCGCACGCATGACCCTTCGGAGTGCGACTTTATAATGGGATTAGGTGGGTTGCAATTCCCATTATAAATTGGATTAAGTGACACTGTTAACCGCTCTAAACGCGTACCAGGCATATGCCGGCCAGCTTTTACTGCACTGATTTTACCTGCCTGCATCGTCGTCTTACCGTCTTCAACGGACTCAGAAATTCCCAAGGGAAAACCCGCTTTCTGCCTACTCGGGTCTCACCCATCTCTCGCAAACAGACTTTTCTATCGCGTGTAAAGACTTCTTCTTGGCTACGTGGAGAAATCAATGAGAATATTGCAAATTAATATTGAGTCGAAGTCTTAAGCGAACATAGAATGAACGTTAATACTTTAAGATGTTTTTACTACTATTTTATGTTCACTAAAACGAGTCAAGACGACGCGATATGTAAGTCGTTTTTTGCGGTCGTTAATATTTTTAATATGTTGTCGCATAGCGGCCAACGATGTTAATGAGTTGGCGCCGAGCCATGAAAAAAAAGAGGCGTCCTGGATATTCGGCATTACCAATGATATATCGCGTACCGGCTACCTATTCGGGCTAGTAATTAATAGTTTTGGCAATTGCATATGGAGATTGCTAATTGGCCAGCGTTGGACCGACGATTATTTAGCAATGGTGAACGAACCACGAGATATCAATTGTTGAGCGTGACTACCCGATTATAATTCACGTTCACGGCATAACTCGTGCATCCCGTCGCCTTTACGAGGCCGGCGGAGCTCTAGGAATTCGTAGAGAGCGCGAGCGGCGACGAGTTTTCAACAGGTGCGCCGGCTTGCCCGCCCAAGGAATTACGAAGTCTCGGTCGAGTGTAATCGGTAATTATAGGTTTCCCCCGTCGAGTGAGAGAAGATCTTGGCGGGTAACGGGGCCGTCTCTCGACTTATCTCATTATACACCAATCGTAGTTTCGAGCTTTCGCTTTTCGGGGAGTGTGAGCTAGCTGTGGCTTGATTGGATCCTTATTTCTGCCGACTCTAGGACAGGAGCAGCCGGCAGTGAGCGGCGAGAACTAAAATTCTTTCGGGTGCAATTAAGAGCACAGAGCGGTGAGGCAAGGACGCAACCGATCCGAGAGAAGTCAAGCTCCCCTCGACGCATTCAGGCGGAATTCGAGGATCAAAATGTAAATGAAGAAAGAGAGAAGAACCCGAGCGAATCCGGGGCTTGGAAAGAAACGCAAGCAGAGGCAGGCAGCCAGCCAACCAGCCAGGCAGACCTCTGCCTGACAAAGGAGTCGCGGCAGCGAGAGGACGGGCCCGATGCGTCGGAATATCACATTCTAGCGATGCGAGGAGTCGGGCATCGCGCACGACTTTATAGAAGGATACACACAATGCGATGGACGCGCCGCGAGGGACGAAAAGAAACAAAAAGAGAGGGGCACGTTGCCCGGAGCGAGCGAGCGAGTGAGCCAACGAACGAATAGGGAGAGAAAGGCGAGATGGAAGGAAGGGTCAGAAGAGAAAGCAGGACTCTGTAGGGATCACCCGCAGGGCTGAATAATGCCCAGCAAAATGCGGTGGGCCACCCCTTGCCACGCTTTTTAAAAGCGCGCGAGCGAGCACGGGATCTCGGGGGCTGGGATGTTTGGCTGGTTGGTTGGTTGGCTGGCTAGCTGCTGGCCGCCCGTACAGAGCCAGGTTGAGCCAGGAAGAAGCGAAGCGACCGGCTGTCGGGGGTGAGGCGCTCTCGGGATTTCAGTTTAAGTGGCCAGAGGTAACCCGCAGCCGTCAAATGTGGGCGGACGAGTGCGCATTTCACCTGCTGTCAGACTATACCCATCCCCGCGATCCCTCGGATTTCACTAATTCTTTTGGACGAGCCGTCACTCTTCTCGCCGCAGAATGCGGAACCGATCTTTCTACTGGTGCGCGCCGCCGCCGCTCCTCTTTTCTCGGCTATTATGTCGATCTCCGCCCGACAAACGCTCTCCGACTCCCTGACTTTTCGCTCGCTTCAATATTGCTCGCGATTCCCTCTCAGAATTGTACAGGGCAAACTTTCCATATCCCAGTAGCAATATTTTCCTATTGCTTCTATTGGAGGAAGACTTCCGTGGCTGACGGCGCGATTAGTAGTCAATGATAGTCTCGGTCAGTGGAGAGTAATTGTCCCGTCGAGTCCCTGGCGTACAATTTGGATTGTGTCTTCGACGATCTGACAGAGTTTCCCGCTGCGAGGATTCGGTAAGTCGTGCAGCGATATATACGAGTAGCATGACAGTAGGCGAGAGGCCAGGGGCGGCCTGGAACTATACTCGATTTCTTCCCGGAACAATGATTAATGACCGAACGCAGTCACGATTCACCGGGAGCGCCATGTCATCGGATCTTCGACGATAAACCCAAACAACTCTATTCAGTGCATTTCGCCAAACGCCTTCTACTCTCTCTTTCTCTCTCTTTCGCTCTTTCTCGCCGGATTATAAATGGATAGTTAACGATGATCGCTGACGAGCGGCCGTCCACCTTCCTCCTTTTTTCCCTCCACAATTTCTATTAACACTTCGATTACGTGATCGTTCGGACAGCCCTTTCGCTTGCGCAAACACGTGTATCCTCGGGCATACTATACGTATCTTTTTATATTGACAATATCCTTAACGTCCTATCAAAATCTCCGCATACGTTTGACCTGAAATAGCAGGCAGAGCGGACGTAGAATTTTGCATCAGGCTGGTAAGCCGTTTATTTAGTTAATCGGTGAGCGACGATACACGGAAGGCACCGTTGACACAAGCTGCATCGGACAATAACTAACGCAATCGCGCACATTCTTTTTCCTTCGGTTCGCCTCTCTCCTACATATGTAAACTAAGCTCGAGCCGCGCGCTTAGCGCGCGCTCGGATATTTTCCATTTATGCAAATCCGGCAAAGGGGGGAAGTAAGAAGAGAGGGTGAAGGGGAGGGCAGACGGTGTCCGATGCCAAGAGGCTATCGCAATTAGAGTCGCAGCTGTGAGCGGGCATGAACGCAAGGGTGTCGTAACTTCGCCGAAGAAGCCCGATCGTGTAACCAGAGACGATACTACATACTATACCCCTTTGCCGATCTTAAAGCTGAATATCTTGCACCCTTACCCACTCTGGCTAATGTGTTAAGTGGTATGCGCTGTACCCTCATGCCATCATGCTACGCGCTCGCACAACTATCCGTGTATCTTGTTCTCGAGAACGCCGCCTTTGACGCTCCTTTCATGCAAGCGAAAATTCAATGAAGATTTACTGATAATTATATACCGGAGCGTATAATCCCTTGCAGTTCATTACGAGAGATTTTAAAAGATACTTAAGAACTTCCCGCTTCTATGAATAAAGACTTTGAACTGTCATTTTTATAGATGTGTGTGTTGCAATGGAATTGCTGGGAGGAAAGAGAAAAGTTTCTTGGCATTTTGATTATTTTCTAAGAATCGCGCGATTATATCGAAGTCATTTGATAAGTCTGATCTAGCAGGGATTGGAAAAGAAGGGTAGATGTTCCATATGTGGCTGACTCGTGCACTCGTTTGCATTGCCACGTTGGTCGAAGCGAGCCTACCGTAACGGCGTATCTCGGCATTATTATGATAAAATATTTTTTCGCCCATAAATACATGTCTCGGCTCGAGCCCCCCGCAGCGCGCGCTGCCCACTCGACGCACGTTGCGATGCGATAAACGTAGGTTCCACCGGTTCCACTTGCACTGGCGAAGCCAGCTCGTGTTTGCGCGCTTTATCGATCTACCACGTACCTCCTGTATCATGGATATGTTCACCGAGTGCGTAACAAATTAGCTGGAAACTAATTTCGGGGAATCTAGGAAACACCGAATCCATGTGGAAAGAGCTTTTCGCTTTAGATTCTCTTTTTTTCAATTGAAAGCCGATCAACTTGAATATTATAACACCAAGTGTCTTTAACGTGTCTTTATAAGTTAGTCACCGATCAATTTTCCAGAGGCCTGGGTCTCTCTACACGTGTTCGCGTAACTCGACAAAATATACAAATCGAATCTGGACCGATTTGTTTTCTCTGCAGCTCGAAATTTTGTCCGGGCATCTAGGCGGCAGCGGCAGCAGCGGCGGCGGCGGTGGCGGCTTCTCTATGAAAACAAACATATTTCCAGCTTTTTTTGTTCGCCCTGTGAGCCTCGCCATTCCAGTTCTACCCTGTGCCCGGTGTACATGTATTTTGGTAGATCCCTGTATACATTGTATCGGCTAGCGCGTCAAATACTTACGAGCGGGAAGCGTATTCGTCTGTCAAGCGTATTATCGCCGACATAACTCAACGCCTTCCCTGGATTCGATCGTGACTTCGATCCTCTTCTACCTCTCTCGCTTTCCAACCTACCAGAACACTAACGTATGGATCCAAATCGATGATTTACGCGCGCGCGCGCGAGTGCAGGGCTACTCGAAATCTGGTGATTCATGAAAAAAAGAAGCTCGCCTGGCACGCGCGTGTTCCCTTTATCCGTATTTATCGCACCGCGTCGCTGTGATCTCGGTGCGAGCGTTCTCTGCCGATATTACATAGTGCGCGCGCGCGCGCGCAAACCCTCGTGCTTTTAATCTACGAGCGAGCGAAGTAATTCTACGCGTTTTCTAGCTGACGTAGGTAAATATGTAAATTTTCGC
Source organism: Ectemnius cavifrons (assembly GCA_964023945.1). Classification (NCBI taxonomy): domain Eukaryota; kingdom Metazoa; phylum Arthropoda; class Insecta; order Hymenoptera; family Crabronidae; genus Ectemnius; species Ectemnius cavifrons. The sequence goes on along the minus strand of OZ030386.1, from coordinate 2,107,575 downwards.
CGAGCCTTCTAGCACCGGGTTCTGTGCGGCCTGGCACAGGATGTGTTCCAACGCGAGATAAATCAGCTGTGGGAAGCGGCGGTGGTACGGCGTCGTTCGGAACTCGACGGGTTTTCGAAAAATCCAACGAGGAGAGACGTCTCCAGGATTTTCGGTCAGGGTTGAAACCGTCGGTGGTGGCGGTGGCGGCGGCGGCGGCGGCGGTGGCGGTTGCGCGTCGGATTTCAAGCTTGCCGGAGGGAATCGGGACATCCTGTGGATGGGAAGACCGGCAGGGGTCAGATCCCGCTCGATCTACTCGCCGCGGGGATGCTCCGAATTCCGAAAACGAGGCCCGCACTCTCCTCGGCTCGGATCGTGGGCGGATCGTGGCCCATAAATACTCCCGATGTAAACACCGAGTCGCCGATGTTTGGCCAGCCCGGACCCGGGCAACCGTGCCACGGATTCGATCTCCTCTGATGTAAACCCTTTGCTAAAATAAACCCGACGATCCGCTTGCACGCGCGAACGAGCAAGAGAGAGAGATCGAGCTGTACATATCTGTACGATCCCGCGGACGAGTAATTCTTCGATACACCATAGTTACGATATCCATGTGATACAGACTTGCGAATTAATAATAATTCAGACTACTGAACCTATTCAATGAACTATATTGCATACAACCGGTAGATCCGATGGTATAAATTGAAGTTGTTGGTTGGGGATCCGGCACCCCATCCTTTTAGACTTTATTAGCGTAGATAATTGTAGACCCTCATATTAAAGTACCGGCAGAATTACTCAGCCGCGTCATTCACTTACTATTCTCGTAATAAGATAATTATACATTATTCTAGTTGCCTTATTACGAGATAGAAATCTAGTGAAAAGGGCTCATCGCGGATAGTTTTACTTTAATATTCAATTGAGAATATTCTAGATCCACTTGTTGCGACGAAACAATAATTATATGGGTACTGAATAATTATAGTACTTCCTTATGGGGCTATTATTAAAGTAAACTGTAACTACACTGAACTCGATCACTTCGATAGAAAGCATTACGTCAGACTTGCAAAGGTGGAAGCCGCGCGCGATTCGCTTTATCTCGTGCAATTTTGCAGCAACTCTTATCTGTATTCCGCTAAAACCCAGCGTCGGACTACAATAAATCTCGCGTCTGTTCGTAAACAATCGAGGCCTAAACATTATCGCGCAATCTCGCGGTGGTTACGATATCCGCGAGACGATTTGTCGATTGCCCAGAAAATCTTCCATTCCCCTCAACGTCTATGTATATCATCAGCTAATACCGACGCGCGTCGAAGACACACATACTCTTATCTGTCCAACGCCTAAAAAAATCGGCAGCGGAATCATTAAACAGATACATACGCACAAGCCGCTCGAAACGCGTCTATGACTGCCGAGGTCGAAGCCGGATACAAGTGGTAGTCAGTCGCTTATGCGTGGAATCATCTATATTTAATTTATTATAACATTAATCTAAATTAGAACATAATCCTGATCGATACCGATAATCGAGACACATATAAACCAGTAAAAGTCATTGATTATTGATAGAGAATGATTTCTCGAATCTCACTTTCAAATCTATTCAATCAGACACAAATATATGCAATTACCTTTGCATTAAAAGGATAGTGAACAAGTCGTAACACCTTCAACGTGATCGTCGATCGACATGCCAGCGGGCTAATTGAATCGTTAGTAATCAAGCGATAATTCAGAGGGATTCCCCCGCGATGATGGTGGAAGGATCTACGGGCTGGTAGGAGCGAGCATTATAATTACGGTGATCGGGCGTGCAATTGCTTGGACCGAGGCGGCGGCGCCGGGTTCCACCGACAAAGATCTATGGGACACTTGACGCATTCACGTTGCCGGGATACAATTGCGCCGGTAGAAGAGGTTAGCTCGCGGCCAAGCAGCAGAACTGGCAATTACACGCGATTCGCGTAATCGTAAAACGAAATACTAAGCACGCAGGAGTAGTTGCGCAGCGGTGGAACTGTTCGGTCCACTGCCGCGTGCGAAACGCTTGCCGGTAACGCGCCGTAAATTAGAGGGGAGCACTGGGAGACAGAGAGCGAGAGAATGAGCACTGCAGTAAGCGCATCCCTAATAATTATCCGCCTAGAGAGTTAAGAATTTATTGCCAGCCGAATGCCGTACTTCCGAGCGTCGTAAGTGCTACTCCCAAGAAGAGGAAGAAAGTTTGAGAGTTCCGCGAACCGCTTGTCCATCCGGAATGTTCGACCAGATTTGAATGAAACACGTCGAGGAACGCGGTAAATACTAATGTTCTGTCGCATCTATCGGCTACTGTCTTCCGGGCAAAACCCTAAAGAATATTGGAAATCCCTGAGGGATTCTCTCGCAGTCCTCAAGTAACTTTTGCAGATAAGAGCAGCGTGAACTCATCTCTCTACTTCGGAGTTCTCGAATTCACTGAATCCGTGCTAACTATATTCCAATTACACTCGGCTAAGATATAGTTTCACTCGATACACCGTGTTAGACAGGTGGAGACTCACTCTTTGAGACTCGAAACTCGTGATCCGGCGAGCAAGATAAACGGAGGAGAGCGCACCACTACGTGGACCATGCCGGAAGAGAGCACCGGACAAGTTACGTCAGCGATCACAGGTGCAGTACCGGAGAAAGCTGGTGTCGGTCGCAGTCGGGGCACGGACTAGCGGAGAAAAAGATTCGAGGAGAACTCGAAACACAATAAGATTACGGGAGCACTCGACGAGGAGAAGCAGCGATCGCGCAGGGATCAGTGGCTGGTCCCAGTAGAACGCGGTGCCAAGTGGAAGAAGCATCGAGCCGAAGCCGGCGAAGTAGAAGAAGAAGAAGAAGAAGAAGAAGCAGCAGCAGCAGCAGCAGAAGCTGGGAAGGAAGACGACGCGAAGAGGAGCAGGTCCTCTTCAAGGCAGAGAGGAGAGCGCGAGGAGGACAGGAAGAGAGAAAGAAAGAAAGAAAGAGCGAAAGAAAGAAAGAAAGAGCGAGAAAGAGAGAGGGAGAAAGGGAGAGAAGGAGAGGGAGCGAGCGAGTGGAAGACAAGTTGTATATACTTTGTAAAAAGAGAATGAAGAAAGGGAGAGAACGTGCCGTAGAAGGTGCTCCGCCCCGGGAACACGGGCAACATGGCCGCTACGGGACGGATTGGCGGAGGCTCACCACGACGCCGACGTCGTCGTGACGCCCGCGCTTCACTCACCGCTGCTCAAACTCTCGGGACTTCGCTTCCATCGGAGCCCACGGCACTCCTCCGCTCGAAAGCGTCGACGCCCATCCTCCGTTTCCTCTCCTCCGCCTCTCCTGCCAGCCACCTTTCAACTCTCTCTCCTTCTCGTTCACCTGCGGACTGATAGCAGGGCCGAGCGACCCCACCCCCGCCGCGCTTCCCCCCGCGCCGACCCCCCCAACAACCCGCTCCGCTCGGCTCCGCTTCAGCTCTCCACACGCTTTTTTATCCTACTCCCACTCGGCCGGTTCTCTCCGCTCGGCACACGGTTCTCCCTTTGGTAGAACGGCCTCTTGGTGAACTCCTTCCTCCTGCGCCAGCTATCTTCTACCAATACCTTCGTAGCCCGCTCCTCTCACCTGTCCGACCACTTGCTGGCCACTTTGCGCCTAACACGTGCACCTTTCTGCGAGCCAGTGCGCACCGCGGGAAATACTCGAGCTACGAACTACACAAGCTTCACGGGGGATTCAGTGGCTCTGGTATGGAAAGAGGGGGGCAACGACGCCCGGGGTAACTTCAGCAAGTAGTCGGGGGAAGAAACGAAATGATTCGAGGAAACCTGAGACTACTTTTGCATCCGCGAGTCTTTCGTTCGTAGAAGATGTGGCTAATCACGAGAAGGCAGCGGTACCTCCTTGAGCAACTGATGCGAAAGGTTATCGCTACCAAGCCAGCTAACAGTAATTAACATTTACCTGACTATCTGGTTACATCAAGTATCAAGGGATATCTCGGAGATTTGTCCGCGAATCTCCGACTAGCTTTATCGAACTTAGGAAATTGTAGGTACCCGCTGAGTACATGCGATAGACCATGTTTGATAACAGAGACGAATTTAGTCGAATAAGGCAGTAACGCCTATGGAAAAGTTATGACAAGCGTTGCAGCTGTTCCTGCCAATTCTGATATGATAAGATTCTGGAGAGTCTGCGATTGAAGTACCAGTTGCATCACGCGCAGTGTGCAACTCCATAGATAAGTACAAAATGGGGTCAGAAACACATCACGCTAATCAGGTATCAACATAGAAACACTATATCCGAAGACTAACTATGGGAATAGTACTTAGAGCAAGCCAATTTGCTCACTGACTAAGCAACTCCACTACCGATTCTGTCATGTGCTATGCATTCGCCAAGTATGTACTATAATTGGCTATGGTGATGGATGTTACTTGACGAAATTGTCATAAATCACGCTCATATAGACGTAATCGCAACCTGAGCTCATTACACTCGCATTTGAGAAGCAGGATTGTTATTACGTTGGTTAATGGGAGTCGCAATCACAAGCGTCACGTGTGAAGTACATATGGAGTCATAAGATGTTTCAACAATTAAAACAAGAATATATGTTCCCGTATGATAGTGAGTAGAAATATTCAGACTTCGCTAGATATGCTGACTGTGAAGCAGAAAGGCTGGGTTTGGCACATCAGATTCTTCTCCGAGCTATATTTAGATATCGATCGGTGCCCAAGATTCTGACCGATCGATATATTCGAATATGCTTGTATCTTACACAGTTACGTGTCATCTCTTAGTGTTATTACTCTCTCTTTAATATTCTTGAACATTTGTAACTTTAACTAGCCTGTATGTGATTTTATAGATTTCAAGATTAAGTCGAGTAAGTAAAGATAAATGTTTCCTACTACATTCTTATAAGACAGGTTATTAACTTCGTCTGCCTAGTTTATTAGTCTTAAAAGCTACATTGAGAAAGAAAAGCAGATTGAGAACATTGATTGTGAAATCAATGTTCCCGAGACTTCCTGTTCGGTTAATGGCTCTTATAACCTAGCAATCAATATGGCTGCGAACGCAGAGTTACTGTAGCAAGTGGATCACTTTCGAAATACGAATGCTGCGTTGAAGCAAATGCTCACACATAGTAGAAATGGCGACACATCGACGCGTAGACATCCGAGAATGGAAATTGTAGAAAGTGCATAAATGTGTTAATGTATCGACATTTATGGCTATTTCGTTGAATGAAACATATTTATGAGGGAAGACGACAGTTTTATTAAGATATCCAATGATGTGGGTTCACTCACCATTTTTGCCGCTCCCTGTCGTTAACTGTTCCATGTCCACCCAAGCTACCGCATTGCAATTTCCCGATACTGAAGAAAATAGGGTTACTCCTGCCACGATTGCTAGGCAAAAGTGATCAGTATTTAAAAGATAATATACTTAGAGCGTTCTTTGGGAGATTTAAATGATATTTCTTCAGAAATAAGAACTACACACGAACGGTTTAAAAGCGCGTACGCGGACCGAAAGTTCCTTGGAAACTGAACTCGCAGTCGCCAGGGTGCAGCAGTTGTCTACTGCTTTAAGAACGCTCTCTGATATATATTTTTGGTACTATAATTTGATGACTGTATGCCGGCAAATTTAAAGTGTTTATCAGTAGAGGACTTGAAGGAAAATTAATTTTCCGATAAGTTAAATATCTATAAAAATATTATTACGCAATTCGTCAACCTGACATTAAGGAAGTCTTACAAGATATAAATTTAAGGCGTTGAAAGCCACTATTGGAACTATAATGTTTGAAAGTTTTAGTTATGTGCAGATGGTAATTCGAAATATTGCCATTCCGCAGATAATGTCCTTTTACTCGCGTTTCCGCAGTTCTACATTACACGAATTCAAAAAATTTTGTCACAGATATTACTGACAAAAGTGTTAAATGTAATTGTTCAGTTGCAAAATTAAGATGTTTCCCTTTGTTCATTTGCATGTAAAGTCATACAGACCTTTTGACGTTGATTACTTAATTTAGAACGAATCTTAAATTGTCGTATATTTAGCCCTTATAAAAATAAGAGATCGCAACAACATTTTTTACAATTTCATTAGATCCATTGTCATTTATCCTGCGTGGAAAGCAGAGTGGTGACCAATCGAACGCCTTCTTGTGGGGCAGCACCGAAGCAGTATCAGCTGACCCTGCTTCCCAAGCGTCAAATGCGTATTTATAAATAAGAGAGTGTGCAATCGGGCAGTGAGAGAAGTTGACTTACTGTTTACTAACCAAGCGAAACAATGGTCGACATGAAGACGAACGTGAATTACGCGTGCCAACGATGTCTGCAGCCTCTCAGATTAGACCCGAGCTTCCATCATCTTGGGGAGCATACACTCGCCGAACTCTCACGTAGGTAAATTCTATTCCAAAGTCTACAATACGTAAGAATCATCCACTGTTTCGTATGCACGTCGTAACTCTGCGATAAAGATTACTGAACACCCGATGTATATGATGCATCTCGCGGTCAATTCTCGAGAACTTGAATGAGATTCCATTCGCTAGTAGTTGAGTCGTCCTACATATAGTTTTATTTATACCCGTTATTACTACTGCAGTTCCAATACAACAACAAGTGACTGGGGAGATAGAGCCGCAAAGTGGAAGTATGGAACACTTGGTGCCACCATTCAGACTAACGGAGTCTGCGAATGGGACCAATGGCTTTATGCTAGTAGGAGATTCCGGTGAAACGGAATGTCTAAGTCATCACTTGAAGGTACACGACACCTCCCTCCAATAATCAAAGAAGAAAGAAGACATTCTTAACAGTAAAGTATTCTTACCTAGGTCAGGGCTACGCTATTTGATATTCTCAGCAGCAGCAGCTCAGCAGATCACCCATTATGCGACGAATGTACTGACAGCTTGCTAATGCTAATGGATCAACAACTAAGAATGACGGAAGGGGAATGGTCGGATTATAACGAATATCTGAAAAAGTTAGAAATGGAGCAGCAGCAACAAGGAAACGAAGATGTTGAAATGGAAAGCCTCGCAAAGGAGTTGCAGGATGTGAGATCCGAAGAGGAGAGGATGATAAGCGAATTAGAAGCTTTGAGGAAAGAGGAGACTGCAACTAGGAATGCAATAGCTGAACAAGAGAGGGAAAGAGAATGGCTGCAGAGGGAGGAAGAGAGGTATTGGAGGGAGTACTCCAAACACAAAAGAGATCTCATATTAGCTGAAGATGAGTACCGTAGGTAATTATAACACAGGTATAGCAGGAATTCCTATGATTATTGTTCACACTAGTAATCGTCAAATCTTTTGTCAGTTTGGAGTGCCAGTTGGCATATGCCACATCGCAATTAGAAAGACTGAAGAAAACAAATGTTTTCAATGCAACATTCCACATTTGGCATTCAGGCCATTTCGGGACGATAAACTCGTTTCGTTTAGGACGCTTACCGAGTGCTCCAGTTGACTGGAGCGAAATAAACGCGGCATGGGGACAAACCACACTTCTATTAACTGCCCTCGCGCGAAAAATGAATCTCACGTTTAAACGTTTCCGATTAGTCCCGTTCGGTAATCACAGTTATATCGAGGCATTGGACCAACACAGAGAATTACCGCTTTATGGAAGTGGAGGCTTCAAGTTTTTATGGGACACTAAATTTGATGCTGCAATGGTAGCATTCTTGGATTGCTTACAACAGTTTAAGGAACAGGTAGAAAAAGGGGACAGTGGATTCTGTTTGCCTTACAGAATGGACCGTGGAAAAATCGAGGATTCGGCAACAGGCAATTCTTACTCCGTGAAGTAAATATCATTGGCTTTCATGAAAGTTCGCATTTATTTTTGAAGTGGAAAAGAAAATTTATACTAAAACATTTGTACATCACAGGATCCAGTTCAACTCGGAAGAACAATGGACGAAGGCGTTAAAATTTTTACTGACGAACTTGAAGTGGAGTCTCGCGTGGGTTAGCTCGCAATTCACAAAAGATGAGATGGAGCATTAAGCGGGCGTTCAATTTACCTGATTTCATTTGATCTTAGCCATACATCTATCACACACTTGCTTATGTACATACCTGCTCTTTGTAAATAAATTTATTTAAAGGATTAAGGATAATATGTTTATTGAAGGTTTAAAACAGGTATTGTTACTCTGCGAACATGCATTAAAGATGCGATTTGGAGTTAAGAGCAGTGTTCACTCTTATTAGCTAGGAACCATGCTACACCGTACAGAAGGCTGGAAGGACTTTGTACTTCTTCGGAATAGATGTATGCTTTTATCTCCGGTACGCTCATTTCCAACACCTCGATCAGTTCACCCTCGGACTCTGCACCCCCTCCTTTAATATGATTAATTCAAGATTGGGAATATTAGAAACACTTAAGCTCTTCTTCTTTCATCATCGTTTATTCATCACTGTATAAACCTATCTCTCTTCTCACTTAAATTTTACCAGTATCTACCTGAAATGATTTATCTTATCTATCTACTTCAAAACATTTTCAAGCTTACCTGGATGTATGTGCATTTCATCTGTCACTTCCACGTAGAAGAGGGTCTGCTTCGAGGTCGCCGTTGATACATACCTGAAATAAATGATTAAAAACACGTCGCTAGCTGTCAGACCAATCTAGACATTTGCACGAATGACAAATAATGCTTTTATATAACAATGTCGTGACCTTTGATGGATCACGGCCGATACATCGAACTTACCTGAAAGTTGTGATGCGTTGAAAGGCCTCGGCAGGTGCTTCGTAGCCGCATTCTTCCCTAAGTTCGTCCCTCGCAATTTCCACCAGCGACTTGTCCTTGTCGACAATGCCCGCGCACAGTTCTAGGGTTAATCCCAGTTGAGGCGGGTACTGTTTGAGATCGACAGTGCCATGTTTCTCCGGAAGGAATGTGTAGTAGGCCGCTGGACGGAATTGCCGGACGAATACGAGCTTCTTTCGGCTGGAGTTGTAAACGATTATAATGACACCATCGTGAGCTCGTACGATGTCCCAGTCCTTGGGTTGACCATCTTGAAGATAGTGCAGGCGGGTCGGTCTGATCCACGGTGAGTCAGCCGGACATTTTCCAATGTGAAGATCCTTCACATCAAGCATCTTCTTGCGAACCATTGCATTTCGCTCTTCTTGTGTCTTGTCATTCATTTCGCCCAGTGCAAAACTGAATTTCACCGTTGGACTTGCCCGTTTAACTCTTGTCGGTATGTATCGACCAAAGTGGAATATCGACTGACTCTACTCAGGCTCGAAGGCCACCTGCAGATGCCGCGCGCGTTACCAAATCGATGTCGCTGCTTTCAAACCTTCTCTACATACGCCGCGATAACTTTCTTAGAATTTTATGATTATCCACAGATTGTGCGTGTTTGACTTCGTGCGATTATACTGTTGCAACGTTAAGAGAACTCATTGGGAAACATATGTTATCACTCATCGATTCCTTGCTCCGGTAATCTTTTTATCTCGATCCTTCCTGCCTCTTTTGTCCTTTCTCTTGCCATCGTCGGCTTTAGTCGCACCTAAAATCTGATCCTGATGGACTTGCGTGCCCTCGTGTATTACGTCTGGCTTCTTGCGGTTCTTATTGAGCGCCGCCGGCGGCGAGAATTCGATTTCCATGTCCGAGGCGGTCGAGCTAGTGGCGTCCGAGGCGTCGTCCTTGTTCTTGACTATTTTGAATTGCAGTGGTTTCATCGGCTCGCTTAGCACCGGCTCGTCGGTCTCCTGTTTGATCGGATACATTGTAACATAATAGGTGCCGTCCTTTCTATGAATATGCAGGGTCGGTGGCTCGACTGCCGGCTCATCTCCCATCTCTCTCATTGGCTGGAGCCTCTTGAGAGCCGTGAGACTTAGACTCTTGCCGGCCTTTGCTTTCTTCGTGCGGGAATACGGAGTGGATCGTGCACGATGCACCGCGCGGAAAGCACCCATTTTCGCTTGCCGTAACATCTCATGAAGGTATTTTCCGATCGCACCTGGTCTCCAACCAAGTCTAGGCTTAAACTGACCCGGTGTGGCTGTTGTATTCCAAAGCCAACCCATATTCGCTGGCACACGCATTCGAGGGTCTATGCAAGTCTTGTGCCCGTAATGTATGCCCGGGTAAACATCGCCCAATGTGTAAATATAGTGCATTACCCGTTTACTGACTTTGATCGGTTTTGTTGTAAGCGCTCTGTCACCGGCGGGTCCTTGCAGACTCTTTAACTTTTTCGTTCGATCACTTGCCTTGCCCGTACTCTTCACACTCGGTGTTTTCGTCAAACTGCTCTTGATTCTAGGTAACTTGGTATGCGTGCTGCCCTTGACGCTCTGCATCTTCTGCTGATTGATCCCAGACAACTTCTGACGAGTCTCGCTTAATTCACGCGACATTGAATTCTCGAGCTGTTTGTGTCCTCTGACTTGTCTCGCTTTGCACTTTGGCTCCCCGCAAGGCCCAACTTCAGAATCCCCAGGTGCAGTTTGCACCAGATCCAACAAACGTTCCTCTCGCCTTTCTTCTCGTCTTCTCTGACGAGTAGAAGCCATTAATGATCCTCCGTCTAGCATCATGGGTACACCCTCGCGCACTATTCCAGTTCGTCCTGGAAGTGGTATCGCTGTAGGTGCCGCAGGATTATTATAAGAGATATTTTCAGTGGCTGGAATCGGCTGGGTGTTGCAGGGTGCCTCGCAATATCCGGCATGCGTTCCTGCTTGTCCTGGTGCTCGCCGTTCTTGATAGGTGTAATCTCTGTCCAGGTCTCGACCGAAAAATGGGCTCTCCGTTGGATCCATTAGGCCCAAGCCTGCCAAACCCGGAACTTTACCCAACGAATCTACAAAGTCTTGGGCATCTTTAAACGCACGGATCAAACAATCGACTCCCGGGCATGGTTTCCTCGAGCATTTTGCACCACCTGTTTTATTCACTGGAAGTGCACCTTTTCCTAAACACACGCATGAAGGTGTTGGACCTCCTGGGCCTCTTGGACCAGGTCTGCAAGGATCATCGAATCCTCCCATATTCGTATCCCTCGGAGACATACCATCGTATAAGGTAGAGAATCCACCGGAGCAACTACATGCTCCACCTCCACCACCTTCCAATCGTAGCTGTGTATTTACATTGTCACCGCACAAAGAGTAATCCGTGTCTTCGTACTCGGTCCATGGGTACCTTGTGGAAGCATTGAAGATTTGCTCTACATCAGCACCTCCTCTCAACCTGTCTGTACATGTGCAATTCTTCGTTTCGCAGTCCCCTGTCGGAGGTTTCGCCGTAGGCTGCATGTTTTTCACGCAACTGGCCTTTATTGGTTGCACTAGCTTTCCTGCTTGCTCGCCGATCACTTTCTTGGGGTTGCGCAGTTTCATGCAGCAGGAACGCATGCAACCAGAGGGACAAACTAGAGGACTGGTAGAGTTGTTCCTTGGCGTGCAAGAGCAAGTAGCTTCGTTTGGGTAGGATTGATAAACCAATCCTCGGTAATTTGGATCGTTTAATTTTTCGGCCGTGGTAAGCCTCGCGAAACCGGGTTCACCCAAAGCGATGCGCGGTGGAGTTTTTGGACGTGATAGTTGGGGTTTCATGGATTTTCTTGGTTTTTTTGCGTTATGTTTATTACTTGGGCGTTTCTTGCGTTTCTGGAATCGTGAAACTATGGTCTTTGGTGTTGAAGCCTGCGATTAATCATTGCATGACTTATTAGGATTATTGAATTTCGAACTTCTTGGAACGTTTTTATTAAAACTTTGTTATTTATTAATATATGAGTTTGTAAAAATGGTGGGTACCTTGGATAATGAAGATTCTTTTTGTGGTTTCGAGGACTCAAAAATTTGTACGTCTAAGGCCATCCTCTAATACATATAATAAAAAGCGATAATTCTTGCACTGAAATTTGGAGGAGCACGCTCCCGAAAATGGCCTCGAAAAGATAATTATTTATACGTCGCCACTAATTTTGCAGTCATTGTATGACCGGCACCAAATAATTTAATTCATTTGACGTTCGGAGCCCGTAAAAGTCACAAGCGAAATGGCAGATACGGTTACTATGGCGACGAGGTCTGCAGTCAATTTAATTCGAGTTTTCACATTTCGAGTAATCAATATATTCGATCTTGCGTTCGGTACTTCATCCATTATTTTTTACCCTTCTTCTTAGCACCACCTTTTCCTTTTTCCTTTCCTTTCTCCTTCCCCTTCCCTTTTCCCTTTTCTTTATCCTTGCCTTTGCCCTTCTTCTTATCTTTCTTTCCCTTCTTGCCATCCTTTTCCTCCGTTTTAATCTCACCTTCCTTCGGTTCCCGCAATTCATCCATGGTCACCCGATTCTCATAATTCGCCACTTCTTTATAATTTCCATCAGTGTAATAACTAGCTGGCATCAGTCTACGCACGCAAAACTCCCGTTCCTTGTCGTGATTACGAAAGACGAAGAACTTAGGATGCATCTCATAGTGAGTCATGATAGATCGACCGAAACAAGTCAGTCTCAATTCCATATCCAAGGTTCCCGCTGGATTGTCACCGGGATCGACGAGATGGAAGGTGCTGTTCACTGAGAATGGCTTCGGCAGATTGGCAGCATCGTTCTGGACCATAGCGATTTGGTCGCAGAGGCAACCTGGCAGCATGATATCCGTCTCGGCGGTGGGATAAGTGTCGCCCAAGCGAAAAACACCAACCTTTAGTGTAGTCGACTGCAAATCTCGAACCAAATCCTTCGGCGGCATGATGAACATGCAAGTTCTACCAATCATGAAATGCATCGTTCCATCCTCTTCCATAGGCGGTGGTTTCAACGAATAGAAATCATCTCGCATTATAACGAACGGCGGGAATTGCAGGAATTTGATCTTAATCGCCACCGGGTGTTCGCCGATATCTTTCAGTTTCTCTTTCGAGAGTGTCAAGCTATGAACCAGAACCTCCACTTGGTAGATCAGCTCTTCTTGACCACCGAAGCAAGACATTTTTGGTAGTTGAACGTTCCTTTTTAGAGTGAATCCAAAACTTGGCAGTAGGAGGATGTATTTTATTTACGCCTTGAATTAACGGTACGGCAAATTTTCTATGCTCCGAGACATGATCGGATGTTGACAGGTTTGGATTGACAGTCGAAGAACGAGCGGTATAGAGAAAAACACGTGGTCAGAACGAGCAATTGCTCGATCAAGAGAAATTAAAGGGTGGTACCGGATTATTATTCGTGCAAAAGTAAAGTCCAGTTAGATAGGATAAAGTACGCGTAACTTCCGCGTCTTTGAGTATTCAGTCATCACTGTTAGGAGAAAAATCATTCATGTAGAGTCACGTACCTCCTATCTGACATAGGCGACTCCTCTCTCGCAGTTCTCTGATTCTATTGGTAGTTATTACTTAGCTCCCACAGTGGTGTATACTTAATCCCGTCGCGCAAAACCCACCGTCAGACAACCGTTACGAAAATTTGCAAGGGAGCCACTCAAATACCGCCGTTCCTTTTCTGCTACTCAGAGAAATACATCAGCCTCCAACAAATGAGCATTTTTCATCATCGAACCTAGTAATCAGAAGGTCTCGACGTATACCGTGCGTGCTGCGCACGGTGTCACGGTCATTCCTGACTACCAATGAAGTATCCGAGTACCGAATACTCTGCCAATTCCTTCTTTAATAATGTTGCAACAATGTAATTTCGCCGAACGGTACAGTCCACCGTTTAAGCATATATGAGTGAAACTAATTTAACCGCACACATACAAGAAGCGATCCTTCAGTAAACTGACGTACGAACCTTATAAATTATTATTATTCCTATCGATATTAAAATATAGAACAATAATATAAATTAAGGGAACAAATTACACATAAAACATAGTATTTACGTTGGATTAGAAGGAAATGAGTTAACTAGAAGCTTGAAGTAGTATAAAACGTTAAGGATGACACGCGGCGCCGGCACAAGGGACCGACGACAAGTCAGACCAGATAGTCTTCCGCTATGCGGAATGTAGGGGCTCGAATTAAAAGTGGGATAATCACCTGGAGAGCGTCCGCTTGATTCCGCGCGGCGTAGAGGGGCAGAGCGGGACACACGGTTACTGAAAGTGGCCGGCAGAGCCGGGAGAGCCGGTCAGTCGAACACCGAGACCGAAGTATGCACTAATTGGTACGGGCGCTTACGCACACACCGCCGAATTCTACGGTGAAAAAGAGGGAGAAAAAGAGAGCTGGCGAGAAAGAGATGGGTGGAAGCAAGTTCAGGCTCCGACGGTGAATCTAACTGGGAAGGTGAGAGAGATGGAGAGACACATCGCTCGCCGGACACCATGAGTGCCGGGGCCGAAAGCATGATGGTGGAAGCTGGCCAGCCAGAAATAAAATTCCGGACCGGGCGACACGGCGGCTCGTTAAAATGCTTCTAGGGGTTTGGGCGCGGGATGCCCCTGGTAATTGGTGATAGCGATTAAAACGAACGAATCCCTCCCCTCTCTTTCTCCACCTTCGGCTTGACCCTCGCTCGTCTGCCCTTCTTTCTTCCGCTCGCAATCGACTAACAAGGAACACCTTCGAATACAGAAAATTCCTGGCTTCCGAGAGCTTTGTCCAGATATACCTGGTTGACTTGAAAATTATTTTTTTTTTTGGATACATCTGCACAGAACAGTATGGAATTAGTGTTGTAGAAAGAAATTAATAGTGCAAGAAATTTTGATCGTGCGATGACAATATTCTTGAAAAGGAGAAAGTTTCAACTTTCGAACGACCATATTTTTGTCGTGATTGTGATCTGTGAGGCGTCATTAATTGTGCGGTTTAAAGTTGCACCGTTTGCTTTCCGCGCAGGTTCAAAGCCGTTTCTTATGGGTGTGCCTGGGAAGTGTTGGCTCTCAGGCTCCTCGAGAGAGCGGCTCCCAGGCGTTCGGCTGACCGGAAATAAATAGCGAAGCAGTGGACACCCATTTGATCTTGTTTATCGCTGCTGCTACTCTTGTAAGCCGACAGCCACTCACGGCTCTCCTCTAATCGAGCGACCTAATGCTCGAATGGATGATCCTCCATCAAGGAATTTTTTGTCACGCTACTTTCATAACTTCATCGCTGATTTCCATATTAATAGAGAAATGTTACCAATGACATTTTTACGGACAGGACACATTCCCGTTGAGATTTAAATTAGTGATAGAGCGCCGATTATCCATGCTCATTGGGAGTCAGCATCGTTTGGATAAATAATCGCCCGGATAATCGAGATACTACTATCTATAAGAAAGTAAATAAATAGTACATAATTGACGTACGGATAATCGATTTTACTACACAAAGATGGCAAGAAATTTTTCCAATTCCTCGCTTCAAGGTAAACCTGTTGGCACGATTTTTATTCTCACAACTCTTAAATGCATACCAATGAATTTAAACGAGAATACAATTGGAGCATATGGATAACGAGTCTTGTAACGAGATGCTTTCGGTAGTTTCTTCGAGTTCCCACATACTTGCCTGTCCTCCAATCCAAGACTCTTAATCGGCACTCGAAATTACACAGTGGAAAGTAGTAATGCGAGTGGCAAGCAAAGCCAAATTAAATACCGAGTGCCCCTTAAAGGATTGACTATTGTGATTGTTCAGCCTTGCTACGGTAGCGATCCCGAATTCACAACGTTAATTTCCCCCTTTGTCGGTGACCGTTACGCCGCTAGTTCAAAGTATGTAGTTAACTTGGCAGTAACTGCGAAGTAGTAACTTGGTTGCTAGAGATTACTCGTCGACTGCCTGGCTACGAGTAGACACATACTACTGAAGGCCAAACTAAACGCGCACGATATTCTTTCGCTTCCCTATAATTTGCTCGCTTTCTCTCTCTCTCTTTGCTAACTCTTTAAACCTATTAGACACGATTTCAGCAATTCGCCAAACAAACAATCCTATAAAACGAAGTCATCTTCAACGCATCGATCCATCAATGTAACAATGCTATAGGAAACGCACGCTCCCTTCGAAGCTTGGAATGCCGAGCACTTTAACCAGCCGCAATTCCGTTCTGATAAACGCCTTCTTCCCACGGTAGAGAGTAAGACTTTCCTCTCAGGTGCACATAAGGTGCGTTGTCTTATCTCCCTAAACACATGATTTGTCGCGAGGCTCAACTGTAACGGATTCCGTGCGAGTTAAATGTCCGGACGAATGGGACGAGCGCTACTATTTTCGTCCCAACGATTTACATAAATACGACTTCATTAAGGGGGTGTAGGGCAGTTAATCTTTACATTTTTATAAATTGTATAAATGTTGGTGTGACTAAACCAATCACTTGGTGAGCACAGTCATTTTACCTTTAATTAGTATACTTGTACAGAGTAATTTGAGGTAAAAACATTTAAAATCAAATAAACAATAAGGCAGTTATTAATTGTTAAACATTACAATATTAATTACGCATAATAGTACTCTGCGGAGGATTTCTTTGGTACGGTTGGTCCAGTGAAGATCAGTTTTTACAGAGTTCTTTTTTAAGATCATAGCTAAGGCAGGGACCAGAATCATGCAGATAAGTCATGTGGAAGTTGGATAAAACCAATTGTTTATATTGTTAACCAATAAAACTCTATTTTCTGTAACTATTTGGTAATGCTAAATGTACTAAATGATTGAATATAATAACAACTGTGGTCCCCGCTGTAACAGGTGGTACAGTGAATAATTGTGCAAAAGCGGAACCCATTTGAACCAATAGTTTTGGAAAAATCATCCGCAGAGTACTATTATGCATAATTAATATTGTAATGTTTAACAATTAATAACTGCCTTATTGTTTATTTGATTTTCAATGTTTTTACCTCAAATTACTCTGTACAAGTATACTAATTAAAGGTAAAATGACTGTGCTCACCAAGTGATTGGTTTAGTCACACCAACCTTTATACAATTTATAAAAATGTAAAGGTTAACTACTATTATGCATAATTAATATTGTAATGTTTAACAATTAATAACTGCCTTATTGTTTATTTGATTTTCAATGTTTTTACCTCAAATGACTCTGTACAAGTATACTAATTACAGGTAAAATGACTGTGTTCACCAAGTGATTGGTTTAGTCACACCAACATTTATACAATTTATAAAAATGTAAAGGTTAACTACCATTATGCATAATTAATATTGTAATGTTTAACAATTAATAACTGCCTTATTGTTTATTTGATTTTCAATGTTTTTACCTCAAATTACTCTCTACAAGTATACTAATTAAAGGTAAAATGACTGTGCTCACCAAGTGATTGGTTTAGTCACACCAACATTTATACAATTTATAAAAATGTAAAGGTTAACTACTATTATGCATAATTAATATTGTAATGTTTAACAATTAATAACTGCCTTATTGTTTATTTGATTTTAAATGTTTTACCTCAAATGACTCTGTACAAGTATACTAATTAAAGGTAAAATGACTGTGCTCACCAAGTGATTGGTTTAGTCACACCAACATTTATACAATTTATAAAAATGTAAAGGTTAACTACTATTATGCATAATTAATATTGTAATGTTTAACAATTAATAACTGCCTTATTGTTTATTTGATTTTAAATGTTTTACCTCAAATGACTCTGTACAAGTATACTAATTAAAGGTAAAATGACTGTGCTCACCAAGTGATTGGTTTAGTCACACCAACATTTATACAATTTATAAAAATGTAAAGGTTAACTACTATTATGCATAATTAATATTGTAATGTTTAACAATTAATAACTGCCTTATTGTTTATTTGATTTTAAATGTTTTACCTCAAATGACTCTGTACAAGTATACTAATTAAAGGTAAAATGACTGTGCTCACCAAGTGATTGGTTTAGTCACACCAACATTTATACAATTTATAAAAATGTAAAGGTTAACTACTATTATGCATAATTAATATTGTAATGTTTAACAATTAATAACTGCCTTATTGTTTACTTGATTTTAAATGTTTTTACCTCAAATTACTCTCTACAAGTATACTAATTAAAGGTAAAATGACTGTGCTCACCAAGTGATTGGTTTAGTCACACCAACATTTATACAATTTATAAAAATGTAAAGGTTAACTACTATTATGCATAATTAATATTGTAATGTTTAACAATTAATAACTGCCTTACTGTTTATTTGATTTTAAATGTTTTTACCTCAAATCACTCTGTACAAGTATACTAATTAAAGGTAAAATGACTGTGCTCACCAAGTGATTGGTTTAGTCACACCAACATTTATACAATTTATAAAAATCTAAAAGTTAACAGTCCTACATCCCCTTAAGAGAGTGAAAGGGGTGGGACTCACGGGGAATGAGGATAACAGGGTAAAGGCTGGTATTCTTAGTGTGCATCGTAATCAGAAATAGTATCGGGAGTATGTGAAGTTGGTATGGTCGAGTATCGATGCCAGTAACAGTGTGGAAAGTCACGTGGAAGTGAACCCTCGCGAGAGAGTTCTCGAGTCTCGACTCTCGGTCTCGGATTTTCGATGATCTAGATCTGGGGTAGCACCAGGAAGCCAGGACCGAAGGCAAAATTACCGGTGCCAGTGGAAGGAGGCCTCGTTCGCTTGCCTCGAGGGGTCAAAGGGCGATAGCGGTACCTCTTCTGCCGGGAGGAAGGCCTCATCCTCCTCGTCCTACCGCCTATCACGGAGTAGTGTAGCATAGCCGTCCGGTGTACCACTGCACGCTCCAGTACCAGCGCTTCTCGGCGAACATGCGCTCGCACACTTCTCCCTCGGGCTCATAGACGAGAGAGAACGAGCCTGGAAGAAGCGGGAGAGAAAGGGAGCTCTCCGCAACAGGAGAGGCTCGAGCGTTCGTGCAAGGAATAACTAAGGATGCCCGCCGGCGACTCTGTACTTCTCCTGGCGCTGCCGGGCCACACAAATGTACACACTTACACAGACGCCCAGAAGCAGGAGCACACATACGAACCAACGGGAGAAAGGTGCCGGGCGGTATAGCCGTTGGTCAGAAGAAAAAAGAAGGAGGAAAGAGAGACTGCGATATTATTAGAAGGCACCGCTCCTACGGTGCTAGACGAAATTTGTCAAGCGGTGGAGATGTTGCATCCCAATTTGTTCTCGTGCGTGTCTTGGACCTAGGACGATGAAAGAGCCGTAGGTGGTGGCTTCCCTCGGGGATTCTATCCCGCTCATGATGAGTGGATAGTTATCCCCCCGCGTTCTCTCACTGCTACCACTGACATAGGACCTATTAGGATATTAAAAGCTTCGGGATTGATGTTGCTGCTTGTTGACCTCTCGATTGCCGATACGCTTCTTCTCTCACTCGGCCTCTCTTTCTCTCTCTTTACATCGCTCTCGCTCTCTCCCCTGCTACTTCTCTCCTGCCCGATAGATTTGTACATTGTGAAACCTTAACGATGTCGCATTCCTTCGAGTTGCGATCGGCCCTTCCTGCCTAAGTGGATATCAAACGCGTAATTAATCCTCCTTGTCATAAATATTAATGCACCAGGTTGGATCGGCCGACAGGAGTGGAGCGGATGCCGGATCGGTTGGGCCCTGAACCTTTAAGCAGTCCGTGACTTGGTTTCTACTGACAATTTTCCTCGCCGCGTTGTAACCCAACAATGCGACAGTGCGTATATACTGATTCACGTTCGCCGTGCGTAATTGCCTTCGCAGAACTAATTGTCCCTCGGCGGCGTAGTACAGCGACTGCCGGACGCATTACGATCCCGCGAAGATAACATTGCAGATGATTATCAAGGAGCGTGATTTCAGGCCCGAAGGAGAGTGCTTGGTGAGTGTATGCGCGTACGTGTTCGTATGGCGTGTGTGCCTCCGGCTTAATGCGCCCGTCAGATGCGCCCCGCAAATTAGCAGTCTATTATTTATCGCTTGACACTATTAACCATTATAAATGCACCGTTATTAGTCTTAGCATAATAAGGCATTGTGTGGTAATGGCCGGCGAAAACCGAATAAAAAAAAGAAGCCCTCAGCGTCTCTCGCACACATATGCGAGCGTAAAAGCGAGTGGTATTCATACGTTCATTCAGAGCGCAAGGATACGGGACCGCTGTGTACTTGGAATACCGTGTCAGCGCGCTGGTGGGATAAACGCTTCGGCTGGGAATACCGCTTCCAGTTTCTCATTGGGATCTGTCAGAAATTAAGAGAATTAATGACCATCGTCATTGGCCTCCCGACGACAACGGCTCGCAGCTCTATGGGGCACCACTGGTAATTGCGTTAGGCTTGACATTTATTTTATGACGCTCTTTCACGCCGGTTAACCTGAACGTAACAATCGTTTTCGTCGGAAGGTTTCGTTTCGGAGAAAGAGTGAGAAAGAACGGAAGAGTGAAGGAGTCGAAGAATTACCGCCAAAATGAACAGCGCCTTCACTTGGAACTCGAAGGCCGTGGCTTTTTAGGGTCATGCGTTACGCGCAGCCTCTGAAAACGCCGATGAAACTTGATTTCTGGCCACCTCGCAACCTAACCACCCTTCTACCGTATGCACGGGAAGTGAGCCGAAGAATAATTACGATGCAGCCATCAATTTGACAGTTTCATAACTTTCTCTCTCACATGCAATACTTCAACGGGATATGTTCAGTTTATTCGAAATTAAAGAAATTAAATTGTAATTAAGTTCTCGTATTGAAGCGCGCAAATGCCAAGTTTTTTAAAATTGTTAATCTCTAATTTATTGTTAATTTATTGTTAATTGCTAAAGCGAGTTAAATTGAGGTATCTTTGAATGAAAACTTGGCGTTCTTGTATGATATTTATAATCTTCTTTGTTATATTTCAATTTCAACAGGAATGAAGAACAGGAATGAAGAAGAATGTCTTAACGCTCTAATAGCTATTAGGTGATCCGATATTTACCTTAACTGGAGAACGTTATTTCACACGTTGAATACCTCTCGTTCTCCAGTGCGATTCAATCGGTTCTTAGAAAGCACGAACGCAATATACTCTACGTGCATCATTAGTGCATTTCATCCACGCATTCTAATCGCAAAGAAATACGCATTTAAATCAAGCACAGCATAAACCGATACATATTATTTTATCATATTATCTCGGCATATAATCTGAATATTAATGTCCAAGGAAATTTG
The DNA here is from genome assembly GCA_964023945.1 of Ectemnius cavifrons. Lineage (NCBI taxonomy): Eukaryota > Metazoa > Arthropoda > Insecta > Hymenoptera > Crabronidae > Ectemnius > Ectemnius cavifrons. The sequence goes on along the minus strand of OZ030386.1, from coordinate 2,086,400 downwards.
TCGTAAACATCTGAATGAATGAAGAAAGTATCAGTGCAAGAATACGAAGGAATTAAGAGATCACTTTGCCATAACTTCTCTGTGGTACGAAGAGAGAGACTCTGGCGGAGTGCGAGTATGACTCGGATTAGCCAGTGTATCTGCGGGAAACGATTTGTCTCTCGGTGACGCTAAAGCACACCTTGGAAGCAGGCGACCACCGAGAGACATATTCTTCAGAGAGAATATCGTTGGTAGTGTCTGCATAAATAAGTTCTGAAAATGATGAAGTTGGCGGAAGGCGGCGCGCCCGCGCGTATATGTGTCTATGCACGTGCGCAGGCGGCCATTAAATCGTGTAGCTATCGGAAAAGATCGTTACCAGGAACAGGAACCATAAGGAGCGAGCCGACACGTCGGTACGAGACAGCCGGATGGATCTTCGAGAACCGGGTTAGAAACGGCCGTTCTGCCCTCCGAAGTGTAAGTTCTACCGCGTAGAGAAGGCAGTTTACCGGAGGAAAACGGCCAGGCACCCACTTCCAAAGGCTCTAAAACACTTTAAGGGAGAATGAAGGGAGTCGTAAGGGAGATGCACTATCGTAACCGCGAGAGTAGAAGGTCCAGGGCTTGCAAATGATGCTGGAATGCCTTATCCATTAGGCTGTTATTTAGACAATGTCTCGAGGCTCAAATGCCCAGAGAGAAGAGGCAAACTGCGGCTCTCCAGTGGGGAATAACTCAGGATTTACAAGTTAACTTGATGCCCACACCGAGCGCAGGACCGAAGGTCCTCTCGTATGTGCCAAGGGGGAAAGATGATCCCGGAATGAATCACCGACTGATAAGTGCGATACATCAGAATCACGCGAAGCCGAAGCCGACGTTCGTTAGCGATACATTATGAATTAGAGGTGTATCTATGAAGGGAGTACAGTTGCAATTTAGAAGACTCTCGCAGCATCCCTCTGCGCTTCTCTCAACCTCTGATGAAAACGATCAAATTCCTGTTACCGAATAGAAGTGGAACGAACGGCGGTTAATCGTAGTCAGGAGAAATTAAGTGCCTGGAGTAGATGATTCTCAGCGCAAGGATAAACGAGACTCTCTGTATACTCCTGGCGAAGCAAGCCACCTTATGTGTACATACTCGAACACATTCTCGCATGATTAAGCTCTTCCGATCGCGGAGCTCGTGATCACGAGCGCCCTCCGTCTGTATATGCGCTGCCCTCGAAAATCAGGGCAGGCGCATCTTCTTGGCGGAGGGAACAAAGCGAGAAAACGTACGATCACATTTGCCGCATGCTCCTGTGTCCTGCGACCTTCTGGCATCGACAGCAATAATCGCGAAACTCCATCTTCGCCGACCTAAATACACTCTCGATATAGGAACCCATCGATCGTCCCCCGAAGCAACCAAACCTTACGGCGGTCAGATTCTCAGACACATAACGGGAGTGTTCCAGAAGATGCTCCACATGAAAAATATCTCAGTAGGTCAAAATAAAAACTGACACATTTTGTACGATGTTCCTATAGAATCATTAAAACGATTCAGTAAGGATTCGTGCTTCTCCTGGAAGCTGGTTGAGCATGGCAAAGCAACGAGTGCACGTTCCATGCTGAAATCATCGCATGCTTCCAAGCCACTCATTGGGATCGTGTTCTAACGAGAGTAGCCGGTGCTAGGAGGTTGTAGAGATCGGAGCGAGGCGTAGTGGTCGGGTGAGGAAGAAGTCAAGAAGAGTCGTAGACCGGTCGATCGGCAGGCCGAGGCGAGCGATCGTGGAGGAAGCGCGCAACAGTCGAGTAGGCAAAGGGAGGCAGGCGGGTTAGGCGAAGCACAAAGGTAAAGAGAGATGGGAGGTAAAAATGTTCCGCGGCGAGAAAAAGAACGGGAGGAGGCGAAGGTGGAAGAGGAGCCGAGGCGGATAGAGGAGAAGCAAGGGAAGAAGAAGAGGAGGGCGAGAGCAAGAGGGAAGGAGCGGCTGACGGGGTGAAAGAGTGGAGGAAGGCGAAGAAGAGGGAGTGGACCACGGTGAGGTCGCGACCCGTAGCCCGCAGGCCTCAGTGAAAGGCCCAACGGCGATCCGCATCCGCGGGGCCTGAGGCCCGAGCGGGCAGTGCGGGCAGAGTGGGCAGAGCGAGCGAGAGGAAGAGCGAGGAGGGAGCGAGAGAAACCGAGACGGATAGCGAGCCCTGCTCAGGCTCAGGCACACCGTGAGCCGTTTCTTAAGATCGCGTTCTTCTTAGCGAGCCCACTGCCATTATGGCGCACTTAAAGTGGCAATCGTGTGGAAGGCAGCGCACCGCGCAGCGCAATAGCCACGGCTCGGTTGCGCAACCCCTTGGTGACCCCACCCTGTACACCCGACGGGAACGCAATCCTCGATACTCACCAACTAATCCCGACAATAAGAGCAGGCTCAATGGGTAGCCGCAACTGCCTTTCAACTCTGGGATCCGATTACTTTCAGTCCCCGAGAATCGGCCGAGTATACTCACACTATTTACACATACTTACGACCCTCCAGGGAACCTTTCCGATCTTACGCTTTCTTGTAAGATAGGACAGCCGATTAGGAATTGTCAGCCCTAATAGAATCTCAGGGCGCACACCTTCCTTAAGATCTGACAATGATTTATTACCACCTTCTTAGTTAGTGATTAATTATTCCTTGGTGGATGGGCAGATGCTATTCTCTATACCAGGTTGGTCCCACCAGAAGCGAGAACGTTTTGCGCAATTGGTCGTTCAGAGAGAGAGAGAGAGAAAGGGAGAGAAAGAGAGAGTGGTATCAGTGTTGGTGTCATGGTCGGTATCTTTTACATTCAGCTACCCCTTGGAACCGCTCTCAGTGGCTGAAGGGCCCACCGAGAGGGATACGCTTCTGATCGAACGATAATTGGATAGATTGCGCGGTACCTCCTCCGGCCACGATAGCATCGCGTTTGTGCGCCCGTTTTATGTGTTATACAAGCCATGAAGCCAGTGGTTCAGCGCCACGGCTCCTCACGCTCGAATACAATACCTGCAAGTGGCTCGCCGGCCTACTGGAGCGCACCCGATTGTTCTGTATAAATGTTTCCCTTGTTGAGTAATATGTACTAACAACTGTGACGAAGGTCGCCTTTCTTCGATTCAGCGCTGCTTCCCCTCGCAGTATACGAGAGTCATTCATAAATTCTGAAGCCGAATGCCTTACCGGTGATTTAAGAGCGCAGGAAACTCGAAATAACTTCTGCACGCTTTCTTCTAAATAAGGGAAGAAGTGAGACGCGCACAGAATGCTAATTCGAATTGCGATAAGGAAGCAAGGAGCAGCACACTCCCAGTTGTAATAGCGCGTTCACTGAGACTCGTGAAAATGTCGAGTGGAAGTTGCGATCACGCGATCGCATAAAACTTGACCGGCGCAGCATCCCGTGGCTTTAAACGTGCTGAGGTGGCAGACCTTGAATCATAGATCTCTATGATCCCCAGGCATCCTCACGACCAGCTACTTTCCAGCGGGTTCGTGTCCGAGAGGATAAAGGATATCGATTGATTTCACGTCAGTCCGATTAATAGGCGTTATCTAATCCCAACGGAAGGATTCGGATTTGGAAAGAGGAGCGCATACGGTATTGCGTAGCATGACGAGATTACCTTATGTAATCGACAGGGCTAAATGAACGCAAGGGTCCGCTCTCAATATGCTCGGATAATGTCAAGGTAACAACGAGCTATCGGATTACCGGACTCAAGTAATCCGGGCAAATAACGAAACCAGATCCCAATAAACACGTTGGTGCGAGGCGATACACATGCCAATTCGGCCCGCTCGTAAAAGCAAGCCTTTTCTACCTACCACCGACAGGAACAGCCATTCGCCTCTTTAATTATACGCTATCGACATTAAGAAAGGGTAGCCTATCTCGCGCGTGGCAGTGTGAACGACACTGATAATTATTAGGTACACGCGTTCTTCGGTTAGCAGTGCGTACTTAACCAAAGAGCGATGAATCTCTCGCTACCAGGCATTCCAATGTTACCAACAGAAAGAGGCAGGAGCTCACTCGCGCGCGCATGATGATCGTCGATAGCCGAATCCGGAATCGACGTATCTCAGGAACGATCTTTCGGCTTTGCCAGTGGAGAATCTTGCGGGACGGATTCGGAGGTTTAGTGCGAAATCACGCAAAGTGGAACGATCGATCTCTCAGTGTGGTGAGAACGCGTGCGAGCGCGAAAGCTAGATGAGATGAGAGTTGATGCTGGATATGGCGGCGAGAGGGGGACACAGGACAGAGGACACCGACAACATAGACTGTGGGAAAATCAGTCCTTCGCGGGCGGGCGCGAACGAAAGCGGCACTTCGAGTCTCGGTCGGTAGAAAAAGCGTTAAACTCCTGATTAGATGCGGATTCGCGCATGCTCTCGCTCCACGCTGTGGTACTCTTTTGTGTCAGCCGATTGCTACCTTTCCTCGACCATTCGCGTCTCGCATTCTATGCCCGTTTTGTGAATTGAGTCTTTTGCGAATTCTCGAGAGAAATTTATGTACAGAGACATAAGTATCCGTTTGATTTCTATCAGGTTGAAATCTTTTAAAATTATTCTCGAGCGAGGCGTGGCTTTAGTAGCTCGGGTTTAAAGCTGCACCTGTCGATCCTCCCACATTACGAGGTGATAATCGCCTTTTTCTCTTACACCCGGTTAATTGAAAGGGTACAGATATCATTAGCCTCTGATTTACAAGCACTACCAATTGGCATTTAAACGCCCGCCGCTCGAAAGTCTATGGTATCTTTCATTGGTGAGATTCATCCGGCACAGTGGGATACAAGCAATGAAGTTGAAAAGACGGAGGAAGCGAGCGGAGAGGTTGGTGGCGCGCAGCCTGTGTCAAACGCGTGACAAATTCATCGTGTCACGGCATCTCACGTGCTCCAAAGGTCATGGACCACCTTGTAACGATAGAACGCGACGCGCAATCATCCAGGCCTCCACCATAAAGCCAATCAGTCGGTTGCCGGGCGATAAATTAAAATTAGGTGGTGCTCGGCCATCAACTACTCGCGTTATCCTCCCAAACATTCCATTTCGATTATTTCAAGAAAAGTCTGCATTTCCTCTCTTCTCTCTTTAAAGCAACGCTTCCTTTCACTCTCAGCACGATAATAGTGTGTCCGATTTATTACATTTCGATGCGGCAAACAGTTAAAACATGATGCTATCGTTGGTAGAAGCCACCATTTCCCAAGCGTTCTTCCACGAATAGTATCGTCATAATTACAGTGATTCCGGGATACCAAGCACCAAGTATATATACGCTCGGTGTATATATACGACGGACAGAGTTCGCTCCCAGGCTCTGACTCAATCAGTCACTCTCTCATCAGACGCGTAAGCAGTAGATGCTATCCAGCGTTAACCCGACCGAAAATTCCAGCATCCTCCTGGCGGCACGGTGTGTGGACTTGGTGGACCCGGTGAACCCGGCCCTCTCGGTTGCCGCGGTTGCCGGCGGTGGCTTTCGTAAGAGGCACCTCCGGTGTTGGTATCGCTGTTTTACTGACAAGCCCCGTAGGAATTCAGACGAGCTGGACTCTCTTGGATGGTGGTGTGCGCTGAGCACACCGGGGCCGCCGGGGGTTGAGACAGCCGAGCAGGGCTACAGCATCGATACATCATGGCCTCGCGGCAGGGGGCCTGGAGATACCATCTTAGTTAGTATCCTCGAATAGACGTCCACCTATATCGCCCAAAGAACCGCTCGGCCTCGTCATTATACCCCTATCTGCCTATCTGTATCGGTCCAATATCCAACTGGCCAAGCAGAGATCCCTGGCTAACTCTCAAAAGTACCTGAAAACGATCCACTAAACCGTTCGCACAGGCTTCTTAATGAGAGGCGGCCTTCCTTTCTCTGGGAAAGCCCGGGTTTGCTCTAGTTCGATACGAAAAGTTCAACTATGAGTACCCTTGTGAAATCTGAGTTCAACGAGATCGCTATTCATCACTTGGCTATCGGTTATGCTATGATTAGCGTGCACAGTTCAGCTTGGCATTTAATCGCTCAAGGAAATTCACGCTGCGATTGAGATATCCTCGAAGCTCCTGGTATAGTTTGGTGGCGATGCCGTCATCCTTCTGGCACAAAGTTGCAACAACCGTTGCGGAAAGTTCCGCGTCCTCGACAATTACGGGCATCGATCGACGGGCTCACGCCTACGATCGTTTCTAGTTACAAAATCATCGGTTAGTCCGATTAACAAAGCCCCATTGGAGAATTGCTCTTGATCTGTTGCCGATCTACAGCAATAAAGTCCATCTCGTTCTCGATAGTCGAGGACAGGCTGATCGCCGTTCCTTTATCTCGACATCCCTTCATTCCCGATCGAATCCTCACCCATCGAAAAGGGACGTAACACTTTTAATAGAGTCATGCTCCCAAATCCGACGCCTCTATCTCCTGGAAAGTATCTCCGCCGCTAGTTTTTCTCCCGCGTTCCATTTTCCCGAGGTGCTTGTACCCTCTTAGGCATCCTCTATGTACACCAGAGATTTCACCGGCGATAACTCAACCACTTCAGTATTAATAGCTTATCTAGATCTCCGAACGCCCGGGCTATTCATAATTCCATCTTAATACAACCTTTCTGTCGGGCCACGTTACCATTCCTGTAATCCCTCGGTCCCGATTTCTTTGTCCGCGGTAGGAACACAGCCAGGGCCACGCAGGGTGGAATTCGCCGTGAGTAGAATGGCCCGGGCGCAGTCACCCAGGCTAGAAGATTCTCACTGTGGTAGGAAAGATTCAGCAAGAATACAGTTCGATCAGCATCTTGATTATTCACTCGTTGGGTATATTAGTTATCGGATGATTCTTAACACGCCTGCAGGTGTTTACCCATTAGCTATCGATCTCATTCTTGAGAGCTTTCGTCCCTCCTCGTTGTCAAGAGAAGCGGCTCGTTACGGGGCACGCTCGCCTTTATTGTTCATTACGGTAATGAGGGACGCGGTCTCGCATTTCGGATTAGCTTGGGCGATCAATTAGCGGGGAGGGACGCGCGACAACGGGGTAGGAAACCCGAGACCCTCGGATAAATAAAGCCTGACAACCCCCTCCGGCCTCCCCTCTGGGCGGAGAGGACCCACCTCCGGTGCCTTGGGACAGGCTACATAATCGGCACCGAATTCGAGAGAATGCGAGACACGTGTATTAATTTCACGGGACGGCTCGTAAAACTCGTGCCTTTACGATTCTAGCACAGATACGCCGCTCCTTGGAGCGAGCATCGAGCCAGCCGGCCACTCGGACAGGTAGATACAGGTCCGCACAGGTATCCTTGTGTCTGACGGTGCTTCAGACGTTTATTTAAAACACTTATGCGCCCGGCTATGAGTAATTCTGTATACGGTAACCGGCTTTCGTCCATCTCCCTCTCCGCTCCCTCCAAGGAAAGACTTCCACTCATTCTACACCATCCTTACTAGCTCGTGTAACTGAAACAAAGTCGTTGATTATAATTCCCTATCTACCGATCGTTGTGGTACTTCGGCTGAAGCACCCCTGCCTAATTCATTGGTGTAACTTGACCCACGAGAGACAAGTACGACGGTGGGAAGCAGAATGATGATGGGTCGAATAAATGCCTTGATGCACTTCGTAGCGATAGTGGTTGTATTTATAATTCTTGTTGCTTTAGTTTGTATCATGATTATTTTAGTCACACTATGCTTTTTATTTAAGGAGATTGTAGTATTTTGAGGCCTTTTCAAACTATAGTAATACCAATTTTTGAGTAAGAAAATTCTATTTGTAATAAAGCTTATTTTTATTTCTATACTCTCTGTCACGTTATTTCTACAAATGAAATCATTTCTCTTTCAATCTTTGTTCAAATTCTCTCGAATTGGACAGACGAAGCTTTTTAAATTTATTTTGATTGTTCGTTGAATGTCTCATTTATAACATGAAACGTTTTTTATTCACGTGTCAAAATTCTTTCATACATTTTTAAGCTATAAACGTAGTCTCAATAACTACTAATTACTATTCTGTGTAAATTTCAGTTCGATCTCATTATTTTCATTTTCGGCACCAATCTCCTTAATAAAAATTAAAAACGAGGAAATATGCGCAGTGGAAATAAGAATAGTAAAGGAGATTGGCGCCATCATTTGGTGTGGAAGTAAGAGGGGAATATTTTGATGCCTTTTCAAACCATAATAATACCAATTTTTGAATAGGAAAATTCTATTTGCAATAAAGCTTATGATATATTCCACCTCTTTTTATAAGTTAGTTTTATTTCTATACTTTCTATCACGTTATTTCTACAAATGAAACCATTTCTCTTTCAATCTTTGTTCAAATTCTCTCGAATTGGACACACGAAGCCTTTTAAATTTAGTTTGATTGTTCGTTAAATATCTCATTTCTAACATGAAACGTTTTTTATTCACGTGTCAAAATTGAATCATATATTTTTAAGCTATAAACGTAATCTCAATAACTACTAATTACTGTTCTATGTAAATTTCAGTTCGATCTCATTATTTTCATTTTCGGCACCAATCTCCTTAATAAAATAGCACTTTGAATTTCATGGCACTTGGAGTATACAGGCTCAATTAAAGACGAGGAAATATGCTCAGTGGAAATAAGAATAGTAAAAATCAGATGAGAGACGATGTATAAACGAGACTTAAGGAATACAAGGAACATCGCGAAAGAAGGAAAGAGTTTCTTCTTTCCTTTGGAACGGAGTGTTACCCCGCAAGGTGGAATCTCGTTATGCACGGCTTAAAGTCTGCCACGAAAATTTGTGAGGAGCGCAGAAGAGCGCGCTCTCTTAATTATCCGAAAGTTCGCGCGAGTGTTATAAGTAGTCGACGGCCTCATCTTTTTTCGACGAACACTTGGAGGGGGATTGGTACGCGCGCGCGCGAGCGGACTTGGTATTTACCGTTCGCCGGGCGAAAATGAGTCGGCTCCAGTAAGGGGAGCTACGTTAAAGCGCAACAGGAAGTCACGTATACATATCTGGCGACCCCATGGGCATCTTTATCGTTGCATGCTTCGCGGATAATCACGGAGCGAAAGAAAAAACAGGAACGATCTTCTCGCCGATAACAGCGCGCCCCTTCGCTGTACTTTACGAGACTAATATTCATTGGGAATTATGATTTCCTCTTGCGAAGTGAGATCGGCCAGCGCGCTTAAAGTCGCCCGTAACTCCTGACAATTCCTTCTTACCGTCGATTTTCGCCCCCCCCCCCCCCCCCTTTTCTTCGTGTTACTATTCTGCCGCCGCGGTTCGCTCGCCCGGTCACGGCACTCATACCGATCGATTTCCATCGTTCGATCGCGCACGTCTCAAGATCGCGCGCTGCAAGAACTCAGTAGACGGAGCGTGAGAAAATCGGACGGCGATCGATAGGCGCGAACTCGTGTTTCCTTCTTCCGCGGCTAATCGTGAACGCATAGGGGACCGTGGATGAAACTGCGTCACGTGGACGATCGTTTTACTGCGAATCCTAGGCGCTTCGGTGCCACAAGTATCCCGCTTTTTCCCTTGGCATGCCGGGATCTTGGACTCGAGCGCCGGCCAGTCAGAGCAGCCCGTACTTTACGACGCCAATTACTTGCCGAGCGATGGAACGTTCACGGAGAGAGCATTGACGAGTGGGTTCCCGTTAGTCCGCGGGCCAATCTTCGACCCGGCATCGATTTGCCCTCGAAATCGAATCGCCTCTCCATCGATGCAAAGCACTGCTACTCCTCGCCTTTACATAAGTAACCGTCTGCTACTTGAAACAGAGCCTCGGGGAGCAGGAGAAGCACGCCACTAAGATATACCGTATAGTAATTCACCCTATGACCGTTCCCACTTCCTTTATTTCCGAACACCGTTTGCTATCTGTGTATTTACAAAAGGTCCTTGCAAATCGATCACGTTATCGTATCCGGCTGTTAATGCCGTCGTCAATCCAATGAATTCAAGATTATTATTTAAAGGAGGCCGGAACGAGCCTCTAAAAATTATAGCACACCATCGAGTGCTTCGTAAAAGCCAAAGGCTTTTCGAGGGTTCTCCCATTGCGAGTGGCAGTTAATCAAAGGCAGGATGTAATAAAGAGAAACTCAAGGATCAATCTCGATGTCACCGACTCCAGGACGAAACCCGTTTCTACAGTGAGTGGCCCCCGCAGCCAGTGCGCGTTATCTAATTTATTCGGATGATCGTGTAAAGACCATGCCGAGAGCAGTCCACCTGTAAGAACGAAAGAGGGATCACCAGCTACCCGAAGAGAACAGGGGTACTATAAAATGTTCTACTAATAGTACTGCGATCAGACTCGTAAAAGCTGCCGAATGAAAACTACATAGGCTTCTGATCCCAGTGGTTCTTGCAGAGGATCTTTATAGCGACGACCTCCAACGAACCCCTCGACATCTCATCCATCGACCCACGCCTTGCTTACCCTTTCGACGGCTCCAATAAATGCAATTAATGATCCGTCACATCCTCCATTCTGACTTACTAATCGCACGGGATCCCGTTTCATCGAATTCCAATAAAGAAGCAACTCGAACTCCCCGGCAGGTCTTCACCAGAACCTGGTCAGAGTCTTCGTCGCAGACAGCATCTTCCCAATGACATCCGCCAATGTGGATGCTCGGCTCGATCAAGAAGAATTTCCGGATCCTACATCGTTAAAGAAATCCTCGGCGGCCCCGTGTCTCACGATTCGTCAGGCCGATCCTCGGCGAATCCTCTTTGGATCCTTGATATCGGGTCGATCTAATCGTCGCCTCATTAAGGATCTACTGAGTCAGAGCGCGCTGGGTGCTGGTGCTGCTGGTGCTGCTGCCAGTGGTTCTCCAACGTGACCTAAACCTTCTTTGTCCCGCTATAAATAGCGGCTGAGTAATTTGCAACTTTAGCGATGACCGGTGGTCCATTGGCGAGAAATGGACTCCCACTGCCGGTGAGTTAGCTAGCCGCAATAGAAATCGGCTCTCTTCGAACGATCGACTTTGGAATTCCTACTCTTCTTTTTCACTCTATCGCAATGACTTCCTTATTCGTAGCGGCCAGAAATCACGGGAATACATTTTTTGGAGGACAGCTCTACTAGCCGCGCGGTAGGTTCACCGTTCCGCTGTAATTACCACAAACGAACCTGAAGACAGTCGACATGTAACTGTCGAGAGCGCGGCCGACCGCCCGTGCAGTCACGTACTTCATGAAGAAGGTGGGAATCGAAGAACTCGATCGCGGAACGATCAGCGAAAAAAGGTAGCGCGGGAGACAGAGTCGAAGGGGAGGAGAAAAGCGGTGAGTCGAGGAAAAAGGTTAATCTCAAAATAGAAGCAAGTACTGATGGAAGGATCAAGCGATCGACGGGTCATTACGAGGATTCTGCGTGAAGGAGTTCCTGGCGAAGGAGCTCGTGCTAACAGGCGTGACCCATCTCCCTTGTTCTTCTTCCTCTCTTTCGTTGCCAATGTACCTGCTAACTTCTTCGATCCTCTTTGTTTTCAGTCCGATCGATTTCCTCTTCGGTTCTCCTCGGTATAGCCACCGATTCAGCCAATAATCGATCCAGCTACCCTGATGGATCCCGAGCGTTCCTCTGCCAAGGAAAAACATGTCGAAAAGCGAGCCACTCTCTTCTGATACACTCTCAGTGCACCGTTCCAGCATCCGTAATCTACGAATCCACCGTAGAAAGCGTCCAATCAAGCGTAGCTGATATCTTTGATTGGCGCACGGTTTTACGAGTGTCGCACTTTGCCGTACGTCCAGACTACCTGGCTTTCCCATGCAAGTGTACTGTTTCACACCCAACATCTTTCGATAACATCTTGCTTTTACCGAATGGTTCATGGACCACGGTGGGGTGGCCAATAATCGTAACACATCTCCTTTGGAATTCCTGTGGCACGATGCGAAGCCCAATCGGGGAAGAGCCAATGCCGTCGGCTAATGAGAGAGTCTGAGAGTTGTCCTTTCCTTGCCTCTCCACACATGTAACTTCGTATACGCGTTCTCTTCGAACGAGGGAATTTGCTTCCACCTTTTCCATCGTCCTTCGTCCAGTGTGAACACTCAAGCACCTACCAGATGATTCATGCTCATGCCCGTCCACGTGGAAAACGAGGAGGCACGAAGAAAGGGTTCTCTTGACGCGATCACACTCTATCCCAGGATCTACGTCGATTTGCGTTCTGCCTCTGCGCACTGCACTGCCTGAACATTTGTATACATACGTCCTTTTCAGAGTCACACCATAATTAATAGTAATTAACGTCACACGTTGTAATTTCCTCTTTGCCAGCATCGAACTTCGTCATCTACTCGCCACGAGTATAATGCTATTATTAGAAGAATTTTTAGAAGAGACTCTCGCGAGACTTTTGAATTCTCTGTATCTTTGTGAAGTTCTACTTGTGTGAGAAGTATTATAGTATATATAATAAACGGTGATATTATTCCATCTGAAAGGAAGTCAAAGTGAATAATAATAAGCCTTTGAGAATGACGAGAGGGATAAGGGATGTCTTTTTGTCAAGATGTTACTTTATCGAAAGCGATAAGCTGTAAGGATGTACATTGATTCTGAAGATGTTACGTTATCGAAAGCGATAAGGTATAAAGATGTAGATTGAAGAGTTTACGGAGGGACAAGCGGCGGTCCAGCGCGCAGATTCCTTAATTGTCATATCGTTTGGCTTAAAGATTCGTGACGGAAGGGCGGGACCAATCTCGTTCGCTCGAAAGGCGCGCGCGCGGCCGATACGAATGATCGGAGCGGCGAGCGGCGGCGAGCATTTGGCCAATCGAGATAATACGAGGGACAGCTGAATGAGATAAATAATAATCGTGCTCGGCAGGCACTCGTTCCTCTCATTCTCTCTCTCTCTTTCTCTCTCTCTGTGATATTCGTGCCCTGCCATGGAAATGATGGGACGCTCCTTTTATCGCGACTCGCACGGTGCCGCTTTGTCCGGCAATTACTTCACCGTTCCTTTGGCTGCTGCCAGCCTCTCACCTTCCGCTTCCATCTTTCGGCTTCCCCGGTTAACGCGCCACTCTTGTTCACAAAGGGCGCCATGAACAATCGCTTTCTGTATTGTCCTCTTTCGATTATTACCTTTCCTCCGTTGCTTTTAAACCTTCCTCTATCATCGTATGCCTTTAACACCTTCGAATGCCGCGTCACCACTCTCTGAACGATGCGTGTGTTTGGTGGTTTTATGTAGAATCACATCATTCAGAAAATATGTTCCAGTTTTGGTTATTATTGTTTTTATAGTAAGACCATACAGAGGTACATATATTCTACACATTTACATAGAATTGTCGTTTGTTAAACTGTTTTACTTCTTAGAACCTTTTTAAGGATGTATGAGAAGTACAATCATAGACAAAAGTTGCCGAAATTCAAAATCCTTAAATATCTACTCACCACGTACAGGGTGAGTCACTTGCCTTTTAATCATCCCCTTCACACTCGAGTTCCAATTATTTCCATTATTGGTACAATTTGATATTATAAATAAATATCAGTGCGTGGAAAAGACTCGGTAAATACTCCTTTATATTAAAATTCCTCAACACCGTATAATTATACCATTTTCAACGGCCTATATTCATCATTGGCGATTCAAAGGCAAGTGACTCACCTTGTACAGAAAACATAGGCACAAATGATACAAATGATAGCTAACATTACATATTTACTCGTAGAAAGCTATTTTTCATTTTCCCAACGTTTTTGCAGCTAAGTTTACGATTTTTCTGATTTGCACAACAAAACTTTGATGGTGAATGTGCCTTGAATCCAATTTAGTAAAGTACCTTTTTTTCGAATCGACATCTAAAATTATACGCCGTTCGAAGTCAGTGACTATGTTCGTATGCTATGTTTCTCACTTCCACTCATGAGCTACAGGTTAGTGTTATTTGCTTAGCTGATTCCAACAATACCGCACTTCCATAGCATGTCAAGTTTCAGACAGTTTGGGAGAGGTTTTTGCAGTTAATAATTAATTTCTACAGAACGGTATAGTGAAACATGATGAATTTTTGTACAGGCATTCGGTTGTTTATAAGCTATGCGTACGAAAAAAATCAGAAAGTTGACACTGTTTTTCCACATTTTTTTTTGCTGTTTCGCTCGACGAAAGTGCTTTCCCTATAAGAACGCGTGTGAAATCAATGGAATTTCAAATTGTAATAACTTAATAACGGTTCAGTGAATCGCTTTGAAATTTTGTGGGTCACTTCGAAAAGGGAAAGAGAATAATGTCATCAATTTTTATCAATTTAGCACTGTTTTGAAATAGGTCCAATACATCCTTTTATAATTTTATTTGTTTTCATACTTTCTTTTTTGAGAAAGTGTTTCCCTCTCGTTTTATCGTAGCACTTCGGTTTGATTCAGTTTGAGAAATAAATATTTTCTCAACACTGTTTACCAAGGATTGTGTCGCGCAATAAATAGGACTGCTGTTTAGATATACAAATAAAAAGATGTATTTATAATCGAGGAATAAAGAAACTATTAGATCGTCGAACACTTCGATTAACAAAGAGGGTCGAGGATAAAACTATCACGGATAAATGTCGACTTGATCTCGATTCTCCCCTGAGAAACACATCGTCGACGAGATTCCTACTGAATGGAATTCCTCCACTTGCCGATACATCAGCGAGGTCGAATTTCATTAGTGGTTCGGTGGCAGGAGTGCGCAAGGACGCAGCAATGCGTATTCCTCTGACCGAGATTTCGCAGTTAACTGCTCGATTATAAGAATCGAAAAAACTAGTGTCGCATTCCTGTTAATCGCTAATTAAATCACTGTATCAAAGATTCAATCTTTTAACGAGCAATTGGATGACAAATATCATTCTATACTATTAATTGAGCGATATTTAAAAAAAAAGTGTCTTCGCCAGTGGAAGCGAGTAGCTTTCGACAATGAAAGTGTGCGATTGGTACCCGGGGCGGTCGTGTCTCGTCAAGGGGCCACCGTGCTGGTCGCCAAGGCGGCAACGACCCGCAGGGTCAAGTCGGCGAACGGAGCGACAGGGCGTCGAGAGTCGAGATCTCCGGAGGATCAGGAGGCATCGGCAATCGGCGCCGTCGCTGGCAGGAAAAAGTCGTGGAGGAAACGCGGACAACGGCGTTCCTCGCACCGAATCGCCTCGACCGAAGACAAAGAGAGAGCGAGGCGGATGAGAAGTCGAGGGAAGAGCGAGGAAGAGTAGCCAGATCTTCGGCGTAGATTCGATCGGTGCTCGACCGTACCTTCTTGGTCGGGATGCTGCTGCTGGTGCGGTCCAGGCGCTCTGTCCCGTGCGGGAAGAAGCTTACACAGGAATGATTCCTGTACCTACTCTCTTGGCCAAGGGAGTACTCTCTCCTCTCTTTCTCTTTCTCTCTCTCGTTGGATGGTGGTGTGTTGCTCGACCAGGTGAAGTTCCGTGTACCGGCGTGTCGGGAGGATCGCCGGGGCAACAGGGAAAGTCGAAGGAAGAGGATGCTGTGGAGCGGGCGAGAAGGAGAGGAGGGTCCAGAGGAAGCGGAGAGGAGGAGGACGAGGCGCGTTTGAGAAGATGAAGAAGAGAGGTGCGGCGATGGTGGAAAGAAGATGCGGTAGGATGGCGAGCGGAACCACGGGCGGGAGGAAAAAGGAGCGAGCTCGATCGAAAAAGACGAGTCCACCGGAGAAGGAGAAACCGAAAGGAGAGGAGAGCTCGGGAGCTCTTCGTAGCACAGAGATGCCAGAGTTCTCCGCAGCGCGCGGAGAGTGGACGCTCGCTGGCAAGCCTCGATGGACCACCTACCGTTCCTGATCCGATCTCCGTAACGCTCGTCCAACCGTCCGCCTGTCTGTCCGTCCGCTCGTTCCTTCGTTCGCTCATTCGCTCTCTCGTACGTCCGCTCCTCTCTCGCAGCCACCTCACGGCCCCGAGACCCGTCCGATCTCGCTGTTCCCATCAATAACGCTTATAATATCTAATTAATCACAAATTATCTAGATGTCCCTCCGAAAACTCCGGAGAAAGCGATCGAATTCGAAGTGTGTTAAATCGAGCGGGATGCTAAATCCATTTTGCATCATCTTACGATTCCACTTAATTCACGTACAAATTGGAGACATTCATTATCTTTCTCTTATAGCCTGTTCATACAATACCGTCGTATTCGCTAACCATTTATTGCAGCATCCAAGCGTACATCGCATCGAAGCTTCGGTCATTAGGCAGGCGCATTAGATATGCGATTATTATGACTCCATTCAAAGAAACAAACGGGTTCTCCGCAACGGTCCATCAGGATTTACCTAGGATCCCATGATTTATCTTCGTAGGAAAGCGACCAATTGAACTCTCACGCAGAATGAACACATCGAGCGCGCTCGCTAGAAGACGGAAATTATTGTTAGCCGTATCTTAGGCGCCCGGCCTCTTCCTTGTACGACGTATTCACAATGAATTCACGTATAGACGCTTAACAATAAGCGCCGGTCCCATGCGCCTGTGTGTGCATGCTCGACGGCCAATTCCGCGCAGAGTGATAGCGCACGTAGGAGGTTGCCCACGCGATATAGCCGCGATAGTTAGACGCCCGGCAGACACTAATAAATCTGCGGGGGGCATTATGAGCTCCTCCAGACAAAAGCCCTGTAAGGATAGCTCGGCTGGTGCCACGCCGCGCCACGGAGCCCTGTTAAACGGAATCTCGAAACAGGCCTCTTAACCAAGCCGAATAATTTCGGCAGAAATTAATTCTAATGCTTGACCGATTCCTTTTAATCGGGGGCGTACTTCTCCCATTCGTCGGCCGGCAAATCACTGTCAAGTTTCGAATCAATTAGGGCGCATCGATTAATCACGGATATGATTAAACGAACTTCCTACGTCTCTCCCCGCGGTAATAAATTATCCCGGCTCGACTATAACAAGCGTCGAGGAAGGCGAGTGAGAGCAGGCGAGAGAGGGAGAGAATGAGAAGGAGAAGGAGAATGGATAGAAAAAAGTGGACCACCTAAAGGGAGCGGGAGCCCTCGGAAAATGCGTGAAAGTTCTTGGCAGCTAGTGTTCCAACGGCATTGACGGAACCGCATTGAAAGCGATCGATTGGCAGTGGGGTATCGATCGCCGGCTCCCAATTAAATCTGTAGCATGTATCGCGGCAATGCCCAGGCCCGTTTTTTGTCCTCCTTCACTCGGGATCACGATTGGAGGTCCGAGAAGGCCACCGTCGTGCTTATAACGCGCCATCATCGACTCCACGCAACCCAAAAGACTTTCCTCGCCCTTCGCGTGCTGCTGCTGCCCCGGCGACGTTGAGTTCAGGGAAAAAACGGCGGACACTGATGAAATAAGAAGTACCTGTTAATCGAATAAATGACACGCTCCCCGTGAACCTCCCGCGCTCTGAACCTTCCAACTTGGAGCGTGGCGAATCCTCTCGAGCGAGAATTAAATTCGTTTGTGGTCGGGTCCAGGTCTCTCCCCTTCCATGGACGAGCATTGCTTTTTTCCTAGAGCAACTCTCCGCTCGTTCGAGACTTCGACCGGATAATGGAACTCCCGGGGGACTAACGGCAGGAAACGCCAAGATAAACATGCTGCAACAAGGATTGTCTCAAGAGGCGATATCGTCTGTAAGGAGAGCGTTCTACCTGACAGCCGTCGTATTATAAAAGTGGCCGCCTCGTAAAAAGAAGGCGTTGCATCTAGCGCACTTGCCATTATTATTTAATAGACCCATTATTGTAATTGATAAGTAGGGGGACGCCGTGCTCGAGTGAGAGCAGTTATGGCACGAGGTTTTATTACCCGGACGGTTAGGCGAGCAAGCGTCGCCCTTCTTGCCGACTGCTTAATGAACAAAACTGCTTAACGCCGCTTGATAAGAAGCCGAATCGTCTCGCTCGGTCTTTAGCGAGAACGACCACCTATCCTCTCTAAAGGCAACCGAGAGCCGATGCACGCCGAGTGCACCGTGCCGTTATAAATACGCCCCGTTTAATTATGTTAATCTCGAACGACCCCTCGTTTTATCGGCCCGGGCACTCGCCTCCTCGGTTCTCTCTGAAATTACGTTCGTTTTACGCGCGGATGAGGATGCGCCTACCGCTAAAGGTGAGAATTATCACTGATTACGTTATTAGCGCAATTATCTGCCACCTCAACCAACCAACATCCTTGGCCTGGGGCGGTTCCCTGGCCACACTTGCGCTCCTCATACCAAGCCTTCCCACAGGCCCAGATTCCTACCGATCGGTCCACCCGATCATACGATCCTGCAAAAAACTTAAATTAATAAGTGAATCGACCGCTCAGTAGCCTTTGCCTTCCTTTCGGTGCTTGGCTGGTGAAAAACTTAAATTAAAGTGCATTAAAGGAGTAAGAAGAGAGGGAGTTGAAATATCGAAGGTGAGCATTGCCTGGATGAGAGAGGATAGTCTCTGTCTTCATCTCTCAGTCATTCGACGATAGAGGATGAGAGCAAACGCTACCACTGGGGAGCTCTTATGCGCTTGTATATACTAGCGTAATGATGGTTTATGGCCGGTGCAGGAGCAAGCCCCATAGCGGCCGTGTTGGACATGCGGTAAACCGCAGAACGCGGCCGTGGCCGCGGCAAAACCTACCGGCAAACGGCACACCGCCCCACAGTACTATGTCGCACCACTCGCTGCCTTCCAAGAGGGTGTGCGTTAAGCTTAATTGGTCGAGCGGACGCAGTTCGTCGTAAAATTTGCTATCCTTGAAAATTCGTACATGCGTCGGAAACACACATTACACAACCTCTGCTCGTTCATTCAAACGCATAAAGCTTGGCACACACGTAGCTGGATCCGGTCGGGTTTGATCAAACTTCAACTCACATGTAATGACTGAAGACGATGCCTTTCGTCCGAGAACACCTGAAACTTCCATTTGGATGTATAAACTGTGGTATGCGCGATGAAGACATCCCTCTCAGGCTTAATGCTTCAGGGTTGCGTAACCCAAGACGAATTTTTATTGATTGGCCGAGGTATATTACGAGAATGTGATTATGTAATCTTACGAAGCCACCGGAGATTTCATCTGTTTCGAGACAGCAGTACTGTCAAATCCACGTGATTAGGTAGTAGTCAGTGCGTTCTTCTCTTTAGTCGAAAGAGTTTCGTCCATGCGCGTATCGTATCGTATCCGTAGTACACGCGTTCCTCGCTTGAGGTTAGGTTCAGGGGCCCAGCCGTTTGATCGAATGCCGCAATGATTGCCTCGACTGATATCTGCTCCCGCATCTCTACCTTAATGATTATTAGCCGTAAGTCCTGCTTACCTTACTTTTACCCTGTCCGATCCCAGGGGGCACTCTGTGTTCCCCCCGGCATTCGTACGAGCGTGCGAGAACAACCCGCCGGGAGATCGCATGTAGTACCACTGCCTGGAACACATCTTTTCAAGGCAGGCATCATCCAGATAGGTAGTTTGGTCAGATACACTTTGAGCGTAGATATCGTTTTCTCATCGAATCCAAAGGATCATGATTCCTCGTTCGATTTGTATTGTAGGATCAGTACAACTTATTAAAGTGCGAATGGATAGAATAATCATGAGCGTATAAATATATTTTCACACAAAATTACACCCACATGGTTAATGACCATCAGTATTGGTAACGGCTATTTGACGACATTAAATCAACGGCTTTTCGACAATGTTAACTCAACGATGCCCGGTTTGGTAATGTTTGGTTATGATGACCGACTCAGGTCGACTTCGCTTTTCGACTGGCGACTACTGCCCGCGTCCGGCAGGCTTTGTCGCAAAATCAACGCACGCACACCCACACGCATACACATACGTGTTCAGAAGTGGTCAGATACACTTTGCGCGTAGATATTGTCTTCTCATCGAATCTAAAGGATCATGATTCCTCGTTCGATTTGTATTGTAGGATCAGGATTGTGGTAGGATCAGTACAATTTATTAAAGTGGGAATGGGTAAAATAATCATGAGCGTATAAATATATTTTCACACAAAATTACACCGGTATGGTTAATGACCATCAGTGACATTAAATCAACAGCTTTTCGACAATGTTAACTCAACGATGCCCGGTTTGATAATGTTTGGTTATGATGACCGACTCAGGTTGACTTCGCTTTTCAACTGCCCGCGTCCGGCAGTCTTTTGTCGCAAAATCAAACGCACGCACACACACACGCATACACTCCTCTCAAGCGTTCGAGAACTTTTTGCCCACTACAGTATTAACTGTGTAAAATAACGTAATACATGGACTTTTGATTGCGACATTCATCGCACTCGTCTGCTCATACGATACCGTTGTGTTCCAGCTTTAATCGATCCTTTAACGGCTGTTGGACTCGCGCAAAAAAAGGGGTAGGCGAGTGGGGATTTCGGTAATCCAATCTGTACGTGACACGGGCAGCGTGCGGGCTTTCAAGCGAAACTGTGGAATTTTGTAATTTCGCTAATGCCGTGGCATGTATATATAGGTATAGTTGGAAGAGGCAATCGGCTTGAAGAATATTGCCGAGCTAATGACTTATAAAGCGGCACGAACCGAGTGGAACCTGATTTGAAGAATTACGTTTGCGACACGGTGCCGATGTATTAATGCGAATTATCGATCATCAATTATCATTATTCTTCACGGCCTCGGCTCGTTTGACATGGTATCTTTCATCGTGATGTAAAACTAAACTGAAATAATTAACGGCTACACAACCAAAGGAGGCCGAACTACTTCGGCATCGCACTCAGAGCTAGCTTTCCTATCCTTTCTCTCTTACCTACCTGTCAGGCGTTAGCACCGTTAGACATTAAGATCGCAGTAGTCACCGCTTAGGAAGAATCCGACGTGTATTGAGAGGCCGGCGACATCAATGAGATTGAATAATTATTTGGAACGTCGCCTCAAGCGGAATTCCAAACACGACCAATCACATGCGGAAGTACCGATGATTTTCATATTTGTCGATTCACGGAATCAGAAATACACCGTTCCATTCATCTATACTTGAATTCTAATTACATAGAATGACATATAACAGGTTTAAAGAATCATTATCTAGAACCGTGGGTGAAACATGTATGAAAGCAGAGTCCCGGCAGGAAGTTGTCTGTAGTAGTTTCGTGGAAGGCGAAGGCGTATCGACCACTTTAAAAATCGGTCCATCAAGATCGTCATGATTCCACGTCAATCAGCGTAATAGCAAACGATGAACAATCCCGCTCAATCTTTCCGTTCCGGCAACGGTCAAATTAATATTGGCACAGGGATACTGGCAATTAATAATCCCCTGTTGGCACGTTAATCCGCCGCGAGATCCTATCGGTACTGTTTGATCGATCTTCCCAGTAACTTTTAATTCCACGTGCGCTCGCGCCAATATCATCATTACACCGGAATAAACGAGATCACGAACTCATGAACCTGCTAGAGAGTGGGCGCATGTGCGTGCGTATATACCGGGGATGCCAGTCGGCAGACACACCAATGATAGATATCCTTCTGCAAGCATGAAAGCCAAGCGGAATGAAAATTAATGATCCTAAATGGATCCGGTGCCTTTGGCACTCGAAGAGTCGAACTCGATTTACGGAGCACTATACTCCGTTCCGTTACATTATACTCGCTTTTCCTGTAGCTCAGTAGTTGCTCCAGCGGCGAATGGCCATTCGATAGCGCGCTCGTTTTAACTCTGTTACGCTGCCTGGAAGTGAGTACTGCGGAAGTGAAGCGCGCTCGATATCGCTCCGCGAAGAATACACGCATTTTTGGATCCACTCGAGTGGCGCCTCTTAGAGCATCGCCGAGATACCAATCATCCAACTGGATGCCTGGGAACAGCTTTGCACGGCGTGCATACGCTTTAATCTCATGCACCATCCACCAACTTCGAAGGCCTTATCGTTCACTCATTAAGTGCCGTAGAACTGGCCGTAATTGCAATTGCTCCTCAAATCCTTGTGCGAACTCCTATAATTTTCCTCTGCCACCTGGAGTATCGAGAACAAATCTCTCCTGCGGTGATTAGATATCCTATATATTTGATTGCAAATTGATGGAATGTAAATTGAATCTTGTGGAGATATAGTTTTTTGTTTTGGACCTTGGTTAATTTCTTATTAGAGGTTATATATGTTAGGCAAGTCATTAAAGAAACAGGAGTTTATTCATTTTCTTGAGGTACTAACACTTGCTTTTTGTAAAATTCGTTATATGTTTATTATTGTACATCCTTTAAGATATATTCTCTAAAAAATTTGTTCTCAAATCAAAACTACACATAAAACTTTTAACAGATTTTTTCGAAAGTGTTTTTAGACGCAATGCCTAACATAACTTTTGTAAAAATGAACTAAATTCGTTGAAATTTGAAGGGATTTTTCGTATAATGTTTAATTTTTAATTTAGTTGTTTAAAAAGTCGCTAATTTCACAGGAACAATAGAATTCAATGATACTACTCTTAATGACTTTATATAAAAAAATAAAAAAATATTCTGGCTCGTTGAGGACTAGTTTGTTTCTGTCTAGTTCATACAGAATTTGTTTATATTTTTTTTATATAACAATTGACCAAGATACATATTGACTACCACAAGTTGCAATTTGAAAAAGACAACGCCAGTTACATAGTATACAACCTAGTTATTTATGTATATATGACAACAAATTTTTCAGAGAATGTACTTTAAAGTATGTACAATAATGGATATATAATGAGTTCTTAAAGAAGTATTGTACTGCAAAAAAATTAATAAATTGCTATTTGTTTAATTAGCAGCAACGTTACTCAGCTTCGTTAGTCAATTCGCACCTTCAATTTCTCGGAAATTGAAGTTTTATTATCTATATTACGTAAAACAGAAATAGTACAAAATTCGGGTTAGTTTTTTATGCGATTCTTAAGAAAAGTATTCCAGATAAAACTAATAATATGAATGACTGACGAGTTTTCTTATGTCTCCCGTATTAAAAGTATCAATTTAAAAGTCCATTATCTAGAAAACGTCGAATAAAATTTTGCTAGTAGTTATAAAATCTTATAAAGGAAGTTCTATCAAAGTTTAAAGGAAATCTTAAGAAAATGATTTTACGACCCAATTACCTTAATGATTAACAGCTATAGAATAACTATCTTGTATCGAATATCCCGGACAATTTAAAAGTACAAACACATGAATATTACAGTAGAAAACTATTCCCCACAGGAGCTCTCAGGATCAGCTCTGCCATACGGAAGCTTAGAAACGTGACACCGAAGCGCGTATCGGTGTCGAGAGGCACTCGTGACACAACAGCAGTTTGTCCTTAACGATGCGTATGCGCAGTTAAGGATAGGCAAAACGCCATTGAACCAGAGGATGTAAAACAGAGCGATGCGCCACTTATGGGAGTGCGGCAAGTGTCCTTCAAGGATGCGATCCCCTCCGATACTTACGAAACTACGTGGTACAAAATCGAAAGAGGATCCTTTCGATACCAAGCTACTTCCTTATTAAGGAGATCCACTCAGCCCGACAGTGAAAAACATAAGTTTCTGTTAAAGCGACAGCCAAATCTAATTCAAAGGGAGCATGTTGATTCAAAGTCAGCGCGCCCAACACAGCGACTTCCACGGTGTATAATAAGTACCGATTAGTAGCATTAGGAGCGAAAAGGCAGTTGCCTGGTAGCTGTTAGAGATAGCATTTATCAATCGACTCGAATATCCCGCACTGCAGAATTGAACGTCCTACAGTAACGACAGTATCAAAGCAATAGGATACACTTTTCATAGAGCCAGGTGCGAACGAAGAGACTTCACACCTGTACAACGTTCTTCCTCGCCATGTGGCCAAAGTATACGGACGTTCGTTATCATGTACTCTATCAATAAATGAAAGTGATGTGGTTTATGCAATTGCAACTTAGTATTAATTACACCCACCAAATAATCAACAGTAGCGTCAGATTTGTGAGGAGGTGTCTCCACAGCTGAATAAAAGAAACTTTGTGAGTTATACGATATCAAGTGAAATAAAACCTGAACGAAATAAAGATGTTACAGTTATTCCAATAATCATTTAAACAATTGTTTCATTTTCCAAGTTCTTATACCAAAGAATAGAAATACACATACAGACTGACTGCTTTCCACCGATGAGAATGCAGCGTCATCGTCGATTAGCAGGAGCGTTGGTATCCGCGACGAATCCGGCTGAAACTCAATCCGGCATCTGGTCGTCCGGGCGAGCAGAGAGCAGCGGTCCAGCTGAAAGATTAGCCTACTTGGCAAGAGCGGGGAGGAGGCGTTTCGCCGCGCATTAGCAGATACACATTACACATTGCGTGCCGCGTGTTTAAGAGTGCTCCGGTTTCGCGTTACCCTTAGCGCCGCTCAGGAATTATACGCGCCGGATGAAAAGAACAACACGCACACTCACAGAGAGCTGTGCCAGCCAGGCACAGAAGGCGAGAAAAGAGCGAAGGGCTCGCTCGCGCCGCGCTGGCAGGATGCAGAAACAAGAGATCCCAACGCGAGAGAGAGTGTGCAGGAAGAGAAGAGCAGCCCCGAAAAAAGAAGTGCCGCGCCCGCGTAAACGCTCCTGGTCTCGGATTACGAGCTGCCCCTAAGCTGTCGCACGTGGATGCTGCCGGTGCGAGGTGCGCGCGATTCGCCTTCTGCACGTGCGAGAACACGTCGCCCGTGAAACCGCGCGTGCCCCCGAACTCATGAAAGCGTACCTACTACCTCTGGGAAGAGCCCTCAATAGAGCTGGGATCACTCATATCAGCCTTAAGGGGGTGTAGGACAGTTAACCTTTACATTTTTATAAATTGTATAAATGTTGGTGTGACTAAACCAATCACTTGGTGAGCACAGTCATTTTATCTTTAATTAGTATACTTGTACAGAGTAATTTGAGGTAAAAACATTTAAAATCAAATAAACAATAAGGCAGTTATTAATTGTTAAACATTACAATATTAATTATGCATAATAGTAGTTAACCTTTACATTTTTATAAATTGTATAAATGTTGTTGTGACTAAACCAATCACTTGGTGAGCACACTCATTTTACCTTTAATTAGTATACTTGTACAGAGTAATTTGAGGTAAAAGCATTTAAAATCACATAAACAATAAGGCAGTTATTAATTGTTAAACATTACAATATTAATTATGCATAATAGTACTCTGCGGAGGATTTGTTTGATATGGTTGGTCCAGTGAAGATCAGTTTTTACAGAGTTCTTTTTTAAGATCATAGCTAAGGCGGGGACCAAAATCATGCAGATAAGTCATGTGGAAGTTGGATAAAACCAATTGTTTATATTGTTAACCAATAAAACTCTATTTTCTGTAACTATTTTAAGATCATAGCTAAGGCGGGGACCAAAATCATGCAGATAAGTCATGTGGAAGTTGGATAAAACCAATTGTTTATATTGTTAACCAATAAAACTCTATTTTCTGTAACTATTTGGTTATGCTAAATGTACTAAATGATTGAATATAATAACAACTGTGGTCCCCGCTGTAACAGGTGGTACAGTGAATAATTGTGCAAAAGCGGAACCCATTTGAAGCAATAGTTTTGGAAAAATCATCCGCAGAGTACTATTATGCATAATTAATATTGTAATGTTTAACAATTAATAACTGCCTTATTGTTTATTTGATTTTAAATGTTTTTGCCTCAAATTACTCTGTACAAGTATACTAATTAAAGGTAAAATGACTGTGCTCACCAAGTGATTGGTTTAGTCACACCAACATTTATACAATTTATAAAAATGTAAAGGTTAACTGTCCTACACCCCCTTAAGGGGGTATTCCCGTTTGAACACATTTTCCAATTGAGGTTTTTGGGATTTTTTAATAATAATTCAGGAAGAGGTATTCTTTTGAAAAAATTATTGCTATATTTACATATTTATATACAATTTGTTTTGACAAAATGGCGTCGAGTATAATAACAAAAATTTAATGTTTGTTTTTCAATTCGCCCTTTAACCCTTTAAGTCCATTGCACTCTGAAACCGCTGGAATCCCACTAAACCTAAGTTCTTACAGTTCAAATATTAACAAAACAATTAAAATACCTTTGAATTACAAAGGTCTAATAATCGACGAAACTATCAACAATACCAAACAATATATCGCAATCATTAAATCACATCCGTCTTTCAGTGGACAATTAAGTGGAACTAATCGGACTCTCCTGAAAGATGAAGTACAGCAATCAAACCGTACCACGATTGCAATTAACGTGGTGGCGTCAGGATGAATCGGAGGAAAGCAGACGGTCTCCTCGAGTGTATTAGGGAGAGGTAGGAAACAGTGGGGTTGGTGCGAAGGGGTTGAACTATGAGGCGCGTTAAAGAAGGCTTATTTTTTTTTCCATGGAGGCAATGGCTTGCTGACAATGCCGGTGTGATTGCGACAGATGCGTGGCTGTGCGTGTCCCTTTAAAAGGAAGCTTTCGCACCCCTCGTGGCGAGGCTCGAGCCACTCGTTTTACGCCCCTCCGCTTCAGCCTGCGGGGTACTCATTCACGTTGAAAAACGTACAGGTGCGTGCCACGGGGTCCCCATTGACGGTGCTCTCTCCTCTCTCGCTTCCTCCCTTCATCTCTTTGTCTCCCTCGCACTCTCTCTTTCTCTCTCTCTCTCCTTTCGTGTTACGGGGCCGTCCAGATGCGTCGGCGGTGCGAGTCCGCACCCGCGCTTACCGGCTTTGCTTCCAGCAGCAGCAGCAGCAGCATCCCGCCACCGAGATGCATCTTCAGTGAGCGCACCTCGCCGAGGGCGATTCGCGCTTTAACCGGATCGAAGGTGAACTTAGTATTCGTGGTACGTAAGAGCCGAGTGCCTGGGATTCCAGCAGGCCCCCAGCGTCCACCGACTGGCATGGCCAGCAATTTACGAGATCCTGGAACTGGAGAGTCTCTCCCTTTCTTTCTCTTTCTCTTTCTCTCTCTCTCATTTGTCGTGCCTCTCATACAATTATCTCTGTCTCTCGTACGTCGAGTTCACTCTATGCCTGGCTCGGTGGAGTTTAACGCCCGCGATTAAGTTATGCGCCGCGACGTGGCAGCTCTCGCATTTATATGGGGATTATCGGTGGATGTGCTTGACTGTTGATAAAAGGCGCGCTAGTGGTAGCGACGTGCAGTGAAAAGAGCGACGAAGCAACCGGGGATTAATAGGGGATGCTGGAATTAGTTAGCGGTGAGAGTATGTGCAGTCTGGAGAAAGAGAGATCGCCGGTAGTGGATCGACAGCGAACGTAATGCGATACGGACGCCGGAGCAGGCGATCCTGAAGTGCAATCTGTCCAGACTCCGATCTAACGATTCCTCGGGAGGAACCGATATACCTGGTGATTGGAAACTCGATCGAAAGTAAGCGCTCTACTCGCGTGGTACTGTAACGTACGGAAGGTAGCTAACGTCAGAGGCTTCGACGATATCTCGCCACGCGATCTTCGATCCTATCGTAGAGCGTCCAACATCCCGCCAAGCAAACAGCGATTGCAATGCCACATTCACCGATCTAACCTCAAAATTATCAGTTGTATTTACTATGGCGCTTTTCCTTGGCGCATTATAATCCTAGGATCTCTTGATTCTAGATGCTATGTACTCTTTAATGTTACCCATCTCTCGACTTATCCTGATTCACGAGGAAAAAAGAATACAAAGAGTTCTGTTCAACGACAATTACAAGATCTTGCCGCGGTTCAGGATTTCCTCGTATTTTCTTGCGTTTACGAGCTTCTCGCGCAGTTCGGCGTCACATTGATGGTAGGGCCTGAAAAATAAACATCGCTTTTAAAAGATAGCCGTGGTAACCCGAGCAAAGGTAAAGTTACAAGGCAGTAATCCAATGGCGGGAAAGATCGGCTCTCGTAATATCTGGTGACTCCTTTGCGATGGTATCGAGCGCGCACGAAGCATTCCGGCTGCGTGGCGAACGGGAGCCAGCGCATCAAGCGGTATGCAGATCCACCAAAGCACACTTAACGCCCCTGTCATTACACGGCCTGCTGAACACTCGGCAACTACTCGCCCCGAGCTCTAACCTATGCGATAGGGAAAGCCTACTGTTACACCACCAAGACATCAACTTTATCAAACGATGATCAAGTTGACCCCTAAACAGCCGGGCCGCGCAGAAATACAAGCTCAATTAATCAATGTGATCCACGACCTTATCCCACTGTGACAGACTCCACGCTGATAGCTTGGAATTCCAAGAGATTCTTTTGTAGGAATTTTCATTTCTATTTAAAGATCCTTAACTGTTGTCACAATAGTAGAGATAAATGAATGCCTTATGATGTAAGAATAGTGTACTTTGTCATATTTTATGCAGCCAATAATAGTTAGCAGTATATTAATTGAAAAGTAATAATTGATTTCAAGTCCGTGGTATATTTAGATTAGTTTATTCAGAAAGAATGAAGGTACACTTTAGTGACACAATAGAAAGTAATACTTATTTGCTGGTTTCCTGATCGATAGTTATTGATTTGTCTTGACCGCTCTAAAAAAAATAGTGTGCCCGCAACGGCCTTCTGTTCAGCTAGAGTGTTCTATCTTTTTCTACTCGTAAGGGAGACATATTTTCTTTTTATTATTATAGCTACTTGTCGAATAGGACCAATCAGTCGGGATACATATTTCATATACAATAACATAAAGAAACAAGCTGTATAAAAATAACGAGATTAACAATATAGACGAGGGGCGTAATTTGTTTGAGCGCAGAAACATCGAGATATATTTATATGCGACTACGTTGGGAGTCTTAATAACATTCGTTATATTTATGGGGGTTCTAAGTTTAATTTTCATTAATCTCTCGATTAGGGCCGTTCGGCCTGAATTAATAAGAGGGCAGTCAAGAACAGCATGTCAAGGGAGACATACATAAGTACTTACTTAGTACAACGCTATTTAACCCTTTCGCTACGACAGTCCGCGCCACGCACGCCTTCCCGCAGAACTAAGCCCCGCGCCAAAAGTGTACACATTGTAGATTTGTAAGAAAGTATTTTGCAACGAAGTAAGAGTGAAACTGTAAGTCAAACTTAAATACGAAATTTTGTGGCGGGTAACTATAGTCACATGTGGTATCGAAAGGGTTAAATCACGTCATGCTACATTAATTATATCTCAATGATTGTGGGAAAGATTTGTAAGACTATACGGCGTCTTAAGGGGGTGTAGGACAGTTAACCTTTACATTTTTATAAATCGTATAAATGTTGGTGTGACTAAACCAATCACTTGGTGAGCACAGTCATTTTATCTTTAATTAGTATACTTGTACAGAGTAATTTGAGGTAAAAACATTTAAAATCAAATAAACAATAAGGCAGTTATTAATTGTTAAACATTACAATATTAATTATGCGTAATAGTACTCTGCGGAGGATTTTTCCAAAACTATTGGTTCAAATGGGTTCCGCTTTTGCACAATTATTCACTGTACCACCTGTTACAGCGGGGATCACAGTTGTTATTATATTCAATCATTTAGTACATCTAGCATAACCAAATAGTTACAGAAAATAGAGTTTTATTGGTT
This sequence comes from Ectemnius cavifrons, assembly GCA_964023945.1. Classification (NCBI taxonomy): domain Eukaryota; kingdom Metazoa; phylum Arthropoda; class Insecta; order Hymenoptera; family Crabronidae; genus Ectemnius; species Ectemnius cavifrons. The sequence continues at coordinate 2,056,780 of OZ030386.1, read as the reverse complement.
AACAATATAAACAATTGGTTTTATCCAACTTCCACATGACTTATCTGCATGATTTTGGTCCCCGCCTTAGCTATGATCTTAAAAAAGAACTCTGTAAAAACTGATCTTCACTGGACCAACCGTACCAAAGAAATCCTCAGCAGAGTACTATTATGCATAATTAATATTGTAATGTTTAACAATTAATAACTGCCTTATTGTTTATTTGATTTTAAATGTTTTTACCTCAAATTACTCTGTACAAGTATACCAATTAAAGATAAAATGACTGTGCTCACCAAGTGATTGGTTTAGTCACAACAACATTTATACAATTTATAAAAATGTAAAGGTTAACTGTCCTACACCCCCTTAAAGGGTTACATCTATACTCAAGTGTGAAAACTGCTAGCAATTTTAGAATTTTGTTAAAACAAAAATCGTAATGGGAATATAATGAAACTGCTTTTTGCTAAAAGCTGTATTCTTTCTGAAACTTATCCTTGAGTATAAAAAGATAACAAAAACCGTAGATTCAATCCTTGGCGTTGCAAGGTACGTACTTCGTTTTCAAAAGGCTTTGCGGTGGACACCCCACAGAGCAAATGACGCATCTGAATTTAATATTTCAAACGGATTTTATAAATGGATAAAAGTTGACGGTCGTTGACGTAGCCCAATGTTCGATTTTGCATTTTTTTCCAAAACAGCAGCAATTTGACAAAATTGCCTTAAATTAAAACATTTTTCTACGTCAGCGACCGTCAACTCTCATCTATTTATAAAATCCGTTTGAAATATTAATTTCAGATGCGTCATTTGGCCAGCTTTTTGAAAACGAAGTACGCACCTTGCAATGCCAAGGATTGAATTTGCGGTTTTTGATATTTTTTTATACTTATGGATAAGCATCAGAAAGAATACAGTTTGTAGCACAAATCAGGTTCATTTTATTCCCATTACGATTTAAAAAAAATATCCTAAAATTGGTAGCCATTTTTTGACTTGAGTATAGATGTAACCCCTTAAGTTAGTGTGGGTGCTCGTAAATCAATGTAACTCGCCAGGGAACCGATTAACAAGATGTAGAGTACAAATATATTGGAATCTGAAGATTAAGAATAAAGAATTAGCTCTCGGACATCACTCGCCATCAAGTTACCTGTGCCAGCGTGGCCAAGTTTGGGGGTTTATGACACCTAGGTTTCCCCTGAAGGGAGGGGTGCTCTACACAACTTCCACGAGACCTGCTCTACACGCGCATTCGCATGCCTATTTCTGATTTTCTAACAGATTGCATTAGCTGGAATTCCAAGGAAATTGACTCGGCATATACCTCGCTCGAAATTATTCCGCGCGTCTCAATTAGAAAGAGTGACGCGGGCAAAGTGTGGCGAGTCTCGGTAGCTTCTTTCTATAACAGGTGATACACAGTTCGAACTTGCTGGTCGAGTGAGTTCGAGCGAGTGGTCCGAGGGCCAAGATCAGCCGATAGCTACCACTAGACCACCGTCATTTAAATATCTACCTATGCGTTCATCTATTTCCCACATAATTATGCGTCCGGCACGCTGCGTCCGAGCTTCTTCGTGGCTCGAAGGTGAATAATTAACGCGCGATCTTAGTAGCGTCCCAACGCGGTGTACAGTCCGCGTTTCTCGGAAGACTCGAATATGCACATACATACATGCACGCCGAGGATATATCCGCCTTTAGTAGCGAGCAGCTGGATCTTTGATTCCCGATCGACGTATTCATGTATTCCACGAACCGACGGAGTTCCTCCGTTTGCGAGGAAAGAGACCTGCCACGGGAAAATGAAGAGATCGACGCCTACGTTCAAGCACGCCTTGTATCCCGGCTGTGTGTCGTGCGGGACGTGTATATGGGATTCTTGGCGGAAGGTAACCGGCCACGGCAGCCCCATAACGAGGACCTTCCGACACTCGACGTCGGAACCCTTATATCCTTATCCACAGCCTCTCAGTACCGTTATTATTCTTACCAGGAGTGCCTGCTGCCGAGCGTGCTCGTTTCTTCGCGGCGTGCCACTGAGAACAAACGAGTTCGTAGGTCTCTACTCTCTGTTTTCCTTTACGGAATACAAGGTGTAGGATCGTGCGTCATTCCATGGGATATTGCAATTCCATGTTTTAGTTTCAAGTAGTTAAAAGCTCCGAGAGGAAATGAAAGGAAAGCTGAGTAACTTGTTGCATCCGGCTAAGAAACGATCTCTTTTGATCAAGGACCAGTCAGCGAGAATGTGACGAGATTGATATTCCCGAGGAACTCCAAGGTAGATGATCGCCCGGTACTAAGTCGGAAAGTCAGCTCCTCCTTTTGCGGATCCGCATCGTTGCTTCTATCCTAGCATTTTCCGAGAAAAAAAACGGAGAAACCAGCCGACGGGAGGAAGATCGCTGAACTACTGGACCGTAAATATAGATACGAAGTGGTTGCACACACCAGTGATACAGGGCGAAGGAGTGCGAACGAGTTCCCACTACTAATTACTATGCATCGTACCGGAAATATGCTAACGAGTTACGAGCGCGTACGCGTGCGGTGGTGTAGGCATCACAACGCTCGTTTTTCCTTTTGGTAAACCCTACATGACTCATATCACACTTTGATCTCTTTCATAATTATAATTCTAGAGCGACCTGCTATCACTCGATGACCCCACAAGTATTCTCACGAAGCAACAAAGTCTTTCAAGGAAAGTAAGAATAATAACAAGCTATAAACTTTAATGAAAAAGTGTCGCATTATTCAACAGCTCGTCTTCCGTTTTTTAGTAATTACGAATTCCATGGAAAAGTAAGTAACACTCGCTTGTGTTATAATCAAGTAAATTCGTTCGGAGTCTTGGAGGCTAATTGCGCGAGATGACGAGTGCATAACTAAAGTAAGCGAGCAGTAATAATACCAAGTGTATCCCGCAACGTCGGATGCTGGCCACCGTTATCCGATTCAAATCTCAGCGTCTTCTTCGACAGAGTCGCGCCACCTCCTGCGTGCAAGATCGTAGCCGTAGTTTCACGTGACTTAACGACGAGATCAACCTGTCGCTGCTCGGCGTTTCTTACTGGCCTCTCTGCTCTGTTCAGTGTTGTTTGCTGCGGAGCAATACCGCCACATCTAACACAGCTAGAGGCAAAGGCCTCGGCTAGCAGGTGTTAAAAATAACTTAATTAATGCTCGCTCGAAGCCGATGCGATAATTGGGCGGAGTGAACTCGAAGGTGTAAATAGGAGAGAACGAGAGAGGAATAGATCAGGAGTGAGACAGAGGAAGGCAGGAACGTTACACTCTAATCGTAGGTAGTAGAAGCTATGATTAACTCGGCGTCCAATTAGCTCGTATTAGGAATACAGAGGCGATCGGCTCGGCTCTGTTGTTGTTCCTCTCTCTCCATCTGTCAAGCCGATAATCCCAACAACCTATCGTCTCTCCTACAATCTCGTGGCGTCGATATCTCTCGTCATTGCTAGCGAATTGTTAGCGCTCCGCGAATATCCCGATAATGGTTTCCAGGGTGCGTTACGTAGAGGTATGACAGGATATCGTTACTAGAGCAGTTCTTGCATTCGGCATGAGAGCAAAGCGGTGACCGCCTACCGAGAGAGCAGGCGCACGACGGCCTCATTATCCTCGACGGCGCACCGCTCGTCGTTTCTAATTCTCTTTTACGTAGACAACTCTCGCTCCGCTTTTTCATCGAGATTTGTCGCGATCCACTCATGAGAGAGAGAGAGAGAGAAAGAGAGAAAGAGAGAGAGAGAGAGAGAGAGAGGGATTGTTCGGATGCACGTGGCTCTCTTTCCTTCCTCGGGCAAACTATCTGGTAGCTGCATATTATTGCCCCTCTACCAGAACCCGGTAAAATGCTGGTGCACCCCGAGCACCGAGAGTCGAGTAATTGTGCAATAAATTGTTGCTTAATTGAGCGCCGGGACGTCCCGGATTTACATCGGGCTTTCACTTCTTTCATAAATCCCTCGGAACCGTGCGTGCTCGCTTCGAACAGGGAAGCCAAGTCTCTTGTACACCAGGGTTGCGACTCATTTTTTCTTGTGTTACTCTTGGCAATACCTGCCACCATCAGTTTTCTCTGTCGCACTTCATTGTGTAGTGTCTTCATCGTTACTTGGTGTACAAGTACTGGATAATCATGGGTAGTGTCAGTTGAAAAGAAGGAACTTCACAAATCTAATTACTCTAATTAAGGGGGTGTAGGACAGTTAACCTTTACATTTTTATAAATTGTATAAATGTTGGTGTGACTAAACCAATCACTTGGTGAGCATAGTCACTTTACCTTTAATTAGTATACTTGTACAGAGTAATTTGAGGTAAAAACATTTAAATCAAATAAACAATAAGGCAGTTATTAATTGTTAAAGATTACAATATTAATTATGCATAATAGTAGTTAACCTTCACATTTTTATAAATCGTATAAATGTTGGTGTGACTAAACCAATCACTTGGTGAGCATAGTCACTTTACCTTTAATTAGTATACTTGTACAGAGTAATTTGAGGTAAAAACATTTAAAATCAAATAAACAATAAGGCAGTTATTAATTGTTAAACATTACAATATTAATTATGCATAATAGTACTCTGCGGAGGATTTTTCCAAAATTATTGGTTCAAATGGGTTCCGCTTTTGCACAATTATTCACTGTACCACCTGTTACAGCGGGGGCCACAGTTCTTATTATATTCAATCATTTAGTACATTTAGCATAACCAAATAGTTACAGAAAATAGAGTTTTATTGGTTAACAATATAAACAATTGGTTTTATCCAACTTCCACATGACTTATCTGCATGATTTTGGTCCCCGCCTTAGCTATGATCTTAAAAAAGAACTCTGTAAAAACTGATCTTCACTGGACCAACTATACCAAACAAATCCTCCTCAGAGTACTATTATGCATAACTAATATTGTAATGTTTAACAATTAATAACTGCCTTATTGTTTATTTGATTTTAAATGTTCTTACCTCAAATTACTCTGTACAAGTATACTAATTAAAGGTAAAGTGACTGTGCTCACCAAGTGATTGGTTTAGTCACACCAACATTTATACAATTTATAAAAATGTAAAGGTTAACTGTCCTACACCCCCTTAAATCTGAGAATCAGAGGTGATATTTTTTACTTTCTCATATGAAAGTAATTAAAGAGATCGGATTGAAATTTGTAGAGAATGGTAAATGGTCACTGCAACTCTCTTCAAAATTTCAACTTATTTTTCTGTACAGTTTTCGAGTAATCAATATCCAAAAATCCATTCTTTTCCATGGGCTCTTATGACGACAAGAGCGGAAATTACCGTTTATGGCTTAAAAGTATGTGATACAATAATGACACATGAATAAAAAACATTTCATGTGATAAATGAAACATTTGCGAATAATCAGGCTAAGTTTCAAAAGCTTTGTCTGTCCGGTTCGAGAGTGAAAAGGAAATGGTTTCATTTGTAGAAATAACGTGATAAATAGTATAGAAATAAAAATAACTTATAAAAACAGGTGACATACCATAAGCTTAATTGCAAATTGAATTTTCCTACTCAAAAACTGGTTTTATTGTAATTTGAAAAGTTTACCCTCGCACTTAATCACGGCACCAACCCCCTTAACACTAGGTTTATGGGACCCGTCATTTTGACGGATTTCGGATTTCGTGCCCAAAATTACAAAAACAATTACTATTTATTTTTTTCGATTTCATGCTGATAATTATTGGTGTAATCAGATGAATATGTACCCAAATTTATTTCGCCCTCAGCCATGTAATTTCAGAATTCTGTATGATATAATACCTATTTTTACGGATACCCGTCAAAATGATGGGTAAACTAGTTTCATAGTTTATCGTAATAAACTGTTTTTTATAAAATTATGTTTCTGGTCACAAATGTAAAAGTAATGTCACCAGAAAAATAATTTCATAAAAAAACGGTTTGTTCATTTGACGAGTATCCGTCAGAATTCTGAAATTACATGGCGGAATAAATGTACGAACAGTAAAAGTTTGTATAAGTTTATGATTACTTATGCAACCCTTAACACATTTAATTACCTCACATTACGTCTGTTAAGATTGTAATTCTTTTCAAATTAATTTAATCATTTTTCTAAAATGAAATCACACATAGTTTCCTTTACCCGTCAATTTGACGGGTGTCCATAAATATACGTATACAAAAATATCCATAAACCTAATATTAATACAAGAAGAAACAACTGTATCATCGAAATCATAAATTCTCAGGACTCGAATCCTGGTAACGCCCCTATTTGCACGCAATCAACACTCACTTCTAACACGACAGGATACTCGATCCTAGTGAAAATTGTATACTCGAGGATCGAAGTCGAAGTGTGTAACTATCCGGATGGTTACAAACATGTGTTACAAAATAGTACCAGGACTGGGACTACAAGAGTACCGCCCATCCTCTGTAATAAGCGTGTATACTATTACCAGCGTTGTACAGGCACCGACATACATTTAATTAGCGTCGATAGCCAATTCGTTAGTGAGTAAAAGCAGCTCGTCATTGGTGCGATGGTAGGGATGAGATGCTGGGGCGTAAAGGGGAGTCGGTATATATCCTGAAAGTAAGTGGTGCAAGATCGCAGGAGCGGCGTAATGTAGCTACGCGAGTAATCGTTGGCTATGAGAAAGAGGAAGAGAGAGATGAGGAGGAGGAGGCTAAGGAGGAGAAGAAGAAGAAGGGCGGCGGCGGTGGTCGTCGAAGGGAAAATAGAGGAGTTTCCAATCGAGCCGAAGGAGTTACTTCGTCATTGCGAGGCCAGCGAAGGGCCGGGCGCGACAGGCACTTGCGATCGCTTCATCCCCGCTCGGGAATCTCCCTGCTGCGGTATAAACAATGTGCGCCGAGAGCGAATCTCCTTGAAGATCGGCAATAAGTAATAGCCATGACGGCAGCGGTAAGGCCGGAGTGCGCGCACTCGGCCAGCCAGCGGTGAGCAGCATTCTTTAAAGGGGTCAGCAGCGTGTCACGGGAAGAAAAAGTCGAGGGCCTCTCGTCTCCCCGTAGAAAGCACAGGGCGCATACATGTGGGAGCTACATATTCATCGCTCGGAGACCTCGCCTCTCATTGTGTCCGCGATCCTCCACCGAGGACACGCCGGATGTGCACGATGAAAAACGTACAGTCACTTCTCTCCTTTCCCGGAGATTCGAGAGAGTCGCTGTAACCCTTCGACTAACATCCTATTGGTTCTCGATCGATCGAGAATCGATCGAAACTTTTAATTTATCCGCAGCTCGCCGATCGATGAACTATCGGCTTCTTTTGCCGAGTGACCGCAGCCCATAACGAAGGAACACACCGAGCCACTCTCGATCGAGCGGCTTATTGCAACGAATTCCACGGAGTTCATCCAATTACATCAAATATCGCCGCGAACCGTGGTATTACGACGATTTTAATCTATCGAGGCCGCAAGCCTCGCGTGAGAAAGTCAGCCCTATCGAAATACCAGTAGCCCGTCGCTGCCTCTCCATTTGTTTACCTTTTACCTCGAGCGACATATGTACCAGTAGTATATACACCGCTCTCGCCGGAAGGTAAATAGCAGAAACTGCGGGATCGTCGATCTTCATGGCGAAGCCTTTGCTACCTGTCTTATCATAGTCATTGACCCTAACAATAAGTGGGTATTGTCTCTAAGTGGATACCGCCAGTAGAAACTCCTTCAGCCACCGAAATCATAAGTCTGTCTAGGATCGCCCGAGGCAGAGAAGATTTCGTGAATGAGAGGAAGCCTTCTCCGAGCGTTTAACGACCTCCCGCGCAGCAAGTAAAGTTGAGAGAGCTCGAGAGTTTCGCAGGTAAGTCTGACGATCAGGTCGCACACCAAAGAATCCTGTCGGAACCTCGGAGGCTGGATGGACCACGCAAAGGCGATGCTGTTCTTTATGGAGCATTCGCTCCAGGGCGAGAACAGCCGGGTGAATGAGACGGGCGATAATACAGCAGTTAGTATGCAGGAGATACTGTTACTTAATGTTAATATCGAAGAGCCCATTGATCGTTGATCGTCCGAGTAGAACGCGGGCATCGATAATCTTAAGAGCGAGTGAACGAAGAAGAGATTCCAGCTACGATGGACGAAGAGCTGTACCACAGCTTCCTTCCATTCTGGCGGTGAGGAGGAACCGGGGTGGTGTGTGCACGAAGAAGCCGACTCAAGAATGCTACGAGTCCCAAGCTTCGCGGTACAGTCTGACCCGCTCCAACCTGTCCGGTGTGTGTGCCAGCACGAAGTGAAGTCGACTCGAGGGCCAAGAAGGAAAAGAAGCGCGTGACCGTCGCGTCGTCGCCGCCGCCAGCAGCCGATACTCTCTCACAGAGGATAGCTTGGTTAGATCGAAGAAGGAAGAAATCGCTTTATCGTGCCACTCAACTATTCATTCCTTTCTCTATCAATCGTCTTCTTTTTTATGATCCTTCAAATGGAACAAGGCTAGAAAAAATATACGAAAACTTTGCCTTATTACATACTTTTGTTATGAATTTTGGCTTAGTGAGCAAAATTAGAATAGCAATTGCTATTAATTTTTTTCTCATTTATGCTGATAATTATTGGTGTAATGAGAATATATACCCTAATTTATTTTCCCCTCAGCCATGTATTTTCTAAATTCTGCATGATGTACAGGATGAGTCACTTGCCATTTAATCATCCCCTTCACACTCGAGTTCCAATTAATTCCATTATTGGTAGAATTTGATATTATAAATGAATGTCAGTGCTTGGAAAAGACTCGGTAAATACTCCTTTATATTAAAATTACACAACACCGTATAATTATACCATTTTCAACGGCCTATATCCATCATTGGTGATTCAAAGGCAAGTGAATCACCCTGTACGGATACCTTTCAAATAATTTCAAAAAAAAAAACGGTTTATTACTATTAACACAAAATATACATATAGAATTTTCAAATTACATGGCGGAATCAATGTATGAACAGTAAAAGTTTGTATAAGTTTATGATTATTTATCATTATTTAGTGCGAGGGTAACAAGGGAACATATGAGCACTGACACAGAATTTTAAAGCCTTTGCAAATTACAATAAAACCAATTTTTGAGTAAGAAAATTTAAGTTGCAATTAAGCTTGAGCTCTGTCACATCTGCTTTTATACATTACTTTTATTTCTATACTATTTATCACGTTATTTCTACAAATGAAACCATTTCCTTTTCACTCTCTGCTCAAATACTCTCGAACCGGAGAGACAAAGGTCTTGAAACTTAGCGTGATTATTCGTAAATGTCTCATTTACCACATGAAATGTATTTTATTCATGTGTCATTATTGTATTACATATTTTTAAGCCGTAAACGGTCATCTCCGCTCTCGTCGCCATAAGAGCCCATGCATAAGAATGGATTTTTCGACATTGATTACTTGAAAACTAAACAAACAAATAAGTTGAAATTTTGAAGAGAGGTGTAATAACCATTGACTACCATTCTCTGTAAATTTCATTCCAATCTCATTATTTTCATTTTCAGTACCAACCTCTTTAAGATTATACTTGTTTATAAATTAAATTAATTCTTTCTTTTTTTAAATAAAACACGTGGCTTTCTTTACACGTCAATTTGACGTGTGTCCGTAAAGATAAATATACAAAAATCTCGGCAAACCTAGTGTTACTGTCCAGCGTGCACTCATTACGACTTTACACGTAGAGATTCCTTTTGCTCCGGGATAAGTAGCACCTCCTTCCTATTCTCGCGTGGCGGCCAGTTAACGTCCAAGCCGTTGAAGCTTTCTAGTTAATTCGTGGCGTGGATTAACGAGCTCGCCCGATTATGAGGATTATTCGCCGAGTGCCGAGAGGTATCTCGAGGTTTGTTAGAATGTGGCGGCCAAGGAGTGTGAGAGATTCTGTGATAGGGTCGGTGTATCCTCACTAACTAGAGACAAGGAGGCCAGATCTACGGGTCTCTCTGACTTGCTAGGGAGGCGGCGGCGACGGCGGCGGCGGCGGCCCCGCTCGCGTTTGTGTCTCACGTCACGTAGATCCATTTAATCCGGCCAGGTATAAATCAGGTTGATTTCTTAAATGAACCAACTCAGGCCTACATCTTGGAATTAACCTTGCAAGTGGTGACGTCATCTCGCGTATTCCCACTTCCTTCCAGCACCTTTTTAATAGCCTTTCTCGAATAACTTAGCCGGCTAACGTTAGAGAGTAGCGGCGACGAAATAGAAATGGAAATGGAAGGAGTTTGCTTGTACTTCGCCGGAAGAAATTTTTATGGGATCCCGTCTACGACCTGCCGGTAGGAGTCCACCGAAGGAAAGGGTAAGAGACTCTCGCTGAGAGAAAAGAAGCCGAGGAAAGAGCGAGCTTGGAATTTTTAGATTCGTCCCCGGTCACTCGTAAAACTGCGCGCTGTAATTAAAAGCCACGGCGGAGATCAGGGAATCTTCACGCGGCTGTATGGCGCGCCGCGGCGCGGGCACATTCCCATTATCGCCCAAGGGACTCGTCGCCCCTTTAGATGGAAAGAGGCCTTAGTTTCACTTCACAGACGTCACCGACACTCGTCCCAGTAATGAGCGTAAGATTAGTGGCAGATAAAGATTACATCGTGCGATGTACACTCGCTTAACACCGAGAACCTGGAATTCTGTACAGTTATGGTACGTCGTGCGAATCGTATGTTCCGAGTGGTCAGCAATGCGCAAGTACAATAATAGAAACTATTGAATGAGTAAATATTTCGACAAGATAATCCAGGAAAGTACACTCTCGAATTTGTACTTCCAATTTGTACTTCAAACATTAACCAATCAGTTCCCACAGTTCAACTCGGGCGGCGTAAGAACCATTAAGAAGACACAGTCATGAAGTCTGGGATATCTGATCGATAGGGGCGGAGGGGGGTAAAAAAATGAGTGGAGAGAAGCCGAAAAAAGGGGATCGGTCAGTGAGAGATATCGAGAAGGAGGAGGAAGAAGTCTGAAAAAGTCTGAAGACGCGATGAGCGGGGAGGGGGTAAGAAGAGGATCGCAAGAGTGGTGCGCTGCCGGGAAGCACAGGGAAAAAGGAGTCGAAGAAGGATGGACTACCGAAGATTCTCGAAGGATGGAACTATGGGAGCAAAAACAGAAACCAGTCTCACTGGCTCAAGGCTGCCTACCCCAGAGAGGAGTACCTGGACCAAGGAGGAGAGTGCTCACGGCGCTGGCTACCTGGTCAGCCCTGTGAGTACCTGTCTGCCTTTACCACTGATTCCTCTCTTCCTTCGACTCCCTCTCTCCTGGGCCCCCTTTACCATCTCCCGCTTCTCTTCATCCTCGACTTCTTCCTTCTTCGTCACACGATCATTCTACCCGCGGTGTAAGCGAGATCGCTGCAGGACTGGACCCTCCACACTTGCTACCACCTTTATCCCGACACCGCGCCCCGCGCGACCCCTCCGCGCCGATACGTAGCCGAACCAAGAGTCGTTTCACGCAAATTCAGCGGGAACACGCCTTCACCCGGGAGAGCGTGGACTCGGACTCGTCGCTCTCCCCCGTTAAAAGCGTGACGCGTAGTTGGACCGGTCGAAGAGGGCCCGAGATCGTCCACGGGTATCGTCCTCTTTGATCCGTCGACTTGGCGAAAGGACGAGTCCCAAGAACGAGCGGGTTCGGCTTCGCTTCTCGATTCTCTCCACGTAATTATACGTGGCCCGTCGACGATGCCACGGTCCACGGCGATAACACTCCGTACCAAGGTGGTCCCACCGGATTAGCCCCGAAGGCCTTTCGACGGCTTCGAGAAAGCCAGTCCGCCTCGCGACTAATTAAGAGGGATGTTATGAATTCGGCACCGATAGCGCGCCTCGCACCTTCTCAGATCCCCATGAACCGAATATGTTATCGTGTACCTCCGCTGACGCAAAGTATCGACAATAAATCGATTTCATGCACACCAGTGTCCTCCTTCCCAATGCTATTATCAGATCCACCATGCCAATCCGAGGAATAGCAAATTGTGATAATACGATAGCGTCAATAATTCCTAATTACCTAGCATGGCGTGAGCGGATTTCATTAATCACGAAACTCCTCTGAGACACTACTGCGTTAATGCTCGTATATCTAGGTCGAGTGGATCGCCAATGGAGACTGTGTAACTCTAGATAGATCACAGGTGAAGTGCGTACTCTCGGACAACCTCATTATGAGTACGTGGGAGAGTATCAGGAGTCGGTAAGATTTACTTCGAGATTAAACTCGGCTTTCATGAGAAGACGTAAGTATTGCGTTGGACATCCAGGTGATCTTAGCTTCGAAATCGAGTATCCGGTAGTCCGACTACGGATTTAACATCATTGTTAACATACACGATCTCAACTTAAGCCACTCTGAATTCGATATTATCTTTATCTTCGAAATAGTCGAATGAAAATACCCAAGCATTGCCACACAGGTGAATCGGAACCATGTAGAAGTAAGATTCAAGGAAGACCCGCATGTCGTCGAGCAAGGTAGGAAGAAACCTGGTGTGTGGACGGTAGGTGGAAATTGGTGAGAGCGAGGATATTCTCACGCAAAGATCGCGGAGCGTGTTTTCGCTGTTGGCAGGGTTAGAGCAGAGTCCCACTTAAACCGATCTGGCAGGACATATAACAAAGTGCGGTGTAACGAAAGGTGGTGCATAGAGACAGACAAGAGGATCGAAGTATCAGAAAGCACGCGGGCCAACCAACCAGCCAGCCAGTTTGCCGTTCGCGTTGTAATCGCGGAATAATTGAATCCGTACTCCACTACGCACCAAGCTGACCGAGGAGAGCTCGTTCTCCTCAGTAGCCTGTTCCTCTCGCTCTCTCTTTCTCTTGGACAGGTTCTTTGGCCGTCCACCCTGAGAGAGCAGCTTCTCGCTCTCTCAGTGTAGCTCGAGCCTTTATTTATAAGCGCCTCCGGCTACCACCGGCATAAATGCGCCGGGGACTGCATTCATAAGAGCCGAGCGGGCTACCGGCGGCTAACCTAGGCTAGAGACATTCGCCCTCAGCTTCCTATCTTTGCCGTTGGACCCGTGCTCCACGTCCTAGCGTACGCTCGTCGATGCTCCACTATCGCCTGGATAAGCAACGAACGACCTGGTTCACGATGGCCGAAGGACCCTCGGGCGATGCTACCTCGCTTACTCCTACTCCAACGATAGCCCCTTTTTATCCTGAACCTCCTTCCACTCCTGATGCACTCAATCCACTTGGCATCGCTCTTGATTCGCTTCGAATGCTTCCAACTCTTCTACGGGTATCATTCTATCCAGTAAATATTGAATAATATCGTAAGATCGTGGGTCAGGAGGACAGGGTTAAAAGATTTAATTATTACAGGAAAAAGTTTCGTCTTTATTATACGTTACTCTCGTCGACTTTACTCCGATTTAACTTTAACTCTGAACTCTTTAGACTACTTCCTTTGGTCAACTGCTTCTTTTAAACTGAAGTTCCTGGCTACAAAAACATCTTATATCTATCCTCATACATCCACCATACTTACACATACACATGCACACTTTTTCGTTTTCAGCACCACCTTGGTCTCATTCGCATCCCATTCCACTCAGCAACGTTCACCCCACAATCTAGGCACAACATACTTCTTTATGACATTTTAACTTCGCTCAGTCGTTCCCCATTCCACTCGCTCGCGTTCGGACACTCGCTCGCCCCATCCATACCTCATACCACTTATTCGTGCTCCCGTCCATTCCCCAGTCATACGACACCCTTAAAATTACATCTTACACTCATTCCACAGTCGCTCTTTCCTGGATGCTGTCCACTTGACAGGCTACTTAAAATTTATGCTACCACACTCGCTCGTGTTTTCGTCCATACTTCATTTCAGTCATAAGATACTCTTAAATTTATATTCCGCACTCATTCGACAGTTGCTCCCCTAGCTAACGTTTGAGTTCCTAACGCGTAAGGCAATTGTGTCCATGTACTGTGATTGATTTCACACGATTAAATAAAGTACTAGAATTACTAAAGGATCAATTTGAGTTAAGTACAGCCAAATCTTGGGTAATTCTAACAAGATGCTAGTAAATTAGACTTGAGAAGCGATTGAGTGATTACACGGTGACTGGACCGGTATGTAAAGTTGACGGACCAATATGGAAGACCAGCGTGGTAATACCAAAGTAGTAGATACTTGACGACTTTACTCGCGAGGAGTGTGGGAGCCTGCTCGAACGTCTACGTGCTTATCGCCAAGTGGAAGTAGCAGCAGGCAAAAAGCCGACAAGTTAATAGCGAGCGCATCGTTTTCCCCGTTACGTAAACGGAGTAATGCAATTTGCTGGAGGATGAGACTGGCGTGTAATAGTGACCCGATTATACGAGTTTAATGTCCCTGGGGAGTAAGAGCGATCGCTGTCGATGATCGCGCCAAGGATAATGAGCTCTTTAATGCGCCCGAGGCGGCGAAGGAGCCGCGAGAAAACGACCTGGTATCCCAAGCGACTTTGTGTCTCTTGGATTCCAGGCGAGTGAGAAATGTGCGCGTATGCACCAATCACACTGAGAATTCGAATGGGATAGAAAGGAAGAGACTGGTAAGGAAGAGAGTCAGGGAGAAAAGCGTACGTGTAAAGTGCGTTGGCGATGTGCTCATCGAATGCTGGTGGCTCGACGCTCCATTGAGATTTTTATCAGACGACGCGTACCTAGAACTAGCCGGAGCTTCCTCGCACTTGGTCAGTCGTAAAAGTCTCGGGTGACTCTCCTCTTAAATGCAGGGACCTCGACCAGAAGATACTCGATGCTCGCCTCCCCGTTGGCACGCCAGACTCTTCATGGAACGGCGCTTAAACGGCATTGAACATTGCGATCACTCGAGGAAGCGTCGCAGCCGCAGTGGGAGTGATCGTAAACCTGAAAGGACAGAGCGTCGTCGCCTGGTCGTACCTCGATGCAGGAAGGACTATTGAGAGAGTGCTTAATGTTTTCGAAAATCTGTATGGACAGCTGAATTTTACTGGCATGAGGAACGGACTTTAATGGGCCTCTAATGTATCATTCGCATGGTGAGCCTGGAACAAGAAGGACGAGCATATACATACATCTTCCTGCGCACACATACGCAGGAGCAAAGGGAGTGCCGGAGAGTCTCGCTCGGTCGACGAGTGTGCAGCAGGCGATTTAATGTACCCGCGGAGAAGTTAAAGTCGCGTAAAGAGGATAGAGTTGGGTATCCTTGAGTATGGAAGGCTATTCCCTGGCCTTGGATGTCTGTTCGTTATAGACGCCGAGTGTGGAAATACCAGCGCTCGTTATTTTCCCGGCGCAATACCAGCACCTAACAGCGCTTGCCCGCGCGGTTCATTACACAAGCGAGGCCCCTTGAAATTTTCAGCGTCCGCAACTCTTCGCTCCACACTCTCCTGTTAGATTCATCTAAGGAACAGACCTTCTGCCAGGATCTCCAGTGTTATCGCCAGATCTCTCTGTCGCTGTGAATTAGTGTGGTACGTAATGTTGATGTCTTCAGCTGAATAGCGAGCACTCCGAAAGTCGAATGCCACTCATTTTCTGCTACCGCTTTCAAGAAGCTTTTAACGCTTTTAGGACCGCTACGGAGCGTTAAAATCGTCCTGTCGACTCATCCGGCATCAATTCATTAGTTTTATGAAAGGCAGAGAAAGTTTTGTGGTATTCATTCGATGCCTGAAACACTCTACGTAGCAGAACGTAAATGGACTTCAAATATACAGGATATAAATTTTCATATATTATTCATTTAAAACCTGCATTCAAAATGCAACTAAGATAAAACTCACACAATTTTATGGGAATGCAAAATTCTTTGGTAGATATATTTATGTTTACTTTAAAGACCACAAGTTACAATAAATGACACGTGGTTTTACACGCCTGTATACAACATAGTATCGTCATCGAAAAGCCTGAGATTCTTCAGCAGTCGTCCAATGCATCCCAGGCGAAAGAATCCCGAGGTGAAATCACGAGCGAGTGACTCACCGGGCAATGCGGACGCCGTAGCATCGATTTCCTGCGCGCTGCGATCCTGGGAAATCTATCCTGTCCCTTCGTAACAACCAGGATCACAGGATGCCGATTGTGCGAGGATTCGCTCGACACTCTCGCCGGCAGTGCGGTACATTGATTAAGATCGGCAAAATAATCCTTGGGTCGATGTGTCGATTTTTGCGAGCTCATTAAGCCGGATGCCAGAGTTGAAGCGGGCGTGCACATACTTGCCGGCTCATTACGCCCGGCAACTTGCCGTAATTACCAGTAAATAATAAAGTCGCATTATCGGCCTCGTAAATTAGCACGCAACGAGAGAACCAGCAGACACGCTTGAGAATATCGAGCAGGTAAGTGATGCGAACGTGGCGATTCCACGATCGAGCTTAAAAGCTTCTCCCCTTTCCTGCATTACCACTACAACATTTACTGCTATCAATTAACGGAAATGAAACCTCGTACATACATTCTTCTTGTAACAGAACAAACTGCTAGTCAGTAATCTTCAGCCAGATTTTATAGGCGACATACATCCGCCCAGAATGCTCGAACGTTCTCGAGGAATTCAAGAGCAAGTGCAATTTGTTTTATTTACTCTGTGTCGTACAACCCTTTGGAAATGTAACTAATAACTTTTTAAAGGTGTCGAAGAATACACATTTCACTAATTGTTTAATTTATTTGACGATTGAACGAACTAACAAGCATTTCATTGGAGAGCGCTATTAATAAGTTTTTTCAGATTCCCATCACAAAATTATGTTCGAATTACGTTCTTAAGAAATTCAAGAGCAAGTGCAATTTGTTTTATTTACTCTGTGTCGTACAACACTTTGGAAATGTAACTAATAACTTTTTAAAAGTGTCGAAGAATACACATTTCACTAATTGTTTAATTTATTTGACGATTGAACGAACTAACAAGCATTTCATTGGAGAGCGCTATTAATAAGTTTTTTCAGATTCCCATCACAAAATTATGTTCGAATTACGTTCTTAAGAAATTCAAGAGCAAGTGCAATTTATTTTATTTACGCTGTGTCGTACAACCCTTTGGAAATGTAACCAATAACTTTTTAAAGGAGTCGAAGAATACACATTTCACTAATTGTTTAAGTTATTTGACGATTAAATGAACTAAGAACCATTTCATTTGAGAGCGCTATTAATAAGTTTTTTCAGATTCCCATCACAAAATTATGTTCGAATTACGTTCTTAAGAAATTCAAGAGCAAGTGCAATTTATTTTATTTACTCTGTGTCGTACAACACTTTGGAAATGTAACTAATAACTTTTTAAAGGTGTCGAAGAATACACATTTCACTAATTGTTTAATTTATTTGACGATTGAACGAACTAACAAGCATTTCATTGGAAAGTGCTATTAATAAGTTTTTTTCGAGATTCCCATGACAAAATTATGTTCGAATCACTGCTTTCGTTCTACTTGATCCAGTCTGTTCCGATCCGTGACGAAATATTAATTACTACAAAGAGCAGTTGCCCGCTCGAAGCGCCTTTCGAAATCCAACAACTTTGAGAGCCGCCTTTTTTTAACATCTTCCTGCGGCTGCTTACGAGCCGATGACGTATTAATTCGTATTAATGCCGAGTGTGTGCGGAAGGGACGCGGACATTGTCATTATAACCGTACCATTATCATCGGTGCCGGAATTATAATTGATACGGGCAACCGACGGTAGCGTCGGCGTCGGCGATGCATGGTTTCGGTTGGAAATAACGAGGCAAAAAAGGGGTTCGGCACGAATCGTCCGCTTTGTGCCGTATAATTGTATCAATTTCTATCGATGACGAAGGTTCATTAACGGTCGCACGGCACCGGTTAATTACGACAATTTCTCGAGCAGAGGAAAAGGTGCGAGTGCTACTGCTGCTGCTGTTGCTATTGCTGTTCCAAGTCAGGTGAGAAAAGTTGGCCCTTCGGCGATCGGAGTAAGTGCGGCAACCTGCCGGGCGTGTTTCGGGCGTGGTTGTAAAAAGGTGGTAGGGACCACCGTTTCGTAGTGCAGTCAGATCGATAGCTACTTACGTATTACAACCTGGCCGGGCGAACGAACATTTTTACTACCTTTCTCTCCTTCTGCCCACCCTCCTCGCCACGCCGCTCAACCCCTTTTACAGCGGAATATTACACGGGAGCCGCCGATTTACGAGGAGCATCCGCGGCCGTAAAAGCGCCTCCGTAAATTCGTGAAGGGACAAAGAAGGTGCCATATAACTTTACAGCCGCCGACACGGCCTCATTTGCCACGTTACCCCCTCACCAGCCCCGAGTGTTTTCTGCTCGGAGGGAGTCGCGCACCTTGCGCGGAACACATCGCACAGAGAAAAACAGGAAGTCAACGTGATCTCTCATCCTTCTCTCATTTTCTCTCTTTCTCACCTTCACTCTCCTTTGAAAAAGAGAATCAGCTTTTCACAGCTCGTACACCGAGAAAGAGTCTTCATTAATAATTAGCTGACTTCGCCACTTGACCGCTTGTACATATTATTATTTCCTAATCGACCACAGCAGACAGCTCTTGTCACGTAATCCCGAGGCTACGGCTACAATCTTGGCTTACCGATCTGGCGAATATCAACGGAAGAGAGCCACTCTCTGCTTGTATATGAGAGAGAGAAAGAGATGGAAGGAGAATTCTCTTGGTGTTCTTAATCCGCACGGCTGTAATCCGGTTTATTCGAACGCGAGGAGCTAGCCCCGACTCGGCATGGAGCGGCGACCTCCTACGAGTGTCAAGGTGTGACAGGTGAAAGAGCGGGCCCCAGAAAAGGCCCTCGACTTTCGCCGAAGAGACTGTCCGAGCAGAGTGCGGACTGGCTCCGTTGCGTACACATACGTCCACCCAATGAATAAAGGAGCCAAGGGAAGACACGAAATCTCCTAACGGGAAGTGAGGAGACTCGTCCCGACACAATTCACATGACTTGGAAGCGCTAAATGGAGCCAGGAAGGAACAGACCAAGAACGTATATGTATGTGGCAAGGCCTAATCCGTGCCATACCGATGCCACGGCACTCTGCTTACATTCTGTAAAAACGCAGCGATAAATCACACGACATAATTTGTCAGAGCGTCAAACTTCCCGATTCCCTATTATTCGAGAGCGGCTCTATTTGGACTAGGATCCGGAGTATAGCGCGGTATTCTAGGGCTACCGTTGAAAGCGCCTTATTAGTAGGAAAGTCGAAAGGATTAGCGCGTCATGCTCGCCAGTCAAATGAATTCCGGTGATTAAAGCGAGCGAGCAGGCAAGCAAGCAAGCAAGCAAGCAAGCGGGCAGTCAGGTAAGTCGGGCTAGGGGGACCGCGAAAAAGTCGACGAAAAATCGAGGGGGAGAAGATTCCAAGTCCGTTTATTAATACCGAGTCCGGGGGCTCTCGAGCAGAACCGAGGCGGCGAAGCGTGCTTGCAGAGCTCCGCGCCGATTAGCTCGGCTCCTCGAGAGACTGCGTCTTGGACCAACGGGGGGCCACGCCGAGAGGCCGGTGAAGTCAAGAGGAGCCTACAGGGACTTCCACTTGTTAGAGCGAGCCGGGAGGACGAAGCAGTGTACCAAAAGGGAATGTGAGAAGTCAAGGAAATCAAGGAGGACCATGGAACGCGTCCTAACAGCCTCCAATCCAAAGCAAAGCCGAGACTAACACTGCCATTCGGACCGAAAACCATTTGGAATTAATGTGTTAATTAAAAAGATCACTTTTTTTCTCTTTGCGAGAAATTCTATGTAGACTTTCGTAATTTACTCTCGGTGAGTAGAAGCGTATGTTACTATGTACTCAAGGCCTAGGAAATTGGTCTAGCAGCCGAGTTAACAACCACGCGAATGATATCATTATCTCCTCCCCTTCGAAGCACCGGAGCGTACAAGTAATTTCTTAGTAATGTGTAACGAGGTACGCATTGTTACATGGAGCCCATTCTCTAATTCAAGGTGCTCAAAGTCACGAGCGAAGGAGTGTGCGAACTGAAAGCGATACAGGCTCTTTGAGGTTATGTATCCTTTAAAAAATTGACTTCCGCTGGCTTTTATAATATTCATTAATTCATTTATTCCAAGTAAGAATCTTTTATACCATGAAAATCTATGATACACGTGACATATCAGAAGCGAGGAAGAATTATGCGTGCGGAGAGTAATATCAACATAGTTGACTCATTTGCATCGACGTCAACTTGCATGGCAAGGAACGCTCGGTGCAGGAAAGTACGCGCGCAGACCTTTCTGCTTTCGCGTTCACCGATAATACGATTACACCGAGGCAGGTATTATGTGTAGCGATTACGTAGTCAAGAACGATTTGCATTATCCAGCACGGCGGAGAGCGGTCGTTATTGAAAATGGCGACGAGGCACGGCTGCTCCTGTGATCACAATCTTGACATTGATCGTAGATAACGCGCCTTCGCGCCGACCGCCCGGTCGGAGCTCTCTATCATCGATCACTCGTTTCTACTGCTCGTCCACCTAGATTCCTGGCGAAGCAAACCGACCGGGAACACATTCCGGCCAGTGAAAACCAACGTCGTCGCTGCTGCTATATGAAAGGCTTGCTTGCGCCTTGCTTGCTTGCGTTGTAACTCGGACCTCTTTCCGCGCATAATGTGGAACACGATGTGTTAGCCTGGCGCGTTAAGAGAGAACCCGGCGAAAGGGTTTCACTTGGTTTGGTCTCCGTTTGTCCCGATAGGCACTTTTCAAAGCGAGCTTGACAAGTACATCTAGTTTGACATAATGAGATATCGCGCGATAGATCCACTGTGATCAATTATGCCAGATGCGTACAAGTTCATTTCGACGAGTCAACACTATTGGTGGATTTAGAGATCTGAATCGTTCGAGTTTCGATGAATCATTTGATTTTATGCAGAAACACTAGCATTTGTTGGAGATTTTTTGGAGTCTAAATCTTTTGTGTATGAATTAGTTTAAATTTATGAAGGAAATGGAGCGAAACTTTATTACAACTTTATCGGTGAACAGACTGATGTGGAATGAACATTCGTGAAGAAGGCTGTTGGTTATTGGATGGGTGGAATCTTAACAGACATAATACAAGTTAATTAAATCTGTTAGGGTTGCATAAATAATCACAAACTTATACAAACTTTTACTGTTCATACATTTATTCCACCATGTAATTTCAGAATTCTGACGGATACTCGTCAAATGAATAAACCGTTTTTTATGAAATTATTTTTCTGGTGACACTACTTTTACATCAAATGTAAAAGTAGTGTCATGAAACTAGTTTACCCGTCATTTTGACGGGTATCCGTAGAAATAGGTATTATATCATACAGAATTTTGAAATTACATGACTGGCAAAATAAATTTGGGTACATATTCATTTCATTACACCAATAATTGTCAGCATAAATTCGAAAAAAATCAATAGTAATTGTTTTTATAATTTTGCGCACGAAGTCCGAAATCCGTCAAAATGACGGTCCCCGTAAACCTAGTGTTAAGGAGGTTGGTGCCGTCATTTGGTGCGGAGGTAAACTTTTCAAATTACAATAAAACCAGTTTTTAAGTAGGAAAATTCATTTTGCAATTAAGCTTATGCTATGTCACACCTCCTTTTATAAGTTACTTTTATTTCTATACTATTTATCACGTTATTTCTACAAATCAAACCATTTCCTTTTCACTTTCTGCTCAAATTTTTTCCAACCGGATAGGCGAAGCTCTTGAAACTTAGCCTGATTATTCGTAAATGTCTCATTTACCACATGAAATGTTTTTTATTCATGTGTCATTATTGTATCACATATTTTTAAGCCATAAACGGTCATCTACGCTGTCGTCGCCATAAGAGCCCATGGAAAAGAATAGAATTTTGGATATTGATTATCCGAAAACTGTACAGACAAATAAGTTGAAATTTTGAAGGCAGCTGCAGTGACCATTGACTACAATTTTCTGTAAATTCCAGACCAATCTCATTATTATCATTTTCGGCATCAACCTCCTTAAATTGTGATTGTGTTTGGAGCTAATGGATCAGGAGAACTAAAGTTTACAATGAATAAGGGATTAGCAAGAAATCAATAAGGAACGTATTATAGTAAGGAAGGAGTTTTATTTTGATTTCAAAGTTATTGACATATTTTCGTTATTTAAACTAACGGCGAGGCAGCATCTCTAATATAGCCATGGTTAGACTATGGGTTCATAAACAAATAATATTGGTTCGTTTATTAACGATATTTCCAACAGACCGGTGCTCTGTTGGCAAGGCATGTACAGAATGATTCACTTGCCTTTGAATCGCCAATGATGGATGTAGGCCGTTGAAAATGGTATAATTATACGGTGTTAACTAATTTTAATATAAAGGAGTATTTACCGAGTCTTTTCCATGCACTGACATTTATTTATAATACCAAATTGTACTAATAATAAAAATAATTGATTGATTAAAAGACAAATGACTCACCTTGTACAATGACCGGGCATTGTGTAGAATGCACCATTTTTGGCCAATGTATATAATGGGCAGGTTCTTCACAAATTTCCCGGACATTTTATATAATGCCCGTGACTCGTTGGGCATTGTGTTGAATCCATAGTTGACATTTTGGTAATGATATAGAACAGGGTAACTTTCAGGGAAAATTCTGAGTAACTTTTCCCATTATATATTTTCCCATTATATATTGTACCAATAATGGAAATAATTGGAACTCAAGTGTGAAGGGATTGATTGGAAGATAAGTGTTTCTACAGGGTAAGTCGCTTGCAGGGTGAGACTCTACAGCGTGAGCCTTTTAATCATCCCCTTCACACTTGAGTTCCAATTATTTCCATTATTGGTATAATTTGATATTATAAATAAATGTCAATGCATGGAAAAGACTCGGTAAATACTCCTTTATATTAAAATTATTTAACACCGTATAATTATACCATTTTCAATGGCCTATTCAACATCATTTACGCTTCCAGAACTTCGAACAGTTCCCGTTTCTTTCATTCTCCCACGGTAAATTTTACTGAGAACCTCGAAAGCTTCTTTAGAAAGTGGAGCAATTAAACGCGTGTTTCCTGGAGGATGGTTATCGTATCGCTGATATGTATGTACAAGGGACTTTAAGTGTCGAAGAAGAAAGTTTCGGGGATGCAATAAGTATTGCTATATCGAAGAGGACAAAGACCAGATTTGCGTGGGCCAATGCACCGCGCGCGCGTCTCGTGTGGCATCGAAGCAATTACTCGTCAATCCTGTCGGAGCACTGCCGGGAATCTTCATCGGTCATCGACGATCCGGATGCCCGTCACGTGGCAGCGTTTTGCGTGAGTACCACCGTAAGACCCTGAGGAGCGGCCCATTCAATGGAGGACCCGCTCGGGAAGACGGCAAACCAACAAGAAATAAACGAAGGAAAACGTACCGAGAGCACCCCACAGATCTCTCTGCCACTGTCTTTCTCCTTCTTTCTGCCTCTCTCCTTCGCTGAATCCGATGCTCTAGACGCTACGAATAATATGTTTCTTATTTGCGCACTGTCGCGCAAAAATCTCTGAGATCCGGCTTTCCAAGAATTCGTACTCACCTGTCAACTAAGGCAGCTGGCATTCTCAAGGTTTCCTGTTAATTGATATTTTTCTTCAATCGCCAGTTTACTTGTTCGATATTTAAGGGGTCGTATATGCCAGGCACGTCATTAAACAAGTAGAAGTTTATTAATTTTTTTGAAATACTAATACTTGCTTCTTTAAACATTTATTTTATGTCCATTATTGTACATAGTTTAAAGTAGATTGTTTGAAAAATTTGTTGTCATATAGATAGAAATAACTAGGTTGTATAGGATATAACTGGCATTGTCCTTTTCAAATTGCAACCCGCGATGGTGAATGTATCTTGGTCAATTTTTATCTAAAAAATATTAAAAAATTGTGTGCGAACTATACAGAGAAAACCAATCTTCAACGGGCCAGAATATTTTTTGTTTCCTTTTTTTTGGCAAAGTTATTAAGAATAGTATCGTCGAATTCTATTGTTCCTGTGAATTTAGCGACTTTTTAATCAACTAAACAAAAATTAAACATTATATGGGAAATCCCTTTCGTTGAGGACCACCGCGTCTAAAAACACTTTCGAGAAAAAGCGTTCAAAGTTTTATTTGTAGTTTTGATTTGAGAACAACATTTTTTCAGAGAATACATGTTAAAGTATGTACAGGGTGAGTCACTTGCCTTTGAATCGCCAATGATGAATATAGGCCGTTGAAAATGGTATAGTTATACGGTGTTGAGCAATTTTAATATAAAGGAGTATTTAACGAGTCTTTTCCACCCACTGATATTTATTTATAATATCAAATTGTACCAATAATGGAAATAATTGGAACTCGAGTGTGAAGGGGATGATTAAAAGGCAAGTGACTCACCCTGTACAATACTGAACATATAACGAGTTTTCAAAAATCATACATTAGTACTTCAAGAAAATGAATAAACTTCTGTTTGTTCAATGACTTTTCTAACATATACGACCCCTTAAATACATCAAATTCCTCGCATTCTATAACTACAAACATTTCCCACACGAACTTCTATAATTCACGCAACTACCTAAACTGTCGAATCAACAAAAAACGTTCTTATTAAAAAGTTCAGCCTGTTAAATCCGACAAGAGCTTACAGCAGGCTCATTATTGACGAGCAGGAGCTCGCTGATAGGCAGTCATTGGCCGAATATCCCGCACGGTGCCCGGCACACTGGCGAATATTGCCCCGTGTCATCTCAATTATTTAAGATGACTCGAGCATCGGCGAATAACCGTGACTTCTTTGCAACATTACAAACCCTTTTACCAACGTCGTCGATGGCGAATGTTGGCGAAGATTTTTCCCGTATTTATTATCCTCGTATTATCATTGACCCGGCGCGGGTCAAAGTGTCCAGCTTACACGGCGGCAAGTGTTTGGCCACTGTGTAATAAGGCTTGCGTGCGTAGTTAGGCGCGCGATCACTTTCGAAAGCTCTTTACGTTGAGATGAAATGCGCTCCGGTGGTAGTCGATGTAAGTTGAATCGAACGATAGAGAGAGAAAAGAGAAAGAGAGAGAAGGGTGGGGGAGAAGCGAGAGGAGCCGGTTAGCAAGAAATTCCTGCAATTTAATGGGATTCTTTGATTGGTACTTGATGCCAGTCTCCATTGGCCCGATACGTACGCCGCTCACGTACCCCCACAGGCATTTATAAGAATCGCCGTTTCTGTCCCCGCTGCGAAGGATTTAGGCGTTACCGATAGCTGTCCCCGAGCGCGGCGAGCTTTCGATTTAGCTTGGAGAAAAAAAAAAGCAACATTCAACTGGTAGTGGATCGTCTACTTCTATCTCACTTGGTGGAATAAGAAGCGACACACTTTCGGTAGGAAGTCCCTCCCTTTTCTCGGACTTTCCAGATTCCTTCTCTGCTATGTATTCCGTTCGCGGAGGCGTGCCGTGGGATCAGGACACGGCACTTTAGTCCCACCACTGTCATTAGTCGGCGCGTGTTATTAAGTCGAGAATTGCAAAGTAAAATGCGCCCGGTGTTCGGTAGGATCGCATCCTATTCACTCTTAAATTCCATTAGACATTGGTAGACGAATTCGAGAAATTATCTTCGAAGGCAGTGCTGAGAGGACGTAGCGAGAGTTGATCAATGATTCTGCTATACGAACAGGTTACGACAGATAATTCATAAATAAATTCTAATCGCTGACTCTGAAACAAGCCGGGGAATTTCATGATCACTAATTGAAGGAAGTGTACGTGGTGCGCTAGTACAATTAGAGGGAAGGAAATCGCGTCGCTTTGAAATATCGCACGGCTACCAGTAATCCGCGCGCTCAGGAGTCTTCGAGCGAGTGGTGGGTGATGCATAACCGGGAGTTTCATAGCAGGCATTCCAGAAGTTTATCAGGGATACCGTCGTACCGGCGCCCGTGTCGCAGGATATGCGCGCGATTACCCTTTTACCCGCGGCGACTGCGTCGGCTCTTCGCCACAGACGCAATACGTTTATTCTCGTAAATGGTTCCTTCAACGTACATTCAACTTAGTTACCAATGTCCCTTCCCAGACTAGAGGCATCGATTTCCTCGTCCTTCCACCGGTAAAAACAGAAATATTCCTCGCCCAGAGAAATACCAGAATTTTTCCAGCACTCTGTAAATCGTTCTTCGCTTCTACTTTCTCTCGAATATTCGAAATATTTTCGGGATTTATTCACCGCGTGGAACGCTGCGCGGCGTTCCCTTTCATCCCGGCATCCCTATTAGATGGAGTACTCGTCGCGCAGGAAGAAAAAAAATCTGTCGAGGGATAACGCACGATCATGGCTGTAACGCGAGACTTGGTCGAGCGAAATGATCTATCGGCTCGTTAGATTCGTGAAAACATTGAAAAACGAGCGAGCGCTTTCGAGGGGTTCTTAGATAATCTAACGACTGGTTTGCCCGGTTACTCGGAATCGGGAAAGCCTGATGACACGCGTCGTCTATCGAAAGGGATATCTTCGCTGTTCTCGTTAATGAAGGAAGAGCACGAGTCGTTAATAACTAATCGTGCCACCTAAGCCGAGGTAAGGCGAGGCGAGGCGTCTCCCAAGTTTTCACCGAGGAAGAAGCAGCCCAACAGGTTGAACGCTCAATTTTCTGAGCGGATAACGATCGGCCACGGTACAAGGGAGTCTAAGAACCCTGCCCGTAATTGACAGGTGACTCCTTCCACCATGTCGAGCTAGTGGCTCGAACGCCCTTAAACCTGGAAACCTTCCCTCGGTCCCTAATAACTGTGGGAGCCTGCGCCTTTCTTCCTTCTTCCTCGAGAATCTATCCTCACTCTCACTCTCCTTTTCTCTATACATATATATCTCTTTCTCTCTCTCTCTTTCTCTATCGCTCCTACTTCTCATTTTTCCTCAGCCTTTATACCTGTGGATCTCTTCTCATGTAACCACTCATGTTCTCATATCCACCCTCGCGAGGTCCTCTCGATTGGCCTCTCAATTAGAGGGCAGAGTCGCTAAACGGATTTCAATAAGTCTCACGTGACCAGTGGAATCTCTGTTCTGGCTACAACCAAGCCAGGTACAAAAGACACCTGTTGATTCCGGGTCTCGACACAGTCTCGTCGATGTCGTCGTGTCTTCCACGAGGGAAAGACGGCACACTAGGCTCGTTAAAAAGCCACCTTGCTCGCTCTCAATATATCACGCCAGTGGCATCTACATGCCTGACATGTTCGACGGCTCCCTCCAGAAAAGCGGAATCTTCGGGGCTAATGGGATTTTAACTAAAGATCACCGTACCGCTTGGACAACGGCGTGTCGCGGCAGACCCGGCTCGATCGATCGAAACCGCTTCCTCGCTGAGAAGCCGAATTAACTCGCTTGGATTTCCAAGTAAATTCTGGGTTTCGAGCGCTATGTGCTCGCCTCAATTTTACGTGCATCGCCAATCTTGTTTGGAACCTCGTTCAAACTGAAGGCAGTTGGAACTTGATTCGTCGATGATACCTGCGAGTATAGATCACGAAGCGTGAGGAATAGAAGGATATAAATGAGAGAGACGTTAAAGACACGTTAAACGGGTGATCAATATCTCGAAGAATATTATCGAATGGAAGGAACGCGATGCCGATCACCGCGGGGCAATCGGTGCTCGTTAAATCTTTAATTAAAACCGGATGATAGGCCTTTTCTCGCTCTCTTTCTGACGCGCGGCAACAAGGTATCGGCACTAGTAGGATAACGAAGATCTGGATGAGCTGTATAACGCCCGGCGCTCCTAATGATCATCCCCGGGAGTCAAGAGAAGGCTTTGGATGGGTTGCGATGCTTTACCGTCGGGGAGTCTCTCTCCCCGTCGGGCGTGAGATTAGATAGGTCCCTACTCGAATTTTTACTCCGATCCTTGTGCGATTATTTAATTTAACGAGCACAATATGCATACGGGATTCACCGAACTGGATCCCACGGGACGGGGTTTCGGGGCGGGGATGTTGGCCCCCGCCGCTCCCGGCGCAGCAGCACGC
This sequence comes from Ectemnius cavifrons, assembly GCA_964023945.1. NCBI lineage: Eukaryota > Metazoa > Arthropoda > Insecta > Hymenoptera > Crabronidae > Ectemnius > Ectemnius cavifrons. Next base: position 2,028,658 of record OZ030386.1, on the reverse strand, counting down.
AAACGCACGCACCACCAAACCTTTTATTCTTATCTGCCGGCTTCTTTTTTTTAACATTAATTAACCCGGCCAGCTCTTATCGCGCGGGTCCTCGCTGGACAAACGCCTGGGACGAGAAAGCCAGGACTACAAGCTTTCTCTCTGTCTTCGAAGGCCCCAAAGTGCTCGAGTGAGAGAGACAAAGAGAAGAGTGCGTGAATGTATCTTCGTTTATACATGCGAAGCTTGCTGCGATCCTTGTATACCCCAAGTGCTCGGTGACTCGGCCAGGGAGAAAATTGAAGGATCACCCTTTCGATGTTGCGAGGCCAACGTCATCGACGTGATTCGATTATTACGGGCAAACCTCAATGCCCGGCCCATTCGCTCGACGCAAATGAGAAGAAGCGGATCATCGCCGCGGAGGCGGGCAAAATCTTCGTACGAGCGTGTAATTACAATTTTTTATTGCGCGCCCGCCAAAGAGCCTTCGTTTGAAGGGTTAATTGCGCGAGCGCACCATCCTGTTTTGCCCCCCTTACACGCATCCTTTCGCTCCGATTAGATTGGGAAGCGAGCGATTTTTATCCCCTCACCCGATTAATACCATCGATGGAAATCAGCCCCGAGGTTCGAGAAGTTACGCCAACAGAAATATACACCGGTTCTTCATCCAAAGCTCGCAAGAACCGATCATTGATTTTCCTTGGATTATTTACGAGCGGCATCCTGTAAATGGGAACGCTTAGCCGTCGCTCGATAAATCTCTTTTATCCACCCGGCCATCTATACATCGACGTCGATCGGACCGTTCATCTAATCGTTACTGACAACGTCACTGAATTAACGGTACGCCACGACGCATCTTTACACTTTTCCCTCTGACGGCCGTGGGCCTTTTTCGGCCCCACGAATTAGTAGAGGCACACACATCGCTCGCTTCGTACCACGTGTATCGGACGTCAAACATCATTTTACAAGATATTTCATCGGGTGAGCGCCTCTCTCAGACGCGCGCGCGCGCGCGCGCTCATCTTTCGGACCTCTGACATATTACTGACCGAAGCGCGTAGCGTTTCTTCGTACTAGCCACCTTGAAAAATGACCAACCGCCAGTAGAAGGTGCGTGAGAAATTGTAATCTCCCTTTCGCGGATTACGTGACGGATCAAAACACGCGCACGGAGGCTGGCCCGCTCGAATCTCACAGATGAGCTGAGAGAGAAGAAAGCTTCAAGGAGAAAAAGAGAAAGAGAGAAAAAAGCAGGATGGAAAGGATGAGTTAGTGCTCGTTTACGTCGCAGCCGCGTAACGGGCACGCGCTTTCAGTCGAGCAATTAGCGAGGTGTCAAGACACCTGGCAGGTACTTCTCTCCTTAACGGAACCACGGAAACCGAGTGCCTTGTGCGCTGTCTACCCAGATCAGCATACGGCTATGTTTCTCAGAGCGATGAACTGCGAGGAAAATTTTATTGCCTCGGGAAGAAGCGTGATGACGAGAAAGCGCAGAGCGTGGAACGCTGATGTAAGTAGCGTGGACGAAGGTTTCGAGCCGGATGGGTAGAACGTCGGCGAGGTTGTCTCTCTGTGTATACGCGCGTCCTTTGGAAAGGCAAGAAAAATTGACAACGTCTTTGTGGTAATGCATTATGAGGCTCGCACAAGAAGCTCGCTGTTCTTGAGACACGCGGACCGAGCGAGCGAGCAAGCGAACGAGGATACAGTGGATTTCCAAGCGGTGGCAGCAACCCAGGTGGAATCTGGTATCTATAGCTCTCCGACGAATGTCTGAAGAAAGATCATTAAAATCCTCCTGCGTGTACAGGCTCGCCCGCTCGCGCGCGGTTTGTACCCCGTCGCGTATCCATTACGCCTTCATTTTGCAAAGACCTTTCGGTAAAGCGTTGCGGATCCCTCCGCGAATAATCGAAATGGAAATATGCGAGTGGGAACGTATGCACAACTGTATTACCAGTGCCCTCAAGGTAGCTGTCTAAACCAACTGGTCAGATTGAAAGAGAGCAAGAGAGAGAAAATTAACAAGAAGAATCCAATATAATTCCAGGCACCCATCAAGCATAGGAATCAACTAGGAAGCGAGCGAGCCCGAAATCGATCGGTGCGAAGATTGAAATGTAACAAGATCGCACCGAAAACGGGAGTCCCAATTTTCTTATTCGTTCGGTTGTTTCAGTCGCGAGGTGATCGCTTCTAGAAAGGCTAAAAATTCCTCTCATCCGACGGTAAGATAGCGGTGGATCCGGGCTGCTTAAAAAGGCAAAAACGGAGCCACACTACCCGGCCGAATTCGAAACGATCTCACGATACGGGGGAGACAACGAAGACGAGGCGAATGAGCACGGCAGCAACGGCAGGATATCAGGCAGCACAGGTGGAATCTGGTATCTGGCTCTCTCTCGGCGAGCCGGTGGGACAGCTCGAGCGATGAGAAGGATGAGAACGAAGACGAAGAGGAGAATGAGGAGGGGGAAGAGGAGAAGAAGAAGAAGCAGAAGAAGAAGAAGAAGAAGAAGAAGCATCAGCAGCGGCGTCGGCAGCAGCAGCAGCAGTAACAGCAGCAGGAGAGGAGTAAGTCCCAGAGAAGAAGGAGCTGAGCAGCATCGGTGGCAGAGAAGGCAAGAGGGAGAAGAAGAATCGGCGAGGCCAGGCCAGGCCATGCCAGGCCAGGGCAGGCCAGGCGGTTTTAGTCGCGCAGGGGGAGAGCGAGGAAAGGTGCACTTAAACACCCTTGCGTGTACGCTGGCGCGTTTTCTCGATCCGGCAGAAGCGCGTGTGCGTTTCGCCTCGGCTTTGCCCCCTCGTGAGAGGCAAAAGAGAGAGAGAGAGAGAGAGAGGGAGGAAGAGAGTCGAAGGGGCCGATGAGGCCCCGCGCCAGCCAGCCAGCCGGGAGGCCCTCTGTTGCGCCTGTAATAATGTGCTCACATATTGGAGTACCTAAGGCGAGCCGGCGAGCGAGAAGCGAGGTGCGGCCAGGTGGAAGATCCCTCGCAGAAGAGGCTACGGGGCAGCAGCGGAGGCTGACGCGAGTCGGCTTCGAGCTGGAGCCGCAGCAGCATCCAGGTTGTAGGTATAGGTATAGGTGCGGGGTCCGGGGCCTGAGGCCCAGCGCCCGGGCCGGCACTCACAGAGATCGGCCTGGTGTGCGAGCCGAGCGTGCCTACATGCCCACGGCGGTAATAAGAGAAAATAAGTAAAACCCTAAGGTACGAACCGGAGGGGGCATAGGGCGGCTCGCGGAGAAAGGGGGCCCCGGAGGGAGCGGAGAGGGCACGGAAGAGGGACGCGGTGCGAGCGGCGATCGAGCACCGACGAGCCAAGAGGGAGGAAGAGGAGGTGAACCTGTTCCCGAGGGAGTTCCTTGACCCTCGGGGGGGCACACTCTCCTGCGAGAGGGCCTTCGAGAGACGCGAGAAGCCAGCGGTGTAGAGCCACCATGATGCCCGCCGGCTAACTCGAGGCCCTCGAGTCAGCCAGTCAGGCCCAAACAGAGACCACCGACGACCAAACGAAGCACGAGCGAACACGATCAACGGCCGACTAGGATAACCGATCCCCCGGATCCTTCGCACGACAGAGATGCCACCTATTCCTCACAAGGATAGAGAAGGACAGAGGGAGAGAGAGGGAGAGAGAGGGTCCAAGCGGCATCAGCGCCCAGCATCCCACTACTACTGTCCGTATGTCGATCCACCCGTGGATCACGGTACACCATACTGCCACACTAGCATCCTGGCGTCCCCTGGCATAGCCTACGGTGGTGCTGCTGATCAAACAGAGGGAATACATGGCACTGAAGTCTCGCTCCACTCTCCCTTACACGCTCTTTCAGCCCCGACTGATCCGGCTCCGCTCGAGTAACGACCGGTACCTCCACAAATCGGCGAATCCTCCCCAGGATTAACTTGCGATCCCAAGGATCGCAAGAAAGACCGAATGGTAGCAGCGTGCTTCGCACGCTCGACGCATACTCGCTTCTACCAGTTTAAAGGAGCGAAGAGCGAGCGTTCTCCTGGGTAAAGGTAAATATGGGCATCGCCGTGTAATCGAGCAGTTCTTGCGTGGAAGGTGTAAGACTCGATCTTAATGAGATAATGCCGAGGGGACGCAGTCTCCGGGGGCAAAAAGCACCCGGGTTGACAGACTGGACGCGCTAAACAACACACCGCGCGCACTCTCATCGGCCGCGCAGTTTATAGCCTCGTGTACTTCTGTGCGCGCGCGAAGATCGCTTTAAGGAAAAAGCGTTTAGCCGCGCTAATGGTTGTGTAGGAGAGAGAGAAGGCGAGAGCGCGAGAGCGCTGGCGTCAGGACGCATGTCGATACTCGCCGAAGTTACATCACGGCGAGTGTCACGCGTCCCGGCGCGAGCGTGCCGCTTCCGGAAAGGGGATCGGAAAGCGCGGCGTCTTATTAGCGGCGATAATTTATAGCTGTTTAACGGACTGGCCCCCGAGCGTGGTTAGATAGGCCGACACACCCGTGGGCGGCTTCCACCAGAACGACGCCTGACGCCGATGTGTATGTGGCCCAGAAATTAAACGGGCGTCCCTGCCGATGGCATTTTCTGCTAGAGAGAAAGAGAAAGAGAGAGAGAGAGAGATCTCGGCCGATCGAACGCATAATGGCAAGGGACACGCGACAGGACTTATCCATTATTCATTGGGCCAAAATCATTCGGCAAGAATATACATAATTTCCTGGCGGCAAATCGATGCCTGCCCCTCGACAGCCATTTCGCACCCGTGAATCAAGCGGAACCTCTTACTGCTCCCTGTCCTCCCGAAGGGCTCTGACCGCTTTCCGTCCTTCATTGTCCTCGCTTCGCTTCGCCCGATTATTGTCCTCGACAATTAAGCTCAATTCTTTAACAATTCCTCTTTGCATGGAATCACGATAATCAATTCACTCCACCTGCTTCCCCTAATATTCCACACCTTTTTCTTTGCCGATTTTTTCTACTGTCAACCGATTTCAACTTTGACCACTCAATTTATTACTGTAGAAATCCTGTAAATATAAGTCAAATGTAGCATGATGACTTTTGAAATGCGCGGTAATAGGCACCGTACGTCTCTCTCTTTAAGAAAGCGACATATAATATATGTTAGCCGAATAAAAACCTCTGCGGTCACCATCAGCTGAAAAGTGTAGCTCAAGTGTACAATAAAAGACGTTACTTTTGTGAACCATTACACTCGAATATTTTACGGTCCTCCAACTTACCACCTCTTTCCATTTATTACTGTATTCAATAAATTCGTTGAAATCAATCGATATCAAGTTAAAAAGACATTATCAAGATAGTCATATGTTACATTAACAAAACACTCTCGAATGTCTACACTTTCATACTGCAATTTACATTGCGAGTAAACCACCACGTCATAAAAAGAAGAATTGAAATAGAGAGGCTCGTTTATAGGAGAACTTTTACTAACCAAATCTCAGTATGCTCTTCTGCCAAGAGAATCCAAGAACGCGTAAGTCATCAAGAGGCCGATCATAGCTGGGCTCTGCGGCGAGGTGAAAATACACATGCGCGGTGCAATAGAGGGCTCGTGATGAAACCGATTGTAAGATATATCCAAGCTCGTACATACACTGGCGCACACCAATGTATCCTTATATCCAGGATACAGCATCCAGCATCCACCGGCTCGCGGGGCACAAGTGTACCTCGTGTAATGCCTTATAGAAAGGAGCGGAAAGCAGAGAGTCCATGGGTAGCTTTTCAATGTGTGTTCCACCGACACACGTAAACACTGGCGCACACATACTAAGCACCAAGGCGCCGTAAGCATCCCGGCCGGCAATTCCCGTCGACACATCGACTCCCATCGCACGTACATACATACATACGCGCAATAGCATGAGCTACGTACACGAATGTGCGATCGGCGTAGCGAGAGACGAGGCGAGAGCCGTGCTGGACGTATATTATAAGAGGAGGCCGAGTAACACGGATAAGGCTTTGTTCATAGCACGCTGACGGGAACACACCAAGATTACCCGTACACGATACTCTGATTGAATGACTGGCAATACTGTCCGATTGATTCGAGCGATATCCTCCGCGAAGTAGAATAGGTCAGCCATACAATAGCCTATCCAGTAGAACAAGCAATTCAGTAATCCAACACGAGGAACATGTGACAATTAATCCAACGATTAAAACCTGACTTCTAAGAATTAATCAAACATAACCTTCTCTACAATGAATATCAATTAACATCGACATACAACTTCTACCAACCCTCATTCTATCTCTCAATAACAACCCCATCAATACAACCCCTTCACATGGGGACAGCTATGAACAGTTCCTAAAGATCATGAAGGCGCTCTCCTCTCTCGCGGCGAGGATTCATGATTCGGGGTGAAGCTGCGGGCTCTGGTGGGAGAGTCTGATGCTCCCGGCGGCGGCGTCGTCGGCGGCTGTTGGCGGCGGGAAGGGAAGTCCCACGGGGGTAGGGGATCCCTGGGAAGTGAGAGCGAGGCAGTGTGTCAGCGAGTAAGAGTGAGAGGCTGCGATGGCATGGTCAGGAGAGAAAGAGGCTGAAGGCAGAGCGAGAGAGGAGTGTGTCGATTGCGAGGGAGGGGGAGGCCCGGAGGCCGGCCCGCGGCTTCGACTCAGTATCCCCGGAGCAAGCGACACGTCCACCCCGCCGAGAGCTGCTGCGTTTCCGTCCTCCGAACTCCACCACTTCTATTATCCTCTCTGCATACCAGTCCATGTGCATACACAACCGCGCCTTACCAGGCGTATGCACGTGGTGAGAGCGTCGAGTAAAGCACGCGAGTGTCTCAGGTGCAGACACCTGTTCCTTCACCGGTACCAAGAGAAGAGAAAGAGAGAGAGAGGAGAGAGCAGCTCTGTTTATAACCGGGCGCGTGAAAGCAACCCTCCAGGCGAGAAGGGTCGTGGAGAACGCGAGTGAAGTGGAGAGGAACAATCCAATGATTTCGTGATGACAGTGATCGTAGGGAAACTCCCTTCTACCCGGTAGACAGTGATTATTCTTCAGTCGATTTAGAACTTGAAGTATCGTCTAGAAACACACGGCTGTGTGTGTATGTGTGTGTGTGATAGTGAGAGGAATTGGAGTACGCACGCTACGGAGACCTGTCGCGCGGACACGTGCTCGAGATTCGTACTCTATTTAAAGAGAGCGAACAAGTGGAATCGAGGGATCGCAGGGACCACGTGTCGACGACACTGTGATTGCAAGGAGTTCATCCAATAATAGTGACTTGGGATTGATTTAATTAGTAGGATCGTCGAAGGAGTGATTAATGACGCGCGGGTGCAGAACAGCCTGCAATTTGGAAGATCGAACGAGCCGGTGTGAAGCGTGATAAAGCGGACACGTAACGAAAGGGGGAAACGGGAAGGATCGTGGCAAAGTATCGCACGATCGACGGTAACCGCACGAGGGAAAGGTAGCTGTCGCGTCCGGCGAGCGTAGAGCCACAGCATCCTTCGTGCTTGTCTCCGAGAAACGATCTTACCTTCACGGGAGCACCACGAACTTTTTCCCGTGTGCGAGAGTTTTTCTCAGAGATCTCAGTGAACAGAGCCACGGTAGTGTGCTTGAAAGTGTGCAGTGTACTTTGCGAGTTTCATCGTCGAGCGAAGTGCGTCCGGATACCGGCGCCCGAGGTGTCCTCCGAGCCGGAGAGACACGAGACCCGGCGTGCCAGCATCACCAGTGGATTAAAATCGGTGTGTGCGTGGACCGGAAGTCGAGCGTAGTCTATAAAGTGTGTGGTGTGAAGATCAGCAAGTAAATCCGGCCGGTGGGCCGCGTAAGTTGTGAGGAGAGTGTTGAAAAGTAAAAGGAAGAACGAGGAATAATCAAGAAGAGAATCATAGAGGATCTCAGGGTACCGGAAGTAGAATCAAGAAAATCAGAAGGTGGCCGAGGAAAGGCAGAGGTGATCCACGGGGAATGGTGATGCGGTAGTCGAAGGGATTCCTCAGGGAAAGACATGAGGGCGGCCGCCGCCTACGTCCTGTTCCTTGCCCACCTCATACAGGTATGCCTTTATACCGCTCTCCATCCGACGACAACTCTTCGCAGATTTTCTCTTCCGTATTCCACTCATACGGGCATGTACATTGTCATGCCTTAATGGATCCGTCGGGGTGCGACCCGGCGCGTACCTTGGAATACCTCGACGCTCACTTAGAGAAAAGCACGTAGCATCTTGAGCAATGCGAGACCTCGATGATTTAGCTCTTACACAGCTAATTGTCAGTGACTCGCCTCCGACGAATCCTTACTTTTTGCCAGACTTTTTTCCCCTCGCAGAGATTAACGTTCCTTGATCTCTCCTTAATTCGGGCAATCAGTATAGTTCCACGGAGATTTCTTCGGAGGTACGTGAATCGAAGCTTAGCGAAAATCGACTTTACTATCTGCGAAGCATCGGAACGATGATTGCACGTCTAAAGAGTCAGCAGTCATAGCGATAATTACAAGCGAAAGGCTTGCAAAGGTCTGCGTTATTACCGACGCGTCAGATCTATGAGCGCAAGAAACCGTCGATATATTAATTACATGCATTAGAGCAAATCAGCGGCGAACTCTCGCAAAGTGGAGCGATTAGATAAGTAGGCTGGTAAGCGTCGATGAATCATTCGATGCAGTTTGCTCCTTTATCTTATTAGACGTCGACTCAACTAGACATTGCTCGCTTCGCTCGAAGCAAACATTCGTTCGGTAGTCCTTGCTCTCATCCTTCGAGCGAGCCTTTTTCTTCTTTCCCTCATCGCTCTAACAATAATTCCACCATACAATTCACTAATTATAAACCCTCGAGGGCAAGAATTCCCAAGTCGAAAGGTGGATCGAAAGCAGCATTGTCTTATAATGATCACATCCGCTCGGGATTTCCACTCTAATGTATCTATAAAGTGAGCCACTAGATTCTGTGTGTCTAAGGCAGTTTTACGCGTTCTTGTATGTAATATCGGAGTGGACTAGTGCGGCAATATCCCACGGGGTTTCGTGTCTCCTGTGTCTTTCTCTCGCGTGGAAGGCTTGCACAAGGATAGGAGGGCGGTGCTACATCCTTCTCCTTGTTCTCATCAGACGGATACATACCTACGGTGTAACTACGGCTTTTTTCCGCTAGTACTGCCTCGTCACCCACACTTATCATCTGCTCACTGTATCCACGTTCTCTTCCTCTCTTCTCTCTTCTTTCTCTTTGTCCGTATTATGCGGTCCCGCGTATTTCTATTGTTCCCGACGCAGTCACCGCACTCACTGGTTCTTCTTTCCCTCTGTCGCACGCGGCGGCGGCGGCGGCGGTGGCCGGCGTCGTCGAAAAATGTATAACACGTTGCATCAGTCTAATGGGACGGTTTTATTTGTATCTCTCAGTGGTTATTACACGCTCGCCTGCATACATGTATATATCCACGCATCGCCTATTCAGGAAGCAAACCTGCCGCTGAAACGTCTCCTTCGACCACGGAGATTGATTTACGAAGCGGTTGACGTTCCACAGCGCTGATAATCAAATACTAATGAAGGCTTGACAGTTCCTTCGATCTCTCCTTTTACCCTTTCAAATGTTTGTTTTTTTTTTTACGAATTTGAGAAACCAGTCTGTCTGATGGCTGTCTCGGCAATTTTCAAAGAGTTGCACAGTTTCTTGGAGTCTGTCGACTGTTAAACAGACGGGTTATCATCTTCTCGGTCTTCTATGGTTAAATGACTGGCGAAGGATCGCGCACTCCTCTCCGTGAGAACAGGCTTTCCTCGGTGTTTCGTCGTGTTCGCTCGATGATTTCGAGCCGGTGCAATTAAGCAGAGGCCCTGCTCTGCTCTCCTTCAATTACAGACCGTGCGGAATTACCGTTATAACGTTCGCGCGCGCGCGGGCACTCTTGTCCGCCGCCTTGAAAAAAAAAGCAAAGGGCCTGAAAGTATTCTGAGAAACCGATACTCACAACTGGACTTCTGTCACTTTATAGAAGCATCATCTTCTCTAGCGTTCAACGCTACAGTATTAATCTTCGCTAGAGTAAATGATCGGATAGCTCGTGCTCGCACATGGCCAACTCGACTGCGGTTGCCCATTTTCAATTATAGTAATCCAACCAACAGTATTGATGAATAGGCACTTTGCTCAGCTCTCCCAATTCTCCCAGCATCCGAAAATTATCGCTTCACCTTTCGCTCTGTTGTTTTTAACCTAACACTCCGATTCCATCAGGAGAATCGCAAGTTAATGAAGGTCGGATCATTAAAATGAACTGTCGAGAAGGAAGTGCGAGGAAATAGCAACCGGCTGGAAAAGGCGTAATACAAAACTCGTAAAGTTTGCTAACGATAATCAAAGAAAAACAGCAATGGATGATAGTTAAGCTACCGCGATATTTCATGATATTCTTTTTAAGGATCCAGCGGCTCCGGTGGATTCCAGATTAAAAACAATTTCACACCGCGCGTTGGTCCATTCGAAAGAGCATTGATACTTGAAGATCTTCCTGACATTCTCTTGCTTGGTCATCATGATTTTTCTCGGCAGGGGAGTCCACCTGGCTGTCCTCCGATTCCTTCTCATCCACGGAGAGAAGAAGCCGATTCGCACCCGCTCGATGTTGGGACTCGACAGTCCATTAAGTCGGAAATTGCAGGATGCGTCCAGCAATTATCGTAAACCTCCGTTATAGGGATTCACGCCGAGATCAAACTCTCTCTCTCCCAGAAAACCTGTACTTACTGCCAATCCTTCGTATGTACAAAATCATTCACTCTGAATCAACATTGGCCAATTACATTTTTTTATCCGATGTACGTACAATTTAGTATTAAATATAACAGACATGAGATTGGGAAGATTCTAGTAATTAAAATTGCTAGGTAATTTAAAATTATCGTATACAAGTGATTGAATCCGTGCTTCTGTCGTTCGTCTATAATAAAATTGACAAAGGATGATTTCTAAGAGCTTGGTGTTTAGAATGTTTTGTATGTGCAAAATCATTCACTCCGAATCAACATTGGCCAATTACATTTTTTATCCGATGTAGGTACAATTTAGTATTAAATATAACAGAAAAGAGATTGGGAAGATTCTAGTAATTAAAATTGTTAGGTAATTTAAAATTATCGTATACATGTGATTGAATCCGTGCTTCTGTCGTTCGTCTATAATAAAACTGACAAAGGATGATTTCTAAGAGTTTGGTGTTTAGAATGTTTTGTATGTGCAAAATCATTCACTCCGAATCAACATTGGCCAATTACATTTTTTATCCAATATACGTACAATTTAATATTAAATATAACAAAGAAGAGATTGTGAAGATTCTAATAATTAAAATTACTGAATAATTTATAATTATCCTATACAAATGCTTTACTCCTTTATCTACAATAAAACTGACAGAGAATGATTTCCAGGAATTTGATGTTTAGAATCTTTTCTATGTACAAAATCATTCACTCTGAATCAATATTGGCCAATTACATTTTTTTATCCGATGTACGTACAATTTAATATTAAATATAACAAAGAAGAGATTGTGAAGATTCTAATAATTAAAATTACTGAATAATTTATAATGATCCTATACAAATGCTTTACTCCTTCATCTACAACAAAACTGACAGAGAATAATTTCCGGGAGTTTGGTCGATCGAATACCAGGGGCCGATTATCATTCGCAGCTTGCCGTCCAAGTGCGTCTTAATTACCCGGAGCTTGGAGATACGTGCTCGAGATGGATCGAGGGACGCGCGTACGCACACCAGCTTCACTCGAATCTGTGAACTGATCGGTCGCCGTTGAACACGGCCTTCGTGAGACAAATGATCCGTGCTCTCCTCGGATTCACGGTGCATGAAGTTCTCTCTCCTTGGTTGTATCTTACCTAGAACACCCTGGCTACGTTTTTGCGCGCAACCTCATTTGAATTCCTTGGCAGCGAGCGCGAGAGAATCCGAGAACTTTACGGGACGAGTTATGTACCGGGCGTCGCCGGTCATTCCCGGCGAGTCTCTTGCTCCGATAACAATCAGTCTTGTGGCCTTCTATTTACTTGGTAATCGATTGCACGTGGGAATCCTTGGACCTGCTCTATCCTGTTTGATAGTCTCGCTAAATTTAACAATATTATTCTATCTCAAGAATTATTTAACATTAAACCTATATAATAAAATAAAAAAGTATAAAAAAGTATCGGTAGGTTTAATATTAACCCTTTGCCGTACTATTTAATTCAACGAAATTCGGGAAAACAGGCCAGAGTGATGCTCAAGAATAATTGCAACACTCAATCCCCGAAATATCGAAAAAACAAAATACAACAATATTCGACCAATTTTTATTCCACAAGTCTGACACGTGAATATTCATGTTTGGTATAAAAATTGTATCACGAGTCAGACTCGTCAAAGTACAGGGTGATTCACTTACCTTTGAATCGCCAATGATGGATATAAGCCGTTGAAAATGGTATAATTATACGGTGTTGAGTAATTTTAATATAAAGGAGTATTTACTTAGTCTTTTCCACGCACTCACATTTATTTATAATATCAAATTGTACCAATAATGGAAATAATTCGAACTCGAAGGTGATGATTAAATGTGAAGGGGATGATTAAAAGGCAAGTGACTCACCCTGTACAGCAAAGGGTTAAATAACACGGATCATATAAATTCGCATTATTTCATACATTCTAATACAAGTGCGAATCAATCAAGTTTGAATAAACGATTAAGTCGAGGTGTTAAGGGGTTACATCTATACTCAAGTCAAAAAATGGCTGGCAATTTTAGGATGTTTTTTTTTTAAAATCGTAATGTGAATAAAATGAACCTGGTTTGTGCTAAAAGCTGTATTCTTTCTGATACTTATCCATAAGTATAAAAAAATAACAAAAACCATAAATTCAATCCTTGGCGTTGCAAGGTGCGTACTTCGTTTTCAAAAATCTGTGTGGTGGACATCCCACAGGCCAAATGACGCATCTGAAGTTAATATTTCAAATGGATTTTATAAACAGATGAAAGTCGGTGGTCGCTGACGTAGAAAAATGTTTTAATTTCGACACCAATTTTTCGCGACAGCAGTAACTACATTGAAAATTTAACGCAATTTTTTCAAATTGCTGATGTTTTGAAGAAAAAAAATGCAAAATCGAACATTGGGCTACGTCAACGACCGTCAACTTTCATCTATTTATAAAATCCCTTTGAAATATTAATTTCAGATGCGTCATTTGGTCTGTGGTGTGCCCACCGCAAAGCTTTTTGAAAACGAAGTACATAACCTTGCAACGCCAACAATTGAATCTGCGATTTCTGTTATTTTTTTTATACTTATGAATAAATTTCATAAAGAATACAGCTTTTAGCACAAACCAGTTTCATTATATTCCCATAACGATTTTTGTTTTAAAAAAATTCTAAAAAATTGGTAGCAGTTTTCAGACTTAAGTATAAATGTAACCCCTTAAAGTTCGTACGAAATTCATCAAGCTTGCATTACATAGATACAACATAGACGGATGATCTTAAGCATCGACAGTAATACGTACGCGTCCCGCAGTGCTCGCACTCGATGACGGCCTCTTTAGCGTATTAGTGTACCACTTCCGCTTTCGTCCTGGGAACCGATCACTCGTATCTCGAAGACTCCACTCTTCGGTTGCTCTCTTCTTGCTCGTCCCCGGTCTTCCGTTCCTATCATCGCAGCCAATTATCAGGCTCAGGTAGCCCAAGGTTGTTAGGGGGCTGCTGGGCGACCAACGAGAGACGAAGAGAACGCATCTCGGAGATAGAACCCTGGCGTGACACGAACCACGAGAGAAAGAGAGAGAAAGAGAGAGAGAAGACTCGAGCGAGTGGCGTGACAGAAATGATAAATACCAAAGGAATACTGAACAGGTGGAAACATAAAGACGCCCGGGTACAAGACACGGAAGTACCGTTGACGGCAGTATATGTATACACCATAGCAGCCGCTGATCGGCTCTCCCAGCTATATGGAAATACAAATAACAGAGAGAGAAAGAGAGAGAGAGAGAGAGAGAGAGAGAAAATGTGCGCATTAAGCTAGATAAAAAGACATCGAATATATGACATTACACATGATGTACCAGGACTTTCCTATCAACCAACTGACTTATGGATTATAATCCGAGACGAAGGAAACATACCAACACAGTTGAATCGACGCTTATTCAAAATATCTCGGCTTTCCAAAATGAACATAAAGCGCCTTCCAGAAGCCTGTAGTGATTAATAAGACAGCGCGGTATCTGTAAATGCGAGGGACGAATGAAATAGTGAAAGAGAGAGAGAGAGAGAGATGTGTGTTTGTGTAGAAAGGAAGAGGAATCCGTAAAGCTGACGAGTGGCGAGCGATTGGGAGCTGAGAAACGGGAGTCCAGGAAGAAGATACGGACATGTACAGAGAGAGGTACAACAGTCGATCCTGCTAAAGCAGAGTTGGGCGGGTTAAAGCGAAGCGTTTAGCTGACGGTCACGCGAACCACCTATAAAAATCCGGCTCGAAGAAGCCGCTCACTCACTCGCTTGCTGGATACTTCGAAGATAGGCAGATAATACCTTCGAGTAGTGTATATGTATGCGTGTGTGTGGATGCTGGTGTTCCACGCCACCCCATGGACCACTATTGCACAGGTGCGTGCCGACGGGAAAGAAAGAGTAAGAGCGTGAAGAAAGAGAGAGAATGTTCGACTCAGAGGTTCAGCAGCCTCTCCGCTGTACCAATCGTCGAAGAAGAGGGTCCCGTGAACGTGTAACAAATTTTTACGAGTTCGTGGAAGCGGGCCACCGATCTCTTCTCGAATTTCCAGGTGAAGAGGCCTCGATCCCATACTATGTTTAATACCGAACACATCCAAAGGATATAGAAGCGAGACGATAGCAATTACGCTTCCAGACGATCTGTATAAGCGAGTTCTTCGGTGGATGCCAGTCACCTCTTAGCTCGAACGCGTTTTCTTATCATCGGACTTTCACGGTCGCTCGTTAACCAAGTTTTCTTTAACTCCGAGTGTACGCCAAGTGGTAGAACAAATAATCACTGGTGAAGATCGCGTGCGAAAATATGCGATTCGTAAGAGGAACAAAGGATACTTCTTTTAGGATACCTTGTGTCGGTTCATTGCTCGGTGAACGCTTTTCCTCCTTTATTCGAGTATTGCGTCGCCTCTGCTGTGTGTGTGTGTGTGTGTGTGTGTGTGTGTGTGTGTTGGACAACTGTGACAAAAGTACGACGATTTCACGGCCGTCGGCAGGTGTGATCGGTGAAACTTTGCTCGCGCGTGAGACCGATTAACAGTTGGCTCGTTTCAGTTGGGAACGCGCATTGGTGTCGCGTCCTGCACAAAGAAAGTTGCCGGCAGTTCAGACAGGAACACGAAAGCGTACACATATATATCTTTCTGAGATTCTTTAAGATTCTCTTGAGTCTACCATGAACTTATATTAGAAGTTGGGATTCCAAAGTATGTTACGTCAGTCTTATCGTCCGCTTATCGTTTATCCCTAAAGGATTAACATCTACCGACAAGGTGGCCGTTTCAAGAGTGGCGAACGGCGTTAAGGGGATGTAGGACAGTTAACCTTTACATTTTTATAAATTGTATAAATGTTGGTGTGACTAAACCAATCACTTGGTGAGCACAGTCGTTTTACCTTTAATTAGTATACTTGTACAGAGTAATTTGAGGTAAAAACATTTAAATCAAATAAACAATAAGGCAGTTATTAATTGTTAAACATTACAATATTAATTATGCGTAATAGTACTCTGCGGATGATTTTTCCAAAACTATTGGTTCAAATGGGTTCCGCTTTTGCACAATTATTCACTGTACCACCTGTTACAGCGGGGACAACAGTTATTATTATATTCAATCATTTAGTACATTTAGCATAACCAAATAGTTACAGAAAATAGAGTTTTATTGGTTAACAATATAAACAATTGGTTTTAACCAACTTCCACATGACTTATCTGCATGATTTTGGTCCCTGCCTTAGCTATGATCTTAAAAAAGAACTCTCTAAAAACTGATCTTCACTGGACCAACCGTACCAAAGAAATCCTCCGCAGAGTACTATTATGCATAATTAATATTGTAATGTTTAACAATTAATAACTGCCTTATTGTTTATTTGATTTTCAATGTTTTTACCTCAAATGACTCTGTACAAGTATACTAATTAAAGGTAAAATGACTGTGCTCACCAAGTGATTGGTTTAGTCACACCAACATTTATACAATTTATAAAAATGTAAAGGATAACTGTCCTACATCCCCTTAAGTAGAACAGGCCGACAGCGTGTCAGACAAGTGCGAGCTCAATGCAAGAGAGTAAACGTTGCAAGGCAAAGTCGAGCTGCCGATCATTTTCGTGCTCACTGAACTTGACCGGTACGCCATTGCCGGTTACGATGAGGTGCGTGCATGCACGCACCTTCAAGCTTATTGTCAGTGTACGCAGTGGAGCCGTGTTTTCCTTTTAATTTATAGCCACCTTTCACACCACTCTGCTACCCACCGGTATAATCGTAGCCAGGCCACTGTCACGCGCACTTACTCAACGTGTAATCGAGGATAATCGTCCCTGGTATAATCTATGGTCCTGTGATTAGAGAGTCCCTGAGCAATAGCTTTCTTTTCGCTTTTGAGATCGAACGGACAGCGTCGAGGGTTTCACGAAGACTGCCCGCGGCGATGTTGGACTGATTGTTTTTCACGTGAGTAGCCGCGTACATTGGCAGCAAACGGATCCCATGGATTTACTTCTAAAACGAGAAATACTCTGTCTTCGGATCACGCTCGATCGAATTGGTCCTCTTGATTACGTATGCGTACTCGATTAATCCTCGCGCTTGCCGCGTCAGAATTAATGGGGAGAAGCAAACGCAAAGCCGACTAGCGACTGCTTGAAAATGGGAAGGCATAAATTAGTTTTTTGTCAGCTGGGATTGGTCTGCTATGCGGACATTCGACATCGAGAGAAGGAAACTGGTTGTTGGGATTTCATCGAAACTTTGGATACTTGTTAATTAATAGAGCGAGGCTAATACCAGTTCGTATGGGAAGGAAGACCTCGTGCGCAAGCCGGCTGCGTTCGAGCAGTGGTCGCTCTTGACCTACACACCTGTTCCCCTCGTTTTGGGAGCTCCGATCGCCTCAGGTAGAGAAGGATCAAGTTGAAGAAACTGGATGATCCCAAAGGCGAGCGTTGATCGTGTTTCATCCACCCTTGACCGGGCTAACAAAAGCTCATCGATAACATGTCCCGCTGTGTGTCCATCCATTCTGCGACAAGTTCCCATGGCTCTTCCCACGGGCAACACGATCCACCCACGCACCGATTACTTCTTAAATCGCCTGAGAAAATGCCGATCGTATCCGGTAAAAAATTGAAATCCCCTCCCCTGTTGCACTTATCGAGAACGAGTGGCACCCTGGACGAGAAATCGCATCGGTGGACGCGCACCGGACACTTGGAAGCGGTCCAGCGGAGATAGTGGAAGCTGATCCTATACTGAACTCTTCCCTATCCTGGCAACCATGCCAGACAACCTATCTCCTTTTATCGTTCTGAAAAAGAGGCTGCATATATCCAGACAAGCATCCATAAAGAACGTCACCAGTGGGATTGCTTCGAAAAGTTTTGGACAGTGGGTTCCAATGTAAATCACGGTATCATGACCGCTTGATCTCTTCGAGGATAGAAAGAAGTGGGGGAGAGCGCTATTAAGATTTCAGGAGAGAGAGAAAGGCCTGAGTCGACTGGGCTATCGAGGATCATCAGTAGTCGAGGAGGATTTGGGCGGAGGAAAGCCTTCCCACGCGGAGTAAGAGTTTTTAATTATTTGGCTAATTTGTGGTCGATCCTCAGGACCATCGTCCAGTCAGCCTTGCCGATGGGCTCACTTCGAGCGGGTAGCAAATAATATTAAGTATAGGTCTCCCTACCAACAGAGAAATATATATGGCCAGTGGGTTAGCCGGTACGCGCATACACGCGCGTCCCTAACCTAAACGCACGCTCCATGGAGAAACACGCATAGCCACAAAGACAGCCTCCCGGAACCCGAAGGAGAGAGAGAACGCCTCTCTCTCTCTCTGACCGGTGAACGTAAATGGGCAAGAAGGAGAGGATTCGTTCGTGCAGATTCTACGGTGTAAAATTAAATGGTGTTCGGCAGGTCTATTCCACTTGGGCAGGTAGCGGCCACCGGTAATTACTACCTACGACTTAGGAGCTCAAAGTTAAAATGAAAGGGGGCTTCTCTCGACGATTTTCGAAAGCGAATTCGCGTCAGTTGTATTGTATGCCTGCTCTCCTTCTTCCCCTTTCGCTATACTATTCTACTGTGTGCCGGCTGCAACCCTTGCGTCGCCTCATTTTCTCTCTGCTACGGCTAATTCCGGTGCAATTCCGAGCATCGCTGCTCGACAAGGATTTGCCCGATGGGAATTTTGATAATCAAGAAATCCGCCGGCTTGTCCTTTCCGGGAGAAGAAATAAAATTCTGCGCTGGCGGTAATGTTAGCCAATAAGCACCAGGCATTCCCTTTGCCATATAAGATCGCGTCGATGATTGTTCTTCGCTTTGGGATCGCCAGGAATCAGTAGCTTCGGCGCCGGGTAAAACAGGATTCGAACATGCTTTTTGCCATTAGCAAGCTACGCTTCCCAGTGAAAGTGATCGTGTGCGATTTGCTTGTGAGTCCTCCGCCCCCCGATAACTCGAGCACAAATAGAGCTGGCTAATTAGCATCGATACCCGCCGATAAAACCGGAGCAGTTTCATTGATCCATACAGGGAACACGCCTAACCGGCGCGCGACGGCTTGTCGATTGAGATATTAAGGAATCTGTCCCCCTTCAACCGCGTATAATTATATCCAGCTCTAATTACGCATTTACATAATTACACGTACTCAACGCATGCGTCTCCTGCTCCGCCTCCGTTTAATCGTACTAATGAGATCGGAGATAACAATCAACGAAGCTTACGTAACGCGTAACGCGGATCCTCCTGGTATTCGCCTTTCAATTTCGGCCGTAATATCGATACTCGACACCAAACTCTTCCTCTACCAGGCTAATAATTCACTTTCCCGCATTGACTCTCCCATTGTACACGTTGCGATCCGAATGCGTAATAATGTCCAATCGATCCCGTTTCTCCGCGAAGAAAACGGCGACGCGGGTGATCTGCTTTTTTCAAGCAGGAATGTTGAGAAAGCCTCGGCGAGTGAACTGCAAAGTTATCAGCTAGGAGGACACGCTAGACTCGCCGCGGAGTATGCGTTCCGGGCCGCTAGTGCCTTTTTTCGCGCTCGACGGCGAATTATTCGTCTTAAGTGGCGCAAGTTGGCATGTTGCATAGAAAAGTAGGCAGAACCAGGCTGCTCTGCCCTATGGCTCACTGCACCTTGGCTATGCGGAAAGGAAAGGAAAGGCCTCTTCTCTCCTGCGAACGCCCGGCCACACAAGCCAGCCGCTGCTGCCGCCGCCGCGCCTGCAAAGAGAAACGCGCTGCTCATCCTCCTGCACTTACACTTACAACGCACCAGGAACCAACAGGAGGAGAGTGAGAGAGGAAGAGGATACGCACTCGTAACGAATTACGAAGGTGTATACGCGCTGACGACCACGGTAATGCTCTCCAGCGGGGCTAAAACGGCCGTAAGACCCCCGGCGTTCTTTACTTCACCGTCTACCAGGTGTCCAGAAATCAATCTCGCGGCAGACTTCTTTGTTCCGATCTTCCCCTGGGAAACTGGCTGCGAAAGATACTCTGTTGTTTTAAGGAGGTTGGTGCCGGCATTTCGTGCGAGGTTAAAAGGGGAACATACGCTGATAGAGAATTCTGTGGCCTTTTATAATTATAATAAAATCAATTTTTGGGTAGGAAAAGTCAATTTTGTAATTAAGATTATGCTATCTATTACGTTATTTCTACGTGAGAATACGAAGGTTTTGAAACTTAGCCTGATTATTTGTAAATGTTTCATTTACCACGTGAAATGTTTTTTATGCATGTGTCATTATTGTATGACATATTTTTAAGTTATAAACATGACATACGTAACAATGGATCTTTGGACATTGATTACTCGAAAACTGTACAGACAAATAAGTTGAAATTTTGAGGAGAGGTCCAGTGATTATTGATTACTATTTATGTAAATTTCAGAGCGATCTCATTATTTTCTTTGTCGGCACCAACTTCCTTAAAGGGTTACATACAGCGAGAAAATATTCAAAAACCAATTTTTGTATTTTTGCATTTTTAGAAAGCTTGAAGCTTAAAGAATGTATTCTGAAAACTTCAATCCGATATCTCAAATATTAATGATGCTGCCAAACGAAATGTGTGTGAGCGTACTTGAAAAAGAATCATATTTGAAACTTCAAACGCGTTTTTCTCGAAACTCAGTTTTTAAAATCAGTGTACCTGATATCTCGAAGACTGATCGGTAGAATGGCTTGAAATTTATATCAGTTTTTCTTCGTACCATAATCTCGTCTTTGACGATCCAACTTTTCTAAATTTCACTCTCAATTATTTATAATTGTAAAAAGAAATGCAAAATTTGTAAACAAAATCGACGTAAAATGTCTAATGGCCTTCATTTTGAAAAGAACAAAATATTTGACATATGTAAGATCGTCAAGTATTTCATAGGGACACTGTTCACCGCAAAACACTTTTTAAAAGAACCTTCACCGTATTCACGCACATATCTTTTACATTAATAAATATTTTTTAATAAAAATGTATGTAACAAATGTAATGTTAACAAATCCGGCTTTGATATTCCATGTAGTTTAAAGGGAAAAAAATAGTGAATTTTCCACTGATTTTTCAACTTCTCGTTATATGTAAACCCTTAAACTTCACTTTCTCACCGGTACCGAATAAATTCCCGTTAGCGCCGCTAATAAAAATTCTTAGGGCGTCTCTGACAACCATTGTTTGAATTGGATCTGTGTCTATTGCGGTAAATGGGATTCTTTTATATAAAAGGCAGATAGTATTGTCCAGAAGACAATTGGTTGCATTTGGTCTGCCGGATGCTCGACGGAAAATGAACCATCGGACAATTGACCTAATAACCGTGAAAGTGAATGGTTCGAGAGTGGGGATGATTGTTCTCGTGTTGGAAGGTGTGTGGTCGTTAATGCACCCTGTGCACTTTCATTATACATATCTCGACGAATTCAAGGAAATAGTATAATCAACACTGAGTAATTCTGCAATTGTTATTCGACTTGAAATAAAAGTCGAAAAACATTATTCTAAACTGATTACTCTGTGGAAAGTACTTAAAAATCGTATAATTTTCAATCTCTAATCCTGCGAAGCGAAATAGCAAATGCTAAAAGGAAAATCAGTACGTGACTTTAACACATTCTCACAACTTTCACAACTATCCCTTGAATTTCCTTATACGCAAAGGATCCCGCGGAAGTAATACACAGACTGGTTACTTTAATTGCACGCTCAGAGTGAGCGTGGTTGATTTTCGCGGTGAAGCGGGATGAGAGTTCGATAGGCGAAGTAAAAGAAATTCGTTGACTCGATGACTCGTGAGAAAGGAATTCGCAGATAATACGAAAGATCTCTCTCTCTCTCTCGAAATTCTTGGCTCGTCTTTTGCAAATTCGAAGTGTCGCTTTACTGTCTGTGTATATCGGAGCAATACCACTTCTCGACAAAAGGCTCCCTCGCCGCTTGTCGGCAGCGTGCACAGAAAACAACGGGTGAGCGAGTAATTTCACGTGGGCACGTGAGCGGACTGTGCAAACTTTGGCAGAGCAAAGAGCTTGAACCAGGATTGTCGGAACACGTATATATGTATATATATATATATGTGTGTGTATGCGTTGAGAGCTCCCTTCGGAGGCAAGAGGTTACCGAGAGAGCCTCCAGAATAAGTATACACGGCTAATAAAACACCGGCGGGTCGTTACACGCCGCTCACTTTCCAAACAGGCTCGAGCTGAGCCGAGCGGAGCTGAGCCGAGCGTGCGATGGAGTCCGTCGCGAGCAATGTCTCGATGGATTTATAGCCGGGTGTCCTCGTAAATGCATGAATCGTCCAGTAGAGAGCTACGAGTCCAAGTAAACGAGTGTCTACGCAAGGAGGAACTCGAAAGGCGATGAACATCGATTGCCATTGAGTCGATCGCAACTACCGATTTACATTGAACCGCGCGCGTACCACCAACAGGACGATTGACATACCACCGGCGAAGCCTGTTCATTTAAAGCTCTAAAGAAGACGCTTGGAGATTTAGTAATAATGGAAATGTCCTGGAAGATCTAGCAGGATCCCGTGCGTGGCATTCGAGTAATTACTTGTCAGAGAGAGAGAAGAGGATTTGATAGACTGCATTGTCCTACGAGGTATAGAGCGAGGAAGCCGGCGGCGATCTCTCATTCTCTGAGGTCGCCAAAGCGGATATTGTTTCCACGTAGCCATCCAATTTTCCAGAGGTCCTCCGAGAAAGAAAAGAGAGGAGGATGAGGAGGAGGATTGTCGTCTCGACGTAGTATGGAAGTGGCCAATCCCGAGAAACCGCAGGAGCTTAGTTAGAGTCGGAGAGTGACTCGCCTGGTGAAAATGTCACTCGCGCCTTCAGTATTGGTACTGTGTGTCTACATACATACATAAAGGCTTATATAAGCGTAGAAGGAAGCGCGTTATGGAAAGCAAAGGCCAGCAGACGATCCACTGCGCTTTCTACCTTCGATCTTACTCTTACGGTAATTACGTGGGCTCCACTCGACTCGCACAGTATATCCACGTACAGGGTGATTCACTTGCCTTTGAATCGCCAATAATGGATATAAGCCGTTGAAAATACTATAATTATATGCTGTTGAGTAATTTTAATATAACGCAACGCTGATATTTATTTGTAATATCAAATTATTGTACCAATAATGGAAATAATTGGAACACAAGTGTAAAGGGGATGATTAAAAGGCAAGTGATTCACCCTGTACATATATAACTATACTATGTTTATACACATACTAACCATAGCCGTCTACATGCGAGACGCGTTTACGTTCTCCAGCGCACGTACCAAATGTATGCGAGCATCTACCAAGCGGCTCGTACCATTTTACGCTTATCTCTTGCGTGCGAGAGCAATGCATACAAACACGCAAGGACCTCTTTCTCGACTTCTCCTTGTACGAATATACACGGATTATGTATACCCACGGTGGCCAGGAGTTTCCCGCAAAAGAGAAGTATCCCTATGCCAAGAAAAAGGGGAGAGAAACAAGCGCGGTTAATGTGGATAGACAGATGCAATGGACACGGGTAATTACCGCTGGAGAAATGCCCGAACCTACCTTCCAGTGTGCATGCATGCTAGGTTCTTTCTCTTTCTTTAGTACGTTCTCGTGGTCACTCTTGGCAGAACTCTTAAGTTAAAGTCACCGAGTATGCCAGACTGAAGGTTTCGTTCTCACAGAAAACGATGTCTAACTTCTCTTGTGGTTCGCACTCTCGTTCAAACGCACAGGTGTGTCTTGCTTGCCTCCGAAATGAAGTCTACGCATGGTAGATGAAGCAAGACTAACTAGCTACGTGTGCAATGTATCGCGTGATGCATATCACGTGGCAACAACCTTTTACTAGGAATAGCAAGCAAAATTGCTTATGCATTTCTTTCGAAATCTAGCCATTTCGTTCGTTAAGATACTTCGGCTGGGTTAGTATTAGTCGACCGGGCAATGACTTTTACTTACAAGTTGTTGGACTCCCGGTCATTCGCCTTTCTCGGTGGACTTCCCTCTGTGCGGACTTGTCGAAAAATAGTCCTATTTTATGAACTCCGCCGGATGAAGCTCACGCTGAGTTCTAACGTTCTCTTAGCTTTCTCGCTATTTGGAATATGAAATATTAAGTATATATCGTAATATAGTAGGCACGTTAAAAAGACTGGGTTGATTAGAGACTTTCTCAGCAAGGATACGTGGGAACTGATCAGTATATTCATAAATTAGAAATATCGGCTTTTCTATTTATAAGTTATGATGGAAAAAGACTTGATATCTGAGAGATGGAATTTCATGTGTTCATCCAGACGACAGCCGGGAGTGGATTCTTCGAGGTGCAGATTCTCTCGCTGACGAACAACAGGGGCACCCTGGTGGACGGTAGGTGTTGCGGCGGAGGAGCAGATGGCGGAAAGAAAGGATATCCACCTTGCAGAACACCATGCTCGACGGCCTTCTGGCTTTGCCTCAAGGAATATCAGTCGAACGTCACTGCCATCGGCTCCTGTAGCTTTGGCAATGTATCTAGTCACGCCCTCGGCCAGAACACCTTCACCCTCACTGATCCAGTCACATTGCAACTTCACTTCACCTTCCGGTGGACGGTAAGTTTCTTTTTCAATAGCTAATTTAATAAGAGTTGTCAACATATTATTCACTTGTTTTGAATCGTATATATGTGTTACGAGCAATGTGCATAACGTGGGCATTTTGTACAGGGTGATTTAATTGTCTTTAAATTGTCTATGATAGATATAGGCCGTTGAAAATGGTATAATTATACGGTGTTGAATAATTTTAATATAAAGGAGTATTTACTGAGTGTTTTCCACGTAATGACATTTATTTATAATATCAAATTGTATCAGTAATGGAAATAATTGGAACTCAAGTTTGAAGGGGTTGATTAAAAGGCAAGTGACTCACCCTGTACAGGATGATTCACTTGTCTTTGAATCGCCAATGATGGATATAGGCCGTTGAAAATGGTATAATTATACCATTTTTTAATAGCTAATTTAATAAGAGTTGTCAACGTATTATTCACCTGTTTTGAATCATATATATATGTGTTACGAGCAATGTGCATAACGCGAGCATTTTGTAGAGTGATTCGATTGTCTTTAAATCGCCAATAATGGATATATGCCGTTGAAAATGGTATAATTATATGGTGTTGAATAATTTTAATATAAAGGAGTATTTACTGAGTGTTTTCCACGCACTGACATTTATTTATAATATCAAATTGTACCAATAATAAAAATAATTGATTGATTAAAAGGCAAATGACTCACCCTCTACAATGACCGGGCATTGTGTAGAATGCACAATTTTTTGGCCAATGTATATAATGGGCAGGTATTTTACAAATTGTCCGGACATTTTGGTAATGATATAGAACAGGATAACTTTCAGGGAAAATTCTGAGTAACTTTTCCCTATACAAGTAACCGTCGCACGGCTTTAGTTTTCAAGTTATACACAAAAATATGTTTCGTGCTTGAATTTTCTATGATCCGAGTAGAGTAACCAGTGAGCATACCAAATAGTCAAACAGTCAACATAAATTTTAACGTGGTAATTATTCAGAAAGACTGCTCACCACCGATTTTAATGATTTTGATATATGTTATAGAGTACTCTCTCCTGATTATTTTCATATACATATATATATGGGCAAAACCTATAGGAAAAAAGTTAGAAACCTAGAAATTAGACGAAATTCTATACATTTGCCGCAATCTGGGTTTTAAGGTATCACATACAAGTAAAATATTGAAAAATGGTTCAAAATATCGTAGTTTTTTTCTTATACGTGAAGTGTTTTCTCAAAAAATTATTATATACATATTTAAGTACACATTGTAAGCTATATATCCTGTAAATTTTATTACGATATTTGCAGTGGTTAGCGTGCCACAGCAACTTTCGTGATGTTATGATCAGTGAAACATGCCTTGCGCTGACCAGTCTAGCTCCACTATTTTTTATCTGAAACGAATCACAAATTTTTTTTATTCAGAAGACTGATAACTTTACTGCACTACGGAAAGGGATTTTTTTTAATTTCAGTTTTAGCCGAACATATCACTGTTTATAATCATCAGGCCACGTTTTCTTATAAAATTAAACACTATATATTGATGCAGAAAAAAAGCTGGGATGGATATTGAAAAAAATGCTTCGTAGTGCAGTAGGATTATCTGTCTTCTAAATAAAATAAAATTATGAGTCGTTTCAGGTAAAAAATGGTAGAGCTAGACTGGTCACCGCAAAGCATGTTTCACTGACTATGAAATCACGAAAGTTGCTGTGGCGCGTTAACCACTGCAAATATCGTAATGAAATTTACAGGATACATAGCTGACAATGTGTACTTAAATATGTATATAATAATTTTTTGAGAAAACACTTCATGTATAAGAAAAAAACTACGATATTTTGAACCATTTTTCAATATTTTACTTGTATGTGATACCTTAAGTCTGTGTTACATTTATATTAGGTCTCTTCAGGTATTTAAAATGATGTCACAAGATATATAACATCCGCCTTTAAGTGTGTCTACTTGTTTTCTACAGCTTTTCCCCACATATATTTGTGTATGAAAATAATCAGCTTAAATCGATCTATAACATATATCAAAATCATTGAAATCGGTGATGAGCCGTCTTTCTGAATAATTACCTTTAACGTAAATATATCTGTGGTCTTGTGACAGCTTTTTTCCTTATACCTGGTAGATATCTAATACAAATGTAACACAGACTTAAAACTCAGACTTAACCAATCCAGACTGCGGCAAATATATAGAATTTCTTCTAATTTCATAGTTAAATCGCCTTGTTTGAAATGCTGTTATAAAAGCATTGTACTGTAGTATACATGAGCTGTTGACAGCATGAATGTTTCAATACATTGACCACCACCTTCTAAGCATTCTGTATAATAGCCAGACATTTTATAGAATGACCGAAACTTGTTACGAGCATTGTGAACAATGTCTGTTCGAACGGGCATTGTACAAAAATGCCCACGTTATGCACATTGCCAGTAACATATGCTTTCTCTAATTGCCCGGATGACATCGAAAAACAGAGTCGTTAGTGTTAATCTGTGCATAAAATTGCCAGTCGAGAGTATTAAGACAGAGCAGACAGGTTCTATCCTGGTGAATGAGTGGCATCCATCAAGGAAGCAAAGCGGACCAAGCAGTGGTGTGGTAATAAGAGACGCTCGGGATTTACGTAACTAACGAAACGTCGTGCTCGATTCGAAGCTACCAATTAATAATGCTTACAAGCTGAAGAATCATTGGTGAGAGAAGGCTTTCCGCGAAGAGAAGATCGCAGGATCGAGTGGGTCACGAGATCATTTATCATTAGCTGTATTACGTAAAAGTCTCATTAACGATGCCGCCCCCGGGCTGTATTAAATATCGCGAGCCCCATTCTCATCCTCGAAATGGCCGAAAGCCAACCGAGTGGATCCCAAGGAAAGAGTTCCATTCTTTCCCAACAATGCCGGAGTAGTAAAGCGGCAACCACTCGTTCGGTTCGCTTCTACCATTGTATCGCTTAGGAATCGCGAATTTCTAGCCTGATTCCTTTGTCGATGCGGACCGCGCGAGAGACTTATCGAATCCAAGGGATTTCCGGTCCGATGATCACCGAACCCCTGAATCGTTGCGTGAAATTCTTCTTCTTCTTCTTCTTCGGTTCCAACCGCTCGGTAACACTTGGCTGAATTCTCATCCTACTCTCCTCTCTTACCTTTCTCTCGCAGTCAATAATAGCCACGCAATTTCGAGCAAGCATCGCAAAACCCGTCTTAATTATAATTCCCGTGTAATTTCAGTCGTGTAATCGTGATGAATGATACATCCTCGGTGTATCCGGAGGAAGTCGATGCCTTACACAGGAGCGACAGTAAAATGGAAGCCAATTAAGCATTTGAGTAATAGCTTCTCCTCGAGACAGCCGAAAATTCAGACTCTCAAGTGAGCGTAGCACTTGGAGTATACTTTGTTGGTAGGGTCGATGAAGTGTCCTGCTTCTCTCGTACCAGCCGATTACCAACGTCCCACCCACGTGACATGTCACCAACATCAGGAGGCTGACTGTCCAACGTAATTATACCGAGACGAACGACCGATTTCGAGTTGTCCCGAAGAGATCTCGAGAAGTCCTCGAACAAGCATGACGACGTGTTTCCTCGCGACAGGGCTATACAAGAGAACCGAGGCCGTCAAGAGTCCTCCTCAGGACGAGCGTTGGTCCATACAGAATCCCTGACGGTCCGCTTCGCTTAGTGTATGCTACGTAGGTGCATTAGTTGGAGGCGTATAATAAAGTTGGAAGGCACGTCGCAACGGCCAAGCCCCAATCCTACGGATTGTTTGAAGAACACTGCCACGGCATGTTTGTATATTTCATAACTCGCTCCTGAGGTTCTAAAGAGGAGCCATGCGGTTCGTAGAGGTACCTTTAAAGGGAAAGAGGAGAGAGGGGGCGACAAAGGGTGAGCCCTCTCACAGTTCTCCTTTGCCGATGGTTCGTCCACTCAAGAACTCGCGGGGGCATAAACAGAGACCCTTAAATTGCTTCCTTTCCCTCAAGGATCCCCTTTTTTTCCATACCACCATCGGCGCCCTCTCCGCCAGCAGCGGCGGTTGCCTTTCCATCGGGCATTTAGCGCTCTGCCTTGGCTAATTTAATTATGGCGCGCAGCAACGTGCAATGAAAAAAGAAATATCTACAATGTAAATAGACCAAAGTGCACACGTGTCGAAAGGAAGTCAGGATACTTGGAAACCACAGACAAAGGATGTTGAAGTTGTGTCGTATAATATATTGTTCGCAGTACCAGTGAGAGGATAAAAGGTATGGGGAAGCTACTCTCAGTGGCTATTTGTCTAGATAGCGCTCTCCTCGTAATAACTATAAAATCATTCTCCCGGCGCCTATCTCAGGAAACGGTAAAGCCTGACTTTCATCACTTCTGAGGATAATTCCGTCATTAGCCGGGCCGCGTGATTGAATACGGTATGTACACTCACTGCTACGTAATCACTGGCAAACGGTGAGCGAGAGAAAGAGATGAGAGGAGAATCAAAACTGCCACCTGTATTTTCTCCGTTGTTTTACTCTACCGATATAATAGCTCGCTCTCATCAAGTACCGTTGTAATTTCGATGATTTAATAACGGCTAGAATATCCATAGCGAGTCTTGTGACACTCGAGTGGATCGACTGTCTTCTCTATTGATAGTAGGATCACTATCCTCAGGATAGCACTTCTTCACCCTCTTCTTGACAGGGTGACGAGATTCAAAGATACGCTTGATGATGACCCCGCGCGCGCGCACCGATCGACTCGTCGACTTTCCCTGTTTGTAATTTCAATAGCGACGTAAAGAGGGATATAAGGAGAAGTAACCCACGATCTTGGTAGTAGCATAATGGCACAGGAAACGATCAGCGAGATGAGAGTACGGTAGGCTTTTGCACAATCCTTCCACTCCGTCATTGTGGCTTAGTGTGTGGTACGTGTATGTACGAGTTGAATGTATGATTGTATTCTTGTAGTAGACACAGACTCTTCCCTGCATTTCGCCTTTCCTTTCTCCAAGCACGTATCCTTCTGCTGCCTCTTCTCTCTTCCTCGAGGCATCTCTGTCTCCAGTTCGGTGCCGATCATTTTCCCTTTCCCTCCTTGGAACGTAAGCTACTCTTTCCCACAAGAAGACTCCCGCTCGACTCAAATATCCACGATGGCCCTTGCAAACTTGGCTATAAATCATGCTGGATCTTGCATGCACTTTATAGAGAATATACGACAATCTACGCAACCAGCTGGTAGGGAAACTCTTCTTTAAATCAGTGGATAGAATCGTTGATATTATCTGCACACTCCTTTTCTCTGACATTACTTTCGACGATTCTGTCAGTGATCCAATGCCAGTGCTACTGGTATCATAAAGAATCACGCAAAGTCATTATCCAGATATTTCTGATACATCTTTCGTACTTTCTCCGATGTCTAAAATGTAATTGGCCATCGCGGAAGCCATAATGTCAGTTAATGACAATCGCAATTTTTATCAATCATTCGTAAATGAGAGAGACGCACGCAACAGTAATTAGGTTTCGCTGGGTAAGATTTCGGCGAGACGTATAAAAATCACTTTGGCTTCCTAAGTGATTCTGAAACGGGCGCACGTCTGACGTTGACTTATTGCGTTTGAAATAAGGGAAGGCGTTCTCTTGCCGTGGTTGGATTGAGTTGGAAAGCGAATTCTGCTACCACTGCGGCAACTCGCTCGAGATTCTTTTACGGGCGTCTTGATAAATTTCGATAATCATAGCCCGTATAATGGCCGTGTAATGATAAACGATAGACATCGGAGTGGCGTTCATTGCGAGCGAGGGAGCAAGGCATCATCGGGCAGAGATAAAAAGAGCCGGCTACGAAATTGAAGGAGTCAGAGCAACACGGAGGCACGCCTTGGATCCCCCCAGGGGATCAGCGTGAGTCAGCCTCCAACAGGTGTACAACCCGCTCTCGTACGATTCCCTTGGTCCTCTGCATATTATCCTTCAGGCAAGTGTAAAGTATACACCAGCCCTTTGTCGTCTATACTTGTCTGCTCGTTTCCGCAACCCACTGTCATGATTTGTTACTACCGAGTCTGTCATACTTTGCCACTCTTAACTCAACACCTACTTCACTTGGGCGCCCCCTGTCTTTGTACCAATGTCGATTTATTCAATTATTAAGGGGATGTAGGATAGTTAACCTTTACATTTTTATAAATTGTATAAATGTTGGTGTGACTGAACCAATCACTTAGTGAGCACAGTCATTTTACCTTTAATTAGTATACTTGTACAGAGTAATTTGAGGTAAAAACATTTAAAATCAAATAAACAATAAGGCAGTTATTAATTGTTAAACATTACAATATTAATTATGCATAATAGTACTCTGCGGATGATTTTTCCAAAACTATTGCTTCAAATGGGTTCCGCTTTTGCACAATTATTCACTGTACCACCTGTTACAGCGGGGACCACAGTTGTTATTATATTCAATCATTTAGTACATTTAGCATAACCAAATAGTTACAGAAAATAGAGTTTCATTGGTTAACAATATAAACAATTGGTTTTAACCAACTTCCACATGACTTATCTGCATGATTTTGGTCCCCGCCTTAGCTATGATCTTAAAAAAGAACTCTGTAAAAACTGATCTTCACTGGACCAACCATACCAAACAAATCCTCCGCAGAGTGCTATTATGCATAATTAATATTGTAATGTTTAACAATTAATAACTGCCTTATTGTTTATTTGATTTTAAATGTTTTTACCTCAAATTACTCTGTACAACTATACTAATTAAAGGTAAAATGACTGTGCTCACCAAGTGATTGGTTTAGCCACACCAACATTTATACAATTTATACAAATGTAAAGGTTAATTGTCCTACACCCCCTTAAGGTACTACATTATAAGTAAAATGTTGAAAAATAATTCAAAATATCGTATTTTTTTTTCTTACACGTGATTCTTTTTTCTCAAAAAATTATTATATAGATATTTAAGTACACATTGCAAGCTATGTATCCTGTCAATTTCATTACGATATTTGCAGTGGTTAGCGCGCCATAGCAACTTTCTAGCTCCACCATTTTTTATTTGAAACGAATCACAATTTTTTGTTTTATTTAGAAGACGGATAACCCTACTGCACTACGGAAAGGGATTTTGTAATTTCAGTTTTAGCCGAACATATCACTGTTTATAATCATCGATCCAAGTTTTGTTATAAAATTAAGAACTATATATTGATGCAGAAAAAAAACTGGGATGGATATCCAAAAAAATGCTTCGTAGCGCAGTAGGATTATCTGTCTTCTAAATAAAAAAAAATTATGATTCGATTCGTTGCTGTGGCGCGCTAACCACTGCAAATATCGTAATAAAATTTACAGAATATATAGCTTACAATGTATACTTAACTATGTATATAATACATTTTCGAGACAAAAATTGATGTGTAAGAAAAAAAAATGCGACATTTCGAATGAGTTTTCAACATTTTACTTGTATATGATACCTTAAAGGAGAAAACTCCCCTGGTTGTTAGACGGTTACAGTGCCGCGAATGTATAATGTAAATGGATTGACGTAATTGATTTAGCTGCGGGCATTTCTTTTTTTTTTTCAATCAGTCGACACAACCGGTGACAGGTAAGGGTTTTTCTAAAGAAAAGAGACAGTCAAAAATTAATTGTCCTGACAAGACGATGTCCAGACTCTCCCATGGCTTACTGGTAGATATCGCAATGTAGATGTTTCGCAATCTACGGAGATGTGTGTACGCGCCGGCAGCAATAGGCATTGCGAGTTTTATCGGGACAGCGTAGAGCACAAGAAGCAGTAGAGTCGTTGGAGATTTGGAAAAATTTCCGGTCGGTACTGGTTCGTTAATCGACAAACGTTTTCTCCCTCTCTCTCTTTCTCTCCTTGGAAGTTGTTCTCTTTAGTGAATCGCCCGCAGCGATTGCAATCATAGCCGATCCCCATACTGTGTCTACCCGATCGCCCAAGATTTACGATCCCACTGCTACTGAAAACACTGAGCCGCTCTTTTCGAATTCACGTGGGAACGAGTATATTTCATCGATTCGCTAATGAACTGCTAGGTACGCGTGTTGAAAAAGTAGGAATCTAAAGCGGACTAGATAGTACTCGGGAGTTTGTTTGTTGTTTTTTTTCCTAGTAGGATCGACTATGATTACTCGACGAGACCTCGATAACGTTGAACAGGTGGGTCACGTCACTCATAGCGTGTTACAATCTTGCTTCCTGACTCTTCGGTATTCCATTAATCACAATCACGTCTTTATCGAGCCGCTCGGCTGAGGGAAGAAGCAACGCGGACAGGATTAATCAGAGGAGTCTTTCCTGCCAACTGGTTTTCTCCAAAGTATCGGATCGCCCGCAGTGCCTAAAGCAATGAAATACACCCTGCATGAGATTTACATTCGGCAAGAATTAATGACGCCTTCCGCGTGCCGGCACCACCAGATAAGTCCTTTCGAGTGGAAGAACTCTTAGCCATCGACTATGTACTTCAATGGTAGTTCGATCGCCGGGGAGAAATGATCGGACGCATATAACGGGCGACCGATTAATCCAGCAGTATCCCGGAGAGAAATAGAGGTGTAGCAGGTATGCAACTGTACGGCCAATTGGATGCCAAGCGGCAGAAGTGCTCTCCTTGAATCGGTAGGGGAAGCCGCATATCCAGATTTACGGTCGCACGTCGTCTCCCCGAACTTATTGCTTGAACGAGCGCGCGTGGTCTCTCTTCGGTTTCTCGGCCGACGGACGACGTAACACGTCCGTACACACAGGTGTACAATTGCCTATGCAAATGAAGAAACCAGGGAGAAAATGTCGTCGAGGTTTGGGCAATGTTTCTCTCTCTCTCTCTCTTTCTCTCTCTTTCTCGAGTTTGTCCTGCCCCATCTGGCGGAGAACGCGGCCCCGAAGAACCCACTGGAATCTCTTCGGGTTCCTCCTCGTGTGTGAACCCGCTGCACGATGCGCATACCAAACTCCTCTCTTTCGCTCCCGCTTCCCTCCATTTCAACCGGCGAGCCTCCTTCCTCTGAATCTTCTCTGCCTTCCACCCCCTCCCCGCTTTCGTGGGAGCCTTCCTCTTTCCAGTTCGAATTTAAACCGAGTATCTCACAGTCCCACTAAAGCTCAGCTTTGCCACTCGAGTTGAAGAGTAGATTCAATTTTTAATGTACTGTGTGATTTATCATTATTATAAATAGATAGATGTACTTAAAACTGACTTAAATTCGGAGTTATTCTTCTTTTTAGTTCGACTTTAAATCGAGTATCTCACAGTCCCACTAAAGCTCAGCTTTGTCACTCTCAACAAACAGCAGACTCAATGTTTAATGTACTATGTAACTTATCATTATTATAAATAGATACATCTACTTAAAATTGACATAAATTCAGAGTTACTTATTTTTCTTTGAAAATAACTTTTGAGAAAGCAAGCTTTCCTTTTTCCATTTCGAATTTATACCGAGTATATCAGTCCCACTAAAGCTCAGCTTTGCCACTCGAGTTGAACAGTAGATTCAATTTTTAATATGCAATGTGATTTATCATTATTATTATTGACTTAGATTGGGAGTTACTTATTCCTCTTTGGAAATAACTTTTGAGAAAGCGAACTTTCCTTTTTCCATTTCGAATTTATACCGAGTATATCAGTCCCACTAAAGCTCAGCTTTGCCACTCGAGTTGAACAATAGATTCAAGTTTTAATGTACTGTGTGATTTATCATTATTATAAATAGATAGATGTACTTAAAATTGACTTAAATTCAGAGTTATTCTTCTTTCCAGTTCGAATTTAAATCGAGTATCTCATAGTCCCACTAAAGCTCGGCTTTGCCACTCTTGTCAAACAGCAGATTCAATTTTTAATATACTACGTAATTTATCATTATTATAAATAAACACATCTACTTAAAATTAACTTAAATTTGGAGCTACTTATTCCTCTGTGGGAATAACTTTTAGGAAAGCAAGCTTTCCCTTCCAGTTCGAATTGAAACTCTGTCACTCTCGTAGAACAGCAGATTCAATTTTTAATATACTACATAATTTATCATTATTATAAATAAACACATCTACTTAAACTCGACTTAAATTCGAAGTAACTTATTCCATAACAAAATTAATCAGTGACATGCCGTTTTGCATAAAACAGTCAGTCAACAATTGCATTAACTCGGCAGAGCTACGTATTCTCAGAGATGATGAACGAACAGAGGTACACAGTCGCTGCATCCTTACGAGTGGACTCGCATAGGCGCATCTTCTCTGGCGGTTGCACGTACGCGGGTGCGCCGATGTAAGTACGTTCATTTACATGCACGAAGGACACGTAGGTGCGCACTGTGGTGGAAGAGAGAGAGAAAGAGAACGAAAGAAAGAGAGAGAGAGAGAAAGGACGAACGATGGAGTGAGAGTGTCCGGAGGTATTTAATACGAGGAATGCCAGGTCCCTTGGCCGGTCTTCTGCAGGTAATCCACCACTACAGATGATACAGGGAGCGTGAGGAGGAGCGCGGAACGACTTGGCGAACTCCTCCTCCGGTCGCTTTCAACCCACGAAGAAGGGAAAGACGCGCGACATCGTACGAAGAGTCTTGGCCTTGTGCCCTTGTGAATAGTGGCCACTTCTACCAGGAGAGATCCTCTTCGTCCTCCGTCGCTCGAGAATCTACTTGCTCCTCGTTCCTTCTTTCCCACTTCATTCGCTTCTCTCTCTCTATCTCTCTCTTTCTTTCTTTCTTTCTTGCTTCTCCCCTTTTCCTCTCCTGGTGAACAGGGCGAACCTAACCGTTCAGCCAGCCGCTTTTTTCTTCCCTTTCCACCGGTGTCTCCCGAGAGTCTTTCTGCGCTGAGTTCTGGGTAGACCGCTGAGATTTATTAGCTACTCGGCTAATTGGGAAGCGGGGACGAGGCAAGGATTCCAGATCGAAGCTTTCCGGGGGAAGCCGCGCCACAGAGACAAACCGAGAGAGAGAGAGAGAGAAAGAGAACTCCTCCGGAATTTCCGACCGAACCAATAAGCCACCATTGGCGATTCCCTTTTTCTCTCTCTCTTTTTCTCTTTCGCCATTCGAACGAGAGAAACGTGATTTTGAATTTGCACCAATGCGTTACAACTCGGCTGAGCTTGACCTTCCGCCACCCTGGCCTCTGTCTCATCGAGCGACGAATCGCCGGCATCCTGGAAAGATTCAACGCTGCCAATAATTGGAATCCTTCGCTACCGAGCCGCGGCTATCGACCCCGGAATTTATGTGTGGACGGGACCGCCGGCATCGTTAGTCACGTCGCGTTCGGACTATCGTGTGGCACCGAATGTTCGAGGAACACGCGAAATTTCACGCCAACTCCCTCGCATTCAAAGCTCCTCCCTGCTCGAAGAGAATCGGGTTATAGTCGATTCTCACGGAGCTTGCGTATGAAAGTTGGCGAGAGTCAAAGAAATTTGTGTTTATCGCCATTCTTTGTCTATCTGAGTACGCTGGTAGTTATTTTATTCGGCCATAAAATCATTTTCTTAAGACTTTCTTTAATTTAACCCCTTGCTGTATTTTAACGAGTTTGACACGTGATACAAATTTTGTATCAAACATGAATATTACGAGTGAGACTCGTGGAATGAAAATTAGTAAAATGTTGAAAAATAGTTCAAAATATCGTATTTTTTTTTCTTACACATGATTCTTTTTTCTCAAAAAATTATTATATAGATATTTAAGTACACATTGCAAGCTATGTATCCTGTAAATTTCATTACATTTTCATTCATCGCCAACGAAAGTTGGCGAGAATCAAAGAAATTTGTGTTTATCGCGATTCTTTGTCTATCTGAGTACGCTGGTAATTATTTTATTCGGCCATAAAATCATTTTCTTAAGACTTTCTTTAATTTAACCCCTTGCTGTACTTTGACGAGTTTGATACGTGATACAAACTTTGTATCAAACATGAATATTACGAGTGAGACTCGTGGAATGAAAATTAGTAAAATGTTGAAAAATAGTTCAAAATATCGTATTTTTTTTTCTTACACATGATTCTTTTTTCTCAAAAAATTATTATATAGATATTTAAGTACACATTGCAAGCTATGTATCCTGTAAATTTCATTACATTTTCATTCATCGCCAAGGAAAGTTGGCGAGAGTCAAAGAAATTTGTGTTTATCGTGATTCTTTGTCTATCTGAGTACGCAGGTAGTTATTTTATTCGGCCATAAAATCATTTTCTTAAGACTTTCTTTAATTTAACCCCTTGCTGTACTTTGACGAGTTTGACACGTGATACAAATTTTGTATCAAACATGAATATTACGAGTGAGACTCGTGAAATGAAAATTAGGCGAATATTGTTGCATTTTGTTTTTTGGATATTTTTGGGATTGGGTGTTGCAACTGTTCTTGAGCATCACTCTGACCTGTTTTCCTGGACTTCGTTGAACTAAATGGTACGGCAAGGGATTAACACTAAACGTACCAAGAGCGGTCAAATGACCATTTTCAAAATTTACTTTAAAATCGCTTTTTTTAAATTAAATTAAGAATTTCTTTTTAAAAATCAACGTTTATTTCATAAAGGATCAAATGACCCGTTTAGTATTAAACTTTGATAGAACATCCTTTATAAGGTCTTCCAACTACTAGGAAAATTTTATTCGACTTGAGCATGCCGTTTCCGAGATAATGAACTTTAAAATTGATACTTTTAACACGGGCGACATAAGAAAAACTCGTCAGCCACGCACATTATTCATTTTATCTCGAATACTTTTCTTAAGAATCGCACAAAAAACTAACCCGTGTTTCATCAACATTCTACGAATGCGTATGAATTTTCGTGGAATTTTGTACCATTTAATTTTTGCGTAATATAATTAATTACACTTATATTTCCGTGAAATTGAAGGCGCGAATTCACTAAGCATGATGAGTGAGGACAAGCGTTGACAAAAGTCTAGCTCACTAACAGTTTGCAATGCGAAGTTAACAGTTCCTTCGACGAGCGATTGATTTTTGACTGGTAATAATCGTAGAAAAAAAATACCCGAAATTCAAAATTCTTAAATATCTACTCGCCACGTGCAAGAAACATAACCATAAATGACACAAATGATAGCTAACATTGCATATTTACTCGTAGAAAGCTAGTTTTCACTTTCCCAACGTTTTTGTAGCTAAAATTACGATTTTTCTGATTTACACAACAAAACTTTTAATGGGAAAAATGCGTTGAATTTAACTTAGTAACGAAGACATTTTTTTGAATCGACATCCAAAATTATACGTCGTACGAAGTCAGTGACTATGTTCGTATGCTATGTTTCTCACTTCCACTTATGAGCTACAAGTTAGTCTCAGTTGCTTAGCTGATTCCAACGATACCGCACTTCCACAGCATGTCAAGCTTCAGACCGTTTCGATGGTGAAGTTTTTGCAGTTAATAATTAATTTCTACAAAACGGTATTGTGAAACATGATGAACTTTTGTACAGGCTTTCGGTTATTCATAAGTTATGCGTACAAAAAAAATCAGGAAGTTGACACTATTTTTTCAACATTTTGCTTTCCTCATAAGAACGCGTATAAAATCAATAGCATTTCAAATCATAATAACTCACTAACGGTTCAGTAAATCCCTTCGAAACTTTTTCTAGCACTTCGAAAAGGAAAAGAGAAACATCAGCAATTTTGATCAATTTGGCACTGTTTTGAAATAGATCCGATACATCCTTTTAAGAGCGTCTACCATTCTTCGTAGGAGAGTCTAAGAGTCTAAGAGCTCGCGTCTACGTGGCGCCAGGGCGCAAGCAGAAAAGTGCACGCGCCACTCGGAATGCCAGTCTCAATGTAGAAGAAGTTTAATTTAATTAAAGACACCGGCGGCAGCAAAACGGCCAGCAGGAGCCACAAGGAAAGAAGTACGTGTACTCTCATTCAAGGCTCTCCCGAACGCTTGGAGCGACCAATGCGGTGCTCTGCTGGCTTCTTCACTGCCGCTTTGCTCCTTCTGCTACTTGGTACGCGTCCTCACGTACGGCTCGTTCGATCTTTTCCGCGAAAGCG
This sequence comes from Ectemnius cavifrons, assembly GCA_964023945.1. Taxonomy (NCBI): domain Eukaryota; kingdom Metazoa; phylum Arthropoda; class Insecta; order Hymenoptera; family Crabronidae; genus Ectemnius; species Ectemnius cavifrons. The sequence continues at coordinate 1,990,102 of OZ030386.1, read as the reverse complement.
AAGACACGTTACCTGACATAGAGAGGATACAGGTTCTATTCGCCGCGCGTAAGTACCTACGTGCACTTACCGATGCACGTGAGCGTACAAAGTGAGCCTGCATATTCAGCCAAGCATCTTGATACGATGGGAGAGCCTGCGCAGATAAGTGGACGGCGCTGCCTCCTGGGACTGCGCAGACTGACCGCTCTAATCTCCCTTCAAATTCGAGCTCTGAATAATAATTTCGAGATTCACTTTTTACCGTCGCGTGAGAAGCTTAACGAAGTATAAAAACCTTCCTGCCTTACTTTGCTACTATCTAGTAAACAGTTATATTAAAAGATCTCTTATTATTATAAATTTTAAAAAAGTATAATTGCACTTGTGAAAAAAAACAGGAATTTCGTATAAATGTAATCGACACTGCAAGTATTCAAGTGCAGGTTGAGGTGGTTGACAGCCGATGCTCGCTCGCACGACTGGACAGGAAATTAATTAATTGGTCTTTGCGCGTGTGGTGCACGCATTGCCCGGTACATCGACATCTCCGAGAATATTATTCGAGGTAATTAATTCCATTACACCCACGCACGATGGAGCGAGTCAAGCGTGGACGAACGATCCGCAAATGGATCGATGATGCTTTTCTCCTTCAAGAAACTTGACGGCCACCTGATTGCCGCTGCCCGAGGAAATCGGCGACCTTTGACGATGAATCCTCGAACGATCCTAGTCAGTGTTCTCCAATACCTTTCGATTTCTTCGTAGGTATTCTCTAGTGAAAGGGGAAATTCGTCAGGTACGCCCCTCTTCCTTTGGAAGAGTAATTTCTGTGGCATCGTGTGGCGAACACCCACGCGAATTCCTAGATCACCCGATTGTACACTGACTTCACGTACACGCTTGGCTCTTCGTCGCTTTCGTATCCAACGCGCGTATTTCCCGCTTCACAAACGACCTCAACCGTTCCAGCTGAAATCCCATTTTCCGACTACTTTATGCTACCACTTGGATAATATCTCTCTCGACTTTATCTCTCGGAACACTGAGTTCTCGCAGTGCCACTCGGCCACCTGTACTCCACTTTCTCCGCATTTTTCACCATTTCTTAAGAATCAGATTACGAATATGTTCGTTTGCTGTTTTTAGAATCGTTTCTCTTAGTAGGAGGTGTTGTAGAATTAGAACTTACGGTAATTATTCAGAAAGACGGCTCACCACCGATTTTAATGATTTTGATATATGTTATAGAATACGCTCTCCTGATCATTTTCATATACAGGGTGAGTCACTTGCCTTTTAATCAACCACTTCACACTCGAGTTCCAATTATTTCCATTATTGGTACGATTTGATATTATAAATAAATGTCAGTGCGTGGAAAAGACTCGGTAAATACTCCTTTATATTAAAATTAATTAACACCGTATAATTATACCATTTTCAACGTCCTATATCCATCATTGGCGATTCAAAGGCAAGTGAATCACCCTGTACAAGGTGAGTCACTTGCCTTTTAATCAACCACTTCACACTCGAGTTCCAATTATTTCCATTATTGGTACAATTCGATATTATAAATAAATGTCAGTGCGTGGAAAAGACTGAGTAAATACTGCTTTATATTAAAATTAATTAACACCGTATAATTGTACCATTTTCAACGTCCTATATTCATCATTGGCGATTCAAAGGCAAGTGAATCACCATGTACATATATATGTGGGGGAAAGCTATAGGAAAAAAGTTAGAAACCTAGAAATTCAGTCTGTGTTGATTGGGTCTGAGTTTTAAGGTATCACATACAAGTAGAATATTGAAAAATGGTTCAAAATATCGTAGTTTTTTTCTTATACATGAAGTATTTTCTCAAAAAATTATTATATACAGGGTGAGTCACTTGCCTTTGAATTATCCCCTTCACACTCGAGTTCCAATTATTTCCATTATTGGTACGATTTGATATTATAAATAAATGTCAGTGTGTGGAAAAGACTCGGTAAATACTACTGTATATTAAAATTACTCAACACTAAACTGAAACTAAAGCCGTGCGACGGTTACTTGTATAGGGAAAAGTTACTCAGAATTTTCCCTGAAAGTTACCCTGTTCTATATCATTACTAAAATGTCAACTGTGGATTCAACACATTGCCCAACGAGCCGCGGGCATTATATAAAATGTCCGGACAATTTGTGAAATACCTGCCCATTATATACATTGGCCAAAAAATGGTGCATTCTACACAACGCCCGGTCATTGTACAGGGTGAGTCATTTGCCTTTTAATCAATCAATTATTTTTATTATTGGTACAATTTGGTATTATAAATAAAATATATTAAAATTACTCAACATCGTATAATTATACCATTTTCAACGGCCTATATTCATCATTGGCGATTCAAAGGAAAGTGAATCACCCTGTACGTATTTAAGTACACATTGTAAGCTATATATCCTGCGATTCGAAGGCAAGTGAATCATCCTGTACATATATATGTGGGGGAAAGCTATAGGAAAAAAGTTAGAAACCTAGAAATTATACGAAATTCTATACATTTGCCGTAGTCTGTGTTGGTTGGGTCTGAGTTTTAAGGTATCACATACAAGTAAAATATTGAAAAATGGTTCAAAATATCGTAGTTTTTTTCTTATACATGAAGTGTTTTCTCAAAAAATTATTATATACAGGGTGAGTCACTTGCCTTTGAATTATCCCCTTCACACTCGAGTTCCAATTATTTCCATTATTGGTACGATTTGATATTATAAATAAATGTCAGTGTGTGGAAAAGACTCGGTAAATACTACTGTATATTAAAATTACTCAACACCGTATAATTATACCATTTTCAACGGCCTATATCCATCATTGGCGATTCAAAGGCAAGTGAATCACCCTGTACATATATATGTGGAGGAAAGCTATAGGAAAAAAGTTAGAAACCTAGAAATTAGACGAAATTCTATACATTTGCCGGAGTCTGTGTTGATTGGGTCTGAGTTTTAAGTCTGTGTTACACCTGTATTAGGTGTCTACAGGTATTTAAAATGATGTCACAAGACCACAGCTATGTTTGCGTTACGATTTATATTGATTGTTCGACTATTATATATCGATATATAAAATCCGCCTTTAAGTGTGTCTATTTTTTTTCTACAGGTTTTCCCCACATATATTTGTGTATGAAAATAATCAGCTTAAATCGCTCTATAACATATATCAAAATCATTGAAATCGGTTATGAGCCGTCTTTCTGAATAATTACCGAACTTACCTGCGAATTTAAGTTTATGGAAACATATAAAAGGCTCTGACATAGTTTAATTGTTACTATTAAATAAAAAAAAATGTTATTTCGAAATGATTAATCTTGTTTTGCAGAACCTGTTTCAATTCTGAAGTAGTCTCTGACTCATGTACGAGAGGAATTCGTCGGAAGATTAATTTCAATTCGGTAACACGACTTTTCCGTAAATTTGACCCTGGTTGATCAAAAGATTCAAGAATGTGAATGAAACACACACAGATTTAACTTAATACATTTTTCCTACACTCTGCTATAAGAACACCACTTAGATAAAAGTATAAAGAAATAGTAGATAGTTCAGTTGGCCATAACCTTGCGTGTTCTCGTTTAAACGAAACAAACGGCACAAGTACAAAGGGTGACGAGCCGGTAACGCGGGAGAGTAAGCGAATTAGAATACACGCATACACAGAGGAGGTGTAAAGGAGGGGAAAAAAAAAAAAAAAAAGGCGAGCACGAAAGTCGCGGGCGTGGGAAAGACGGGGCCCGAGCGAGCCACCAATTAACACCAATTAGCGCTCATCTGCCCTAGGTACTAGCAGCGTCGAGAGCTGTCTTTACGTTTAGCACGAGACGTCTGACGTCCTCATGGATTGGTCACAACGTCTGCTTTGTGTCTTCAATGCCCAACCAAGGGGGAAGTAACACTTCCGCAAGCCCACTGAAAAAGGAGACTCCAATCAGATGTTAGCCACTACTCTCTGCCTTCATCCGTTCCTCCCCACTTCCTTGTCAGTGAAACAGGATCAGTGATCGGGTGACTTATTAAATCTCGATTACTCGATTGCTTCGGCCCGCCTTTGCACTACCAATAAAAGTATACCAACATGCTCGATCGTGTGCCTCTTTTTTTCCATTGAATGTGTCTCGAGCTCTTTTAGGAAGCAATAACTGGGGAAAAAGTGTCCGAGCAACTGAGATCGTAAGTCGCTGTACTGGCTTGATAGCTTAAACGACCACACGTCGTAACAGAGAAACTATCTCTCGCTCATTCCGTGTTACTGATTCACTACAATCTTCACCTCGTTGCGAAACGATCCGAGGATACATAAAGCAGAAAAAAGTTTGTGATTCGATATTAGTAAATGTTTCCTTGGAAGCCTTATCAAGTATACTTTCGATCCTGTTCCCTTAGAAGCCCTTGGTTCCTCGGTGTTTCCTACTTGGGTGTCGGTGTATTTCTGATCCGAGGTAGTTCTCGCTCACTTTGTTCCGCAAGTCAGGCACCTGTGGCTTCAATTAAAAAAAGCAACCTGGCCACCAGCCGATCTAAGGTTCCCGGGCATTGTCTACCTTCGGGGATCTCTTCGAGTTCATTAAACTGACGCACACGCGTGAGCGCGTAAGACGCGCCTCGAGATCTTTTTCTTACGGTAGACCGGTTCCATCAGGAACATACTTCCAGCTTTCTACCATCGGGCTGACCGGAGGGTAAGCCCTCTGGGTAGCACAGAGATAGCCGCATCTTCCGTAGCAGGGCGATTGGAATTTATTTATTGCATTAGCTGACCGTCACTCAAGGCCCTTGATTGGTGGTACCAATCAGGTCCGCCGTTACCACGACGAAACCACTTTGCGATTCAAGAGCTTGCTCTGTATGTGTGTATGCTGGCGCGAGTGAATGCCGGTGTGGGCAATGCAAGCATGTATATACATCGGGTCTCGGTAGAAGATGAAACCACCGGGTGAACGTGGGGATACCCACGCCAACTACTGTAATTATCCCGATCAACTGAGAGGCTGGTCCATCGGCATCGACGTCTGCAACACGAGAACCCCTGGGAATTAGTAATTATTCCAGATAAGCCAAACGCACCGATCATTTATTCATTTTAGACTTCTCTGATAATGTTTACCGATGTTAACCTTGAAGCGAATTATCATCTTCGATTAGATATTGAAATATGAATTTTCTTCGATGCTCGTACAGTGGTTTTTTTTTTTACACGGTGTTTTCTTAGTTAGTAGGTGTAATAGACATTTACACACGGCTAACTCGGAAGACACCATTTAGGACACTTGTTTGACTCGAACGAGGGTTAATTAGTGCCTTCATAAAACCGCCCCTCGTCCGAATGAAGCTTAGACATCTGGGAAGTGTCGAGTCTATTCCAAGTGTAGTTCCTTACATAATTCAGTATCAGTATTGGTGAGCTTGATGGATCGGTTAGATATCCAAGGACACCTTGCGAAATACGAGACTGACACTTTTCAGAATTATGAAGTACAAGGGGCCCTTCCGGAAGTACCTCGAACATAAGTCACAGGTTTCGAGAAGTTTTCTCTGACAGTAGAATAAATGTGTGTCCCTGATAACCGCTTAAGGGAGTGTAGGACAGTTAACCTTTACATTTTTATAAATTGTATAAATGTTGGTGTGACTAAACCAATCACTTGGTGAGCACAGTCATTTTACCTTTAATTAGTATACGTGTACATTTTTATGGGCATATTTTTATACGCATTTTTTTGGATATCCATCCCAGGTTTTTCTCTGCATCAATATATAGTTCTTAATTTTATAACAAAACTTTCCCCGATGATTATAAACAGTGATATGTTCGGCTAAAACTGAAATTAAAAAAATCCCTTTCCGTAGTGCAGTAGGGTTATCCGTCTTCTAAATAAAACAAAAAATTGTCATTCGTTTCAAATAAAAAATGGTGGAACTAGAAAGTTGCTGTGGCGCGCTAACCACTGCAAATATCGTAATGAAATTTACAGGATACATAGCTTACAATGTGTACTTAAATATCTATATAATAATTTTTTGAGAAAAAAGAATCATGTGTAAGACAAAAAAGTACGATATTTTGAACTATTTTTCAACATTTTACTTATAATGTAGTACCTTAAGGGGGTGTAGGACAGTTAACATTTACATTTTTATGAATTGTATAAATGTTGGTGTGACTAAACCAATCACTTGGTGAGCACAGTCATTTTACCTTTAATTAGTATACTTGTACAGAGTAATTTGAGGTAAAAACATTTAAAATCAAATAAACAATAAGGCAGTTATTAATTGTTAAAGATTACAATATTAATTATGCATAATAGTACTCTGCGGAGGATTTCTTTGGTACGGTTGGTCCAGTGAAGATCAGTTTTTACAGAGTTCTTTTTTAAGATCATAGCTAAGGCGGGGACTAAAATCATGCAGATAAGTCATGTGGAAGTTGGTTAAAACCAATTGTTTATATTGTTAACCAATAAAACTCTATTTTCTGTAACTATTTGGTTATGCTAAATGTACTAAATGATTGAATATAATAACAACTGTGGTCCCCGCTGTAACAGGTGGTACAGTGAATAATTGTGCAAAAGCGGAACCCATTTGAACCAATAGTTTTGGAAAAATCCTCCGCAGAGTACTATTACGCATAATTAATATTGTAATGTTTAACAATTAATAACTGCCTTATTGTTTATTTGATTTTAAATGTTTTTACCTCAAATGACTCTGTACAAGTATACTAATTAAAGGTAAAATGACTGTGCTCACCAAGTGATTGGTGTTAGTCACACCAACATTTATACAATTTATAAAAATGTAAAGGTTAACTGTCCTACACCCCCTTAATTCTCAGAATAGTGGTTGTGACAGTAGCTAGCGTTACTCATGCTACGTTCTTTATTCTTACAGAGGCAATTCACGTTAATCCTGCAAGCGAGGGACCTCTCGAGCGGAGGCGTAATCGAGGAGGCCAGTTACAGTGGGATCGTCCTGCCAGGACCCACGTGGCATACACTTAATCATCAAGGGCGGAACGCTCATCTGGCATATCGGGTGCGGGTCCAGTGCGCCGACCATTACTACAATGCGACCTGCACCAAGTTCTGCAGGCCCCGAGATGACATATTCGGGCATTACACCTGCGACGAGAACGGTGACAAAGTCTGCATACAAGGATGGAAGGGCGCCGACTGCGAGACAGGTGAGTTTTCCTTCTTCAAATTGAGAAACCTCATTTAAACTACCTGGCGCCAATTACCCTCCTTTTTATTACTGCGCAGTTTCCTTTTTTTTTTCTTGTTACGTCGAATTCTCCATTGAAAGCAGTCGCAACGAATGTATAAAGAAGTACCATTCTAATTTGCGTCGTTGCGTAAAACTGTTCTACCCGATTTCACAGTCTAATCGGGAGGAACCAGTTAATTAGATTACTTAATGCATATTATCCGTGCAAGGCAAATTTACCGCGGCAATCGATCATTCGTCAAGTGCTAAGAACCGAGTGGTGTAAAAAAAATCAATCTCCTTGGAGAGAGGAACGTGAGATAAAAGACTTTTTATCATCGGCATTGTCTGGTTCGTGCAATAAAGCGTCGTCTAACGAGTTCTTCGATAGTTGATAGTACGTCGCTACCGCTACGATGAGATGGACTCGCCATTTTTTGCTTAGTCTCCTTGCTCCACGAGAGCAGCAGAGAGGAATAATTAATCGATCCTCGGAGCGTGAAATCCAGCAGCGCAAGTAATCGCCGGGCCTCGCAAGTAATAGCCGGGAGTAGTTGCGCGACCCGTGCCACTGGTCTCACCGACTTTTCTCACGGACGAGTAGCTGATTTCGCGGAATAACGAGTCGCCTTAGATTCGCCTAATAACATTCCAAAGAGCCGACCATTAAACTCTCAGGCATATTATACCGGGATCAATTCTAACAGCTCTAAAGATTATTCCTGTCACTCCCTGTCTCACCTATTCCACCTTCCACTATTCACTTTTTCCTTTCCTTTGTGTACAATAATTATGGTTTACTAGTTGAAAACTGGCAAAGAAATCCCTATGGAAATACCGCCTGATTTACACATGAATTATCTCGATACGGCACCATGCAATTTTTCATTCATCCGTGATACGTAGATGGTACACAATTAATAAAGGGATGAATTTCTAAAGAATATGGGAAAAATATTTCCTGGTATATCGGAATTTCGTGTCATTTATAACTAGCGTGTACAGCAGAATTGTGTCTGAGCGAAGTGAAATTATTACGAAATCTACCCTTAACACGTTATTTGCAATTGTTATATTCTTGGGATTGCTTAATTTCAATACGAAGCCTTATAATTTTTCTTCTTTTATGCGTTACCCCACAAAATTAACGGGTCACTGAATTTTGATCGAAAAATTAGCGATAGTTGAACTGTTGCAGCTCAAAGCTTCCACTTTTAAACCTTTTCAAAAGTTGACTTTTATATTATAAACATTGTAAGATTGAAGTTGGATTCTTTCTTTTGAAATTTCATAACTTCAAGTGGCTCTACAAAGCTTAACAAAAATGGTCAGTTTGATAGACGTGGTAGAATAAATAATTTTTCACACGGTTATTATAATTTTCGTATGCAAGTTTTTGTATGTATGCGAAGTACCTTTGTGGAACAATACGTTTTTTGAAATAGAAATTTGTTTGTTCAACACAATTATAATTTTTGTAGCGTATTTTGTGACAGATACTTGGCCCTTTTTTTACATTTTAATGCCTTCTGGAGTTGTCAACTACTGACTTTCTCCGTTTCTCAAAATCCGAATTTGTTTTTACTTGTTCTTCTAATTCCTGCAATTTTTATCCAAAACGGTTCAAAATAAATACAAATTCCACTTTCGACATGCATAACAACTGGTATAAACTTCGGTTCGTTAGTTCTAATTTTTTTCTATAATTTCCATAATTTTTATTAAAGTTAATTAAAAATACAGATCCTCTTCTCGACATACATAACAACTGATCTAAATATAGCGTGAATTGAATCAACGGTTCGGCCACTACCGTGCGCACAAGAGTGAAGGTTTCTATCGTATAGTGTTCGCTTCACTGAGACAATTAGTGCTGAAACAGTTCGAAATGTTAGTCGTCCACTTACCTTAGCCTGTCTTCGTCCGTGTCGCAATTCTGGGAGCCGCTTGCCGCTTATTAACGACGTTCTCGGGAATGAAGAGTGGCTAAGCTTCTCTGGCATGGAAGAAACCCTCGCAGCGAAGCAAGCACACGGCTTGCTTCGAGGTCACTCTCTCGGAGTTGAAAGGGCGCCGCGAGAAACTCTCTCAGCTTCTTCGCCAGGTGTCTGTTGTTGCGCTAGAAAGTGGAGAACTCCAGAGGCCTCCGGGGAGAATCTCTCGAGGCAAAAAGTCAGAGACGACCGAGCGAGCAAAACCGACGACGACGGCAGCGGTGGCGGCGACAGTGGGCATCTTCTTCACCGACGATCTCCCCGGCGGATTGTAAAACAGAAGCGAATTATCTCGAAGCGTGCCTCAATGGGCGGACGTTAGACGCACGGTCGTATGATCGCACAAAGGTAGCGACACATCACGCCAGATCTCGCTCGTACAATGCTGCACCGACTAATATAGCTGGCCTTTCTTCGCTGCTTAATCGTTACTTCCGCCTGGACACGCGTGTGTCTGTGAGTTCGAGTCATATCCGTTCGTGCGTGTAAGAATCGTAGCTATACTTGCGGATTCATCACTCTCTCGATCTCCTCGAAATCGGTTCTTATCGAAATAAGCCTTCTGTATTTTAGTGGAAATCCTTTTCCGGAGAATTATAGGTTAGAAAGTAAGACTCGTAATGACAAACGTAAATATAAAATATACACAGTGAAATACGTTGGATGTTAACCCAGTGCTATGATTCAGTAGTCTCGGTGTGAAAGTGGTTTCAGTATGACAATTCCCACGACCATCTGGATGACGATGTCTAATGAAGGATTCATCGTAACGGTTATTGTCAGGCTTCAAAAGAGAATTAAAGATCGTGATACGAGCGGTGCCGTTTTCCCTTGACACTCTGATCTTTATGATAGCTTTTTTGCTTGTAATAATCATCGTCGCTTAAGACGTGATTTCTTTTTAAAGTAGACCAGATAACGATCGGCAATTAATAGGCTCGAGGGTAAATCTGGAAAAAGGAAGTGCACGGCCAACAATCTAATAACGGGGTCACGTTTCTATGGGCATTGGGAGACTCGGCTATTTAACGATGCAGGAAGATCATATTATCGCCTTAAACGCGTTCCACTTATGCCGAAAAAAAAAGCAGAGCCCGCGAGTGCCCAATTAGGGGGACTATCGGTGGAAATCGTGTACTCGTGAGAGACGATGAGCCGGTTGGTTACATGACGAGGAGAGAACTGGCTCCGTGATTTTTGTCGTGCTGTGAAAGGTCAATACGAGAATTTCACTCGTGCATCGTCTTCACACGAGAGAGCTCAGCGCGCACCAACTCTGCAGCATCTCGTGCACTACCATCTCTTGCTGCTGGAGCGAGAGGAGCATAATACTTCGCCGATGAAATACATATTCCTTCCCGTTTGACCTCTTTTTACTCCACGGCGAACATTCGCCAGTGCTGAGACGCCAGTGTTTTGTAAGTGAAACGCGACTGATCCATATGCTCCCACTCTCAGTGATCGCGTCTTCAGATTTCGTATTGTCTATGATCGCTCCTTTCAAAAATGCAACTACAGTCAACTTGCGATACTATAATAAATTCTGATATACATTTCTGTATTATATACTTATCTTTATTTAATCATAAATTGGAGCAATTAAATAAAATATGATTTCATTACATTTCCCGTGACTGGTCGTTCGTTTTCAATTTGCTCGTAACTAAGGAATGAACGTATTGCATAATTCCCAAGCACATGCAGTTAGCCTCGAGAATTATTTCTATTAATGACACCAAGTAAAGAAAGGATTCCATATGAATTGTCCCATAGTTATTTTCTCGCGGTTCGAAAGGCTTGGAAATATACTTGGTGGCGAAGGCAAGTCTCGTGAGTGTACGTACTACGTGAAAGTCGTGAACCTTCACCTGCGATACGACTCCTCGCGCATCTGTTGAACGCGCGCGTACGCTCGATCGAGTAGAGAGCTCGAGAAAATGAAAAAGTTACGTGTCTACCGTAAAGATGAATTGCGCAAACTAATTTACCTATTCACTGTTGCATCGACAAACAGCATTGAATAAAAGTGTGACAAGCTCTATTTACTCCACTAGCGAGTATCTCGTCTGAGAATTCTCCCCTTCTTCTAGTTGGATAACACATTCCAGTTAGATAACACAGTAACAAGGGCATTCGCGGCGATATCAAGTGAATTCCAATCGTTTTCTCTTAGTTTTACTTATAGCAATTTCACAGGGATTCAGATACTTGGCAGGAGATACTAGGAATTGCATTCACCTGTAGTATCTCGTATCGAACCTCGCACGGGCTTTTAACTGTTCAGCAGCCAGGACATTCCCACACACCTGCTACTTTCATTCGACGCACGAGGCAGTCATTATAGGAGCAGACTTCTCTCGCCGTGTGAGCTTAACTAATTGATAAGGCTAAAAGCAATTCGAATCGGCATTTACAGTGCGTCAAGCGGGGGCCGGGCAAGTGTAGCTTGTGTATGTGTAGGCAAAACGTGAATCCACCGTTCTCGAACACCTAGGCGAGAGGTGCTGTAAAAGCCAGGGGAATGGCTGATTGGCTCGATTCCAGCGCGCATCCATGTGCAAAACGATCGAGGTGATCAGCCCCGAGCGAATGCACCGAGCGACAAGAAAGCCACTCGTAGATGCAGCGTCATTTAGGGGCCTTGAGTATCGCGCTCCAGTCGTATAAATATCCGTAAATGTCCGTCGTCAGCACGGACGAGAAAGCTAGACTATTAATCATTAAAGATGCTACGAGTACTAACGCGCATCTTCCTCTCTTTCTCTCTCTCTCTCTCTTCGCAGTACGCTCGGAGGCTTTTACGCTGTAGGTTAGAATACGTGTATGCTCGAACGCGCAAATACGAGTATAGATCGGTGGTACCCTTGCCCTTAAAAATCACGTACGAGAACCGTCGCTCTAATCACACGTCTCTTCTCGCCGGATGCAACTGGTCTGTGCCGTGTGTTATTGGAGACGCGTGCATATATATATATACGTGTACAGAGCGTGAACTGCTGTAACGGTAAAGAGTTAGTGCGCCGTGCCACACAACCGCTTGAAAGTTTGAGGGATCCGTACGTACGCGCGTGTCGCACGGCGTGAGTTTTCGTTTCACGGTCCAAGGGATAATCCTTCTCTCTGTCACTTCTCATCTGTCTTTCTGTCCCCCGGGCTAATTGAGTTGCCGGGACCCTGGAGCAAGATCCTTCTCCCCGTTCTTTCCCCCCCTTGTTGGACCGAACGAACGAAATCATCGTTTTCAGAGCCACCGTAACTTACCCGCACGGAATTGGATTTCGTCATTCCCTGCCACCTGTACAAACCACTTGGTTTCCTCATCTTTGCTTCTTGAGAATATCCTGACTAATCGACCGATCGAACATGCAACTATTAATCAAGGGAAATTCGATCCCTACTGTCTGACCACACGCGTGACGTTTCTACTTAGAGAGTTGTTCTGCCGGACTCTTAATTTATGTGTGTTAACTTTTTCTTTCTTTCTCGTTTCAATTCCCATACAATGCTTACTAGTGGGAAACAATAATTTAATTTGCGGTGGAATTATTCTTTTTTATTTCTTGAACTCTTTTTATAAATTTTATACACCTATTCACAGCACAGAGAGTCGATTTGCGGACTCCTAATTTATAAGTGTTAACTTTTCCTTTCTTTCTCGTTTCAATTCCCATACAATGCTTACTAGTGGGAAACAATAATTTAATTTGCGGTGGAATTATTCTTTTTTATTTCTTGAACTCTTTTTATAAATTTTATACACCTATTCACAGCACAGAGAGTCGATTTGCGGACTCCTAATTTATAAGTGTTAACTTTTCCTTTCTTTCCCGTTTCAATTCCCATACAATGATTACTGGTGGGAAACAATAATTTAATTTGCGGTGGAATTATTCTTTTTTATTTCTTAAGCTCTCTTTATAGATTTTATACATCTATTCACAGCTCGCTTTGTACTCTTATATCTTTCTCTCAGCGCGCTTAGTATTACAATGGATACATCACGGATGACAACACCACAACCCAACGTCCTCCCATCCTGCCACCTATCACCTTCCCAAACAATCTTTATTAGGATTGCTAGCCCCTAATTTGATTCTAACAATAAGAGAAAATATAGATATCTTTTATTACTCAATCATTAAAAAATCTTGTTTTTGTTTGAATTGTTACAGCTGTGTGCAAGGAGGGTTGTCACCCGGTACATGGTCACTGCAACGTAAGCGGTGAGTGTAAGTGTCGACATGGTTGGCGGGGTGAACTCTGCGACCAGTGCACCCCTTACCCAGGTTGCAAGCATGGCTACTGCAATGGCTCCAGTTGGCAGTGCATATGCGACACGAATTGGGGTGGAATCCTTTGCGACCAGGACCTCAATTATTGCGGGACACACGAACCATGCCAGAACGGGGGTACGTGCGAGAATACGGCACCCGACCAATACAAATGCACATGCCCGGAAGGATTCTCCGGGCCAACCTGTGAGAAGGTCGATAACCCCTGCGCCTCAAATCCCTGCCAGAATGATGCGACCTGTATAGAAATAGGGGAGAGCGCACAGTGCGAGTGTGCACCCGGCTTTACAGGAACATACTGCCAGACGGACATTGACGAGTGCGCTTCGCAACCCTGTCAAAACGGTGGTGTTTGCGTTGATGGGAAAAACAGCTTCGTTTGCAATTGTCCACCATCCTGGCAAGGCATCCTATGTCAATTCGATGTGGACGAGTGTGCACTCAAAGAACCGCCCTGTAAGAATTCGATCACCTGTGTGAACCTAGCTGGTGATTACAGGTAAGTTCACATATATTTATAGATATTCAGATATTATTCTCATACAAGTAAATGCTTAATATCGGATCTCCAATTGTCCAGGTGCCGTTGCAGGAGTGGTTTCACCGGGAAGAACTGCACAAAGAACATCAACGATTGCATCGGCCAGTGTCAACACGGCGCACTATGCATCGACCTGGTGGATGATTATCATTGCAGTTGCACAGCTGGTTACTCCGGCAAGGATTGCGACGTTGACATCGACGAATGTGCCTCGAAACCTTGCCAGAACGGTGGAGAATGCAGAGATCTCGTGAATGCCTACGAGTGCGTTTGTCCCGTCGGTTTCACTGGCTACCAGTGTGAAATCGATCGAGATCATTGCAGTCCAAATCCCTGCAGAAACTCGGCGCCCTGTTTCAACACACAGACCGACTACTATTGCCACTGTCCAGAGCAATGGCAGGGGAAGAACTGTTCGGAACCAGCCTCGCATAATCCTCAATTAGGCGTGACGGATGAGCAAGTCGGCTGTGGTAGCGAAGGAACACCCTGCGGTGGTAGAGGAAAGTGCAGTGGTGGAAAATGCATTTGCGATCCTGGATACACCGGCATGCACTGCCACGAGAACATCAATGATTGTCGTGGCAATCCTTGCTTAAACGGAGGCACCTGTGTCGATCTTGTTAACTCCTTCCAATGCGTATGCAGGGAAGGTTGGAGTGGCGATCTCTGCGACCAAGGTGAGTCTAATGATGCATATCGAAAATAATCACTTCCTTCCTTCTATCTTTTTTATATCTTTAAGTCAATAGTATACTTTAAATGTTTAATACAGTTTTTTTCTGTCGCTTTCCTTTGATACCAGTGGCCGGAGCTAACAATCGTCGAAATCTCTTTGCTCCAGATGTTGACGAGTGCAACACATCGCCTTGTCGTAACAACGGTACGTGCGTGGACGGGGTGGCAGACTTTACATGCATCTGTAGAGGCGGATGGAAGGGCAAAACCTGTGCTCTCCAAGGTGGCCACTGTGAGCCAGGAACCTGCCGACATGGTGGCACGTGCCAAGATCGTGGCGATGGTTTTACGTGTCATTGTCCGCCTGGTTGGGAAGGCGCAGCATGCCATATAGCTTCGCCAGCCTGCGCTAGTAATCCTTGCGAGAACGGAGCAACTTGTGTGAACACGGCAGAAGGGAGTTACAGATGCGTTTGTCGCGAGGGATTCGAAGGGCCAAATTGCCGCAGGGATGTCGATGATTGCCAACCCTTGCCTTGCTTGAATGGTGGGAAATGCGTGGATGGGATCAACTGGTTCAGATGCGAGTGCGCTCCAGGCTTCACTGGACCCGATTGCAGGATTAATGTGAACGAGTGCGCCAGCGATCCGTGCATAGGTGGTGCGACATGTGTCGATGGCATTGCCAGCTATTCGTGCGTCTGTCCTCCTGGTAGGACCGGTGCGCACTGCGAGATTCGTACAGCCGGTGGTCCAGGCTGCCTAGCAGCGACTTGGGAGGATGAGTGCAATGTCTGTGAATGTCGTAGCGGAAAGAATCAGTGTAGCAACATCTGGTGTGGTCCGGGAAATTGCTTGAATGGAACATCCTGCCTGGCTCATGAAGTTTGCGTCCCAAGTCCAGGAGAAAGTTGCCTAGTTCCACCTTGCCCAGCTTGGGGAGAATGTCGTCCAGTAGAAACTGGCAGAAGAGTTGGCCCACCCGCATTACCAGCACCACCCTCCTGTTGGCCAGGCCAAGCTACTCCTGGACCCACTTGCTCCAGATTAACCATCTTACTCAGAAGGGACACTTTGGCACCAGGAACATCAGTGGAACTACTCTGCCGTAAATTGCGGAAATTACTAGCTGATCCTCGAAGACCTCAATCCATCGTATTGTTGTGCGACCTGAAACCTGGCGACAATGATACCATCGAAGTGACCCTCTTTTCAGAGGCCGCTTCTGATGCAGCAAGAGATTTGGGCGAAGCTCTCAGTCGACCTCTAGGAAGACCTCTCGCTCTGGCCTCCGTTCTCGAGGTCAAAGTGGAGACGGCATTATTAAGCGAGCCCAGCTCGACTGCTGGCAGCGGAGCAGGCGGTTATATAGCAGTTCTAGGCGGCGCCTTAGCCACTGTTTTATTACTAGCACTTTTCGGAGGTCTATGGTACCTTCGAACAGTTAGACAACGATCCAGTTTGACTGCCACCACAAGCAGTGAGACATCGCTACATCGGCATCGCAGTGACTTCGACGAGAAGTCGAACAATCTTCAGAACGAAGAGAATCTAAGAAGATACGCGAATCCACTGAAGGATCAGGATCAAGGAGAACCAAGAGTCTCTGTGGTGAGACCATTGTCCGGTACCTCCTTGGGTGCTCTGGGTGCAACGGAAGAAAGTCTAGAGATGGTCTCAGAAGAAGGAAGACATCGTTTACCACCACTTTACAAGCCACTCAGTGCCGAAGCCAGGAACAATACCGCTAGTTTTAGCTATGAGGAAGGTCCACATAAGCCGTACAGTAAACCTAGACTACAGGAACCAGCATATACTCATCAACAACCGGGCACAAGCCAGACTTCAGGACCCCATCAGGTTTTAACAGTCCATGTATAATTATTACGTATCTCTCGCCGGAGAACATCTCGTTATAACATGCAAGTAACGTGGCGCGCTTACTAGTATTAATATTCTGGACAGTTCATCGATTCCTTTCATATAACTTGGATGAAAGTAAGGCATTTGGTATGCGATCGGGATAAAATGTATCTGCGTTTCCTACTGTTTTGAATGTTAGCAAATGTATTTGCCTGTCAGGATAAGCCGCGACGTTCCACGATACGACAATAAGCTGGCGACTGTATTACTACTAATTAGATCGATACTATCGAATTGTTATCCTTGTACATATGTATATAGCGCGTACTTATTAATATCACTAAGCCATCTCCCAGCGACTTCAACCCTTGAACCCTGTAGTGCCCTGTATCCGTTCAAGTGTGTAAGTTCCACGTTGTATCTGCGTATACATTCATCAAGTACCGCGTACAATTGTTCATTGTCACCGCCGTGAATCTGCGTCACTCGAGCTTACCACATCCGACAATAAGCGCACGAGCAGCAATTGTAAGAAGCACACAGTGCGATGTAGAAAGTCTGCGGCGCGAAGAAGGAAATATTCCATGCGTTCCCTATGAGCGATACTATTGTGATACTCACGGAAAGAGGTCATTGTCCCACGTCGATCTTAAGATTATAATGTACCCCAACACATCCCTACGTTCTTTAACCCCAAGCGGCACGAAGGTGAAGTAGAAGCACTTAAAAAATTCCTTGCTTTAACTTTCACAGAGATTGAGTGTCGCTTCAATTAGATATCGATGCTTGACGGCGAAAGCATTACCGGGCAGGATAATGATGTAGGCGGGAAGAATAGGGCAGGGTAAGATATAGGCGGGAAAAATACTTCTGGTGCAATGTAATCCGAGCAAAAGCATCGAGATCAATTTCCAGGGGGGGAATAACCCCGGCGCAACGAAAAGCGAGAAAGCGATGCGCGACCCACGATCGAGTCGTTCGCGCACTTCGATTAATGTAAATAGCGAGCCTATCACATCGAACGATGTTAACAGAACCTGATATATATAGGTCTAGAATGATGATCCTTATCCTGAAACTTCCTCGGATACCCTCTTAGATGTGCAATTCTTTTTTTTTTATACTATTTGCTCCGACGACTCTCGGGGGTGAAACACCCGTACTAAAAACTCGCGTGCATAGACATTGTAGGCTACAAGTAAGAGAGCGAAAGCTAGACATTTTATTAAGCGTACGTAAGTTCACGATGGAGGTGAGAAATTTTTATATAATAGATGCATTATTTTATGAAGAGGAACTATATTATTATACGAGCACATAGAAGCGACGATATATATAAATATTATATATTATATTATTTTATATTATATTATATTATTTTATATTCTAATGTCTTTTATTAATTATTTTCGGGATCACCGACAGTAGTTCGCCGATCGGGTGGATTCGCGATCTCTTTGCATGTCGGCGTCCTGCACTTCCTCTTGAATCGCGGAATGCTGATCCTTTGGTAGTGCAGTATAAGAACTAGTGCAGATCGACGTGCAATCGAACAAACCCGAGGAACTAATGTCTCTGATTGAGCAGTAGATAGTTAAAGGACATTCACGCGTTGTGATCATCCGCGTCTGGTAAACGAATGTGTGAATGCGTGTAAATAAGCTCCTTTCGCCACACCACACCCCCTCCTTTTTTTCCCTCTCCACACCCCCCCCCCCCAAAAACCACGTCCCCCGATTGTCCCGCATATGGTTACGACGACGGAAAGTTTCAATAAAAAGTACAATCCTTCGAATCGAGCGTGTCTCTCATTGTCTTGGTTTATTGCACTCACGTCCCACCGACCAGATTCCCTCACGTCAAAGTCAAGGCCTGGCGAGGTGTGCCAGAGCAGAGCGGGGCGCGTTTAAATCAGGGGAGTACAGGATTACAGGTAAACGTGCCTTCCGGGAGCACCCGCGCACCTTGGGAAGCACCGGCAAAGAACGTAGAAATAAAGGTGTTAATCCGTCACTTGGACAAGGAACGTGATTGAGCCATTGTTCATAGGTTATTTTAAGCGAAAAGTAACGTATGGAGATTTTTGTTATTCTAATTTCTATTTGTTCTATATGCAATGTAATAATTGTAACTGTAGGCGGTTAATAATATGTTTGGAAAGATCAACGGGAAGATTGTGGTGTTTGAGCGATCGCCACGTGTAAACGAAACTTGGACAGTGCGTGCCGGTTTCTTTGATAGACGCGAGAAATCCGGGCGCTTGCACGGCCCGCGCAGAGTTGAATTTCAATGGATCTCATTGAAGATAATACCCGTCATTAACATCGAAAGTGCGCGTCTGAGATTAACAAAGGGCCCACGACCAATTTCGTGAGGCGCGACGAGACAACGGCGGCGGCGGTAAGCACCGCCCGCTTCTTCTGTGCGCCTATAAATCGACGCGCACGCCGTACCAGCCGACTGAATGAGCGATCTGTCGAAATTACAATACAATGGTCCAGGAGAACCACTTGACGAATACTCGGTAAATGAGTCAGAGCAACGTTTACACGAGCAAGATCCGTGTGAACTGCGCCACCAATTTCCCAAACCGCCCATCGAAATGCGGTAGACTTCTTCAAGAAAAATGAGTGACAAGACTTTGCTGTTCTTCAGTCTTTTCATTCTATCAGTTTCGTAGGCTGTGCCATCTTTTGTCATTGCTAATCCAGTAAAAAACAACAGTCATCATTCTAGTTAGTTTATGTTACTCAGAGTTCGTGAGAGCTTTCACTTCAGGCCAGATCCCTTTACAACCAATAAATCTGTTCCTGAATTGATCCAGCATGGATTCACCGAAAGTATGTGTTTATTTAAATTGTTCTCACCCTTGAATTTTAGAACTAACGTTTCAGGCACCATCATCTCTCGACGATATCCTTGAAATCCTTCAACATGGTGATGTTCACGATTGGGGATCGTACGAAGAGTACGAAGGCGAGGGAATGTGGGGTTTTCAGGACGAAGCATTATTCGAGGGTGAAGAATCCGAAGCTTCCGAGGAAGTGGATCTCATGATGGACTACAGGCAACAATTAGAATCGAAGATAAAACAGGAACAGGAGGCCAATCTAGAAGAGAAAAAGGAACAATTGCGATCAATGATCGGTGTAAGAAGACACTTCGAATCCCAGTTACTCGACTCGAATTATCACATCCTAGAATTCACGAGCTAATAAGGAATTATATTAATCACGCAGATCGTAAAGAAGAAAGATTTGTCTGCGGAAACGATAGTTACGCCTGAAGAAAAGGAATCCTTACCACCGGAAGAAGGAATAAGCGAGGAATCCGTACATCCTTGTCTTATGACCGTGGATATTAGCGATTCCCGATTGAAGATTGCAAACCTGTACACGATGCATGCTGTCCCAAAAGATCCTGGCTTGATACAGGCTTACAGGACATTATACCCTCGTCGTCATGCTTACGACGACGATGGTGTTGATAAGTTTCTCGATACTACTGAGAAGATGCATCTACCAGCAATAAAAGGGATGAAACAAATGTTACTCTCGGACAAAGTCGATTTACGCTATTACGGAGTAAATCCACGTCTCGTAAAAGCAATTTCCGAAGCTCTGGAAGCCAATGCAACTGTTCATCTGCTGAACTTGAAGGTAGAGATGTTCCAACGGTGTTGACAGAGAAAGAGATAGATTTGTAAACCGTATTTCTCAATCTTAATCGCAGGATAACTGGTTGTCACCGGACGCTTGTTATTTCTTGAACCAATTACTTCTGAAAAATAATACATTGACCGAATTAAACCTGGCAGGATGTCGAATCGGCGCATTAGGCGCAGCAAAACTTTGCGAAGGCATCTCGAAAAGCCCAACACTGACTACTTTAGATGTGTCCAATTGCGACCTTCGTCAAGAGGGATTGATATCCATTACGAATGGAGTATGCAACAGTCAAAGTATCCAGTATCTCAATTTAAGAGGCAACGGCTTTAATGAAACCTGCGCCAGCTCGTTGCACGACTTAATGTTATGTCCGACATTAAAAAGCTTGAATTTGTCGTGGAATTATTTGTACAAGTCGGAGGTGTGGAGAACTCTCATCAAGAGTCTTTTTAAGTGTACTCTTAGGAATCTTGACTTATCCTGGAATGCTCTTGGAAGTGAATGCGTGCCACATCTGTGCAAATTTCTGTCTCGTTCATCCACATTGGAAAAGTTAAATCTCAGTGGTAGGTGCACAGGAAGCCAAGGACACTTTGTGTTTTCCTTCAGTGTATGAGAATTACGTTATCCTGATAGGGAATAGATTCACTGACGATGGTGCGACATCTCTCGCCAGGGCGCTGGCAAAAAATAATATACTTGAAGAATTATATCTGGGTAATAATGCAATCAGAGATCGTGGTATATTAAGTCTAGTTCGAGCTGTCGGCTCCCACAAGGCAGCCGAGTGTAAGCTGCGTGTCCTGGACTTAGAGAATTCTTGGGCAAAGAAAGACGTCATTCCAGAACTTGAAGCAATAAAAAGTACCAAGCCCTGGATTGACATCAAACTTGGGGGAATATTAAGTAATTACAGAGTGATTGGTCCAGATGTTAGGCAAATATTATTGAAAAGGGCAAACTACGAAGCAATGAGATCGAAGAACAAAAAGCATCGTAAAAATTTCGGTCATTTCGTACTATCGTTGAAGGACGAACCAGTTTCTAAAGGTTTGCATTATCTTTACCTTGGATGAAACTGTCAACGCAATAATTTTATGAAAATGTGAATGTTTCAGGCATGTTTAGAGAATTAATGAGAGCCTTTCGGCTTAAACTATCTGAAACGTTGGTAAATGAAATTGTAAACGTGTTTCCTGGTCCAAGGAATAGAGTCGATCTACACCTTTTAAAAGCTGTTTATTTAATTGAATATCCGGACACGAAATTGCCGCCGGAAAAAAATCGTAAAGGTAAAAAACGCTCGAAAAAAGACAAACTGAGAAAAGGAAAAAAAGATAAAGTACAAGGACAAAAAGGAAAAGAGAAAGTAGAGAAACAAAAAAAAGAAGAAGCAAAGAAAGAAGAAAAGTAAAATATTATATTTAGTTGTCTAACACATTGATAAATTGATAATGTGAAAATATTTTAAAAATCCATTCGGTTGTTAAATAAATGAATCAATCATACGGAGCAAGCACCAAATATTATGAATGATTCCATAACTTAGAAAGGTCAATAAATTTCTTTATTATTAGCGTTGGATAAATATACTGATTTGAAATCAAAATACTGAGTTTTGCAACCCAGGTGATTAGAAAAAGTACAAAAACCTATTAACAAATGTGATAATATTAACAATGGTAAGACTAGTAATATTATTCAAGCGTAATTTAGAGACGAAGACTAATCTAAAGTGGCCTTTCAGTCTATGTAGAATATTCTTGCCGCAATATCATCTATGATCCAATTTATACCCTCGACTAAATTTTCCGCCGTAACCGCCGAACACTTGTAGATTTGCCAGTGATGCGTCTTGATATTCGGTAATTCTAGAAGGTCCGCTATATCCGCTGCTGATAGAGCACCAGGTAGATCTTGCTTATTCGCAAACACTAATAAGCTTGCACCTTCCAACCGTTCCTCCTGTAGAAGTTTATACAGTTCCACCTTGCAATCTTCGAGCCGTCTCCTATCCGCACTGTCGATCACCCACACAAGCCCGTCTGTAGATTCGAAATAATTCCTCCAATAGGATCTCAAGGACTTCTGTCCTCCTACGTCCCAGATATTCAGCTTGTATCCCCGATGTTCGAGAGTCTTTATGTTGAAGCCAAGGGTCGGCGATATTGTATCGATTCGTTCTCCGTTCATTCGTTTGAGTATTGTTGTCTTGCCAGCATTATCTAAGCCCCTAATACAAGAAGCATTAGTACCCATTCGACAAATAGAAACAGATCGACAAGGATCTTCTGTCATCCTTGACGCAGAAACCTAACCAAAGAAGAGAGAGTATCGTTTCGAATACGTACAGCATTAGAATCCTCATTTCCTTCTCCTTCCGCTTTAGCTTCTTTAATACTGTCAATAAACCCATATTGATCGTATATCACTATCGTTGCAAATTGGAAATTTTCTATGCAAGTTTTCGGCACACTATACTTGTCAAACTTTGTTAATCTTGTATTCCTTACTAACCTGTACTAACCAGTACAACGGAACCTAGCTTTCTTTACATGGGAACAGAGTATTTGCGAAACTCTGCACACTGCAGCGCTAGTGTCAGAGTAGTTACACATATTTATTATAACGTTACGCGACAAAGTACACAAAAACGAAACAAGCCTGCAAATGTATGGCAAATTTATAGAAGTACCTAATAACAGACAATTTTTATGCGCTTAGTATTTAAAGAGGTGATGGTATTACAACTTTTGGAAATCCTTTCAGTCCAATCTTACACTGAATCGGAAATAATGCTGGATGCCGCTTGTTTAACCTGAGCGCAGTCACACATCGCAAGACTGTCATCAAATATACGAGTCTGTCAGTGTAGTGGATGATCACACAATGTCAGTTATTTTAGACAGCTCAAAAATAAAGCCGATATCCGAGTCTGGCGAGCAAGCAGAAATTGAAACATGTAAAAACTGTGAACAATCGTGTGATCCATACACGAAGCCCGCATTGCGTTGCAATGGAGGATGCTCGAGGAAAATTCATATTGAATGTTTAAAACGAGGCAGTGTGCCAGCATCCTTTGTCGGTGATGTATTCTTTGAGCTAAATTGCTGTCATTGCGACCCATGCGGAGAAGAGACTGTCGTTAGGGACAGAATGCCCTGGCTTAATGTTATTGTCCTCACCCTTTATAATTTACGTGAGAAATCCAGTGGTATCAGCAGAAGAGGATACTTTCATTGGAAATCAGATATTAGCACTTTCGTCGATAGGAACTGGGATTATTTGTTCAAAAAGACAGTGTAAGCAGATGCGATTAATGCGCAAAATATGTCGTATAATTTTATATAATAAATTGATACATTTGATTTCAGTAAAAGGAAAAAGAACTGGACTGGTACTGTATCAGGAACATTGTCACACTACAGCGGAATCTTCTTTAAATCAGGCACATCGGAACTAGGAGAATCTGGATGGTGGAGATTAATAGATAACGATCCTCCGGAAATTTTGATTGCCAAAAGTAATGCCCATTCTTTTCTGACTCGCAAGAAATTCCTGCCAGAGATCTAATTTTACTTATAGCTTATATGTATAGATGAAAAGATGATACTGGATCGTAAGAAACAAGCAGGGAATCAAGTAAAATCATCGCCAAAAGTATACAGCAGTCCAACCCCGTCAGAATCCAGTGTATCGGTTGGAGAGGACAGTAACTGTGGCAATGAATTAGCAAGAAGTCAGGCACCGTCTATGTACTCACAGGCTTATGTAAAACCCACAGAGACACTGTCAGATTTCTTATTAGAGGAAGATGACTTAAGTAATTTTTCACTCATTGTTTTCATAAGATTATAGTTATCGCATTAAAACTACTAAGTTAACTAACTTTTCTGCAGACATGGATATTGATGATGATATAGTCATAAATGATCAGAATGATACACCATCGTTGTGCGATATAATACAAGACTGCCATTATCAAAATAGCAATTTTCAATTTTCACAATTATTGGATGAATTCGCATCGGAATGGACATCCAATATGGATACATCATCCGAGAATATAGGTTCAATTAAGGTAGAGAAAATGAAAGAAGAAGAAGAACCATACGAAGAAGACAGTAATGATAGTTTAAGTTCCGCACCAGAACAACCTCCGACATCCCTATTTAAATCCTCACGACAGAGAGAATGGCCATGGAAGAGAAATATAGTTATTGGTAAATATTAATTTCCATCATTCTTTCTGTTAATAAGAAATCATTATTGCTCAAAATCACTAGGAGTTTACTTTCAGAAGAAAAAGTGCCGCGCATGACACATCAAGAAGAAGCGTACTTACTGCAACAAGCCGAGAAATCGGACATTCATAATGCACCACCAGAAATACGACGGTTTTATCGAAAGTTGGCTGTACGAAAATTAAAACGTGAATACGGGCTACCTTTATTTGACATCGATAATTTCGATTCGAAAACAGAAACGTCGAGCAAACTATCGAAAGATTCCGATAGAGTACTGGATCGATTTTTCGGTGGAGATTTAGGAAACCTATTCGAACAAAGATTACAAGGATATAACGAACCAACATCTGTTCATAGCCCCTACACAAGTCGTCTGTTAAAGCCATTCATAAGAAGGGATACTTCATGTTATCCTTTATGGCTACGTGTAATGGAGGAACTTCGACTCAAAGCGAATAAGAATAATCCAAAATGGAAACCACAACCAAGAGCACCAATTGATTACTCTTATGTACGACCGCAGCACATTCCCGCGATCAATAGTCTGTGCAGCCAATTCTTTTGGCCTGGCATCGATTGTAAGTATAGCCAAATATCTGATTGTGCAATCGCTAGTGCATTTGCGTGCGCAATATCAGCTAGTCCTATAGTCAGTATTCTCGATCTACATTTGAGAAGTCTCCTACGTGAAACTAATTGAACACTCCTATACTTTCAGTGACCGAATGCTTACAGTATCCCGATTTTAGCTGTGTGGTGCTGTATAAGAAATTAGTGATAGGCTTCGCAACTCTGGTACCTGACGTGGGATATAACGAAGCTTATATCTCATTTTTCTTAACACGCCCGGAATGGCGCAGATCTGGCATAGGAACGTTTATGCTGTATCACTTGATACAAACATGTATGGGCAAAGACGTCACGCTGCACGTGTCTGCCACAAACCCAGCGTTAATTTTGTATCAAAAATTTGGCTTTAAAGTAGAAGAATTCGTACAGGATTTCTATGACAAGTATATGCCGCCGAATTCACGCGAATGCAGACACGCGCTGTTTCTAAGACTAAGTAGATGATTACAGACACCCATCAACTTGCCTGCGAAATAAACAATAAAACAAAATATTTCAACACAAGAAAATGTTTCCCTTTTATCGTTGGATCCTTATCATACTCGTTTAACTATATTTAAAAAGGAGGAACTATTGTAAATAGTTTCTCATAAATTTGCAAGCATATAGGTGCATACGTTTATATACGTAACAAAATGCATCGCTCGAACGGTACTTCTTTAATGAGACATCTACTTTAATGAAATCGACGCACTATAATCAATACAATAAAAACTACGTTTCTGCTCACACTGAGCGTAAAAAGTAATAAACATTTTAGAAAATGTGATGTTACTTGAGAAAGAAACCATTAATTAGTACAAAGAAAGTATATATAAATTCATATATAGTTAATTGAATTCAAAATTAAGTGCTATCCGAAAAAGTTGACAGATTGACTGATCATGAAACTGAAACCTTTTCCTTTATCATGATTATGAAACCATTAATTACGTCCGTGAACGGAAGAAGTCATATGCGTCTTTTGTTCGCAAATCATTTGTGTACTACGCATATCTATAATGATGATTTCTTATTCTCGGCACACTATATATGAGCCAAATAGGCACGATCACTATTTCCACCCGGTATACAATGACGCACGCGCGGCAAACTTCAGACAACTCGAGGATTATGCATTGTATTAAAATTTCAGTGGATCCGGCTAAGAACTTTCCAAAGTAAACCACCGAAGATGAACTAATAGTTGTGCGAAAGTTTGGGGAGACAATGGTGGTTCCTTCCATAGATTAATAAACGTCTCATTCAAGCGTAGTGTAGCACATCGAGAGTTCAAATTTTGGATTACTTACCTGATAGAGGGGGAAGTAATGACGTCATTGTCGAGCGCCACGGAACTAGCGTCGATATCCATTCTCGAAAGTTCCGGAAACCGCTCGAAGGAAAGGTTGTATATATGGGCTGCGCAGCTTACGCGACACTTTAGTACGTGACGAGAAGTGTTGAATGTTGTTTCGATGAATCTGTCAGAAACATACATTGGGCTGATTCTTGCAACGTCCAGCAGCAAACAGTGAATCGAAAGACAGTGCCGATTGCTTTAAGTGCTTGAACGAACGATAGGACTATCAAAAAGCGGCAAGCAGTAAGTATCAAGTTGAGAAATCATATTCCTGCCTTCCTTGTCAAGTATCAGCTTGACGAGAGAGGAAAGAAAAATGGGTGTCAGGAAGGGTGGTCGAAATTCGTTAAAATCATGCCGTATGTTCGTGCACCTCGTGGAAGGTGATCCCGCGGCGGGCCAGTGGAATTTATTTTTGCATTGCTCCGAATCGTTTCGCACTCTCTCTCACACCGAGCGGGAGAGACACGCTCCCGTTCGGCGCGTATACGCGCGCGCTCATCATTGCCCGAAATAGATATCGTCTGGATGCGTACGTGGGTGTGCACGTTACGAGGAATATGAAATCGCTGTAATTCTCGCTTATTCTAGCATCTCAGATTCGCGTAGACGCGAAAAAAGGCTCGACGCGAGCAGCCTGCGAGAGGCGGGCGTGAGCGCTCGGTTTCTCGCTTCTGGGGGAGCTAGAAACCTAGCGAGAGCCGATTTGCCGATTCCCTGCGCGATCCCGAGTCGTCCGGGAGCGCTCGTTTCCTAATATCTTCCTCGGCGCAGCGGCCAGCCTATTACATCTGCTGTTGGCTCGCCAGTTGTTTTCTTCTAGAAAGTACTACCCTCGCGATACCAACGTTTCTCTCCCGGCCAATGTGAAGAGAGCTTGAAATTCTCGTGAATTCCCCGAGTCGACTGCGAAAGGTACGGTCGAGCAACGTAACGGGAAAGCTGTCTGTCGATTGATGAACACGTAAGGTCGAAACCTAGATTAATAGTGGTGCGTTCGTGTAATTGGCCTCTGTAACGCGGAAGAACGACAAGTGAAGGAGCGTCACGTTGTTGGCCCATGTACGGTACATCGCGGACACGCGTGCCTCCTCAAAATGGAAGGCAGCAGACGAAAAAACCTTCTTATGTCGCGTGACGTCCTACTCGTACTTGAAACTTCTGAAAGAACCCCACTTTTATGGTCTGACTGAGCTTAACCTCCGCTGCACCAAAATCCCCCATTTGTCCAGACTGGATGTATACGCCATAAAAATCTGTCCTACGTGACGTAACGGCACTATTGTCCCGATATCAACTTATCCATAGTCTTCTCATTGGCATTTCTTTACTGATAGTGTTTCACCTACGATCAATATTCCAGCGGATACCTTTTGAATGCAGTTTCACTGAATTGTTTAAAGGTCTTGCCGATAGTTCAAAAGTTTATTCATTAGAGCCTTAAAAGGAGAGTTGTCTATTCGTTTACGTTACGTACACAGAGCTCAGTTATAGACGCTGAAGAGGTCCTCAGTTTAACCTGAAGTTAATGAATGGAATTCGGCAATTACATTGTACACATCGAGAATAAACAAAATAAAATTGTGGAACTCTTTGCTTTCGATTGTTTCAGATCAGTAATCAATGGGGAAAGACTATTACAAAATCTTGGGCATCTCGAGTGGAGCCACCGACGATGAAATCAAGAAAGCTTATCGAAAACTAGCTCTCAGATACCATCCAGATAAGAACAAGAGCCCGGGTGCCGAAGAGAAGTTCAAGGAAATAGCAGAAGCATACGAAGTTCTTTCGGATGCTAAGAAGAGACAAGTTTATGATAAACTTGGGGAAGAGGGCTTGAAAGGTGGCGCAGGAAGTGCAGGAGGTGGTGGCCCTTCGTATACCTTCCACGGCGATCCAAGAGCCACTTTTGCTCAATTCTTCGGCTCAGCAACACCGTTCCAGACATTCTTCGAATTTGGAGGAACTGGCGGTAATCGAATGTTTAGCTTCCAAGATGACGTCGACATGGACATCGATATGGATCCGTTCGGTATTGGAATCGGTCAGCAACGCCAAGGTCAGGGCGGTGCCTTCAGATCGCACTCCTTCAATTTCGCTGGACCCAACAGAGGAACCGGCGGTGGGAAAGATCGTGCACAAGATCCTGCTATTGAACACGATCTGTACATTAGCTTAGAAGACATACTTCGCGGATGCACGAAGAAAATGAAAATCTCGAGACGCGTGATGCAGCCGGACGGTACCACCAAGCACGAAGACAAGGTTCTGACAATCCATGTGAAACCTGGATGGAAAGCCGGAACAAAAATCACCTTCCAGAAAGAAGGCGATCAAGGTCGTGGAAAAGTGCCCGCTGACATTGCTTTTATAATCAGGGATAAGCCACATCCTCTGTTCAGGAGAGAAGGCAGCGACATCAGATACACTTGCAAAATAAGCTTAAAACAAGCTCTGTGTGGTACAATTGTTGAAGTTCCTACCCTAACTGGTGAAAAGATACCACTAAACTTGACAGACGAAATTGTGAAGCCCAATATGGTGAGGAGGATTCAGAGTCATGGATTACCATTCCCGAAAGAACCGTTCAAGAAAGGAGATCTCCTGGTTTCGTTCGACATTAAATTCCCGACCACACTCACGGAAAGCGCGAAGGAAATTCTATTTGCTACTTTACCAAATTGAACGTGCAAAAACGAAGAGACTTATATGGACAAATGACATCTGAACAACGGTCCTTTTATCGTCCCGGTCGACGAGACTAAAGACTCGTGTACGTTCTAGTACATAATAAACACGTCGCTTGGTGAACGGCGAATAGTTCGTTGAGGCAAAGTAACAAGGATTATTTTGTTCCATAGGTAGGAAAAAATGATTTGTACCTTAATCAGGTATAAAAGTCAGTTTTCCATTTGTGTTTAGGCGAGCTTATTTCGCGTAAAAATGAATTTCACAGAAGTTGACAAAAGACTCTATTGTCTTTGCAGTCAGTCATTTGCACTTTGCCTCCGTGTATCGAAAAATCCTAAATACTGACTAAGATTGAGTATAATTTAAGTTATGCGATCACACAGTGCGAGACTATTGGTATGTGATTTTTGTGCGAATGTGGTGTCTGATTATTTAGTTCGTTCTGTAGACTTCAAGAGTGTGGGCGAATTGTATGTACAGGCCAGAGCGTATGCAGTAAAATATATGTGATAACTGGGTGCGTGAATGTGTGTAAGGGGTAAGTGTGCGTGCGAAAGTATTACTGTCATTTGTAAGTACGTTCTGCGTACCTGTTTTGTACGATCGGCGATCTTTGCAGGGACTTGAAAGAACCGTAACCGCCAATCACTGTGTTAAATTTTGCCAAAGGCCACCCGTTCTCAGCTTTACATTCTCAGGTACATTCAATTTCCATCTATTCTAAGGATTCGAAAGATGTAAATACATTAAATCGGATAAATAGCCAAATGATATTCGTACCAATTTGTACTGCTGTTAGAACGAAATGTTTCATCCACTCGTTGGTCCTTCATTTTGTCGCAGTGATATGCGGTACGTTTTCTTATACTATTGCAGACGTACACATAAATCAGAACCCACTTGTAATATCAAGCCAATTGTTTTCTTATGTAATATGTCTTCTTAATTTTAATGGTTGGTTAATTATTTGTACGCTAAATAATATCGATAAATTAAGTTACTCGACCAGTATTTTTTTTTCATTGAATTCCTTTTGTCTCTTGTCCTGCTCCTACGCTGGAAGTAAATGCTGGGGACACTCCTAAAATAGCCGGTGAAGTAGGTGACGTCATCGACCTATCTCCCGAGATACTTTCACACAAGTGCACAGTGAAAGCTTGGAAAATAAATGAAAATATGCACGCGTCGTGTATATATCTTTCATTACGGCATTCGAACCTGCATCCTTCCGTATTTCGTTCCATTGTCATAGAAGGTATGTTCGTTGAAGTAGTTATATTTGTACCATTTACATGAAATGCATGGTCTCAATCTATAGATAATAATAACATGGATAGAACGAATATAAATAGGCAGCGATTCTTAAAATACCCTGTGTATATCGGCGCCGCAGCATCTTGGAAGCTGGAATACTATTAAAAAGCAGATAGCACGAATCGTTGAATATCTCTATCTTAACTACGGCTTCTATATAGTTTGACTTGATACAAACCATCATATGTACTCTCGGGTCAACACATTACTTTATTTATAAAATAAACGTTCAACACACATTAGATAAAGGCCATTAGTTTCAGTTTAAATTATGTGTCATCAAATTACCGTTTTATTTCTCTATACATATGTAGCATAAAGTATGTTACATTGAAAAGCAAGCTCAACTTCCGTACATATACAAGTAAAAATTACAGTAAGTTATAGTATTGTTCTTCTAAGTGATTGTTTGGCAGAAAACTTGGCAGTTCGATGTAATCCTTATCGATCCAGTCGTCCTCGTTAGGCGGCGAGCCAATATCATGTGGCAGAGATGTAAGGAAAGGCAAGCCGTCGATTCCTAAGCTTAAATACTTAACCAGCTGATCCTGAAGACGATGTTCACCGGGCCTAGCATTTTGTGGTCCTAATTCTACATCACCATCCCCACGATACTTCGGCAGGTTTTTCCCAAATCGAAAGTCCTCCGGGAGGCAGTGATGCTGCCGGCAAAAATAATCTTGCCCCTCTTCGGAATGACACCATGTACCATCTGGAAAGTACGGGTCAAGGCCAAGGTCGTTTAATTCCACGCGAGGCGTGTAATAAGACGCTATGTCTTTGCGGCGACAGAATATAGCGCAGGCCATCCATGGCCTTTGCGGTTCATGCGGGGCTTGCAGGCCACCAGCTTCGCCGTCCAATTCTGGTACTCGTTCGCCGAATTCAGCACACTTGAGCGAAGCGAACTCCTTTGTACTCCTCCGCTTCTTCTTGCACAAATGTTCATCCTTGCAAAGTACTACGTCGTAATGAAGACCATCGCATCCTGCGTTGGTATCCTTCGGAGTTGGACTGTTACAGAATCGACGTCGCACTTTTGCACCTTTCGATTTCAGGAGACAGCCACTGCTACAGGGTCCCAGTTTCCAATCGCTCCATACGCCCATATCGATAAATGGATTCTCTGAGCCAGGGAATTGTAATGCATTCATGCACTCGCCACCACGACATTCTCTACCTGGAGCACAGTAAGTGCCATCCAAAGCAGGTCCAGCAAAGTAATAGCCACTTCTGTGTGGAGTGGAGCATTGCAGAGCTTCGCAAGCTCTGTAAAGTGTGACGACGTTTGCGTCCTTATCGCGTAAAAGGAACTCGCATTGCCTCTTAGCGGTCCACTGACGACCGGGTAGATTGAGGAAACGCGTGTGGTCCAGGCGGTCGACGATATCTCGTGACGGTGCATCTAGTAGACAGGCTTTAGTACGCGGAAGCTCTTCAGCTACTTTACGACTGCAATCGGACCAAATTGTCTCGCCTTGAGTTCCTCTACTTGGAGACATTATGTATCCGTCCTTCGGACACGAGTTGCCGGTCGAATCGTGATGCATTCCTAGGCTTTTAATTAGGAGAAAAAAAGGATAACAGAGATTAATGTTCCCGCTGAATGTTTCGGATCGGAAAGAAGGATTGATACGCCCCTTGTTGTTTACGAGAGTTGGAGAAGTAGTCGGAGATATGAAGATTCAATACTTTCGCAATTAGTTTGCATATGCCGATACTTACTTGTGACCAATCTCGTGCGCGGCTATATAAACTGAAGTAAATCCCGCAGATGGATATGGTTTCCCGTACTCGTTCGTAACACCTAATTCAGCAATCACGCAAGCATACTGATCAATGCACACACCACCTACGGTTGCAAGGCCCATAGTAGCACCGTTTTTCCTGCCAGACTCTACCGCATAGAAGTCCAATCCAGAGACGTAAAGACCCATATCCCAATGATCAGGATGGCCGTCATCCGGTGGATTTCTATCCTTCGAGTAATTGCAGAACGCATCTAAGAGATTGCCCCTTTCCCCGTTGAAGTGTGGCAAATCCTGCGGTTGCCGTTCCATTATCTCTAAACGCACGAGCGAAATGTCGAGCCGAGCACCTAAACTTGGATGATGATAAAGTGCCTGGATGGCATTCACGTACGCTAAGAGCATATCGCGGATTTGTTCGTCATCCCTTTCAAAGAATGGGGCAAATAGATTGTAGCCGGGTTCATCGAAGAACACGGCCAACTCCAGTGTGAGGGCATCTTTGTTGTACCGCCTGATTTCATCAATTAATTCGGGGGCATCCTTCAAACCATTGTACTTCTTCGTTTTGTTTTTACTCTTCATATAGTTTGCATACGCGTTAGGAGTATGTGCTCTTTTGATAATGTGGGGCTCCTGAGTTCTAGATCTTTTATCCAGGTATACCCCATCGAAAAACAAGGCTGCGTCGTCTTGCAGGGGTATAACTTGTAACGTAACGTTCTCCAGAAAGATGAGTCCACTCTGTTTACAAAGGGACAAACAACGTTTTGATAAGACTGGCTCTGAACAGTGGCACCAAGATATCTTATGGATGAGACAATCCTTTATCGTAGATCGCGGAAACTGACCACACCGTGTTCCTCGCAGAGGCTCACGGCTGCGGAGCTAATATCATTGGCATGCAGATAGTGACAAGGGAGCGGCTTTGTTAATTCTGGCAATTCGTCAAGCCTGCCCTCGACACCGTGTTTCCACATTCGGAAGCGCGGAGACAGTATTTTATCATTCCTTCGCAAAGTTAAGTCCACAGACTGGCCGAAAACGGTAAAGCTCAGAGGTATCTGAAATGTTGTTTTAATATTTTATACAGCTTTCTCTATTCAGTTGTGCACGTGAGGATGTATCAAAAGTATTATTCTGTGCGATTGGTGTAAGCATTGGTGATATTAATTTTGTCGTCAGTTACAAATTGATCGTACCTCAGTTACATTCTCACTATTCCATAGCGGCAATAATACAATTTCGCTATCGTCGGTATCACTGGCCAACACTATACCGAGTATAGTTATTAAAATCGCGTTTACCACAAAGGTCATGTTGCGGGTCGTAAATTTCAAGTTCAAGTACTACAAAGTATAGCGGACTGGCTCTCTTATATACATCGGTTTGTCTCCATGTAAGTGTATATGCAGTATAAAACCCGTATGCAGTTTATCATCGCATACGCATCGGGCGTGGAGTGCATGCTGGCACCGGTATTGCAAGTGTCATTGACACTGACATTCATATAAGACTTAAATAATAAACTATGAGCTTTGCGCTTACGATAATTCCGCCAGAAAATCGTCTACCTAGACGAGAGCGATACGGTAAATTATTATAGTACAACTGATAGATAACGTACTGTTGGCAACATTAAAGAATGTGACAACTGCATGTCATGAATTGCGTGTTATGTATATTATACGCCTTGGGATTCGCTGAAATAACTTTCTTGGCAATAGTCAACAGTCAAATATCAAAGACCGCGCGGCCAAAGTCACGTATAATCAGAGTGATAAGGGAAGGGTATTTTCAAGCAATTAATCATTTAAAATATGGCGATATTAGTAGATTGCACGCAAATGTTTTAATTTTACAAAATTGTCGGCGTGTCTTTCGAGAAAATTCATGACTCATTTGTTAGACAAACATTTCCACAATGTCATTCCGGAGCGGTTAAAAATGTAACACACATTTCTTGTGCCTTGTAAGATAAAAATGTAGTATATTTTAATGTATTAATTACTTGAGATACAAAACAGATACTGTATGAAATATAATCTGTTCAGGTAGAACGTTTGTACTCCGTTGCATTAAATCTAAGAATACTCTATACATCTGTATAAAATCGTGTCTTGGTAATTCATTGTAATTTCAGACAGTACCCACACATTCATCAACTGATTTGCTTGTGAGTTTGTAGTGGCGAAAGTATATTTCATAATCGAATTGCAACGCGCGAGATTGTGTTATCATATTCCTTTCCTTTTTTGCATGGTTTGGCCTTACAAAAAATCGTGCTAACACAACGATCTTTATCGCAATGAGAAAACGATGGCGGTGACGATTGAATGTAAATGGAAGGTGGGAATAAAAGAGAAAATGTGGTTGTTACAAAAACCTTAGTATTAAAATATTCCAATAAAAACAATAAATAATAATTATGATCAATAATAAAATTAATTAATAGAAGATTCGGCAGTGTATATAACATGCTAAACTTGGCGAGTGCCTACATCGTCGTAACTATACGTTCTAATGCTTGGGGGATTATTAAATAGATCATTAGCTAATTACAATTACATGCGCTGAGCGAATCATTTTTACAATAGATCGCACGTTTGCTCCATTTTTACAATGTTCCAGTCGGTATGTGACACAGTGACTATAAAATCCTTCTATACATAAATACGCGCGTCCTTGGTGGGAATCGGATTTATTTACAATTACGTAGTGTTTGTCAGCCGGTGCATCTGCTTCACCTGCCAAGCTAGTTAGAAACACACGACGTATCCGGACACACTCGTTCTTTGGATAGTTTGGATAGTGTAGCACAGTCTTACAAATCCGTTAATAAATTTGTGCCGATGCCGTACTTAATTAAGTTCCCGCTGTAGTGACTACTCTTCGCTGCCTGTTCTCATAACTTTATGAGCAACAGTGAACACTTCAATGGGTACCTTCCTCAAACGGTGGAAAGGTACAAGCGCGTATAAAAGTTGCAGCGAGTACTTGCTACGAACACACAAAGGTTTTGGTAGCCTGCCCCTTTTATTTATTAGCTAATTCCGATCAAGATATGCCGTATTATACGGCATATCTTTCGCTTAGCCATCGTAACTAATGTGTCCCAGGTGACAACTGTGTATCAGCATTATCGATACGCTTTTCAAGTCATAAATTTCGAATTTACAACCGAGATGGTATAGTATCCGATTTTCGAAGACAAATTCTTTTCATATGATACGCCATACATCAAACCGATAATTATTCATGAAGTATCACCAAAGATTGTAGTGGCTAATAACGCCAAGTTAGAATGCTACATGAATGAATAATGTGAGCGCTTCGCATTTCTTATCATTCCATTTCATACACGCGCGTTATTGACTAATTTTAAATACATTTTACACTTTTGCAGTACATTCAGCCTCATAATTTGCCTCGTGATATAAACGCGATTCACAAATAAATGGCAAATGTCTGTCCAATCACGTGGAAATCGATCACAAAATTAAATGCTTACTAGAAACACCTCTAGCGTTCCTATCAAAGACGTATTGTGCTGTAACATTATACGCACTTAACCATCAGAACAAATTTCGCCTACTCTAAAAAATAATCTAATCTAGAAGTGTTATTACCGTTAACAAATTTATAAGCTGCAAATTCTGTGCCCTCTCCACACTGGGAAAGTTTCGAACCATATTCACTCAAGGCAGACGCAATTACGAGCACTTTATGGCGTTACCTACATACTGCACCCTCACAGATGGATTAGGATTGCTCATCACCAGGTGGCCACTGACCGGTGTGATTCCAGTCCCAGTCCTTACCTTTCGGTCGAAACTTACTGGTACTACCTGAGTTGTTCCAGTCTCTGTGAAAAAACTTCTTCTTGAAATGATGTCGTTCTGGATCTGTCTGTCGTTGATATTTCAGCGGAACCGAAGTGGCACTACTTCCGCCGGTGTTTGCGGGGTTTGGTGGCCGAGGACTTGTTGGAGACGGTGTTCGCGGCGGTCCCAAAGCTTCATCCGGGGATGGAGCAACTGGAGGAGGGCCGCTTACAGCACTATCTGAGCCTAAACCACTATCGGGGCTTGTGTTTACTCCTTCTGTAGACCTTCTTCGTTTATCTAGTTCCGTTGAAGCAAACGCGACCAGACGATCGAATCCAGAACTGATACGGTCCTGCCAATCTGCTTCCCCGTCTGTAAGAAGAACTTACTTTAACCGTAATGCTATCTGTGCGCAAAACATATGACATGGAATTTCTCATAAAAATAAGCCAATATCTACGTTCTGCCATCTATTGGTTTTACCTACTCTTGTTCAATATGATTTACAGAACATTTCAAACGTTGAAGAACGCCGTGGGATTAATCGTACTTAATCGTATGTCCATGCAGAATCGTGCACCAGTTTTAGTTAAACCCAGTAGCTATATAATCTGCATTGAAATCAAGCATGCTCTACCTAAATCTACATTTGCACTACTTGAAGTTCTGAAACGTGCGAAAGCTACGGTGTGTGTTCTGTATCTAAATCGGAAATCATTCGAGTTCAAATTTGGCTTATTTTCATGATACTAACACGTATTTCTCCCAGATTAAAGTATCTATGATATATTTGCTTGTGGTAGCAGAGAATCGGAAAGTCTATTCGTCAAATGATGGTAATTAGAAAAATTTTGAACAACCCCTGTGGGACAACTCACCAGCAACTACGAACCAACCCACAGGCAGCCGTACTTTTTGATTCCCCTCTTTGATCTCTGTCTCAATCTCTAATAAAAGAAGCTTCAGGGGTTGTGAGTGAGATTGAGTATTGTGACAGACAGAGCTAACCAACAAACAGCTACAGTGCATCTAACAAATACAGCAAACAACAACAAAAATAAATATAAATAAAGATCAGATACCAGCTCCATGAGATAAAGTAAACCATAGACAACGACTTTAAACCATTAGTGAATTAAGAGAAGAAGGTAAAAAAATAAAAATAAAACTATTGAAAGATGCATAGCAGAAACTAACATAGTTGTATCTAATAAGGTAAAGCAGAGTGTTTAGTAGTGATACATAGAGCAAAGATTTTGTAGAATCTAACAAGATAGTAGTGATGAAACGCTAAATTACAAGAGGCTACAGAAATAAAGTATGCAACAGCTTTATTAACAGAGCAATTCGAAATAAAAACACTTTTCTGAATTATCGCCAGATTCATACAGAGGCATAATACAATAATTTCTTTTTGGTTTAACATTCGGCAGTAATAACTCATATACACGAAGAGTAAATATTTTCCAAGGGAAAAATTTGGCGCGTAATTATAAATTAGAGATTATTATGGTTGCTGATATATTTCCTAGCATAAACTCTATAATATCGTAACATCACTCAGATATGAGTGTTTGAATAAACCTCAAATAAAAAATAACGACATTCTAATATCTCTCGATAACAATATTTCAGGCATATGACTAAACCATAGAATATCCGTAAAGGAATTACAATATTTTTTATTTGAAAAATGTATATAACTTCCATTGCATTAAACATCATGCGAATTCATATTCGCCAATTAGTAAACCAGCAAAAACAGTGTAATACTAACAACTACGTTTTAGCTATTATAATTGCACTTGTATTGCACTTTCTGTTTTGTCGGCTTACTTATTTGCTCGTAAAAATTGGTACAAATTCTTATACAAGTATTCGTACAACTCTTTTTCTGTCAATAAAGGAAAGCATTTCCAGGGAAAGAAATACAGAGTGTATACATTCCAAAGCATCCTTTTTGTTTTTGTAACTAAAAGAGCCTCCACAGGATCTATAGTGCGAGGCATACTGGGCAGGTAAAGAACACGTGTCACTCACCGTCGTCCCCAATACCGTTTCGCTGTCTTTGAGTGGTCATTTGAGGCTCATCTACTAACGGCGTGGATGTGTTAGAATGCGGTTCGACGAGAGGACTGAGAGGTGCGCCACTCGTACTAACGGTTGATACAACCGACTCTGTTTTCACGGTCATCGATGCTTGCGATTGGCATACTGCTGTCACCGCACCATTTGTTGTTAAGTTACCGCCACCGGTGCTGGTAGTGGTGTATCGTGGATATGGTTGAAATCTATA
Source organism: Ectemnius cavifrons (assembly GCA_964023945.1). Taxonomy (NCBI): domain Eukaryota; kingdom Metazoa; phylum Arthropoda; class Insecta; order Hymenoptera; family Crabronidae; genus Ectemnius; species Ectemnius cavifrons. Next base: position 1,951,714 of record OZ030386.1, on the reverse strand, counting down.
ACACAATGCAAACTCGTCGATACTTCTATACGCTCTATTGTTTAAAGGACAGGCTCGCAGATGAATGGTCTTCATATGCATAACAATCTATTAACAAGTATAACAACACCTAAATAGACACCTTCTATTAGTTGGCAGCATCGGCTCTGTCTTCGTTGCGACATTATGATTATTCAAAATGCGAGCATGTAATGATGCCGCTAGTCCTTCTACGGGAAGAAGCTCCCCATTTGATACTGACTGCGACGAATGCATTGACGAAGTATTCTGTAGTGAAGCTGGATGAGCTTGTGTGAGGGATTGTGCTGGATTGTCCGAAAAGTACGACTCGTGATACGGTTTAATGTCCGCTCGAGGTAATTGAACTGGTGTATACCTGTGGTTAAGATACAAATATTTCAAGGATTTGAATAATTCAAAGTACAGTATAAATTGCAATGCACTGATATTTTGAATAATCTCACCTTTGCGGTTGTGAGACTGGGGTAAATACTACGGACGATCTTGAACTGGTATTGGGTGCAGCTGTAGAAACTGTTGATGAATTGGGAGCATAACTAGCCACATGGGCAAGCGTGGAGAGACCAGCATCACCTTCTGCACTGGCTGGTCTACTAATTGGAGAGTACACTGCTTCTGGTCTTATCATTGCGCTCATGTCAACCGCTGCGTTTATTATAGATTGATTAGATATTTCTAACGTCCTTTCAATTTCACCACTGACTAGATCTCCAATTGTTCTAGTGCCGAGCAATCCGTTGCTGCCAGTCGGTACAATTCGATTGTCATGACTTGTTTGCCGGGTGTCGACAGTTGATCTATCTGATTGTGGTAGGTGGGATGAAAGACGCTCTTGAGAAAGATGACGACGAAGAGCTAACTTTGCTGGTGAAACCTGTAATACGAAATAGTAATGAGGACCATACATGGTCAGTGGTAAACGACATAACGGTCCAGTTTTTTGTTTCTTGATGTATATTGACCTGCGTGTAATCCGGAGTTGATACACTTGGCGGTAGTGCAATTCTTTTTCGATCAGGCTCATTTTGATTCTGCAATTGAACTTGAAGTTGCATCTGCTGTTGCTTGTTCCTATTCTGCTGATCTTCATTCAGTACGCTCGTTATGATACTCTTTAATCGATCCTCAAAGTTTGCGACCCTCGGTGGTTCTTGGTTTCTATTAGCTGACTCTTTGTTATTTGCTGGTAATTGCAAGGATGATACAGATGATGGTGGTGCAGAAAAGCTAAGGGATGCTTGCGGTAATCTTGTTCTTGAATTACCCGCAGTTGCATTTTGTCGATTTGGTATTCGACCAGCTTCTATTTGGCGACCTGTTTCCAAAATCTTTTGCGCTAGTATTTCTGGATTGTTTTCCTGTATCTTTCCAATATCCGGAACATCAGGCCACTCTTGTGATCTAGACCGACCTTCCCTACTCTTTCGGGATGAACCATTTTTTCCATTTGGCTGTTGATGATGATGTTGATTTTGTGAGTGTTTGGCACTAATCGCATCTCTCTGCTGTTGTGCCATCGCAGCCACTTGTTTTTCAGTACTAGCTCTTTCTAATACATTTAATTCATGTTCCAATTTTGAAACCTACAAACCAAAATTGTTGCTTTTGGCAAACTGTATGCCCAATAGTAATACTTGTTACAAATACTTACCTGAGAGTGTAGCCGCTTTCGTTGCGACAAAGTCGTGGATATTTCTTTGAGTATATAATCTTGTGTAAGTGGCTGTGGTGGGTTGGACATTCCATTTGTATTATTGAGGCAGTTATATTTTTCTTGTAATTCTTGATGACGTGATGCGATTAGCCTCGTTTGTTCACTCTCCATAGACGCTACTTGGGCTTGCAATTTACTCGCTTTAGCCTGTAGCTGCTTATGTCTAAGGACTATTTCCTTTGCTTTAGCAAGCAAATCTCCAGGTGATGTAGCGTTTATTCCCAATTCATTCATTCTCGCTTTCAGTAACGCGACACTATCATCGATTAAAACCTTTATCTGTTTTTCTAATTGGGCTGCTCTCGATTGTAGTTTCGAGTTGCGTTCTCTTTCTTTCGCTATGTCTGTATTAACTGAAACTCTGTACGCAGGAGTTCTCATAGATTCTAACATGAGCATGAATTGGTCCCTGGAAGACACATTATTTTTGTAACAATTCATAATTGACTTACTGACATTTTAAGAAGGTAAAATATACCTGTACAAGTCGAGAAGTATTTGCAGTGCATACGGAGTTGCGGACGGAGCTGGCGGTATACTAAGTTCTTCGTGCACAGAGGTGGAATGTGATTGCATGGAAAGCGACAGAGAGGACAATTGTTGGTCCACGCAACCAGGCGCGGGGGGTGGTTTCTTTCCGAGTGCTTGAGGAGAAGTGCTGAGTAAGGTTTGACTATGCAGCAAGTCCAAACCAGAAATATTAATTGCTTTCTTTGGTTTGGATTTCTTCACACCTCTTCCTCTCTGTCTACCTCTAGCTGGTGGTCTAGTTATACCGTTAGATTTTCTGTTTAATTTCCTTCTTATTTTACTCGGTTGACGCCGGCACTTCATGCCATCATCTCCATCGGAATCACTATTCGTTCCTTGTGGTTCCGAATGATTAGGACTATCTAACTGCTTAGAAAGATCGCGTTTCGCTCTCTCGCCTCGTTCGCCTCTATTGGAAACTTTACTATTACTGCTGGCAGTGTTATTTATCACAGAGTCCGAGTTTTCATCCACGCCTTGCTTGTTATTTTTTAAGCGGTGGAAATAACGTTCTAACTTAGTACGATCGATTACGTGCAGGTAATAGGACACAGGTTTACCAGTCCAGGAAACGGAACCCTTGAGCGGTGACATTTCCGAAACATGCATTATTGTACCAATATCTGCAAATAACAACATTATTTAATCAAAACTAATTAGAAGAACCTTCGTTCTCTATTCTTCTATATTCATAAATGTGTAAATTACCGCTTAGGTTCCTATCGGTGATACGAAAGTTGAGCGGGCAAAACGATTTCGACGATACAATGCGCGCACCATCGCGCAAATCGGCGAAACGTTCCTTTAATTGATGATCAACCGTTGGACCGAATGCAAAATTATTAACAAATACAATTGTGGCTCCGGTGATGCTTTCACGATGTTCGTCAGCTAAAAAATCGCCTTTTACCAAACGATATTCACCACATCTCTTTCCATACCAATTCAACCATTTACGAAAATTTACTTCCATACTCTGAAAGTGAGAATGAAAGGAAACTTTACATACATTCGGATAATTCAAGCTTGAATATTAAACTTGTTTAAACTTGTAAACAAGTTTATATTCTTATATTCAAATTTATAAACAAAGTTTAATATTCAAGCTTGAATATTAAACTTGTAAACTTGTTACAGTAGCATGACGTGTTAACACGTTGTTAGACTTTTAATTCAGAAAACTGAAATATGTAATGTACCTGTGCGTATCGGGAGGGTACGTCAGCCCTTTCAACCCCAATACAAATTTTGCAAAGAGTCGCCGCTGCCATTTGAAGGACTACTTGACCAACACCCGAACCCAGATCAACAAACACATCATCATCAGTCACATCTATCTGATCGATCATCTGACACACAAGATCATAACTAGTCTCCCCATACACTTCTGGTGAAAAAGGCTCATATTGGTTCAGCTTGTCAGGCTCGACTACCGCCTGATTATAGGTTTGTTGAAGTATATGGCGTAACAAGCCACGACTTGGCCTTTTATTTAGCCTCTGAGATGGCAAACTAGTGCCTTTTTCCTATAGAAATAATTGTTTGTGATATAATGAGCTGAATTATGCTAACTGTAACCAACTCTTATAATACATCATTTTGAAGTGTTCTATGTCATAAAAGTCCACTCACCAACTGCACTAAACTATCAATAGCCCTATTAAATCGGTCGCATAAGCTTTTCATACTTTCATAATCCCTCGTATCATAATTACATAGAATATTGTTTTCTAATGGTAATTTCAAGTCCGGTAAGTCCTCGCATACCCATCGCATTGTTTCCACGACATCGAGTGCTCCATCGTGTCGATCCTATAATGTTTAAAAATCATTTTCATTTAATTAATCGAAATAATTATCGAACTCGTGCGAGAATTTGACAGCAAAACTTAATAATGTGCAATTTATTAAATGTCAGCCTTTCATTTATTAACTTGATTGGCATAGAGTAAGCAAAGGTAGCTAACAATAAATTAAATACTTTCTCTGAATAAAAGCGGATTTTACTTTCGCGACTATATATAGTCAATATACTTGGGTCCCCTAATAAAATTTTACGTTTATGCTTATTTACTGCAGGACAACTTGCAACAAGAACTGCAGAAAGATGTACACAGTCATAAAACTGTGTAGGATGCAATAAAGCATGGGTCTTCCTTCTGTTATTTGTGAGTATCATAAATCTAAAACCTGTAATTCCCTAATAAAAGATTTTGCATTTTATTATGTATTGTCTGAACTGGGCTTTCCATATTTCGGGACATTTGACTGTTAGTTCGTACACTTTATAATACTCACAATAATACTCCGATATTAATGAAAATACGCGAATCAAACTCAACACGCAGCGTGAGCAAGTGTCATAGCAACAAGGCGCGAGGCGTATATTTATGCCGGAATGTTTACTAAATATTACAATATCTATTTATAACGGAGTATTAGACAACAAGGGAAATATAAGTATTTACAAAACTAATTGCTTGGACGAAGTTATACCCGGGCAGCGTTCGGGAAAGCGCGGAGGCCAATTTCCCTCGAAAGCTGCAATTAGCATCGACTGTTTAACAGACAGCGCGCGCAAGTGGCAAATAGCACGCGCGACACGAGCTCAAGGATGACTGACTCGGGGATGCCTCCAGGCAGGCTGGGAAAGCAACATGACAGCATGACAGAAGAGCGCAAAGTATAAAAAAAAGTCGAGCGTCGCGATGGAGCTGCGATCAGCTGTGTGAGAGAGGAGAGAAGACAGGGCAATGCGCGCAGGCCGAGATGCAGCGAGGCTGAGATCCGATGGGTTGATGTATTTGGCGACGCATCGCAATGAAAGCTTTACTTACGGAGCCCGATCCGGAGGTGAGGGGCCACTGATAAACGATGGGCTCTGCTCCGGCTGGCGAGTGCAGGCGCAGCTCCATTTTCCACGGAGCACCGTCGTGGTCTCCGTGCAGCGTTCCGCTCCGTTCGACGACGTGCTCGTCGTCCCAGCAAACAGTCCCCAGTGGCGGTAGAGCGCGGCTCGCTCACGCTTTTCGAGGATCTAGCGTGACGTAACAAGCCGTGGCTATTAAGAGTGAGAAGCGTTCTCGAGTGAGGAGGGATCGCCAGGGCGCACTAGGACACCAACACCACGTAGACGACGAAGACGCTCGTAGCAGGTCCCCCCCGCTCCGCGGCCACTAGCCCGGACATGAAAAGAGAGACGATGGGCCACCTTTAGCGACCGTCAGCCCGCGAGGACGAGGGCCAGCCCGAGAGGCGAGCATCCAATATCCACGCCGAGCAAGATCGAGGCGGCCCGCCTGCTAACGGCCACCAGGAACACGGAACTCCGGACGCGCGACACGAAAAACACACTGACGGACTTTTGCGTGCACCCCTGGTGCTGCGCGCTGCTGTTGCTGCAACTCCACCAAAGACAGCGTTTTGGGGGGGATGACCACATCAAAACATGGCGTTGTGCTTCTTCCCCTTGCCGTGCGACCGTGCGCCCCACACATCCGGTTCTACCGCGCCGGATTCCATCTACTGCACAAGCGCTCTTCCGTACTTGCTTCTAGATCCTCGTCAGCCGCGCTGATTTCGTCCTTTGAATTACGCTTCCACCGGGCTAATTATCACTCTCTGCTTTACACATTAGTTAAATTATTTAATTGGACGATTATTTTGGTACTGAAGTTGGTCGTAGAAACAGCCCAATCCTAGTAGACTTCCGATGCTTCATCTCGTTTATTAAAACAAGAGTGCGAATAACGTCGTTCTATGTGAGGAATGTGTTAGGCGTGCATTAGATTTTGTTAAAGAATAAAACTTTTTTTTTAATTTATTCGTAAGTTTTTTTTTGTCGCGGCATAGCTTTTATCGTGTTGATACATGGGTGGAAGGCGTGATGATCTCGGTGAAAGTACGAGATGGTCTATCGATATTTCTAGAAAAATACTTCTGTCCCTTTTACGTCCACCGTTTGACCTGCTGGACTGCTGGACGGACATGGAATTTGTCACGTAGGCCATTGCTCGCAAGATCCAGCGCCTCTGTAGATCACATTGTGAACTCTGGCTATAATCGATGAACTGAGTTATCCACCGATCCGCTCCTGCAAAGTAGATATCTAGGAAAACGTGGATACGATCGGGTTCACTACCAAGTGTAGAACTGTGTATCACCGGCGAAAGGTTTATAGATTCTACGAGGCTAACGCGCGATTCTCTGAAAGGTGTTAAACTGTGGCAAAAAGGCCGTTCTACGGTATCTACTACATATCCGTTCGTAATTTAATGCACCTCACGGACTTCGTGGGAACTACTTCAAAGCTTGTTCAGTGGTTCATTCAGTGCAGTTAACGTTAAGTGACGTGTTGCACGTAATTCTTGTATTTGTAAGTTGTAAATATATTAGAAGTAGGTTACGTGCTGGTACGCTGAGTATGGCTAACGCAGAGGATGCAAGATTCGATCACTGTGCGCAAAGGAGAATCAAAGAAGTTAAGAGGAAAGCCCGACCAGGTAAAAGTTTCATGCTCGAAATTATAACCTCTGGACCGAGAGAAATACGTGTGCGAATACAATGCAGCGTGTGTGTAATGTTACCTCGTCCTTTTTATTAGATCGTATCTGTGTTACTAAGGCCGCACAAAAATTCGCAATTCTATTAATTGGTCCCTGAGTACAATTATCCGTCAATAATCCAAAGGATGATCCTTTCGCGACCTTGGATGATGTAACTCCAATTTTACTAATACTACTTAAATTAGCGTAGATTTGCATATAATGTATTTTCGGACATCGCTCGTCGCACCAGTAAATATAAGATTCTTACCTACGCTTCCCAATATCACATATCACCTTTTACGTTTTAATGTGTAGTATAACCTTAAATCATTTATGTACTCCGTTCTCGAAGTGTACAAACAATATTCTAAAGGGAATGTTTTGTAGAGCTTGCAGATGATGCTGCTTGGAGCCAGCATGGCTATAATAAGAGATTCGAATCTTTTTGGAATTTCACTGACAATGTAGACAGAATTGATCAGGATAAGGTTTCCGACCCGGAATTTATAGAAAAGTATGAGAAACCCTACAAGCCTGTGATAATAAGAGGTGTTCAAAGTAGCTGGAAAGCCCAATACAAGTGGACTTTGGAGGTTTATATCCACCGATGTGTAATATTTCATGTCTACATGCAAAATCGACGAGACCGTCTGACAGAGTTCTTCTTGTTCGCACACAGAAATTAATAAGAAAATACCGGAATCAGAGGTTCAAATGTGGGGAAGATAACGAGGGATATAGTGTAAAAATGAAAATGAAATATTATGCGCACTATATGCATCACAATGATGACGATTCTCCACTATACATTTTCGATAGCTCGTTCGGCGAGCACCACAGACGAAAGAAATTGTTAGATGATTACGTTATACCGAGATATTTCCGTGACGATCTTTTCCAATACGCCGGAGAACATCGTCGACCACCATATCGCTGGTTCGTTATGGGACCTGCACGGTCCGGTAAGTACCGTCGCTCCATTAAGTGTTCATATGTGCTTTCCAATTAGACACAGTGTTCCATCTACAACAAAGCAGTGTACTGCTGAACACAGAGGGACACAAGAAAAAGTTGTGTTCGAGCGAGTCGACACATGGTTCAACCGTATAGTTCATATCAGATGTTCTATTCCAAGTTTCAAACGCTCCATTGTTCCATAGTAACCGAGCTATGCTACAACCGATTTCTTTGAACTGTTATAGTGTTCCATTTGACACCTAAACTCTCCGAAACACAGTGCCTCTCTGTGTCTCCTAATTGGAAAGCACACCATTAGTACATTAAAGTAATTTGAACAATAAACGGATAATATTTCATATGGAAACGATATAAACGCAGGTACGGGCATTCACATAGATCCATTGGGAACTAGTGCCTGGAACGCGCTGATTTCTGGCCATAAGAGATGGTGCCTATTCCCGACACACACTCCGCGCGACCTTTTAAAAGTATCGGGTGCGGAGGGTGGTAAGCAAAGAGACGAAGCTATCACTTGGTTCTCTGTTATTTACCCGCGTACAAAACTGCCTACATGGCCGCAAGATTGTTTGCCAATAGAAATCTTGCAGAATCCGGGCGAAACAGTTTTTGTTCCCGGTGGTTGGTGGCATGTCGTTCTCAATCTTGACGATACAATCGCAGTAACGCAGAATTTCTGTTCGCGCACCAATTTCCCGGTTGTGTGGCATAAAACGGTAAGATATAAACGATAACCATAGATTCGACGATTCGAGTACAATTGAGAGAGTGTAAATTAAAAATCGTGGGAGTGCGTTATATACACAGGTGCGTGGTAGACCGAAATTGTCATGCAAGTGGTTAAAAGTGCTCAGGGATAAGGAACCAGAGTTAGCATCGCTTGCTGAGACGATAGATGTCAATGAAGACACAGGTATTGCCAGTGACTCCTCGAGTGGATCCTCGAGTAGCTCTTCCAGTAGTAGTAGTAGTAGCAGTGAGTCAGAAGATAGCACTGATGACAGTGGTCAAGAGTCATTAACCGCACACAAAAAGAAAAAGAGGTAATATTTTCCCACTTTCCTCCTAAGTTATATGTTTCAATTCACGCAAGGAAGAAATCATTGCTTCTGAATTTGTACAATATATTTATTTTTTGTTTGCAATTTTGAACATACGTAAGCATAATACTGTTTGGAAAATTTCAGAAGAAAACTGGATAACAGCCACCCCTGACAATATCAAGTATTTGGGACCTACAAAGACCTCAGACTGTACAGTATTAACCGACAATTATTGTTTGTACTAAGAGTAAATATTATAATTATTACCACCTATACATTCATAATAAAATAAATGCTAGATAATACCAAATTTATTCTTATTAAGTAAATCCTGTTTACATTCTGCAGTTAGGCTTGTTAGGATAATGCACTTAATTCTTGCTCATTTAAAATGAGTAGCAATTGTCTTTAGGCTATATTAGTTAATTAATTCTGTGCAATATATAAAACGTATCTAATATTCCAAATTTTGGCTTACGATTTCCGTCCATAGCGACCACCATTGCATGGTGGAAATTAAATTTCGCACTTGGCAGTTTACATAGAACATACAACAAACACTCTCGGCATTAGATGTGCAGAAGTGCAACAATGAAGTTAATGTTGATAATGGGTAAGTCAGGTGCATTATCGTTTTATATTCTAATAATTGCCTTCGTCGTTCTTATAAATTAATTCAACAAATAAATTAGATAAAAAATCATAATCATGAAATAAATACAATATTGTTCAGTGTTGTATTAACTTTTCAATGAGATGCTTCGCTGGAAAGTTCTCGTCTCTCTCTTATAGCAGCTCCATAACTTCACCGTGCCATCACTTCTCGGTGACAATCGATGACCATGCAAAGTACCAAATCGAAGTGTAAACAACATAGAAGCAAATAAAAGATTAAATTTTACTTACATGTTAGGCAAACATTTTTATAGTTAAAAAAATAAGATGTTAGATGCTATGATTTCATTCGGTTAAACACGGATATCCTTGTATACGATGCATTCATAATTGCAATCACGCCGGACGTTTTACTACACACTCTGATTATTGTTTTTAAAACAAGCGGTATACTAATTTTGCACTATTAAAAACAACGTAAAGAAAATTTGCTCATATAAACATGTTAAAGAATTGTTTTTATAAAACACAATGCTAAAGATTATACACAGATAGTAGAGAAGTACAAGTTGGGAAGGAAACTGGGATTATTTATGTACCTATTATGAGTCAAAGAAATTGTGATGGAAAGTAAAATACTTATGCTGTTAGGTTCGCATCAAAATCAAATAGAGTAATTTAAGCATCCGTGCCTGTTCGCGAGATGTATTTTGCATAGTATTAGGATTATAAAAAGTTCTGCAGTATATTTTTACTTGTATTGTCTATTTCTATTTTCTTAGACATTTAGACAAGCAAGGAATTGAATCGGGCAAGAGCTAAGCGAAACAAGTGCAGTAACATGTTTGTTGAAAGAAATTACGAGATAGCTCAGCACCTGCATATACCGTAGTTATATATATTATAGCCAAAGGCATAGCAACTTTATTAAAACAAGTAAATTATTACATACTATTAGACAACAAGTTTACTTAAAGCACGAATGAACATGCGCATCACCACATTAATATGAGATAAATGCAAACCGAAAATACGCAGCACGAAAGTAAAATAAGTTATAGGGAAATAGTGGAAAGTGACATGGATAATGAGGAATCAGGAATACGCCACAGCTTCACCTCTCCAGAGCTGCAATGAATATGGAAGATGTTATTTAACTTCCAATATTATCAATATTGCTGAACCCAAGCACACAGTTTATATCGTAACTGTGGGACTGAAACAACTGGAACTGTAACACTCTATGACATTTCACGATATCGACTTCTTACGATAGAGTATGCTTTGGGTACAGTGAATCATTTAATATGTGATATAGGAAGAAATATACTCACTTGCTGGCGGTGAAGATATGTTGTTGATTAGTAGTGATTGCATTAATTGCGGAACTATGTGCTCGAACTTCTCCTATCGGAGTGCATTCACCCGATTGATCCTTCGGCACAGACCACGCTTTTAACACACCACCTCTGCAGCCAGATACCATTAAACTTCCGTTATTAATAGTGCATAGGCCAAGGATCCAATCTTTATGTGCATTGTTCAGCGACTGCACTAACTCCATGTTAGCAAGATCCCACCGCTTGATACACATGTCTCTTGAACCTGTTATAAATGCCGCGGTAAGTATGGTTGGTTGGAATTCATAAAAGAACTTGAGGTCAACGATCAACAGCGCACCGCAGGAGTAAGGCTCTAGTTACATCGCATGCAAGATCAAGAGGATCAATTTACTAACCAGAAAATAGTGTCGAGTCACATGTGGTTAAACATTGAACTCCATCGTAGTGTGGCGGTGCCAAGCTCACAGATTGCCCGGATGCGTTGGGCTCTACTAGCGATATCAAGTGATCTTTGCTGCCAGTTATAACACGACCGTCTTCGGCAACAGCTAAACACATCACGGCCGCTGCGTGCGGTGTACTCAATCGGCCCGTATACGTCAATTTACGCAGATCCCATACTCGGACTTTATCGCTGGATGCAGTGTATAATTCTTGATCATCTAAACTAACTACCAAGTCGTTGATCGTGGTTTCACCAGCAGGAACTTGAACCATTCTAGATGGTGTTGAGAGTGCAATCGGTCCGTGTTGCGCTTGTCCAGAGGAAAATAGTGTTTTTATACAATTATTACCCGTTCGCAAGTCCCACACCTTAACATAAGCTGCCGAGACACTAAAGAGAAGATGATGGTTGGGTGAGTACCTCACCGCAACAACATTATTTGGGTGACCACTTAGTGTAAGATTTTCAATCCCTGTTCCCAAATCCCACACTTTGACAGTTCGATCTAAAAGCGCATAAGAGCGATGAAGTTAGAAAAGTTTATCAAGCATCAAATTCTATAGTTATAAGAAAAATGTGTGAAGATTACCTTTGGAGCCACTAAATAGTAAATCAGAAGTAGCACATATAGTTAAGACAGATTTGCTATGACCCTCAGCTACGTGAGAACATTGCAGTACAGCTCTCGGTTGACTCTAAAATGGTTGTTAATTGCTTTTAGAAAAATGTCGTTTCTAATAATACAACTTTTCATATACCTTGCCCTGATATTGTGAAATAATGCCTTTCATTGGTAGCGGTTCAGTTGTCGTTGGCTGTCTACTTGCAGTCAACCTGGAGAACACATTCTCTTCGCGACTGTTGAAGCGTCGGTACGTAGTTGGCGATCCCGGTGGCGATGAGATATCCGTATGTGCTACCTGTTCCCTAGTTGATGTGTTTGTTATGTTAGCGTGTTAGTCAGCGAGGATTATTTGTTGATTCTATTTGGGAATAAAATAATCATGCTAGCTTCAAGGAACAGGGGCATGCAAGTGCATAGTGAAGATAGGGATTACAAATGCAATCGTCATACTGCTACAAGCAAAAATCATTTATTACAGTAATCTGTAATATCCATATTCTTGCTATAAAGCTTATACTTATGTATGCCTGACAAGAAATGAAGGAAGTGTCAATATAAAGTTAATCTATTTTTTGTTTTTGTTAATTATTTAAATTATTAACGCGATTCTTGAGAAAAAGTCAAGTGTAAAAGTCAACGTTATATACCGCAAGAATAGAGAGTGTTAACAAAATCTACTCGAGAGTGTACGAGAGTGTTTTGCGCAGGAGGACTCTTCAGAAATATTGTTAGAATATATAGTGCACGAAAAATATTTGTGCATTCATTTATTGACTTCTGAAGTATACAAAATAACTGCTTACATATATACAAGTTTTCGATTGTTGCACAAATTGACATGCTCGACAAGTAGAAATTGTTATCTCACATTTATACATATTTATAGGTGCAATGTGCTGCGAATTTATAGTACACATTAAATAAATTATTTATGATTAAGATAGGGAAATATGTAATTCGTAACCGCAATAGAAGATTATTAATCATTGTGCTGAAAATTCAGGATGGAAGCTGCCAATCCATTACATATAATTTCTTTGTGTAACGTAACAACCGTCTTAGCTAACCCGTTTCAACGTATTTCATTATGGATGCACATATACATGGCGTAGTTTACAAAAACTGTCAGCAAAAAATATTAAAGAGCTTGTTGGCTTTATTAATGTTGAATAAAATATGTAAGTTCGAAACTTGTAAGTTATCTTTCGTGTGCGGTAACATTGTTCCGAGCTAACTTAGATAAGTCCCTTAGTCGCGTTAAACTACCAAATATAAATTCTGGTACTACGAACCAAAATTGAACAGAAAGTATAGAAAATACTATAGAAACGGTGCGCCAGCGTTCATAAATACGAATATTCATTAACCGAAAGGAAATTGCGTTAACGCAACATCATTGAGACATTATTCAGCACAATAGAAACATATCGAATATTATTCTTTACATATTATACACAGGTATTGTATTAATTTTTCTTTGTATTGCTTTCTCCACGCATTTTGTACATTCGGTCGATGAATGCAAGAGTCCAAATTGAAGGCACCATTTAATGCACTTGTTTACAAACGTTAAAACCTTTCTTTAAGGGAACAGCTTAGGTATAAGTGCATAGAACAGGGCATCAAGACAAAGGTATGCAAGGAATATAAGAACAAAGATTTGCTTCAGGATTATCACTCACATGGAGCCTCCACCAGGATGTAATGGTCTTCGCAAGGGCCTTGGGGATGTACTGTCACGGCGACTCAAAGTTGGAGATCCTACTGTTATACCAGTTCCATGCTGACTTCTTGTTAAGACTAGTCCTCTGTGACACAGACAAGTATATTCATTTTATTACTGCCTGAATGATATACGAGAATGAGTGATTAGGATATTTGACAGTATACGAACTTTAAACTACCCGGTGCACTTGGTACTCTTGTTAGAGGATGATTGTGTGTTTGATTTTGGTCATCTGGTTTCAAACTATCTGGACTTGCATTTACTCCATACAGAAGCTCTTGCGTTTGAGTTGTCCTTCTTCTTACTTTATTATTTCGTTGTTTTTCTTCACCCATTATGACGTGGCTGTAACTTTCACTAATATTTGTCATGTAGGGAATGTCAACGCGCTTGAAAGAATGCGTTTATAAAACATGTAACTTACTTGTCTGGCGATGAACTTCTTGAACTTGGAGGACTATAGTTCAGAGTATTATTATGATTGTTTGTAAATGATAAAAGATCTCGATCTCTTAACACATGCTCCAAAAGTTGATGCTGTACGTCACTCTCTTGTGCTACTTGGTTCAACCTTGATTCCATATCTCTCACTTCCAATTGTTTTTGTGCCGCGACGCAACTTTGTTCTATTGTGAATGCTAACATTTTCTGCAGCAAATACTGAGCTTCATCCATCGATCGAATCGTGGATATGAGAGCTTCTACCCCCGGTTCACTATCACCTTCTCCGTCACCCATTTCTACCATATCCCGTTGACACTCCGCAATACTATCCTGTGAGAAGAAAAGAATAGAATCTTTTTGTTGAGAACTTCATAACGAAGAAAATAAGAAAGTACCTGAAGATAGCTGATTTTACTCTTCACATTATCAATTTCCTCATCGATATCAGTTGTATCGCCTCTAGAATTTGCTACAGGAATCCGTTGTTTCTGAAGCTTTTCAAGCTCCCTACCTAATTCTTCCCTTTCTTGAAGTAATCTCTCCATTTCTCTTTCAGTCTCTGCCGCAGCTTGTTTAGCTAATGCCTGTTTTGCGATCGTTCGTTCAAAAGTTTGCCAGCGTTGTTTTAAGGCTTTCGGGTTAGTAGGTTTTGGGGGTGCACGACCTGCCGCTTTCAAGCTTAAACCTCTATCTCGCTTTCTTAATGCTGTTACCTCCTCTTGCTTGCGCCTAAGCACGACTTCTTTCATTCGTTTATCAGCCTCTAGTGTTCTGATCATGTTAGCATTCTTCCGGCTCTCTTTACGCAACTGTGCTATTTCCCTGTTACGTCTTAATTCATTCTCTTTGTGACGCTGTGCTTCCTCGCGCATTTTATTCAATAGCTTCACTTTGGCTCTTTTCATTTCGGCCAACTCATTTCTCAAGCCCCGTAATCTATTTTCGTTTTGAGACTGATTCTTTAGTAACCTGGAATGTTCTTTCTTTGCATTTTGCAGTAGCCGCACCTCTTTTTGCATGTCCGATAACTTTTTTTCGTACTCGTCGCGGAGTTTCTTTACTTTCTCTGTGGGTGGAGCTGGCTGTTGCTGCAAGGAATGCAGCACTTTATCTCTTTCTTCCTGAGTATCCTTAATACGTGCTTGTAATTGAGCAAGTTTGTCTTCATAATGTTGCTTCATAGTTTGCAGTCGTCGTTGAGAAAGTTCAAGTTCTTGTATCAAGCGTTGCTTTACATCGATATCGGACGTTAAAGCTTCCAATTCACGACCCATTGCAGCTTCCTCTTCATCTTCTTCTGTAAATCACAAATAGCATGAGCAAATAATTCTTAAAAGATCTTTAATTAAGACACAACTAATCGTATACCTTTACGATCGGAATCATCATCTGATTCATCCTCACTCGCCGAATCTTGACCGATTTCTCCATCTTCGTTGTCTCCCTCATCAGCTACTTTAGTCGGGGAGTTAGTTGTTTGTGCTTGCTGTTCTTTCAAGGCCGTTAAAGTTTCAATTTCTTTCTGCACATCTTTTTTCGCATCATTCAATACTGATGCAGAATCACTATGAAATATATATGAATCGTTGTAGGGATTAGCTGCAGTCATCTGAAAGTAAATGCCAATAACTTGTAATGCAATTCATCGGACATTATGTACAGGGTGATTCACTTGCCTTTGAATCGCCAATGATGGATATAGGCTGTCGAAAGTGGTATAATTATACGGTGTTGAGTAATTTTAATATAAAGGAGTATTTACCGAGTCTTTTCCACGCACTCACATTTATTTATAATATCAAATTGTACCAATAATGGAAATAATTGGGACTCGAGTGTGAAGGGGATGATTAAAAGGCAAGTGACTCACCCTGTACATAACATTATCTGCTAAATCAATAGTATATTTTTACCTGCATCTGTCGCTTCTTTAGTTGTTGGTACATAGCTTCTGCTTCCAGAAGTCTGGCTCTTAATTCCTCGATTTCTTGAACGTATCCCTGTATTAAACTAGCTACCTGATCGCCACCACCATTTCCTGATGATACCCATTGCCCTGCTACCTTTTCGGCGAGTAAAAGGGCATTCTTTGCAGTTAATGCCTCTACAGTTTCGGATAAAGCTTTTACTCTTGTACGAAGGCTTTGTAATTCGCTATTCAACATTTGATTCTCATGCCAAGCATCGTTAACACCGTCTTCGCCAACGACCCGTTTTCCTAAAAAAAAAAAAGCCCGAAGTTTGTATATAGTTAACGTCAGAGAAATATTTGACAGTGAAATATTGCATATTATTTATAATATGTATTTTTACCTTGTCTATATTCCATCAATTCTAATTGTAATTGTTGTATCTCCCTTCGTAGCGAAGCGATTGTTCTTGAACTCTTATCTTGATTAATAGTAACTTTGTTCTTTATATTCCTTGCCCTATTTGCATATTTCAGCGTACTTAAAGTTTCCATAAAATCTCGATCACTCGGTGAAACGCACGCTATCATTACAGTTTGACTATTCCCTACAAATATGGAATAAATATGAAATAGCAATTCGAGCCATATACTTTGAATACTCGCGAAACCTTGTATTACCTCCTAAGGAGTCCTGTAGGAGTCTGGTTAACTTAGAATCTCTGTACGGTACATGCAAAGCCTTTTTCGTTTTATCTCCCAGCGCAGAGATTACATTTCCTAGAGCTAACTGCAAAGACATGAATAGAAATTCGGAATTAGATACGCATTATAGAAGGTTCAATATTTCGATAGAAATAATTCTCTATATCATACCAATCCACAATTAATGGATATGCCTTCCTTTGCTCTATCTCCTGTAGCACCAGTTCTCTTTAGTCTCTCCGATCCAGCAAGATCGACAAAATGGAATTTTGCCGTAAGGGTTTCAAACTCATTCGCTGGCTCGGTACCACTCGTGTCGACGTCCGCATCAGGATCCTCGACTTTTATGCATCGTTGCTGCTTTATGTACAAGGTAAAAATCGCATGCGATCTTGATGATTGAGTATTCATCTGCGTGGATCCGGTTGTGCGTGATAATGCGCCCAAACGTAAATATTCTAATGCTTGTTCTGGACTAGTTACAATCCTTGGCTCTACACCGGCCAAATGTATGTTGCCCGCGGTATCCTCGTGAATTCGAGCACCACCTCGTGGTCCACCTGGTTCCAATAAATCTTTTAAATCCTCGTTGTACAATTCTAAAAATTGTGCCGTCACCTAACAATAACAACAAGTAATAAATTCATAAGATTCCTCGAACTTCGAGATGATATTTATAATCGAATCTTGCGTTCTCGCAAACCTTGAATTCTGGAGGCATTTGTGCACGTTCTTTGGCGTTTTCCTGCTTTTCGGCAATTCCATTGAATAAGTGTCTGATCGCTCTAGGAATGATCCCAACGATATTCTCATCAACTTCCACATCGAAGCCAGTACCCATCGTGTATGTTTTGCCTGAGCCTGTTTGCCCGTAAGCTAACACAGTTGCATTGTATCCATCCAATGCACCGTCGATTAAACGGGCGACGCAGGTGTCGTAAATTGAATTTTGCCCGATTGCAGTGTCAAAAACGTAATCATAGGTAAACGCTTTATCCGGTCCGAGAAAGACCTGGGGTTCTCCTGTAGGTACTTGGGTGCAAATTCTACACATGTCTATCACCTCTCGTGCCACCTGAGGCCGTATCCTATAATTTATAATGATAAACTTCATTGTAGCAACAGTCAATGACTCTGTGCAATCAGTTTTTACGCAACTAATCATCGTGAAAGAGATGAAGAAGCGTAGCGTCAAAAAGAACAATGGAAAACATGTGTCTAAAGAAGAAACAACAAGTGCGCGAGAAAGTGGGACGAAAGATGAAAAAAATCGAATGGAATGAGTATACGGTGGGCACGAGCAGAATCATGTTGACAAGTAATTCTGGGCGATCGCGGGGAACGCAGAGTGAGGAGTAGGTCCATTCATCGAGAGCCAGGATACATATTCATTACGGAGCCGGTAATAAGGCCCACGCATAGCTCGTAAAAGGAGATATTATGCGATCAGCATTTGCGACAGGGTAGGTACTGCGTAGAAGATACTATGCTGACGGCATCGTGATAGTCGTGAAATGACTAAACATAGAAGTCAATGTCAATAATCGAGTTATAAGAAGGCCAAATTACAAACAATAGGGTAAAGCACGCGATATGCTCGTTTGAATTGTCGGTATGGAAGACAAGCGGTTGCCGCTTTATGTATTATTAATTAGCCACTCGTTTTTTGAATACTAATAGCCCTATTCCGAAATCTGTTACGGTGGTCGCTTCGGGCATACGTAATGCACGGTGCATCAAGAACGCCGGCTTAACGAGTACCGTTTCTTCTGTACACGTAGCTGGTTAAAAAAGTAGCGCTTGTGTGTTCGTCATCCTTGTATCCAACGCGAGGTTGAATTTATAGGATGGCTTTAGCCGTAAATGCCAGGAGCGCGCACACATTCGTTACAGTGTGTCCGATTCATTAACGATAGGCTGCAAAAGCTGGCGTACGTGAAAACCGAAATGCGAAATCCATCCTTCACATTTGCGAAAGGAATTCCTGATGCTCGCGAGAGTGTGACATAAACTGCTACCCTTTCGCAATTATATGCGGTGCGACCGCAACTGCGGTCTATCGATTTAAGAAAATAGATAAGATAGATTGCAGGCAACACTTGTGCTTTGAACACCATTATTCGCTAGAGCAGATAACAAAATAGAATTAAGCTCAGCGTATAATATTTCCTGGACCATCCTAGACTATAACTTTAATGTGTTAAGATTTAGGCGCGCTTCACACCAGCGCTAGACATAAATATAATATACTACACTGGATGAATTCAATAGGTTTTTACATAGTCTTTCCATTGTACTGTCTCGTCTTTCAATCAATGAATCGATTACACTTCCCGCTCTATATTCTCTCACACTTTTGTTCGTGCTTTCTTTCAACCAAGAAGAATATATTCATATGAAAACTCTTGACATTAAAAGACAAGATGTACCATTTTAGCAATACATGTTACTGTCAAATATCGCTGTTAGATAATTCGAAAGTTATCCAATTAATGCTGTCTCGAAAGACATAAGATCGCTCGGAGAATTTACTATCGTTCCGATATGACCCGGTCGTTTTTGGCTTTGCCGTACTTGGAATTCTGAAAGCTAAAATGGGCACCTCGATCATCAATATCGTGAAGCTGTCATGAGAGAGGATTGTTTTTGCCATGCTGACAGTGCACCCCCGCACAGGGCTGAAGGACTGAATGGGTCTTGAACTTGTTGTACGAGTGTAGTCCGGTGTGCCATGAAAGAATTGCTGTACTTACCGCACAGCGACGCGTACACTGGAGTCATCGGCCATCTCGACGTCGATTATTGTGCAACTGGGGAGAACGTGAAAGCAACAACTTGGCCAGAGAGAATCACAAGGAAGAGGAGAGTATTAGGCCGAGGCTATAGGCGAATAATTGCAATTGCACGGTATTGTTGGTGGATTATTGAACGCGCACGAAGTCGAGCTCGCGCGGGCCACGAACAATCCACATCCTTCGTGTGGGAAGCGCGCACACCTCGTCGCGAGATCCGCTCAGGCATTTCTCATGACGAGAAGGAAATCACTGTCCTAGCTGTGCTCGCGGCAACCTAACGACTATGCCAATCTACCATCGGAATCGTACACGACGGACATCTTTGATTCTTTGCCGCATAATCGCTCGACCTGCGACATCTGTTAACGTAAATCCTTAGGTATGCGTGCTGCGCGCCCACCTGTGAATACGTGATCAGCCGATCAAGAAGGATCTTGTGCGCCGAGTTGCTCGCTTACAGGCGCGTTCTTCTTTCATTTTTAACCTGCGAACAGTGTTGCAAGTAGCAAGCACAGTATGTAGCAAGCGACAATGTGAGTTGAGAACCCTTCCGACCACTTTCTATAGAATAGAAATCAATATGAGTTGAATGTGCATTGTTACGGCGATGTGAGTGTAAATGGTAATTCTAGGAAGTGGCAAATGCTCAACACTATCTGAGATACGCCCTGCTTTTTTGGATAAGTAAAACATAGTATTATTACAGCGGGATTGGGAATGGGGAAATAAAATGTTACATTTAGTGACCATTGGCAAATAAAATGAATTTTGCTAAATCTGAAAAAGTACTTATTCATTGGCATATTCTTTAACCCTCGAATATTGTATCACAAAGTGATAAAAAATTACACATACTTATATTTAATCGTTTAGTTTACAATTATAATGTTGCTTGAAAGCAATTTAAGTAATTCATCTATAAGATCTTTTGGCATATGACCTTGTTTACAGTATTACAGTATCATAAATGCAGACTTGCGGCGAACAATAGTCTTCCCTGCAATTAACATGCAAATGCATAGAATGTAATGAGAATGATTCCATGTATATAATATTAAAAAGATTTAGAATATATTTTCAATATACCTGGAAGTCAATTATATGTTCCGAGCACCTGCCGTTTCTCCCTCTTTAATTTGTTGGACTGTACACTCCTTGTTTTTCTGTATTTAGAGTATGAATTAGACGTATTTTCCTTATTGTCATTCTATAACACAATATCATTAAATAACACTTTGAACACTTGGTTCACTGATCATAATATCTCAATTTCTAGTTGTATGTATACGTGTAATTACGTGCAAACAATAATTAATTCACCTTTATATAAAGCTCCGATTCCGAAAGTACGCGGTCTCGATTCGACATTGATGTCGTATTCGTTGGTGTTTTTTTCACACTAGAATTTTCCACACAAGAATCAATCGCATCGCAAGAATGTGAGAATTTATTCAAGTTATTCACTGTTAATGCGGATGTCTGCTGTTCAACGTTGATAGTGTTGGCTATTATTGTTATGTCAGAGAGTGTGCTTAAATTTGCATCAGGTGTTATGCGTATCGTAGAAATATCACCCATCGCAGTCGAGTTAGCAATAGCCTGTATCGTGAACTCGTTGCTCGATGGTATGTTATCCTGTAAATATCGATAGACTTTAAATGAATAGAAGAATGATAATTAACAAAAAAAAGAAATCAGTTTTCTTACATCTTCATCCGATGTCTCAACTAATTTTCGAGCTTCACGAAATCGATGAAGAATCCGTTCGTGTGGTGATGTGATTGCAAATTCTCGAGGGTACGAAAAACTCCTTTTCGCAGGAGTTAAACCTAGTAATAAATAAATCATGAAAGAAGACAATATTTCCCAGGCAATCCAGGTTACGAATATCAATTCTTAAAACTACCTGTGGCAATATCACGCTGCATTCCGTCTATAAAAAGTTTGTCTAATTGTTGGTTCATTGTTTGCAGTCCACCTGCCAGCTTGTTATTCCAGGCACTAGACTTAACATTTTGAGCGTCTAATTTCTCATTGATTTGTGAATAGAAATTCAAGATTTTCGTGCTCTGCTGATTTACAAATGCTTTATGCGTTGCACACACTTCGTCAACTGTTTTGTTTAATGCCTGCAAACACCATATTATAGATAATATAGAAGCTCGTATTCATAAAGTGTATGTTATGTTCAGTTTTTTAGAAATTAGAGCTCTACCTCAGTAGTATTGAGAATAGTCGTTGTATTATTCGCAATTTCGTTTCTTAGATTTGCGCCACTGCTTTCAATTAAAGATCTACAATGCCCAGCTACGTCTTTAATCGCAACTTGTGCTGTTTCCAAGTCGTCTTGCAAAATATTTACAGTACTGGTCATATTCTCGGACATTTTCTCATTCTAAAATAAAAAGAACGTAATATATATATATAACTTTCTGATTTAATTTGAAATCGAGAGTTTACTTAGATGAATAGTATACCGCACCTTTTCTGTAAATGTAATAATACCATTTTTTATTTTTTCCATATTATTTTGTACGGTTTCTTCTAAAAGGCTACATGTAGAAACTTTTTTCTCCCATGAGCCTTCCACATAATTCTTAAAGGTGTCGCAAATGTTATCCATGTCATTACAACCATTTTTCATAAGCGAATGACTCTCTTCTTCATGCTCGGTTAAGGTATTAAAGTGAATGAATAGTTCGTTCATTGCCTACATAGCAGACACAAAAATTGAGTAATATTGAAAGAAATTCTAAACATTTCATATTTCATATTACTATCATAGAATACCTTTGCAAACATTCGCCTTTTTTGTAAGACTTTCTCTCTATTCTGACGAAATTCATTTGCATTGCTCCTAATCTCTGCAATGTTCTTCATTAGTTCATTATGCTCGTTCAAGCGGAATTCAGAAGTTGAACGAATAATCTCTTCTGCATATGCCGTGACACATGCAAATTTGTTTTGCAAATCTTTATTTAACTGGCGCAAACGTTCGACAATGATACTTTCACTGATATCGCATATTTTGGATGCTAATTCAGTCGAAATCTTAGTTAGATGATCGCATTTTCTATCTGCATTTTTAGTGGCTTCTAACACTGTTTTTTGACTCCAATCTTTATAAGTCTCATACTAAAAAACCAGTACGATAATATCATGTTCATGCAACTCCAATGATCATTTTATACAATGTGTATTATTTATTGCTTACCGTTGTATTCACCAATGTTTCCAAATTGCCAACGGCAGATGAGTGATGTCCTTGCAATCCTACCAAAATAGCTTCTATAGCAGTAGCAGTATTTGTAATGTGTGCCTTCTTTTCTCTATCTAAAACGACAAAAATGTAGTTATTCAGCAAATAATATACAATATGTTGCAATTTATTCTCCTGCTTGATTATGATCAGCATTTCTAATCAGTTGATGAAAACTTATTCAATTTATACTCGGAATTGAGCGATTGAACACTCACCCACTCTCTTCTTTATATTCTCACAGAACACATTTAAATCTTTTGTATATGCAGAAAGATTCTTTCCGAGAACTGTTAAATTTCCTGAGATTGTATTCTTAAATCTCTGCGAAGCGGCCGCATTCCGTTGTTCCACTTGCCTACATGAGAATACATCAAAAAAGGAAATGAATGGATGTTGTATTACTTAATTGGAATTGAAAGTGAAACTTACTACAAAGTATTAAGCATAAAAATTTAAGAGAATCACTTACGTCATACGAATGATCTTATCGTGTAATTTCTGAGCATCATCAGTTGCGGTGTCAGCAGTAGCCAGTAAATTAGTCACTTGTGCGTATAATTGCTTTTCAGCAGCAACATGTTTTTCTAAAAGATGTTTTTGCTTATACCCATCGTGTTCTAGCAGTGCTAATCGATGATCAGTAGATTTCAAGGTATGCTTTGCAGCATCCAAGTCACATTTAGCTTTTTGTAAATTATTCTCTTGTTGCATATACTCCAAATGAATTTCATTCAATACTTTCTGAAGCAATCGAATGTTTCATCAATTTCAATTATAGTAATAGTATTACTGTCTTTATATATTTATACTTAGATAAATACCTCTTTGTTTAGCATAGCTTCCTCTAGTGCCTTTATATGGTTGATTTTCTCTTCTATTTCTTTACCCTGCTGCTCAATTAATGCCTCCATCTCGGTGTAATTTTCATGTGCGATATATACACCGTTCCTTTCACGCGTTGCTGCCAAATCTTTTCGCAGCCTTTCTATTTCCTCAGCATATTCTTTCAGAAGCGCCTTTTTAGAAAGTTTCTGATTAATCTCTGGCTTGTTAGTAATGTTCTTCGCACGATGCGCGTAGTCCAAAGTCGAAAGCGTTTCTTCCAAATTTATGCTAGCTGGAGATACAGTTGCAATTATTGATGTCTTAGTGCGACCACCCAACGATTCTTGCAACAGCCGCGTAAGTTTTGATTCACTGTTAGGATAAAGTATTTAAATATAAAGTAACACCCATATTTGAGTATATGCATTATTTGAGAATAGTATTATTTTACCGGTATGGTACATGTGGTGCTCTTTCAACCAATGCTATTATAACTCGACCGAGCGTTAGTAAAGACTGATTAATATTAGCGGCTTCCCTAGCCCTCCTGTCTCCTGCGCCAGATCTTCCGACACTTTCACTACCAGCCAAATCCACTAAATTCAACTTCCCTGTCTTCAAAAGATCTTCTCCTCCTACTGTATTCTCTTTTATGTGTACTGTAATGGAGAAAACTGTGTGGGAACGGCTGAAACAAATACGAATGCGTTGTTTGACACTTTTTCAATTGTAAAAATAATATTATAAAGTGAACTAAAACCTTGAGTTGGCATTCATTAGTGTTGCAGCGGTTCGTCTCTTTTCAGATCCTTTCTCCAAAATCTTATAAACCTCGCTTTTATTATGTACCGTTACTTCTTCTAATCCATGAATTATGACACCACCTTTCCTTGAAGCATCTTCATATAATCTAAAAGCAACCATTCCTGATATAGGCCATTATTATTGTCAGAAAACAGTGTTTAATTTCAGTAACTCACCTAATTTTCGACCCATCATCGGAAGCAGATAATAAATCAAACAATTCCTCGTTGTAGATTTCTAAAAAGCTAACTCTAACTGTGTATTCTTGTGCATCGAGTAATCTTAGTTCATCGAACAAGTGGCTCAAAAAACGTGGTATCATGCCAGCATTTGTATCCTAAAACATATTCAACCGTTCGTACACTCTATTCATATTTTTCATTTAAGGATAAGGTCTAAAGGTTTTGGTAACTATTTACACTCTGCCAATGTAAAGTTGTATCGGCGCTGACACCTTCCATAGTGAAGGTTTTGCCTGTACCAGTTTGGCCATATGCAAATACCGTACAATTGTACCCAGCCAATACTTCTTCCAACAAGGGACTAACCACTGCATTATACACATCAATCTGCAATGTTAATAATTTAGATGTTATTTGTAATCCAAGTGTGATCTAGTTTTTACCGACTTCGAAAAGTAGGAGGTACTAAATTCTACCGCGGACTTTTTTTATTATTAATACTTAAAATCTGTTATTTCTGTTACCTCGATCATTTATACTTTATTAATTTCACACACACCTGTTTTGATGTTGGTCCAAACACTCTATCAAAAGTGAACTTTTTCGAAGACTTGTCCTGTGGTTTTTCATATATTACAATTTCTTTATTCGACGGCGCTTCAATAACACTGGTGGATCTTCCACTTTCCTCTGCATTATTTATAGGTCTATTGTGAAAATGAGTACATTAATAAAGGTGTTTTTCAAAGAGACATTAAATAGATACTTCTCCACACTTCAATTGCAAGTAGAAAGATATCGATATTACGATTTGTGACTCAAATGAGCTTTAAATATAAAATGTTGTTATGGAAGGGGAATATTATTCGGATTACGAAAATCTCAGTTTATATTGATTCTTAAATAAATAATACAGAAGGAATAACATAATAAATTAAAAGCTGAGTATTATTAAATAATCGTTTTAATTCCAATAGTATGTAGTATATATTGACTATTCTATTAATTGCGAAACGAAAAACTTATTACACGCCAAACGCATCTCAACTTACCTAACACGAACAAATACTTGAATATGCTGATTCTTCTCCTTCTTGGAACCTTGCGTTTCGTTCATCTTAAAAGCTTTCAAAGTAGATTGTGAATCGCTTTCTCAATTCTTACTCGGCCTGTTGTAGACACTGTTATGTGTTGCACTTTGGAAATTCTGCTGTCAAAACTTCACACTACACACGCTTCTACAACAAACTGGACGATCCGTTAGAATTCAAACTGATCCGCAGCGGCTCCAATCTCCACCAATCGCTACTCTTTTCAGTTGTGTTGGTGGCGCCACAAGCTAAAACCTTAAGGTACCTTTTCATACAAAACTTCATCGCCGTTCAAGTATGGAAAGGTACCTTAAGGTTGATTGATGACTGATAAGATAGATTCCGACTTTTCTTCAGATTTCATCATGTTGAGCATCTGACGAAGAGCGATTGCAAGCACAGTATATTGCAAGCAATTGGAAGTTCGAATTGCTGGTTAGGAATATCTATTCATGATTTTCATAAAAAGATTCCAGGTTTTGTAGTTTACATCACTGCAAACAATGACGACGATTTATAAAAGTGTTTCCAGAATAAATGCACAACTCCTTTCAGAACGCTTGGCATGTTGGAACCGGTAAGACAATAAAAGTCTGTATTATAAAGAAGAAAACTTTTCAGTTTATGAAGTAGTCTAAATATGATGATAGTGCTGTGACATTGTTATTGATTGACTGATATTTCTTTATTTTTTTCTGGGAGCAGTTTTACAATAAATTAAGTTTGCATAGAAAATGAATTTTCTTATGATGTGTTTCAAAGATTTAACATATATAATCATTCTGTGATTTCCAGTAAGCAATGGTGCAAGCAAAGTAATATATTTCCTTCCTCGCAATTGTCTACTCAGCCAGCGACCGCACAAAGAGATGATTTAATCATCAGCGACTCTTGTATAAATCGTTTAAAGGAAATTACAAGCGATGGGAAGTTCTTGAGAATTACTGTCGAGGGTGGTGGTTGCTCGGGCTTTCAATATCGCTTTGATTTAGATTCTCAAATAAGCCAAGAAGACAAGTAAGCATTTAATGACAATACACGTATTAGCTGAAAGGCAAATAAATCAAAGAAGAAATTTCTTGCAGAATCTTCCAAAAGAATGGTGCTAAAGTTGTTATTGACTCAACATCATTAGACTATGTTAAAGGGTCAACTATAGATTATCATACAGAATTGATACGTTCCAGTTTTAGAATAACTAATAATCCTTTAGCGGAACATGGCTGTAGTTGCGGTGCCAGTTTTGCTTTAAAGGAATAGTACCAAAATTTAAGTAGTACTTGTATATTTGTATGAAAAAAAATATTGTATAGGCTAAAGACAATGACAAGAGGATTTGGATATTTGACGCTGTAAGGGAAGAAGTACGCTTGTCGATGTTTCATGCTGTAATTATTTAAAAATGCTTTAAATAGAATTAAATAAAACAGATATATTCACAAATTATCCCACTTTCGAATTTAGTTTTGTAATTTATAGTAAGACAGACGTAGCATCCGACAAAATAGTTGTTGTCACAATCTGCAAAACGGCCGCTGGACAGAAAATGAAATTTAGTAGCATGTCCACCCGGTATGTATGACTTTAAACGGCCCTTTTTAGGGCGGTGGTCCTCCTATCGCAACCCTCTAAAAAAATCCTGCATACCGGATGTACATTTTACCAAATTTCAGTTTCTGTCCGGCGGCCGTTTTGGAGATTGTGACAACTATTTTCTCGAATGCGTAATACTTTTTTTTTAAAAACGCTGGGTGAGCATATCCATGGTAAATAAGTACCGTTAGTGAGGAAGAGCACCACCAGATGTGTCTGCAATTGGTTTCTAAACAGCTGTACATATCTACTTGCATCTACTCAAATGCATTTTGTCCCGACAAGTTAAGGTATATTAAATACTGTTGCTTTAGTATTATTTGTTAGGATTTATAATGTGTTGTAGGTAATTATTTGTGATTATGTGTAGTGATCATAGACAGAAGGAGCTCGGATCTCTGGTGGTTGAATTCAACGACCCCGTCATTTGATAGAAGGTAACCTGACATAAATCTTGACTTATTCGCATTACACATTGACACTGACGACAAAACTTTGAATTACATGTATAATATTATACTTAGATATGCTCTTATTGTTGAAAATTTCCATACTTTTCTCTAGCCGAGTTTGTTTGATATAACATGCAAAGACATTCATGATATTATATTTTTGTTTGGCACTATGTTACATAACATAACATACACATCCACTCAAAATGATCTATTTTGTTGCATTGTACCTTCAGTTGACATAATCCCTATTAAATTAATGAGAGAATAAGGGATATGATATTATAATCTCATAACTCTAAGGAAAGTTAACAGAGTTTTTTACAACATTAGATCTGCATTGTGTTGCAACTTTGTATTTAAGCCTGTTGCATTCTTTATCTGTCATAGGAATACAAAAATTCTACAGAATGGAGGTTTCGGAGTCTGGTGGTTCGAAGGTTATGTCCATCCAAGGGCGGATGGCTTTTGAGCGAGAGCGTACATTAGGAATGACTGATCAAGAACGAGCATGGCGGGCTAAATATGTTAAATCTCTAATCTTAGACAAATCAGAACCAGTCACTCCAGAAAATTATTACAAGGAACTATATAATCCAATACGAAGATTTTATAGGGCACCAATGGATGCAGTAGAGAAAGCTTTGATACCTCTGACAGTAAGATTTGTTTACCAAATATCAGATTAACACGTTCCGTGCCACGTGTACCACCGCTCGTACATGCTTACATATTTATTTAATGCGCTAGAAATATATTTTATGACAAATTTAAATCTGTAAATATATATCTACCAAAAGAATGAGGCATAAATGGTACACGATGTGATAACTACTCTAAACAAGCTAATTACTTATGGATTGATGATGTAATGAAATATTCTGTGATGATATATCAATCTTTAGTCAAAACTTCGAATGGCCTGAATGACAAGTCGGGCAAAAACAGCTTGGCACGGAACGTGTTCATTTCTACATTGTATATTTGGGCATTATGGAATCTATTAAGTTTATAGTATTCCAAAATGGCAGAATTTATTTCTTTTATTGTTTCATAACTAAATTGCAGCATATAGTGATATCCCACTACCACTGGGTTTCCCAGTTATCGAATGCATGTAGAAGAAATTCCACTATACAATGCATTGATTATTTTTATTTGTCATCTTAGGGTGAAGTCGCAGCTAAGGTATTACGCATCACGTCCGCGAAGATAGTTATGGGAATATTTTTAGCGTACTACGGACACTACTACTTCAAATACCATGAAATGGTATTACAATTAATTTATTCAGATTTCGAAACTGTATGTTACACAGTTTAACACTGCTTTTCTATAATCCAACTAGCAATGGACGCATCGATCAGGCTGGAGAATGTTCATGACCCGCTCAGCTGTTTACCCGGGAAATCCAAACTTCCCCAACGCTAAAATCCGGACGGAAGGCAAAGAGTTTGTCGTCCATGGTTTTGATAAATCTCCCCTATAGAGGAGGGTAAATTGTATTATAGGTATATTGTTGAAATAAATTAGTGCATATATCAAGTATACGTTTGCACCAATGATATTTTCATCCGCTGAGAAAGCACTTCTGTGTATTACATTTCTTTGGAAATGTATTAAGCCAATTTGAGCTAAGTTGTTTGTGTATTTGGCCTTACTCATCATTGTCTAGTCGAATCTACATGCAATAATATATGTAATGGAATACGAGAATCCGACTGTTTTGAACATTCATTATAAAATGTAAATAGCTCTCGGTTATCCCCCTCTCTGTAGTCTGCTACTTTATCTTTTTTAGATGCATAGAAAGGTGGCGCCACGCAAACTACTCCTTCTTACATATCGAATACTTTTGCGTTAATGCGAACAGGGGAAACACTGCGGTACAATTGTTTTCAATTACTAGTTGCTGCTAATTGATAAATGATAGTAGCCCGAAAGTCCTGACTCCT
Organism: Ectemnius cavifrons; assembly: GCA_964023945.1. Lineage (NCBI taxonomy): Eukaryota > Metazoa > Arthropoda > Insecta > Hymenoptera > Crabronidae > Ectemnius > Ectemnius cavifrons. Next base: position 1,922,109 of record OZ030386.1, on the reverse strand, counting down.
ATTTTGTTGCAGTTTCCATTAAGGTGGAATTATATTTCGAAATACACAGTAGTTTAGTGCATTATTTGGGTATAATGATACTGCGTCACTCATTTTGGTACAACTTCTATCCTTGCGTGCGTGCACGCTACGGGTAGAAGGGGTAAATATAGACTACGATCCTTCATGAGCGACGTTCCGATCTCGTTAAATGATAATAAAACTATCTAGATAGATCACACAATCATTTACAATCATTAAATTTCCATTTGCAAAAGATCGAGGGGGTGTGAACGATACCCATAGTACCTATGATGGTATTGTTTATTTTAAAAGGAATAAAAGGAATAAAAGGAAAAAGAAAAAAGGAATTAAAAGGAATTTCGAGAATCGAGAGTTCGATGTAGGACCGAAATAAGATTGATTTTTGTGTAAGTTATTACTGAAAGGATGTTAGGCAAGTCAATAAACAAAAAGGAGTTTATTTTTTTTCTTGAAGTACTAAAACTTGCTTTTTGTAAAACTCATTATATGTTCATTATTATACATACTTTAACATATATTCCCTAAAAAATTTCTTCTCAAATCAAAACTACACATAAAAACTTTGAACGCGTTTTCTCGAAAGTGTTTTTAGACGCGGTGGTCAGCATAACTTTTATAAAAATGGACTAAATTCGTTAAAATTCGTACAATATCTTCACAATACAATACTCTAGTTCTCAACGAAACGGATTTTCCATATAATGTTTAATTTTTGTTTTAGTTGAATAAAAACTCGCCAATTTCGCAGGAACAATAGAATTCGACGATACTATTCTTAATAACTTTGACAAAGGAAGAAAAAAAAATTCTGGCTCGTTGAGGACTAGTTTTCTCTATCTGGTTCACACACCATTTTTCACTGACCAACGCAAGTTGACCTTTGAAAAAGACAACGCCATAATACACACATGTATAATGAGTTTTCCAACTCATTTGTTTAATGATCTTTAACTAATATTTAACTAGCAAAGGTGCACCCAGATGGTCCATATTCATTTTTGTGTTTCCGAAAGCTTATTAATCATACAAAATATTCAGTGGAATCTAATGCGACATGTAGAATGTAGTAGATATTCATTCTACACGCTATGACGACAATATAGTAACACGCGGATGAGATGTATTGTAAAATCGATACTTACGGCCAGGCAAGTAGTCGATACCACATATACTTACTATAATGTATCAAATAGTACCGCCTGTTTTACTGCTCATGCGAAATTTACAAAGAACGGATGGATCGGGTCATGTTAAGTACTTAGACTCGAATCGACCCTCTAGCGCGGTTCAAAGGCTCTAAGAATCTTTTGACACTTCTACTCAAGACGATCACTAACAAAAGAAGTGTCCAAAGATTCGAACTTGTAGATATAATTCCATAAGAAAGGAAAGTGATAAAAGTGCGATTCGTGATCCAGGACACATTATATCCTCGCGTGTAGCTATTGAAATCGGGACACGTGTACTAAACGGACTAGCCAGTAGGAAGTAATGTGTGTATCAGGTTACTGAAATTTTTAGTAGAGACAAGTGCTGTGACACTGCTGTAGTCGTCGGCTTCCATTCAGTCGTTAAAGGGTATGTATGATGTGTGTACACATCCACTATTAGTAACACGCATAATTTGTATTCTTCTACTTGTGACATGGAGCCCGATGCGGAGCAAGGTGCGATGATGAACGAAGTGGCCAGTTTGCAGACTTTAAAAAATCACGGCAGTGATGTTAATAGTGTTGATTTTGCTGCTAATTACGTCCTTGTAACTGGATCCGCGTAAGAGACTTATTTTGTGCTTCAATTAAAAGATGGCAAGATGAAAGTAACAAGAGATCTCCGATTGTTCTGCTTCTGTCTAACATAGAGACAAGAATGTAAGGGTATGGGAATGGCGTTGCGGCGAGGGATATGTTCAATGTCGATTTTCACCCTTGAAGGGTCACAAGTATGGAGTAACTTGTGTCAAAGTCAGCCCACAATCAACAATGCTGGCCTCCTCGAGTATCGATGGAACGACTTTCCTTTGGAATTTGCGTGTATGCGATACTCATTCCATAGGACTTTGAATTTTTCTCTGTAATATAGCGATATCTTTTCACAAAAATTTGCACAACTCGAAAATTTCGGGTTTTAGAAAACTTTCACTTTATAGTATAGATTTTATAAATATGATAAACAAAAGTGGTGAAAGTATTGTTCTTTTCTTAAAAACCAAGTGCGAGATTCGAAAATTTTTGGTTTTAGAAAAGTTTCACTTTATAGTATAGATTTTCTAAATTAGTTAAACAAAACTGGTGAAAGTATTGTTCTTTTCTTAAAAACCAGGTGCGAGACTCGAAAATTTCCGGTTTTAGAAAAGTTTCACTTTATAGTATAGATTTTCTAAATTAGTTAAACAAAAGTGGTGAAAGTATTGTTCTTTCCTTAAAAGACAGGTGCGAGACTTCACAGGATGGTTCAAACTGGCGGGGAAGCTGTGCGAATCTGTAGATTCTCTAGTAATTCACTACTCCTCGCAACAGCAGGTGATAGCGGTCAGGTTTGCGTTTGGGACTTGATTCGCCGGATGTTAATCAGGCAAGTTAAAATTTAAATAGATCATTAGCGCGGGTGTTACATTAATCAGGATTGCACCGGCCGATTCATAGATCCTTCCAGCAACACGAGGGTGCAATTCAAAGTCTCTGCTTCACGCCGGATTCGGCTTGGTTGGTGACAGCTTGCACCTTCGGTGTCATCAAGGTCTTTTCCGTCACAGAAATTGGCGAACTAGACTTCGACGATGCTGATGATTCAAATAATCAGTTGTCCGCACATGATTCCGTCGACGATGCGCATGACTTGGGAGTGCTTTCTTGTGACATTGCCCGCAATTGTAGTACAGCGAGTAATTCTATTTATATTAGTTTGTCTTTTTTTTTTCTATTTCAATTGATTCCCAGAACGTGTACAAGCACGTACACAATCATACACATACTAATTAGCATATTAACAGGTGCGGAAGAATCGTTTTCGAAGTGTTATCGCATGGCAACTTGCGGTAACGATCACAATGTAAAACTTTGGCAAATCGCTGTTCTTGGCTGTAAGAAGGATCATGAAGTAAATAACGCTGCATCAGTGAAAATCACTCTTGAAAGAGTAATGGAGAAGCATAGCAGTGCATTGACGTGCGTTCGTTTTAACACAAGTGGATTACTCTTAGCCAGTTGCGGCCTAGATAAAACTACTGTTCTTTGGGAAGCAGTAAGTGACTGCTTAAATTTTCATATTATTTTTGAAAACTTACGAACTTTTTTTAAATGTTTTTTATATTTCGAAAGGCCTTAAACTTAGTCTCTCCATTCCTGATAGCGAACAGGTAGAATGTTGACGACAATATCAGGTCATCGTAGATACGTTTCATGTTGCGCTTTTTCGAAAACGGATGATCTACTAGTCAGTGGTAATATGCATTTTCTGGAATAACGAGTTGCGTGTAAAGCTCTGATACAAATCATTACAAATACTCTATTGCAATTGGAGGTTCGAACGATAAGTCAGTGATGGTTTGGGACTTGACGGGGAAATTAAATCTGTCCTCCGAATTAGTGAAACCAACGAGATTTGGTACAATGTTAGCTGCTGCAGAATCGGAACGGGTAAGCATGCATTTTTCGACTCATCAAACATGTATGAGAGTATAATAGGATAAATAAGAATGTATGCTTATCAGGATATCCGACATGAGAAGGATCTAATGAAAAATGTCGAAGCTTCATGTGAAAACGAAGTGCAACCACTTCAAAAATTGGATGAGCACTCTGGGCCTGTGAACAGTGTTGCTTTCTATGAAAATCATCTAATTGCATCTGGATCTGGGTTAGTAATTTAAGGGGGAACGCCGACCCAAAAGCCTTAAAAACAGATGGATTTTTGAGATTTTTTTCTCCAAAAATCTTATGTACGAGTTTGATCAACATTTTTTTAATGCAAGACGCTTCTTTTGTCTAACTTTTAGTAATTTTTTCATTCCCGTATAATTAAAATTGTAAGTACTATTAATTAATTTATTGTAACATGTTATATTGACACTGCCTTGTCGTGGCCACTGTTGCTTGGACCTGGATCATCGAAAATGAAAAAATGATACGTGTTTGGATAGCGTATTGGATGCTCCGGGACCTTGTAGAGTTAGATTTTTAATAAAAATAAAATGAAAAAAATTGTTACGTGTTAAGTAGGAACTGTCGATTTTTTGTAAATTAATTACTTCTTTTTCATTTAAAAACAGAAACTCTGGCCTACCAAAAAAAATCTAATTCTATAGAGTCCTAGAGGATCTAATACGCTATCCATACACGTATAATTTTTTGATTTTAGATGATCAAGGTCCGAGCACCAGTGGTCACGGTCAATAGAACATATTACAATAAATTAATTAATAGTACTTACAATTTTAATTATATGGGAATTAAAAATTACTAAAAGTTAGGGAAAAGGAACCTTTTGCAATAAAAAAATGTTGATCCAACTCGTACCTAAGATTTTTGAAAAAAAAAAATCTGAAAGATGCATCTGTTTTTAAGGCTTCTAGATAGGCATCCTTCTTAAATCTGATATAGAATGTTTCGACGGGACTTGGGTGTCTAATTTTATTAATTCTCAGCGATAAACACATCCGAATTTGGAGCAGCAAGCCAGCGCTGCTTCAAGTAGAAGATCCAAATGATGTGCAGCAAAGCGAGGATAAAAATGAGAGCGAAACGGAAGAGTCAGGAAACGGAGAGATGTCAGAAACTCGAGAGGACTATTTTAGCGAAGAAATCGAAGCTGCTGGATTTGCAGTAGCGCAAGATTGTTTGAAAGAAAGACTTTTCGAAGAAAAATCATACAGTCCATTGGAAGGACATAAATATAGTGTAAACCACGTAGAATTTAGTCCATGCGGTACAATGCTCGCTTCCTGCTCATTGGACGGGACAACAATCATTTGGGATTTAACAGAGGTTGCTCTACAACCTTTATACCTTTAACAAAACTATATATTAAGGGGTAATGCCACTCTAGCCACTAAGAAAATATATGAATTTTGACATTTTTTTATGACAACACAGTAAATGCAATACAAATTCCGTTTGAAGGGCTTCATTTGTATATGCTTTGAAGAATATTTAGTTTTTTCATTTAATTATTTTCGACAAATTGGCGGGGCTAGAACTCGAGAAGTGAAACCGTGTCGTGTTCTGCGGCCGGAAAGATTTCTCCCCTAATTTTTGACCTGGAACAATAAAACAAACTTTTCTCAATTCTGTATAAGCTTAGCTCGAGAAGTACGTAGAGAAATGAAAAAATATTGTTTTTTAGAATGGCGCACAATAGAAATAAAATTTCTTGTAAGTTTTTATCGGAAACAGACATTTTATTTCTATTGTGCGCCATTTGAACAAAAAATAATATTTTTTAATTTCGCTACGTACTTCTCGAGCTAAGCTTATACAGAATTGAAAAATGTTTGTTTTATTGTTCGAGGTCGAAAATTAGGGGAGAAATTTTTCCGGCCGCAAAACACTACGCATAATGAGAAATTTTATTTGCTGAACTCTACGCCCGCTATTTTGGCGAAAATAATTAAATAAAAAACTCTAAATATTCTTCAAAATACATACAATGAAGGCCATTAAACAGATTTTGTACTGCATTTACTGTGTTGTCATAAAAAATTGTCAAATTTCATATATTTTCTTGCTCGCTAGAGTGGCAATACCCCTTAATTGATAGTGCCATACAAATTCGATTGTTTACCAGGACAAAGTCCGGGCAAGATCGATATTCGTCAATTCAGGCTATGGAATTCGGGTCTGTCGGTGGTCTCCGGATGGTAGAAGAATCGCAACTGCTGGGGATGATGAAACAGCTCGGCTTTGGTCGATCAGTAGTATGGAAGAATTATGGTAAGGCAAACTTTCCAATGCAATAAAGAACAAAGGGAAGAAACGTAACACCGAAGATCTCCGTAAAGATGATCCACTTTACAGTGTCCTCGAAGGGCATTCGGATGCAGTGAATGCTATCGCATTTACATACGACTCGCGTTACTTAGTAACTGCTTGCGCAGAAGGGTCCTGGAGATTGTTCGATGTCGGAGCATTTGAAGAGAAATCTGGCGAGGATGCTGTTGATAGGATCGACGGCGAAAAGCCAATTCTGATCTGTGAAGAAGCACACGATCTTGGAATACAGGGTTGTGATTTCTCTAGCACACCCGATGTGAAAATCAGCGGTAAATACTGTTGTTAGTTAACCCCTTGCCGTACTTTGACAAGTCTGACTCGTGAAATGAAGATTGGGCGAATATTGCTGCATTGTGTTTTTGGGATATTTTGGGAATTGTGTATTGCAACTGTTTTTTGAGTACTAAATAGTACGGCAAAGGATTAAAGAATACTTTGACACGCATTTCTTCTGTTTCACTTCCGTAATTGGAGAAATGATCGAATGAATTATAGCAAGGGGAGGTCAGTTGAGTTCAGAAGAAAGTAGTCTTCAGAGAAAGTACTTGCTAGTCAGTGGTGGTAATGATTCCTTAGTAAAGTTGTGGCAAATAACATGCGCGCCAAATACTACTGCTGGCTTGGCTAGCGGATATTCACAGGAAAATTATTCACAAGATGCTCAATCGGATGAAATAACAGTTTCGTATGTCAAAAAGAAAGTATTTGCCGGTCATGGAGGTAATGTGATAAATGTCCGATTCTCGCCAATCCATGGAGAGGTTTTCGCAAGCGTCGCTACGGATAGAACAGCACGCATATGGAGCGTAGTAAGTATAGACTAAAAAGAATCAGGTCGCTGAGAGAATGTGAACGAAACTTTCATCTCCCAAGTGTATAGTGATTGCCAGTTCCCTTGACACCTGAGTACATCGCTGATCCAACCCGATGAAGCGTGAGAGGGCAAGTAGTTTAAGAAACACCGGAAATGTTATTGGAAGGGGTCAAAGGTCAAATCCCCGGTGACTCCTTCTAGCTATCCTTCCTCACCATTCACATTCTCTCAGCGGCCCGAAGTTGAAGTGTCGAAGTTCATCACTTTAGCTACTAAAAAAATATGTGAATTTTGCCAATTTTTTATAGCAACACAGTAAATGCAATACAAATCTGTTCGAAGGGGATTTATTTGTATATGTTTTGAAAAATATGTAGAGTTTTTTTATTTAATTATTTTCGACAAAATGTCGGGGTTAGAGCTCATCAAGTGAAACTGTGTTGTGTTCTGCGGCAGGAATGATTTATCTTCTAATTTTCGAGTTGGAACAATAAAACAAACATTTTTCAAGTCTGAATAAGCTTAGCTCGAGAAATACGTAGCGAAATTAAAAAATATTGTTTTTTGGTAGAATGGCGCACAATGGAAATAAAATTTCTTTTAAAACTCACGTAATTTTTTATCGAAAACAGAAATTTTATTTTTATTCTGTGCCATGCCAAAAAAAAAATATTTTGTAATTTTGCTAGTCCCTTTCGAAAATTAGGTGAGAAATTGTTCCGGCCGCAAAACACTACGCGTAATGAGAAGTTTCATTTGCTGCAAAATATATACAATGAACACTTTTAAACAGACTTTGTATTGCATTTACTGTGTAGGCATAAAAAATTGCCAAATTTCATATATTTTCTTGCTCGCTAGAGTGGCATTTCCCTTTAATACCCATAATCATATGAACACTTTGTCAGTTTACCGCAGCATCCCTGCATGTTCTCGAGTATCATGACAGTCTGGTGACAACATGCGCTTTCTCCAAGAATGCATCTCTCTTTATTACAGGTATTGCCAGCTCAAATAACTGCATTAGCTTTGAATTAAAAACATTACTCTTAATGCATGGATTCTCTAGCTTTGACTTGCCTCTAGGATCTTTGGACCGCTCCATCATTATATGGAAATTGCCAGAACGATTGGTGTCGCAAACTGTACTGATCGAAAGTTTGGTTCACGTGAGAAAGAAGGTAATTACCTTAATTTATAGCTTACTGGCATGAGTTTCACTCGCCTGCTCCGCGGGTTCGGGGAGAATGCTATCCAATGACCTCCGACAAATTAAACAACAGCAAAATTCATCGTTTTATTTGTCCCCAATTCCCCGCTTTCCGATGTGACAGCATTATAATATACACGTTAGTTTATTCTCAGGAGCTTTTGTTTTCGAACAGTGCAAATTCCATTGTAATCGGTTCAGTCATTTTCGCGCCAAATCGGAGCAAACAAACATGTACAGAAAACGTCTACAGTTTTATATATGTAGAGATTATATATGTAAAGAAGAGAAGAGAAGAGATATGCTATATTAATTTATAGGGTAATTATTCAGAAAGACGGCTCATCACCGATTTCAATGATTTTGATATATGTTATAGAGCGATTTAAGCTGATTATTTTCATACACAAATATATGTGGGGAAAACCTGTAGAAAAACAATAGACACACTTAAAGGCGGATCTTATATATCGATATATAATAGTCGAACAATCAATATAAATCGTAACGTAAACATAGCTGTGGTCTTGTGAAATAATTTTAAATACCTGTAGAAACCTAATACAGATGTAACACAGACTTAAAACCCAGACCCAACCAACACAGACTGCGGCAAATGTATAGAATTTCATCTAATTTGTAGGTTTCTAACTTTTTTCCTATAGCTTTCCCCCACATATATATGTATATGAAAATGATCACGAGAGCGTACTCTATAACATATATCAAAATCATTAAAATCGGTGATGAGCCGTCTTTCTGAATAATTAACATTTATAGCTTATAAGCTATAAATGGCTGCCCACTTTACAAACTTCATAAACATTTCGAAGGTGTCTGATTGGAAAGTAAACGAGATTGTGCAGTGGTTAACAGAAATCGGACTATCCAGTCTCTTAGAGAGTGCTCGCAAAGCAAACTTAAACGGCCAGCAACTTCTCTCAACATCTCCCCAAGAATTATTGTCGAGATTTGGATTGCCAAGTGCTGACGAGGTCTCTGATTTACCTAACATCTTATTATACGAATTAATTTATAATCATAATAATCAATTCAGCGACTATTCTTTGCGTGCGATAGAGGACGCCGGCATTTGAACAACAGCTTCATTGGCTGAAAAGTGGGGCTTCATCTTCTATTGATAAACTAGATGAAACCAAAATTCCGCATAAATTTTTATGCCCTATAACGCACGAAATAATAAAGGAGCCAGTTCGGTGTTCCGGTAAGAAGAAAGAGTAAAGAGAAAATAATAATGTAACGTGCATACAAATGTAAATCTTTCTCTGACTTTCAGATGGATTCACATATGAAAGGGCAGCAATAACCGAATGGTTCTTATGTGGTAAATACACTAGCCCAATGACCAACGAGTGTCTCAGTGATACAACACTCAAACCAAATATCCCATTGAGAAATGAGATATATCTCTATCTTTATGGATCTCCCACAGACTCATCTGTTCAAACTTTGAATAGCTGAAACTATATTTTTATAAAACCAGATTCTCTTGCACTTTACACCTATTTCCAATTGTATTCATACAATGATTTGATAAAGACAGCACATTTCAAGAATAAAGCTTCGTCCCTGCATGAACATCTAGACATATATGTATGTGTGTAAAAGGCTAGGTCGCGAAATAAATAGATTTCGCTAGTGTCAGTCCGTCCGTACAACCGTCGGCATATTTCTGATATATTAAGTCGCAGTAAGAAAGAATCAAAATTCGTAAGACTTTATTGAGAGGAACTGGTACAGTACAAAACATTATCCGATGAAGTTCATGACAACAATGTGCAATATTATGTGTGCAAAAATGAAATCTGCAAAACCTCTTTCCGCACTTATCCCATTGAATTGTGTTTTGTTCTGTGGATTCACTTGCAGCCTCAGGCACACTGTACAGAATAATACTTTGTTAATTATCTACTCGTACTATTTTCATATTCTTTAAAATAGTATCTTATATCAAATCTATTAGAGATATACTGTATACAAATGTAATACTATAAATTATCCGCAAATATAAACAAATACGATTGATTGCAGATTTTAATGAGCGTTCAGTGTTTATTGACAATAGCATTCATAAAGATCTCAGAAAGTAATAACACAAAGTCTATTTATCCTATCTTGACTATCAATAATAATAGTATTAATTTCTCTCAAGCAATTTCAGTTAACATATCGAGGCAACTTGCGGTACTTACTACAGGGTTTATCGGAATAGATACATAACCCTAAAGTAGTACTAACACTCGAGGAGAGATATAATAATTAAATTATATGTTGTAATATCAATTCTGTAGCTTAAATGACTTACCTGCTAATATGAAACAAGATACACAGGAAATGAATCCGCTGAGAAAGCTATTGAACGGAAAGGTGCCGACCAAGCAACAATAGACGAATTGTATCACTCCAGTGAGGAAAACGTAGAGCAAATACGAGTCTATTATCTTTAGCTTTTTGCTGGTAGTTTTGTTATATTCTTGCCAGAATTTGAACGCAACGTTTAGTGCCGTCATTTTTAGTCAGGATTTGTGTGAACTTTGCTTGAACTTTAAGCACAGCAGTGGCACTGAGAGCACTTTATAACCTATTTGGCTGAAACCGAGCGGCGGCAACTGGCTACGTGGCTCGAATTAATCGGGCACCGGCTCGCACACTGACAGACTGACAGATGCTGGTATGGCAGTAGCTACCACGCTACCAACCAACAGAAATATAGATTTCTGTATTGCGAATCGTTGTTATTGTTGTCTACTGTCTTGGCTGATTTATTTATGAACAATTAACGCTTGTAATAATATTTAGTATGTCATATTTTATTCTCCCACAACTAGCTTTTTCTGAGTATTATTTGTAATATGTTTTATGTAAAAGCTCACCCTGTGTGAACTTTTACAATATAAAATTTGTTAGTTAATTGTATTTAGCTATGGAAACGGTGGTATATAAATTCCAGAACTCAAAGTTCATATTTTGGCCCGAAAAAATCTCTGAAGGGGCCCTGACGTTTTCCGAGCCAAAAAATGAACCATGATCGAGCTGGGGTTTTAGAATTTATACCACCGTTTCCTAGACTAAATACTGATTCCCTCCACGAAATCCCAGACCTTGAAACGATCGGGAACTTTGAAAAACGGGGAAAATAAAGAATAAGTAGAAAAGCTCTAAATACGGTCAGCTGAGCCACTGTTAAGAAAAGTTCAATAAAAGAGATATGATTCGGCGCCCAATAGGAGCAGGATGCGAGGCACGACAGGTGACTTCCCCTCGTCATTTAAAGCGGAAGTCATCTGACTGAGAAAGCCCTTAGCATAGTAACGGCGTACCGGTACTTATATATATATTTTTTACATTATATATTATACATTATATATATATTTTTTTTGTAGATCACTTCGCGTGCTTTCCAATTAGACGCAGTGGGGCACAGTGTTCCTTCTACAACACTGCAGCGCACTGCTGGACACAGCGGGAACAAGAAAAAGTTGTGTTCGAGCGAGTCGATACACCAAACTACCAACATTTTTAAGTTTTATCCTTGATTTTGAACCATACGGTTGATATCAGATGTTCTATTCCAAATTTTAGGTCTTTCAGACGTTCCATTCCGTAGTAAATCGAGCGATGCTACAACAGTTTTCTTTGAACTGTTATAGTGTTGTTCCTTATTTGACGCCTAAAATCTCCGAAACATGGTGCTCAGCTGTGCAACACAGCGCCTCTCTGTGTCTCTCTGTGCTCCCTAATTGGAAAGCACACTTCGCCTCCATAAGTCAGAGAGTAAAGCATCGTATAATAACCTAGATAGACAAACGTCGGCATTTTTGGGGCATTATGTCGCCATCCTATGCCGCTGACCATTCTGGACAAGATAATCAATGGTGCATTCGCCATTTGCCCCTGGCATGTCGGCAAGCCATGCCGGCATTTCGTTTCTTAGAAATGGCCCTAAAATACCGATCTTTCGTGCCTCTCATTATCATAAAGCACCAGTTCTGCAGAATGTCGGCACGCGCGAGCCGGCATTAAATGCTGTCAGAATGGGGCCAAAATGCCACACTCTGGTCACAAGTATATTAATATACTTGAGAATAAATTATTATTACTATCAAAAGCATATAATCCTGTATACTGCCAGAAACAAAACCCTCAATAACCACTGCATAAAATTCAGCAATCAACAATCACTATTTCCATGTCACGTATTTTTCATGTTTTTCACCCTTCCCGACCGTTTCAAGGGCTGATATTTTTTACAGAGATTCAGTATTTAGCTAAGAAACGGTAGTATAAATTCAGAACTCCAAGAAGTTCATTTTTTGGCCTAAAAACGTCAAAACTAACCTAGATAGACACATGTCGGCATTTTTGGGGCATTATGCCGGCATCCTATGCCGCTGACCACTCCGAATAAGATGTTCGATGGTGCGTCCTCCATTTGCCCCTAGCATATCGGCACACCATACCGGCATTTAATTCCTTAGAAATGGCCCTAAAATGCCACCTTTCGTGCCTCTCATTATCATAAAGCACGAAGCTTTCAGAATGCCGGCACGCGCGTGAACTAAGCATTAAATGTCGTCAGAATGGTCCCAAAATGCCGAGACTCTGGTCCGTTGCTTCAAATGGTGTCATAATGCCCTGATAATGCTGTCATTCCCATTTACCATTAAATGCAGACACAATTGCACCGCGTTTAGAGAAAATAATTCTGTTCGTACTGGGATTAGTAAGCGTTAAACAAGAGGAATTTATATGTAAAATATATTTTATTGCAAAGCCGTATCCGTGATATACATTATATTACGATCTTATATTACGATCTGAAAGCTGCGCCATCCTATTCTTTCTTGGTTTGTATAGAAGAAAAAAAAAAACTGGACCATACGAAATAAAACCTGACTGTATAGAAAGGGTCCTAGGAAATCTAATACACTATCACGAGAAAACAGTGTTAAAAGAAGGTGTTACAATAAATTAATTAGTAGCTCCTACAATTTTAGTGGTGTTTGCGAATTAAAAAGTGATTAAAATTTCAAAAAAAGATACCTCTGTTGCGGCATCCCCCTTTACTTTCAGCGCTGGTTCAAGTTCGAGTTTTAACTGTTGAAATATTTCTATCTGCTTTCTTTTTGTTAAGAGGAGTCGAGATTAATGTGATTACGTGACACGTTTTTTTGGTCAACCTGGACAAATTTATTATATAAGTTTATCACTTTTGTTTCGTTCTTACACGTTCGTACTATACGGTGGTTGAGACGCAAGGAATACAGTCGTAGACAAAAGTACGCGAAATTCAAAATTTTTAAATATCTACTCTTCACGTGCGGAAAGCATAGGCTCAAATGACACAAATGATAGCTAACATTGCATATTTACTCGTAGAAAACTATTTTTCACTTTCACAACGTTTTTGTAGCTAAATTTACGATTTTTCTGATTTACACAACAACATTTTTAAAGGTGAATGTGCCTTGAATCCAACTTAGTAAAGTATGTACAAATTTTTTCGAATTACGTCGTACGAAGTCAGTGACTATCTTCGTATGATATGTTTCTCACTTCCACTCATGAGTTACAGGTTACTCTCATTTGCTTAGCTGATTCCAACGATACCGCACTTCCATAGCATGTCAAGCTTCAGACCGTTTGGGAGGAGCAGTTTTTGCAGTTAATAATTAATTTCTACAAAACGGTATTGTGAAATATGATGAATTTTTGTATAGGGTTTAGGTTGTTTATAAGCTATGCGTAGAAAAAAAATTCAGGAAGTTCACACTGTTTTTTCAATGTTTTTTTTTGCTGTTTCACTTGACGAAAGTGCTTTCCCCATAAGAACGCGGGTAAAATCAATGGAATTTCAAATCGTATAACTCAATAATGGTTCAGTGAATGGCTTTGAAAGTGTTTGTGGCACTTCGAAAAGAGAAAGAGAACAACGTCACCAATTTTTATCAATTTGGCACTGTTTCGAAATAGGATTAGTTCCAGTGATGGTTCAATTGCGAGTGATGCCCCTGTTACTCCGATTCTTGTGTGGATCTTGATTGATGCAAACATCATTGATACTTGAGAGCTAGAATTTTTCTGAGACAAGCTAATTCGGAGAAAGTATTGTAGGGACTGTGGGTCGGGAGGACAGGGTTAAAATATAAAATTTTTGTGAAAGTGCTGTTTCTACTAAATATCTGTTCTTTATTATTCTGCTGGTCAACAGACTCTGCCTCTGACTCTAACTCTTATTCTTAACTCTGAACTGCCTTTATTAACTGTCTCCTCTGAACTGAACTGCTGGCTCCAAAAATGCCCTTATATCTATCCTCATACATCCTTAGCACTCGTACATACACATGCACACTCTTTCGTTCCTAGGCCACCCTGGGCTCATTCGCATCCCATTCCACTTAGCAACATTCACTCCACAATTTAGGCATACATACTTCTTCGCCTCCTGGACCACAACATGAAACGGCTTTAAAGAAATCATGAAAGTTTTATATGGCTATGCAAATACATTAGTGTTTTTTGTTAAAATTAGCTGTTCCTTAATTATTAATAAAAAATCCCCATAACCTCAATTGGAGAATGTGATCAAGGTGGACGTCCTTCATAGCTTCAGGCCAGGGATGTTGGATGTTTGGTGTATGGGGGTAAAAAGGGCGCCAGGTCCGTAACATTATTATACACTATACATAAGAGATAGGTTTTGCGATTACGTATTGTTTGTTGAGTCTTTGGGAATACTTACATGAAAATTTCAGGATATGAAAATAGTATTTCAACCACCTTTTTTATTATATTTACACACATTAACAGTTTCATACATATTGAGTAAATGTGTGTAAAATTATTGAGACAAAGTTGTCACAGAAGGAAATAAGTTCAGGGATACAATAACTTATTTTTATAAGCACTGCCGTAATGTGATATAATTTTTGAAGTTATAAGTTACAATATTCTGAAAATTTCGACGTTATAGAAAGTTACTTTGATCGATGGCTAGTAGTTTACTTTATATAAAATTACTTTCTGATGTATTTCAAACTTTGAGTCTGGAAGCGCGAATCAATTTAGGTCGGACAGAGTATCTGTATATAGTTTTATTTGTATTTATATTATACACCAAACGTAGGAAATAGGTTTTGCAATTACTTGTTATTCTGTATGCGCCAACTACATATTCGTACCTGTGTTCGGTTGACTCCTAAGATTCTGAACCAGTGAATCTAACTTATACCTATGAATTGTCAGTCAATACTCCGAAGTAAAGAAATCAGTTACTTTCAACTTCCATACGTGTTTCAATCTAACGTATTATATAAAATCCTCGTCCTCGATTTCCACGGTGATACCAAAGCGATCCGAAAGCAGAGTGCTTTAGCGCTCCACGTCGCGTGGACCCTGCTCAGAAGCCGCCTGAAGGAAGCACAGCAATTTAGAATCCTCACGAGGCGCAACATTGTTACATTACGTCCACATGTAAATGTACTAGAGAACATTTCGGTAATAAAGGTATCAATGGAAAGTCGATTCTACTTTGTCTGTTATTGCCACATTTTTTATTACAGTGGAGATCTCCAACTCCAAATTCGAGATTGTCAGTACACCTTAAAATCTATTAACTCAATACACTATAAAACCAATTAATGTATGGCATATATATATATATATAAATTTTAAAATGGTAGATCCAATATGGCGGCTTAAAAAATTGAAAACAAATTGACACAAGATTGCATCAAATATTAGGTCCGTCATTTTGAATTTTTGAAAAATATAAATTTGTTGAAAAAACTATATAGATTTCATAAGAAAATTGTACAAGAATCATATTTTTCGCTTAGGTATTACTTTTGTTACAGAATTATGAAGTAAAGTCGATAAAAACCTCATGGTCATCAAATGGGAATCAATAGATGGCTTGTGGCACGTGTTAATATTGAGATGGAGCATTGAAACTTTGGGAATATTTTTTTTATTATTTGGAACCAATTTAGGCGGTGCACTCATAAAAATTCAAGAATCATCTAAATAAGTGTCACTCTAATGTATATAACAACAAAATATAATTTGTAGTCCATACAAAGAGTACATACATATATACATATACACTACTGAGATTCATTTATAAATGAGTAAAATAAAACATGTTTCGTGCGAGAATTATGCTTCTTTTAATTTCCGACAACAACATTCCAGCATAGCATTCTGACAGCATGTTTCGGTAACTTAAAACAGAATATATGTCGGCATAATACCGGCATTTAATTCTAATCATTTCTCAGCCAAGCTTGGGCGGCATTACGTGCTGCCATAATGGCCCAAAGATGCCGTTCCTACAGGGTCGGCATGTAATGTCGACCGTTTTTACCTACCCGTGGCATTACGTGCTACGATAATGCCCCAAAGATGCCGTTCCTATATAGGTTTGGCATGTAGTGCTGGCCGTTTTTAAAACCAGTGGCATTGCGAGCTCCTATAATGCCTCAAAAATGCTGTTCTATAAGCTCGGCATGTAATGCTCGTCATTTTTGTCTATCTGGACTATCTCCTTCAGATTTTTGCATTTATCCCTGCACTGCACTGCAGTTGGACCTCTGAGTGCAGTGATATATCATCGCATATCCTTATGTCTGATAGAAAATTAATTATGACAGTCTCTTGTACAGAGTGTGATTCACTTATTGCAACTGATTTCCTCTGTAGTGAATGTGATAATTATAAATTATAAAATAATTTTAATTATATATTGTCTAATAATTTTAATACTAAGTGTACCTATCTGATATAAAGTGAGATTTGACAGTGGTGGTTCAAATGTAAGTGTATCACCCCATACACTACACACACCGCACTGCATGCTACTTTCATGTACAGAGTGAGTCACTTGCCTTTTAATCATCCCCTTCACACTCGAGTTCCAATTATTTACATTATTGGTACAATTTGATATTATAAATAAATATCAGTGCGTGGAAGACTCGGTAAATACTTCTTTATATTAAAATTATTCAACACCGTATAATTATACCATTTTCAACAGCCTATATCCATCATTGGCGATTCAAAGGCAAGTGAATCACCCAGTACATACAGGCGGGTGATTCAATTCTCTTTCGAATATGATTATCGTGTATGATTTTTATATTATTTAGTACGCATAATGCACTAATATTTACAAAGTCTTCTCTGTCCACTTAAAAGTAAAAATATCGTTACTTTCGAGAATAATTCGACTGCAGACAGAAAGCTCTATTGAGAGTATATTTTCAAGTGCCACGAACGCTACTCATGGCAATTTTACTCTCAAATGGACACTTTCATTTTGCGTTGAATGTACGATCTACATAATATAGCATATACTTGAATGAAAATAGATCCACTGTTGATTCGGACATAAGTGCATCACCCTGTACCAGCGTGTAAAGGCACACATCGGCGATCCTTTTGTGCTATACATATTTATATAGACCTACTCTAGTTACGTCTACTCGATAGAGATGTACGAAGTCCAGTAAAATAATCGTGAAATGACTCGAACATGAAATCGAATTCAATCGAAATGTGATCGGTTTGCAATTCAAGCGTTTTATTTACTGGAAAACTATATAATTGCTCTATTTTTAGTTTTTATTTCTTACTATTTTCTATTCCCGAAGATTGATACGAGTCTGTAAATGTTATAATGCAAAAATTGGGAAAAACTAAATTAATTACGTTGAATAATATTTGGAACCTTTTCTTTTACAATTTTTCTTAGTCAAATGCTTAAAAACAGATGTTACTAAAAAATCATGTTGCGCACCTCGAACGACGCTTTTATTGGCTCAGAACATTTTAGACGGAACTGATACCTAATGTTAAGTCAATACAACCGCCTAACGCCTAACACTTTTGGTCGTAACAGCCTGTTTTCACTTTGAACCAACTTGTTGGTAAACAAAGTATGTGCTTCCCTATTTCACTTTGATTATTGTCCCGATTATTCGAATACTTGGAACACCTTTTGTTTCTAATACTAATTTTGCTAAAGAATACAAAAACATGCATAAAACGTTATTCCATACTTTGCTATTTGAAAAAATTTATTCCGATCTATACAAAAAATTATTTAAGTAAATCTAGCGTAAAGTATTACATCATTTCGCCTTCTTGGCGTATTTGTCTGCCAGTTCGTACAGTTTTGAGTCGAGCTCTGCCGTGGAATATGTCTGGAATTATTGTTAATGAAGATATATTTAGACAATAGCACATGGAATGATAAAACAAAAGAGCTTAAAGCTTAACTCACTCTTTTTCTACTAGGTTTAAAGCTTCCTTTCAGGCTATCTATTTCATCCGTCACCTACAACGAAATAAAAAGCATGTAATCTTGTTACCCATTAACTCTTTAACTCTTTCTAGCAGTTTCACGTTTTAAATGTGGTATGAAGAACATCCTAGCATGCACATTCAAAGATTAAAATAAGCCGGGCATTTTCCATACCACTGTTCTTCAAAGAAATAATAAGAATATTCATTAAGTGTACCCAAAAGTTCTTGTACTCTGGCGAAACTCCCTCTAAATAAAGAATTCTGTCCTCGATGTTCTTAAGCCTCTCATAAACATCCTTGGGAACCGGTCTATTTATTCCCAAAATGCGCTCGGCAGTCGAAACGCGGTCATCCAACACGGTCGAGAAAGGTTTAAACGTCGGATTCGTCGAGGGCGACGTGAACTTCTGCAGGAACGACTGATCCACCGTTTGGGGTCCCCAGGCATTGAGAACTCTGTGTACTGAAAAGAGAAATAAGATACTGATGCAATGATCAGGTGATAACGATGTGAATATCATTTTTATCGTACCTTTCACGTGACTCTTCGAATCTTTCCGTCTAATAAGAATAGCGTCAACCCTCGCGCAGGAGTCCTCACTTTCGTCGCTCTTATCTCTACAATAAACATAATAATACTTTCATTATGTGACACAAGTCATGCGTATAGCGGAGACGTTCACAAACAGTGATTCCCATTGATATTTGGACATCCTCGCGGAGAAATTGTTATCGTATATGCTTGTTTATAACAGCGTTAACTAAATCATTGTTACCTGAATTCAAACATACATTGTAATTTGTGGGTACATCATTTACTTATTTAATACTCATTGCTTTGATATTCAGACACATGCTGTGTTTAAAGTGTATTTTCACGGAACTCCCGGAAAGAAAGCATTGTTTGACACAGCTTTTAGCATCTTCCTGTGTAATTACGTTCGTCGGCTGCGGTAAAGAAGAGTTTCTCCTCGCGTTAGATGGGAACGTTGCGGTGACAAAATGTTAACAAACGTTTTCACTCGTCTCTGATTCATTTGGCATACCGGATATACGAGACATACGGATGTCCGAGTATTTGTGAGAGTCACCGTGTACTCCTGTCTACCGCTCTTTCACCTGTAATACACGAACCTATGACAACAGAATTCCTGTATGTTTACTGTGTTCACTTGCTGCCGCTTTCGCTCGATGAACGACTCAATTCTATGATTCAACTCTTGCGCGCTCGCTTGGATTTGCACTAAGTTCCTGTCGATTACAGGATTCTCTTCGACCTCGTCCTCGTCGCTTTCGTTATCACCGAGTTTCACGTGTTCCCCGCAATCATCCGCATTGTCATTCGGTACTATCACTTCTTGCTTTATATTTTGCTGTGGTATTAAGCCGTTCTCTACACAGAACAAGTGTTCGATTAATTCCTATCGCATATCTCTCTGGTGCGCTTAGAGATAAGTATGTGCATGCATAATAACTAAACAGTGAGCTATATGAGGCAAGCCAGTTGAATATAATCAATTGAATAATCGGTAGGAGAGATAGTAGCGTCACAAATGTAATAGTAAACATTTTATTAAACTTGCAACAAGTATAAAATCTGCTGACTCATGAAAAACTGTGTAATACTATGTACATAATACATATGTTTCAGTATATATTAGACTCTTGTATCACATAAACATTATGGAAAAATAAATGCAATCAACAATTGAAATCAATTATTTACTATTTGACCAGGCGCACTCTTGATTCTCCTTCCACTGGGACTCCTCCGTGTCATACACTTCCTTCTTCCAAATTGGCACCGAAGCCTTCAGAGCGTCAATGGCAAACTCTACAGCTTTCAGGGACTCTTGTCTATGAGACGACGATACAGCTATTACTACGCTAGCCTCTGACACCGGAACTTCACCCAGTCGATGATAGATTGCTATGTGATGCACCTTCCATTGAGATCGGATTTTAGCACAAATGTTGGTCATCTCCTTTAGCGCCATTGGTTCGTAAGCTTCATACTCAAGTTTAAGCACCTGATGGAGAATAATGAATGATATTAAAAAGAGAGTTAAAAGATCTAACAAAGTAAATGTCCGATATACCTTTTTGTTCTCGAAGTTATCACGAGTGATACCTATGAAGTTCGAGACAGCACCACAGACAGGGGAAATCACAGAATTAAAAATCTCTCCCACATCGAGCGGTTCTTGTTGCAGTTTAACAATGTCCTTTGGCGACTTCATCCTAGCCTGAATAACGTTCGATACAACATATAGAAAATTTGTATCTCATTCAATTCTTTTGTGTAATCTACATGAACTATTCCAACAAGAACAAAACACGAGTGTGTTAGTCCTTGCTGGAAACAGCAAGGAACTTTTGTTGATGTTTCGTGTCTTTTAGAAAAGTTTCTCATTCCTACCAAGGATTTCATAACATTCCTTGATGTTTCTAGTGCCAGCAACAAAAGTTTCTCCGTCTCGTCAAATGTAAGTTCTGTGAATCTGTTTTAACAGAAAATTCGTGCGGATTGAAAATATGAAAGTGAAGTCGAAAGCTGTGTTCTTATTGGAGAAATAACAAAGAATCAACAAACAAAATTGAAACTTTTCACAGCTGATTATTGCTGATTGTTTCAGTATCACGCATACTACTTTTCGCTTTAAACTAGCATCAATAGGAATGCCTTCCTAACATATCAATACTAATTAGTACGAACTACCAATAACAATAATAACAAGAAATACATCAGCAAACTCCAACAAATTTCTCTGTGATCCCCCAATAAAAACGCAGCTGAACACGTATGTTCGGTGCATCTATTTTAACAGAAAACTCTTGTGAATCGAAAAGAGCTTTTACCAAACGTAACAAAAGCACATCAAGAAACAAACCTCCACTGAGCGGTGGAATGACCGCGATCTCGTCGTGCTCGGAAAAGACGAGAGTCGCGTCGGCCGACACGAATTCCTCGTTCACAGCAAGAATCACCGAATTTCGAATGCTCTCCAATTTGAATCTCTTAATAACCAAATCGGTCAATTCCGAGCAGGATATTCGCTTGGGCACGGAAATCTCGCATTCTCTTGTGCCAGTGAGTTCGCGCGCCTTCGCGAAAAAGAGAACCCTCGGCCGTACTTCGATGACACTGTCATCCATTACGGAGCACCATCGAGTACTGGGAATTTCTACTTGCAAGTGCCTCGCTCATTATTAGTACTCCTCTAGAATTCTGTTACGTAATAATCGTGAGCCGTGAGACCATGATAACATATTTTCGATAAGAGCACATAAGAGGTTATGTTCGCCCGCGCCCCTCTCTCGTTCTCGCTCTCCTTTTGTCTTTCTCTTTCTCCACGCCTTGAATCAAAAGCAACACCGTTGAGAGCAAAGAAGAACAGCAATAGTAAAATTGCGTGTAAGGAAAATAAAAATATTCTCAAAAATAACACATAATATTTACTACGAATGTTATAACTCTCACTTTATTTATCGTCACTATCGAATGTATGTATATATAGATATATTTGTATGTGTGCGTTTGTATATATATGTAGTCGGATCGAATATGAATGTTGTGGAATGTAGTTCACAGCCGATTATTACTATTAAAATCGATCATTTGGCATGAAAATGAGAGCAACAGAGTTTGTGGATGCAAAAGTTGTTTGTGTAACAACGAGTGGGTCCCTACAGGTCTTCAATGGAGAGAAGGCGATATATGGATCGCGACGAAGTACCTTGTACAATATTAAGGTCAGATGAGAAATGGGGTCGACGTAGCAAGGAATCGCTGCGCTCCGCTTGCATAATATTCCGATGCGGGGAAAGCTAATTTGTTTGTTAAAGCTCGCTCTCGACGGAGGGCAGTGCATCGAATGATTCAGCTGAGGGCATCCAAGTGCCCGGAGTGCAGGAGGGAAATCAATGATTAGTAATGCCGGAAATTAATACTCCGAAAATGGGGGAGAGAGTTGTGTGGCGTGGAGCGCGGCGGTGTGTATTCGGTGGGGTGGACGACCATTCGTTTCGTCTGTAATCTTATCAGCAGGGAGATGTCGGGGAAGGGCGCACCAGCGAGAAAATAGAGATAGACCGTACATAGACGAGCTGACATGATCCGAGAGAACTTTATGGATAGAGCATTAGCGTCCGAGTGTGTCAATAAGCGGCGACCTTGGATAAGCATTCAAATGTATGCATCGTGCGTGCAGCACAATATGCGCTCACGCTCAAGTATAGTAGATGGATAGCCTGCTAACCCGCGGCGGTCTAAAAAAGAATGCGCGCGCGAGCTCGACTGATCGCACAAGTTTCTCGCAGCGAGAAACGACAAGGACGCGATACTCTTTAAAGGAACTTTATTCCTTAGCCACTTAGGTAACACGTCGTCGAGTAGCACGCGCTTTCCGCTTGGCGGATCGGAAATCGGTATATACTACAACTATTACTCCTTCGTCGAAACCGGTTGCCCATAGTTATGTGTACGCTTATTTAGAGATGCCACCACCTCATTTGCATTGCTTGAATGCCTGACGCAACCGGCGCAGGAGAATTCCTCGATCATTACCCAAGAATGGGTCTTCTCCCCCCGAAACTCTCCCTTTTCCACAGAGAAAAGATATCGAGCGTTAAACGGTAGCAGTTGAGAAAACACAGTAGCGTTAAATTCCTCGGCACGAAGAGGCATGAAAAGTGTAGGAGAGAGCAGCCGGGATAGAATGGGCCGCAGGGTGTTAGCCGAGGGCAAAGCCGTGCAGTATGCATCAGGCGTGGCGCATACGGCAGGAACAAGTTCAAAAGGAGTGTAATCGGCATCAAAGCATGGTGTGCACGTCATCAGAGCCGTGCGCTAGAGAGTCGTAGAATCGAGCGAGGTCGTCGCTGATGCCTATAGAGCTAGGCCGAGGCAACACAACGCCGGTATAGTCCTGCCGCTCGGTAGAGAAAAAAAATGTGTGACAGTATTCGCGTTACATGCGGCCATACGATCGGATCAAGAAAAGACCACTGGCGTGCGGCTGGCTGGCACATGTAAACATTGGCCTCGCCGCTTCAGTTGGAGCAGACACCGAGTGCTGAACGGGAAGTGACACGAAATGGACAAATTGGTCCGCACAGGTGAGCGAGAGCGAGCGAGAACGACTCGGCGCTCGGGCGTCGTGCCGTGTACAGGGTGATTCACTTGGCTTTCAATCAGGACTGTCATACCCTACTTTTTATCCGACATTAATGTACTTATATACTTACATGGCTATATTTTATTATAAAGTTAATCGTTACTTAACTATATTTTATACATATAGTGATCAGCTCGAGAGAATATTTCACCATATTATATCACATACGTTATGCGCATAATATGATATTACATAAACTTAGGAAACATTTTAGTATAATCAAAATTAGTATAATTTATCATCATTACTTTGCGGCGACTTATTATGATAAAATGTTTTTACTATATTATATTATATGACTTATGCATTCAATATAATGTTACATAAAATTGGGAAACGCTGCAGTGTAATTAAAATGAGTATAAGTTTGTTCTGTTGTGATTCCAAAGAAAGTGAATCACCCTGTAGATATCTTATGGAGCGCGCACGTGTAGATATAGACAGCGACGTGGTTCGTTTCGGTTTATCAGGTGAACGCTTTACGCCACTTCGATGCCACCTCGTGTGGCTCCCATGTAACTTTTTCTAACGGAGCGAACCGCACGATTCACGTAGCGTGCGACCCGATGCGCCCGCCGAGCAGCAACGGCATTGCGACAACTGACCCTCTGCCTTCCCACGAAACTGCATAATGTAGCTCTCTTCTCCCCAGTCTGGCCGAACCGATCGTTTCCTACGTATCTTTGCACCGGCGAACTTTGCTCCCCGCTCCGATAATGAAGCGCAACGTTTCGAAAATACTCATTTCCAAAGCGGCACTTTCCAAGACTCATCGAGCAACGAGACAATCTTCGAGTGGAATCGTCGAGTCAGAATTAAGCGTGCAATCATCACCAGGAAGCGATACGGCTGCTAGATTCTCGCTTAACGAGCCTCTCTCGCCCGTCACCGACTCATCGGAAAAATAGTGGTTTCGTAACAGGAATGAATCGGCGCGACCGCACGCCTGCCGAGTTTGATATCTTAGAGCATAGTTATTCAAGCGCATCGGGCATCCCATCCAAATCCAAAACCTTGCGTCCGATTCAATTTGGCAGCCGGCTGAGACATTATAACGCGGTGAAACGGATCGCAAGTCCGACTCTCCTCCCAGCAGTCCTCTCGAGCGGCTCTAATTCACGTTAGTGCCGTATTATTTCGAACGCCTGGCAATTAAGCACCCGCAGCTTGCAGCGCCTTTCACCGGCTGTGGCTGGAAAAAAGGCCTATTAAAAATACGCGCGCACGCTGTTATATTTAAAGCGTGCAACGCGCGCACTTAGAAGCGCGGCCGTGAGAAACGCATACGGCCAAACGTAGCATGAGCTACCTCTGTGCCGCTGTGTGGATGGGTGTGTGTGCGTATCGGTGATTTCACTTTCGAGTAAGCCTGGCCGGGACTATTTGCTCGAGGGCTGCCGAGTAGTAGCCTCCCAGGCGATAAGAGATCGGACATAGATTTTGAATCACCGTTAGCGCGCTTTCAACAAAGCTCCGTTGATGCTTCTCAAGATAGAGTAGGAGAGGGAACGAGACAGACAGAGAGGCAGAGAAAGAGAGTCCAATGTCAGGCGGACAGCGGAACTTTGCCACAAAGGTCGAGGATTACTCAACCGGCGCTGCAAAGGGAAATAGAGTGAACTGAACGCTGCACTCGCTTACTGAAGCTCCCCGCCCGCCCGCTCCTTAACCTTCTATAACCTAATTCTCTTCCTCGTGAGTCAGAAGAAACAGATCTGTTACTCGAAAGTAGTAAACACTAATCTCGCGCCATCAATGAATAATTAAGCATTGCTTCTGGAACATTTCATTATAGAAACGCGGTTTGTCGTTTTTCAATATTTACACATACGTATTATGTAAATTTCTGCATGTATGAATATATGGAACGGAGTTGTATGAACCTTTACGATTATTACACAAACTCTCTCTTATTTATCCAAATAGCGAGAGGGGAAAAATGATAATTTTCACACGAAAGACTCGCTATCTGTCATTTCGAAACAAAATCGAATAATATGCGCTGTGATGCAAAAAAAAGAAACTACAAATCATCATAAAGAAATGTTTTGATTATCAAGTAGTTGTTCGCCATCTTGTGACAGGAAATTAAACGAGGCTCAAAAAATACAAAGTATATGACTTCAAAGTCAACTATGCATGACGTCACGTAGGATAGGAGAAAGAGAGACGATCATTTTCGCACGAAACACACGCAGTCTGCCATTTCAAAACCAAATTGAATAATACGTACTATGATGCAAGAAAGAGAAACCACAAGTCACCGTAAAAAAGCTTCTTGGTTATTAAAGAGTTGTTTGCGATCTTGTGACGGGAACTAAATAAAGCTTAAAGAATACAAAATATATGTATATAATAATAACTTAATTTAAAGAATACAAGGTTGTTATAATTATCTTTGCTGCAATAATCTTCTAAAGATGTATTGTTCGACTTCTACACTCTTTTGAAATTTTGGAGTTACTCTTGAAACACCCCGTGTAAGTAATACATATTGCAATATTCTATACCTCATAATTTTGCCAGGATTATAACTGTATATGTGCAGCAGAGAAACGCTTATTAAGTCGGTTGAGCATTTCAACCGTGAATAAAACTTATAATTTAAAACTTTAATTAATTTAATTAAGTTAAGAGAAATAATTCAATTCAAAGAATGATATATTGTTATAGTTATCTTTGTTGCAATAATCTTTTAACGATGTGTAGCTTGACTGCCTATTTATTACCACATTTTTGAGTTCCAATCAAAACACCCTGCCTAAGTGATAAATATTGTAATATTTTGTAACCTATATCATAACTCTGTACAAGAGAAAAAGCGTATAAAATCAGTTCAGCAGTTTTCGAGTATATTACAAGCATACAAACAGGCAGACAAACGTTATATTAGTAGAGAAGAGAAGAAGAGAAGATTTCAAAGTTACATGGCGTCATAGAAGACACCATGTAACAACAGCAGCGCACAAAACAGCGATAACGAGCGATCGGCATCCGAAATATGGGGGACTCCGATAAACCGAGCCGATACTGTGTGCTCATTGGCTCCACGTCGATAGAAAATCAAAGAGCACGACTCGTTTACACGCGGCCAGCGTCATGTCATACTGCAATGCGCACCAACTACACACAGACTCCCGATCCACCCACACCGAGAGGCCGCGAGGGAAGATTTGCAGCGGTGGGTGGGAAAAATATTTTTGCGGCCGGGCACCGTTTAGTCGGGCGGAGTCTGCAGGAGCCTTTAGCGAGATGTCGTTCCTGGCTATTACGACCGAACGTCAAGTTTGCATCACCCAGGCGCTTGAAAGATGCGTATCTCGGGCGGAGGTGTGCTCGCTAGCCGCAAACTACCAACAACCTATGCACCAGCAGCTCGCCGCTAACAGCAACAAAGCCTGCACGGCACGGTGCCTTGCAATTAGTCAGCCAACGAGTTGACGGTCCACCGGTGATTCCTAGTTTTCATTAACGCGCGCTCCGCTCACCCAGTAGCGAAGCGCAGCCAATTGAATGAGCGAGAGAAACGACACGGATCCGATAAAGCAATCTATCAAACCGATACGATGAACAGCGCGAGGGAGAAGCGAGAACATCTTAAATTACATAATAATAGCAATTCTAGCTCGGAAGCCCAAGATCCAAGATCTCGGACTCCCTCGAGCGAACCACTCGACTCGACCTCACGCGGCAAGGTGTTCGCGGACCTCCCAAAGCCCAAACACACAAAGTTCTTATTTTCGGGAGAAGCCCCGAGCGTGCGAGCTCTAGCGCGGGCTGGCCAGCAATTGCTTGGAGCGGTGCGTTGCATAGTCGCGAGGGCTTCTCCGATTGGCGGAGCGTGAGGTTGACGCTAGACGGCCCTGGTGCAGTTTCGGCAGTATTGTACGGCCCTGCTGAGCGCGGAGCCCGTGTGAGGTCCCTCGAGGTGCGACGGAGGTCCGTTGGAGTGAGGGAGCGCGGCTTGGAGGGTCCAAGCGGGAGAGAGCGAGGTAGCGAGCGCTTGCGGCGCGCAGCGTGGTGGAGTGGCAATCATTCTCGCTCTCTCTGGAGCGAGTCTCGTTGGTCCAAGCGGGAGGGAGCGAGAGCGTGAGAGGGGCCGGTGGTGGGAGGAGAGGGCCGAGGTAGAGAGCATCGAGTATCAACCAGCTGGTTGGCAAGGGAGCCGCGAGCAGTCGCCAGTGAGACGCGGCACCCCGCGAGAGAGCGTCCGTCGTTTGTTCGTTCGTCCGTACGTGCGTATGTACGTCCGTGCTCGTCCCTTCCGCTCGACAGCGATATATCGTGGTCGTGCGTACGTTCGTTCGTTCGTCCGAGCCGTGAGTGGGTGCCTCTCAGCTCTTTCTCGGCGACACTCGCCCCCGTCGACACCATCCTCGCATCTCAGCCGTGTGTGTCGAGCAGTGTCCGATACGTCCCTCGCTCTCTCACTCTCTCTCTCGCGCGCCCGCACACACACACACACCCTCCGTCCCGCCCGACCCCTGCCCCCGCGCGCCATCACCATCATCACTCTCTCTCTCGCTCTCTCTCTGGTCTCCCCTTCGCTCTTGTGTGTGCGCGGAACGACCGAGCCAAGATGGCTGCCGACTCAGGAATGGAGACGTGTCCCTCCCCGGAGATTGCGGACTCCAGGAAGCGGCCACTCGACTGCGACACGGAAAACGGCGCGACCAAGAGGTCCCACTATGGATCAGGTATTTGAAGCGCGCGTCCTGCAACCCGACAACAACGCTGCCCTCATTTACCTCTCGACCACTCTCTTCCTGCGTACCCTTCATACCCTACATATATGTATAGATATGCATATAGTGAAGCAGTAGATATGTGTGTAGTGTCGAGATCTTTGCAGGCGCGAGCATTCGATGTATCCTTGCGCTAGAGCCACGAAATCGTGGCTGTCGCTCGGTTACATCTCCCGCTCGAAATCCCCGTGTTCGACTCTCTGCGTGTGCTTTTGCGTGCCTCTCTTTCTGGCTGTCTCTGTCTCGCTCGCACTCGTGCTGTCTATTTGGCGCTACTGGATCGCGCTTCCTTATTGCTCTTTGGAGTGGCGCGCGCGCTTTTGCCAGGGACGATCCGCTATCCGTGGCTCGCTCGGTGGCAGAGCGAGGCACAGCGCCGCTCTCTGTCTGTTGACACAGAGCTCTCTGCGCTGGCTCTCTCTCTCTCTCTCTCTCTCTCTCTCTCTCTCTCTCTCTCTCTCTCTCTCTCCCGAGTTGGATCCGCCGTTCCCTTTCGTTTCCATTCGCTTCCCACTTGGAACCGCCTGCCAGCCTGCCTGGCTGTGCTGCTGCCGCTGCCTGGCGAACGCAGGCCAGCAGCGCAGAGAGGACGGCGTACCAGCCGACGGGAAACGAAGGAGCCGAGAAACCCGAACACGCTGCACCGCACATCGGTTCGCGCATCCTGCCGTGCCACGTCTCCTTCTCTTTTCCGCCGTCTCGCAACCCCCTTTTCCTGCCTATACTTCTATCTCTTCCAGAGAGACACGGTATATCGTACGTGTCGAGGCGCTTGTTCAGCTTGCCTTTTCCTACACGGAGCAGTGCACCTGCCGGAGGAGTTCTTTTTCAAATTGACGTTCGCTTTCCGCCCTCGACTTCGTCCTCCTATCTCACCTTCCCGTTTCCTCTCGCCCGCACGCCTCCTACCCTGCCCCATCCCCTTCTCCTCTGACTCTGCCTCCTTCCCTTCCTACTCCTCCTTCTGACGCCCTCCTGCCACCTCACCTCGCCGCAGCCGTCGTCGTCATCGTCGTCTCCATCGGTCTCGTCGTCGTCCTCGACGTTGCTGTCGCTGGCACCGCCACTGCCGCCGCCACCGCCGCTCTATCACTTGACATCATCGCCTCGATCATCGTCCTCGTCGCCATCGTCCTCCTCCTTCTCCCTCCTCTCGCCTATCTCTCTCTGTCTTTTTCTCTACTCCTGCAACACTCTACTTTCGCTCCATCCTGACTCTGTCATATCCTCGGCATCGGCGCAACATATCCTGGGAGCGCGGCGCGACTCGCATCTCGCCAACTTGACAGACGTCCGGAATCGAGGATCGAGGAAGTAGTCGTCCACGTCGCTGGAGTCATCGTCATCGTGGGTGCCTGCTGCTTGGCCCTGTGCGTCGTCGTGTCCCCCCTCTGGTGTCCGGAGTGGCGGTAGTCGAGCGGCTCGGCTCTCAACTCGGTGCGGTGTTGCGTTTTGTTTATCGGCGCGGGGGAGGGCGGCTCTCTGTGCTCTCTGCGAGGACGACGACGACGTTGATGGAGAATCGGTGCTGCTGCTGCGGCGGTAGCTGGCCATCATCACGCTCGGTGACTCTGCAAGTTTGCCAGCGGCGTCGCGGCGGCCCCGTCGCCGCTGTACCTGCAATCCGCTAGCACCGACTCGGAAGTTTGGAGCCTCGCGAAGTGTTTATTCCGCACGCGTATTAACCACCCTCCTGCTGCGCCGCATTCCCCTGTAGTGTCGCCCGTCTCGCCTCGCCTCGCCTTACCGCGCCTCGCCGCGCCTCACCGATCCTCCTCGACGGCCACTCGAATTCCCCTGGCGAGGAAGAGCGCGCTGCTGTCAGTACCCGTAGAGCGCCGCCGTCGCCGGTTTCTAGGATGTGGCGTATTGGTGAGTTCTCTCTCTCGGCCACGCCGCTCCGTTCCGCGCTGCCGAGGTTGCGGGTCAAGGTCGACGCGAACCGAGCGAGCGTGTACAGGGCTTCCATCTGTCAAACAGCTGTTTCCCTTCGACGCATCGCAACTTCCTCCTCTCTCTTTCTCTCTCCTCTTTCCCTGTCCGTCCCTCTGTCTATCTATGTGCATGTGTGTATGTGTTCCGCATTTACTTGTATACTACACCCCGCTCATTCCCTAGTTCTCGCCTAGTTATTTGATTCAATGCTAGGTTCTGTGTACTGTGATGGTTTAAAGTCGGTGACATAGTTTTTACTCGACGGCACTCGGTGCGATTTCGATTTTTCCTTGGGGCCGAGTTACGCGATGATCGACTGGCGGTAGTAGTCGATCGAGCGCGCCTCCGTGTCGCGTGAAATGTGGAGCGCCCGATGCACTTGAAAAGAGAGAAGCGAGCGTAGCGCTTAAAACCTTACGTCGTGTAACACAAGTTGTGCTATCGGGGTTAAACAGGATTAGGAAGACTTCTTTCGTCGTGCGCGTTGATAGGTGGCTTTCGCCTCTCGCAGCGATTGTGCTTGGCTTATTTTCGGCTCTTTCGATTCCGCCACTGTCGGAGTTTCTGGTTTTGTCTGGAAGTTGGATTTCTGTTGGTTTACGAGAGCACTCTCCAAGATAGAAGTGCGGCTGTTGTGATCCGCGATGTATCCGAGCTTTTTTCGTTTACCTTGACCGTCACCGCTTGCGTGTCGAGGATTTTTTCTCTCTTGGTTTCCACTGGCTTCGGTTGTGCTCGCTTTTTTGCTCCTCTAATTCCGATCGCGTTGCTGCTGCTGCCGCCGCTAATAGCTGCGGCAGCGATCGTTAATAGCTGTTGCAATTGTGGCGCGCGTTATCCTTGATCAGTTTTTGCGATATTGTGTATTAATAGTCGTTTCTTCTTACGATTGTGGCTCCGTGATTCACGCGGATCGCACGTGCTAGATTCCCACTGCGGCTGTGCCGACTTCGAAATAACGTGCTGCCATTTTGTACGAGTATTCGATAACTGGAAGCAACGTTTCTCCAATTTCGTACAAGTGCCACCATGCATTTTACATGCGCAGATCTACATTGCTACTCCTTGAATGTTAATGCTGTTGGGTTGGATGATGATTGAATGATTGGAATCACACATTTAAGCATAGAAAAAAGTTCCATTTATTCGAGATTTACTTGAACTCTTCCGAACTTTCCAAGTCAGTAGTGGGGCGAGTTGATTACCGGTGGGGTTTCTTTCAGGAGGAGATGGCACATATCACCTCAAAGTATTGGTCCCCTGCGTGGCCGCTGGAGCCATCATTGGGAAAGGAGGAGACACCATTGCTCAACTTCAAAAGGACACTGGAGCCAGAGTCAAAATGTCCAAGTCGCACGACTTTTACCCTGGTAAATAAATGGATTCTTATAAAACGAGTACTTGTAATTGGACTCGATCGCAATGAAATCTGTCAATAGCCTGAGCTAGTACTCGTGCTCTGTACTATCCAAACGTCAAACATTAGAATTGACTAACTCAGATATGTTCTCTGATCAAAACTTTTAGCTAGGTTTGTACACTGAACACTTGCGCGTACAAGTGTCACATATATAGATATACTCGTACAATATAAACTCGAGTACCGCGATACTAGTGGAAATGCTGCAAATTCAATTTCACAAGAAACTAATCTTTTCAATATTCTTTTAGTCATCATTTAGTAATTTTTGTAACATTCATTTTGACGTTATGAATTAAAAGTGTATAAAAGTTAAAAATCAAGTTCAAGCTTAATGAATTTCAGGATATTCGTAGTAAAAGTTGTATAGCGCGATAACTACTTTAATGGGAGACCTCGAAAACATCGGCTGAACATGACAAGTGGAATTTTCTTGTTTTGCAGGAACGACAGAAAGGGTATGCCTAATCACGGGAAGTGTCGATGCCATAATATCAGTGATGGATTTCATCATGGAGAAAATTCGTGAGAAGCCGGATCTCACTTCGAAGACGACCGTTGATTTTGACTCTGGAAAGACAACAGCCGAGAGAGACAAGCAGGTATGCAGATGTGCGATTGTAGTATAACATATGGATTTACTTGTTGATTGCAACGACTATCGTATACTAAAAGTAGTAGATCAACGGCATTCTCCGGGCGTCAATAAAAATCGCTACTCTCGCGCTGTGCGGCTCGGGCTTGCTAGCATTGACCTAGTTGGTAAACGTTCTATAGTGCTAAACTGAAACGTTCCTCGCTTAAAAGAAGACATGATTCAGTATCGCTTTAAGGATACTCATGCAGTCGAACGCTTGATCGAATGGCCTATTCTCCTAGACAAGCAAGAGTAGGGAATGAATCGGTCGATTGATTGCAGGTGAAGATTTTAGTACCCAACAGCACGGCGGGTATGATCATTGGTAAGGCCGGGAACTACATCAAACAAATCAAGGAGGAATCCGGCTCTTACGTGCAGATAAGTCAAAAGGCGAAAGACTTATCTCTGCAAGAACGATGCATAACGGTGATCGGAGAAAAGGAGAACAATCGGAACGCGTTGCTGATGATCCTGGCGAAAGTGGCGGAGGATCCGCAGAGCGGAACCTGCCCGAATGTTAGCTACGCTGATGTGAGCGGCCCAGTGGCGAACTACAACCCCAAGGGTAGCCCTTACGCCCAAACCCCAGCAAACACTCCTACGTACACTAACACGGCTGGTCTGAATACAGGTAACATTAGTGCTTTCAGTACCGAGATTTACGGATATTACTCTGATAAACTAAGATTTCGAATGTCTGAAGGAAGTTTCTGGTGGATGGAGAGGTATTAATGGTGGCTTCGTGTTTGTATGTGCAGTTAGTCTGTTGAATGGTGCTGGCCTGAGCCTGAACTTGAACCTAGGTGCTGCGATTACAGCGGGTACAGCACCGGTGACGACGCAACTGCTGGAGCACATTAAACTGAACTTACGGACGGCAGGTTTCTCGGAGCCCGCAGCCACGGAGATTCTGGCTGCCATCGCCACATTAGCAAAGTACAACATTCTCGGAATGGGAATTGGGATGCCCTCGAACATGAGCTACCTTGGGAACCCGATGGATAACACCACAACCGCGAACGGTTCAAACAATAACGGTGGGGTTTTCGGACCCATCGGAACAGTGCCCACGCTCGGCTCAACCTCGCCGACACCACGAAACACGCTCGATAGATACGAGCCGTTCGATCCGTTCAGACAGAACAACACTGCTGCCAGTACTATTCATCTAAACAACAATTCGTTTGGCCTGGGCACTAACCAGTTATCACTTGTAAGTAAGAGTCCTACACAGGTAGACGCCAACAGCAAGGAGACCAAGAAAATAGACATAGAAATTGCAGAGGTTATAGTGGGAGCTATTCTGGGACCCGGCGGTCGTGCCCTCATTGAGATTCAGCAGATGAGTGGCGCCAACATACAAATCTCTAAGAAGGGCATGTTCGCTCCTGGTACCAGGAACCGCATAGTGACTATCACGGGTTGTCCTAATGCGATCAACGCTGCTCAATTCTTGATCGAACAAAGGATCAGTGAAGAGGAAGCAAAACGAGCACGCCAAATTGCTATCGCCAGTATAATGCATTGATTTCAAGTACAGCACTCTTGTTCATCCCCATTATTGGGCTCCGTTGTTCACCTCTTCACACCTTG
This sequence comes from Ectemnius cavifrons, assembly GCA_964023945.1. Classification (NCBI taxonomy): domain Eukaryota; kingdom Metazoa; phylum Arthropoda; class Insecta; order Hymenoptera; family Crabronidae; genus Ectemnius; species Ectemnius cavifrons. The sequence continues at coordinate 1,888,232 of OZ030386.1, read as the reverse complement.
AGACGATGCTACGGCGGCGCTCTCTTTTTCTCTGTCTCTATCTCTCTATCTCTATCTCTCTCTTTGTCTGTTCTCCCTTTTCCGACACTCGTCCGCGACCACCGTCACCACGACCTACCGCCCGTTCTCATCTATCGCTACATCACTATAGCGCTTGCATTCTCATTTCACTGTTCATAAATCCACCATGGCTCGTCGATTCATCCTATCGTTTAAGGTTATTACGATATATAAATATTATATGTTATATAACTACTACAATTGTTCTGTGATACACCACATTACGGGGCTTTATCACATATATATATATATATATGCATATATATATATATACAGAAAACACGTACCACATCAGAGTCACATAATATATCTAGTTGTATGGTATAGAGTTATTGAGAGATGGCATGATAAAAGCTGTTAAAACAGTGCTAGGAGATACGGCGGCCTTGGGCTGTTGCAGTTCTTGCTACAGGACTGGAGCATTGTAGGAACGGTCTTTTCTTCGTTCTACGAAGCTGCTTTTCCTTTAGGCATTCTGGCGTAGCCCGATCCTTCTTGATATCAGAACACTCTATCTATTAGTTACAAGGTCATACAGAACTCACACTTGAATGACGTCGACCCGAGGCGACTGCTAAACAGAAATCACCGTTTGTCGGGTCGGCCCCGGAGACGCTGCTTTCTGTGGTGCAGAGATGTTACGTAAATTGTTGTATTGAACTGTTCCTTGAACTATGAAATGATTAGGCTGATCAAGACCTTACTCTTACTTAAAGCGTGCCGCGCTCGCGCTCGCGTTCCTTAAGTGCGGAGTAACACCTTGGCAAAAACCAAAGATTTTACATGTATAAAGCAGATACGACTTGGCTGGATGTTGAGACAACTCATACACAGAGGGAGAGTTACTCTACCTATGAACATATATTTATATATTTACGGGGCTGGCTGGTCCAGCTAGATGGATATAACGTAATTCCTTATTGCCAAGTTTCATTATTAATCCCAAAGCATTTGTTTCGTTCACGCGTCAAAAAGAAAAGTTTATCGAACCATATAACTTATATAGCACCTTTAGATTAATGTACACAGAGACGTATTAACACCAACTCTCATTAGATTCCTTTGCGTATGCTCTAGGAATGACGACAATTCATAACGCTAGAAGACCATGTCGCTAGATTAAGAACCATTCGATTCATTAACGTAGACCGCGCCCTTCTCCGATGGTAGTCTTTTCGAGAAGCAGTTGCAGAACGCACGATTGTTATAGGTATACACCCTGTACAGTAAAACATCCGTCTAATTGTTTTTAGTTCCAAGGCACGCCAGTTGAATACAATTTGGACTAACGGAGTCTCGCACGTCCTGATAGATCATGGACGCGACAGACGAGGGAATCAGGTGGAAGGGACCTCTCTTCACCTCGTCCGTCATTCCTCTTCGCAGTTGCCACTCCAATCATCATTATACTCGACGTACGCATGCCAGGGTGCCTCTGCGTACGTGCCCGCGTACACCTTCGTTCCGGAAGCACTCGAGCGCATTTCTTCGCAAAGCCATATCGCTGCTCGGTATTGTTACCTCTGTTTTTGTACATTCTTCTCCTGATTGATGCCACACGCGTTCCTCCCGCTTTCGCTCTCGTTTACCGCAGCAGCGCTATTCAAATCTTGGCTTTCGCGTCTTTGTCGCAATGTCGACACTCAGTATCGATCAGAGTCGCAGAGAGACGCGTGCATTCTTGGGTTCTGTATGATGCTTCTTCCTTTCCGTAGGACTCTTTCGGTATGTGTGTGTGAGAGTCGGGCACGTGTGCCACGTGTTTCGAGCCTGGCCTTCGCCAAAACCTGGAGCCCGGTGCCTTCGCATCGGGCCGTTAGATAGGGAATCGGAGTTAGTTAGACATTCATCCTCACCTTGGTAGCGATTGACCTAGGGTTCAGCCTGCATCCCGTTGCTCCTTCCCTCGGGAAAGGCATGTCGCACCATCCAGTAATAAAGGAGGCGTTCTGATTCATTGTTTCTTCTTCGGTGGTAGGTGAATAGAAAGGGAGGTGATTTATTGATAGGCAGTTATCGATAATGGGTTTAGTTACAAGTGATCACTACAAAAAAAAAAAGGTAACGTTAGCTGTAGCGTCAAATGGAGTATATATAAATGTACATGAGTACAATTCATAGCTGGAGGCGCTGGCTCACCGCTCTTTAAAATAATGACTTGTATATTTATAAATAATGCATAACACGAAGTAATAATAATATATTACACAGAGAGAAGAGTAAAGATTTATATATATATATATATATACATATATATAAATATAAAGATACGTATATATATATATACGAGAGGTTTGAATTAGATTATTACGAAAAGAGAATTCGCATTATCTGAAATATAAATGACGTATATATATATATATATAAATAAATATACATAAATATAATATATGAAGATGATGATAATATAAGAAGTGGAATGATATTATAGACATTGTTGACAAAATATTTGCGTCCGCGAATCATAAAAAGACGGATTTACGTTCATCCATAAAATGCAATGTGTACTATCGAACTTCACTGCGTTGCCCAACAAATGCAAAGCAAAACAGAGTCAGATACATATATATGTGTATGTATATGTATATGTATATTTTATCATTTTAAATATATATGTATATATATAGATACATATTATCACGAGTTTTGGGCAAATGTAACTAGATTGTTGTAGATAGATCAATTCGAGGAGTTTTAACTAGAACCACGTTATACGATCGTCGCATATTAGCATATTCTAATTTAATTTATAAATTTAATGGGTTTTAAATGGTCATCGTGCCGTTGGCACCGACGGCAGCATAATATTTTTCAGCGCGCGGCTATTGTTCGCAGATAGCTTCTTATTAATTAATTTCTCGCAATCATCACACACACATACACACACATACACAGGCGTACCGCGTACTTTTGGATTTAGTAATCATTGTCTCTTACTGTTAATCTTATCGCGTTAGCATTGTCCTTCTAATAGCGGTTTTCATATCATCGTACTTCAGACTGTCGGTTGGCACACGATCTCTCTCTCTCTCTCTCTCTCTCTCTCTCTCTCTCTCTCTCTCCCCCCTATTCTGTCTCTCGTGTGCACGTAAAAAAGATGTCTTCGAGTGTGCTTCCGAGGTAGGAGCGGTCGAATTTTTCTCGATTTCACAAGCGCAAGTCGCAATTGGTTTGGAGAGACGCGCGCACGCGCGGGTATTTATACTAGTAACTAGCGACGAATTGGTTCGCACAGCCTTGGCGCACTCGAGGCGGTGTCGAAAGAAATTCTGCTGCACACACACGTACACAGATACACACAGGCGCACGCGTGCGCGCGAGCAGGTATATGTAGCACAGTTCTGAAACACGGTGATTCGTTCGCACGCCTTGTTGCAACGCGTGGACAACAACGCGACTCGTAGAATATGCGTCCCCTCGGCCGTGAATGGTCCGGTAATTCGACTTCTGAATCAACGACGCGGCTAAAACGCCTCGCGGAATATTCGACTTAATCCGGAATTCCACCGGGTGATCGTTGCTGTGTTGGTAATATCGAACGGTTTTCGATTTCCCCCGCTTTCTCTGCTAGTACGAACCTAGAGAATCGTGTGAACGTTGAACAGGAATCACCGACAAGGTGGCGAGTCGTCTGGAAGAATGCGAGGGCTGAACATCTTTTCCTTTCGCGGTGAAGTGTCTCCGAGCGGCGAACAACTTGTAGGTAGCACAAGCTAATTAGACTAGGATTACGGGTTTCTCTCAGTAAATACATTCCTTTAGTAGAGCAGATTACGTATATAAGACTAGCTGTGATGGAGTTAACAGAGGGACATATATATATATATATATGAATACAACATATATGTACAATAATATATCTATATACATATATATTTTACCAGCTGCCAGAGGGGGTGAGAGATGATGCCACGAGGGAGTTTGGTAGCCTAGAGAAATGATAGAATTTATTTGCGCAGGGGAAGTAAACTTGATGATGATGATGGCAGGCATACACACAATCACAGACAATGCTACCACCGCCGGGGGAAAAACTCGGGAGCGGAGAGAGAGCACTCTCGAAGACGCTCTCTCGCGCGCGCGCGCGCGCGGGAGAGAGAGATAGAGAGTGCTTCTCCCGAGCGGTTTGCACAAGGGAGAACTGGGAGTGAGAGCAGTCGCAAACGACACATCCGCATAAGAGCTCCAGTTCGATCAGCCAGTCCAAACCATAAGTATCTTTCCGTTAGCATATCGCTTTAACCACCCATTATTACACAAGCACACACACACACACACACACACACTTTTTACACTGTCACGACGCGATTCCTGTGATTCTCGTGGGTACTCATTGCAGACGGGAGAGGATAGCATACAGGGTACTCGATTCCATCGCTGGAACTCGTCGGAGCCTCGTGACGTTGAACTGCGAAATTCCAAGTGGGAAATGTGTCTTTCTAAGCGGTCAGTCGCTCGGCGATCGTCTCGCGCTAATTCGGCAAATACCTCTAGCTAGAGCAAGTGGCGGAGAGAGCAGTATTGGTTGGGCCAGTCGATGTTACCTACGAGTTGTTTAGTCGGAGGGACGCACCGCTAGATTAGTAAGCCGGCAGTCGCCACCCATCTTTAGCTGATTCTTCTTTCATACGACGCCTTGTTCTCCTTTCTTTCTTTTGTTTTTGTGTACAGTTCCGAGATTCGTATCTCTATATTCACACGTACACGCGCCGGACACACGAGTGTATACACAGACACATATATATATATATATATATTTACATGTATGCATAGTTCATTCGTTCATTCTGTAAGCGAAGGGGGAAGGAATAGGTGTGGGCGTAAGGCGCGTCGCACGCCGCGCGGACGTCGCGTCGTACGCCGTAATAGTTGTACACGATTACTAGGTTTAGGTATGTGTAGGTAGCGTCTTAAATCTCTTATGAAATCGTCATTACAGGTTCTCTCTCTCTCTCAAAACTTCGTATCGTAACGTAAATACTTCTATGGGGAGACTATATCCGTGGGATGGCCAGATGTGTTATACTCTCCCCCACCCTCTCTCTCTCTCTCTCTCACACGCACGTGGAGACGTAGTTGGTAGTGTTTATCAGGGAAACGAGATACAGTAGGAATTGCATTGACTCACCTCAATTCTAACGATTGAAGAACTATTGTTACAGTAAACTATATAATTGAATTCTCGACGGTACGCGCGTTGCCAGGCGGATCTCGCCGGCGCTCGCGTGTCGCATTACTTGGCTGTGTGTGCTAGGCTACATCGTAAATCATTGTTCCATCGTCTCATCTCATCTCCACTCGCATAGATATATTCCATTGAAGAAACACCACCAGAGACTGTGTGTATAGGAGGCAGGGGAGGAGGAAGGGAACGAGTAGGATGTTCGAGCGCAGGGCTGTTGTAATTCGTACGTAGTAAGTGGAGCCGACGGTACGGAGGAAAGTAAAAGCTATGGCAGATATTCGATATATCGGCGTGCACGTGCACGAGCCCTCGTAAGAGGGGGATGGAAAAGTGAAAGGAATACAGAAAGGGGAGAAAAGCTTTTTTCCGCAGGACAGTTGCGCCTCAAGCCGATCACTTTAGTGCCATATTGATACCTATCAGCCACACTTGTTGACGTCTGACAGTAGAGCGTGTTGTTAAAGATGTGTATTAATCCCTGTCGCGCGGCCGGCAGGCTGTTTTGAATAAAGTCCGAATATGTTTATTTCTCATTACATATTATGAATCGTTAAATACTGGAGTATTATGAAGATACCTTTATATATACATATATGCCTGTTTAAGTTTCGCAGTAGGGCGAATGATTGTTTACGACTGTGCCGAGGGGACTCTGAATCACCAAACGCACCCGATAACACCACGTAGTCACATACCGATCCGATCGCACTCTCCTGGCGCACCCGACATCATCGCCGGAGAACCAAAGCCAGGTTTCATTCTTTGTCATTCGACTCTCTACGTTATCAACATTGTGAAAAATGCAACACTTTCTCAATCACAAGCAATGCGTTTCATGCGCGCCACCTACCTTTTGCCTCATTTGTCAGTTCAAGCCGAATTAAGCCGGCCGCGTACCCACTCCCTTGCGGGTGGGCGACGTGCCATTTTTCTTTTTCCATTTACCTAACATCATCTCACGCGTGGAGAAGGCCTGCCGGGTGTGCTGCTGCTCTCATTGCCGGGCAGCGTGAACCATTGTTTCCCCCCAGGAAATGTTGCATTTGCGGAAAGTGCTTTTACGATCAGTTGTTCTCGTCAAGAAAAGAATATCTTCGTTTACTGCCACACTCATCGCAATCGTTCGCTATCAATCAGACAGAGACGCCCGACGAACCTTCGTGGTAGCCGAGAAAGAAATTGATGTAAACCGTAACGTTACATTAAGAAGTATTATACCTAAGAGATATGTCTATATATACAACACACGTACATCCATTGAGATACATAAATATATATATATATACATATATATATAGAGTATATATAGAGAGAGTAACGAGAGATAAAAAGCTATCGGAGAGGAATCACACCGTATCGACCGACAATAGAGCGAGAATGAGATACAAACTCAATAAGTAGAGCAGGAGCGCAGGAAACTTGTCGTCAGCCAAATTCGTCTCGATCCGATCGAGACGCGTACAGTAGTAGTCCCTTTCTCCATTAGATACTTCATTAAGCGCAAAGCCTGTCTCAGCTATTGTGTGCGTTGCCATTTTGTATACACAGTTGCACCGCGCGTCCCCGGCGTGTAAAGATCATCATTGGGCTCCGCGTTTCATGATTCCTCGATGTCCGACATCGCGTGTGCCACTCGCCTAGCCTCGCTGGGAGAAGCGCCTTACGAGAATTCACTCCGTTTATGCCATTCGTGAATCATTGTCGAGCGAAGCTGGCTATTCTTGTGCCTGGAGAAAAGATTACACAATAAGAATGTAATTGTTTAACGATTATACAATCGAATGATGGCTTACCATTGGCAATGTAGAAAGAGAGCGCACGTCTTCCAGGGCCGAAAAGAGTCAGTGCTCGGCGTGCGCGCCTCCGTGATAACATTAACGGACGATAAGAGAGAGAATCTTTAGGGGATTCTCTCGGGGAAGTGTTCCAAGCACTTTCCCTTCTTCTTTCTTTCTCTCTCTGTCTCCCTTCGTCTCTCCTTTGGCCCTGCCAGTCCCTTCGTGGGAGGGACGCGCTCGTCTCTTGGTGAAAAAGGGCTCGCCAGCGTATCCAAAATAGCAATGCATAGCGAGGGGAAGTAAAGGCGATTGTTCGCGCGAGAGATACCATTATGTGTGTGTGTGTTAAGGATTTTCGAGCATTGACATCCAACGCGCATCTATCGCCAGAGAACTTCATCCTGGGTTTTTCGAAAGACACCTAACACGCGTCGACACGCACCCACACACTCGCATACTCACAGGCATCACGCTAGAGGATCGCTGACACAAAGAGACACACACACAGACATATACACACACACACACACACACACACACACACACACGCCCAGGCACTCCACGTATGGATGTAACAAAGCAAAGAAAGCAAGATATTTAAACTAAACTACATAGAGCATTCGTCACAAAATAATTAAGAAGGGTTGTACAAAAATTGTATGTAATGTTATTTTATTGGAAGTGAGACGCTAGAATTAGACTGTTAATACGGTATATTATTTTGGGTAAACTAAGCGTATGTAAAAAAAAAACACAAAATGCAAGCAAGCAACCAGATGATATACTTGGATGACGATCGTTGTTGTTGAGGTAGAAAGATGATGATGATGAAGTAGCCACATATAGCAGCTCGGGGATAAAGAAACTATTAAGTACCTTGTTGAGTATAAGTAGATTATATCGCTAAGAGTCGCGGAGAGAGGAAGCTGTGCGCGCACGGGGGAGGAAGGTGCACGTGTGCACGTTCACGTTCACGTAACTTCATGTTAACACGATCATGCATAGACTACGACACATTGCGGACACACACACATCGACACACACACATCGACACGCACAGGCAGACAGACACAGATCCGTGAGAGAAAGAACCGCGCGCGTATTCGGACGCCGGAAAATTGCAGACACATACAGTTACACGGCAATGGGAAAGTCGAGAGGCAGGCACAAACACGTACAGAGAGAGCGCAGTAACGCCTTGTCGATCCTCTCGGTGAGAGAGGATCGCTGGGCGGATTGCGATCGCCGGAAGTAATCAGAATCGGGGAAGCATTGTAGCATTATCCTCTACGGTGTTTCAATCTAGAGCAGCTGGCTGCGAAGGTACCATAGAGATTCATTCGTCACTGATGGAATACGATCAAGTATTGTACCTTACATTCCTTTGGCTATAAAGTAATTTAAGAGCACACACACGATTATATAGGAGAAAACTCACACGCGACAACATACCACTTGGCAGACGGCACAGAGACAGACGGGGAAGGCGCGCCGCGCGTGCCGCCGCGAGCTCTTGTTCGAGCGAACGATATCTTGACATGTGAAAAGAAACCTTAGCATCCGGGATTGTCAGTGTTGTGTGGCAGTGCACGGCTTTATGGACCGCGCACTGGCCCCGATCCCGGAAGGCGTCGCTGTGAGCACCGTGCGACTCTCGTCTTCTACCTCAACCTCAGAGCCTCGAAGTTCAGTAGATCGCCGAGTCATACGGCGATCCACTGACTCTCGGGAATCCAACGGTAAAACTTGAGTCACATCGGCGCGACTCTCATATCCTAGTGTGATACTCGTCGAAGAGGAGCGGCGAGCACGGCGACGGCGTTTGCGGTTGTAGCGAGCAAAATTGTATTTTTGAGATTGCCGGGAAAGGCGAGAGGGTTATTGCGACGAATTCCAAGCTGTTCATTCGAATTACGTTGTTAACGGCTAAGTATATACGAAGTACGGAAAGTACTCTTAGAGTCTATGAGAGCGAAGCCAAGCTCCACTCTCTCACGTTGCGCTGGCGTGGCAGACACGAGAAAACACAAGCAGACCCATCCACGACCGAGAAGTCCTCGACTTCTCCGGATCGTGAAGATGCGTGTGTGCTTTAGGGTGAATTGATGAAATTAGGAATCACGCGTAGACAGGATTATATATGTACATATACATAGAGAGAATCATTGGGATGCAAGAAGCGCCAGGCGGAGCGGTGATGATGCATCGACCGATCGGCGAATCGCGCGCCGCCCGGCGAGGAATTGCGAGCTAAGTTTTCTCAGTCATCGCCGTCATCATCGCAACCGAGAGATTCGGGTACGATATATATTTGTGTATATCGTGTTTCGCCTTCGGGCAAGCGAGGCAAATACTCGCGCGTACAGTCTCGAAGAGAGGAAACGCAGTGTATAAATGAAAGAGAGACACACGCAACAGACACACACTCACTCACCCATGATTCGATGGCAAAAGGGATACACGATCACACAGAGACAAATAGAACACACAGAGGACACACGCATACACCACAGATCACAGAGACCGCACGGCGATTTCGAGGGAAAAGAAAACAAAAACGAACAATCGACGAACTAATGCCCTGTAGGATTGCTTCACGACTTCCTTCGGCAATGCTACGTGTCGAGCACAAAAGCTGTGTTATTTTTCTATCGCGTTGGTGTTGTGTTTCGTGTGGTTTTGCCTTCGTCGAATCCGGCGCAATGCACTTCGGATCGATGCGCGGTGGAGTCCTCTTCGAAACAGACGCGTGTGTGCTACCTTTTCGACCGTCACGCGGAGATCATCGACGGTGGAGGAGGTGGGCAGCCCTGTGGGGAGGAGGAACATTCTAGTATATTGTCTTTGTAACGCGGGCCCGACGGAGCAAAATCACACGAAACGTCGCGACGAAAGGACCGAGAATCTAGACGGATAAAGTGTAAGTAGGCGCGCGCGCGCCTCGATAGATCGAGAGAAGCAAGTGAAACAAAGAGTTTAACGTAAGACAAACTAAAAGAGATATAGTGATGCATCAGACATAAAAAGATATACACACACGGCTCGCAAGGCTACGATTCTATTGGGAAGTCTCTTGATTTTGTTCGCGTAACGAAGGAACCGCGCGAACGTGTACGTTTTGCAGATTTATTTTCGATTTTTTGCTTGTTACAAACGATTTACGGTCCTCGGGAAGGAAGTATGGGAAAAAAGCATAAAGGCGCGGAGACCACCCGTTTGTCGGTGGGGACACAAACCGCTTTAATTATATAATTGTTATATCGAGGACGATGGAGGATATACTTTAATGGCAGTTAGTTCACACGAGCATTTTCTTGGATTTACTCGAATTAATTACTTTACACTCTAACCACATTTAGTTGCATCCATAAATTGTTATTCTTTCATCATCCAAGTTATTCCATTTCAATGTTAAATAATTATAAAGGTAAACATAATATATTAACTATTTTCACTCATTGAGGAGGCATCGTTACCTGTATGACAAGTGACCATAAGAGCATAATAAACAATCGCTCATTAAATGCATTCTGTTGTTCTTCATTTCATGACCCAGCCACCATATCCATCCGTGCATTCCATCCATCTGGCCCATTCGATTGCCACGCTGTATGATCACCATACGCATTATATTTGCCGCTCAGTTCTTTTTCTCTCTTTGTTCTTTCGCCGACCCTCCGCCTCTGACTTGATATGACCTCCGTCTCTCTTTCAGTCATCCCACAGTGATTTCGCTGAGCTGACCAGCGGGATACTCGCCCTTTTCGATCTATCAACTGACACCATTCTCTCGCCAGGAGCGCGACGCTTATCGATATCGACCTCTCCCTTATTGTAATTTTGTCGGCATTTCGAAGGCTACTCCGATTTTCATCAATCAGTGTCTGCCGGCGAACACACTCATCAATGAGAAACATATTCCCCTTTACGAGAAGTACAAAATATCACAAGCAATATTTACATAGTTACACGATAAGACCTCAAAGTTACATCTCAACTCATCCACTTTGCTCGCCCTGATAATTCTCTTTGCCGGCAGACACCTCTTCTTCCCCGTCTGCACGATCGCCAACGGTTGTGTCTCTGCTCGGGGGAGCCTTCCGAATCCCGATAGAAACCTGTACACTTCAGCCGAGCTTGCAGCACAGTTCAATCTAGCCCTGTAAATAAGCTGTACAAAGATTATACCTGTATCACTGTAGCATGTAAGTCCTGTGTTACGAAGAGCGCGTTCCGTATTATGCGATCCGGGTACGAACAGACGAGGAAGGCGCTCTGATTGGTTCGATCTCTCCGGGCGCAGTGTTCTCGTCCGGAACTAGTTAGGCGCGTTCAGTGAGGGACGCGTAAGCGCGTTACTTGTATCGAGAGGTACCTTAGATCATCCAGTCACGACGACGAGAAGTGAGAATTGATATTAAGCCGTTTCATTGTACCATTCGACGAAGCTCGCTACTGTTAAGCAGACTCGAACTGTTTAGAAGCAATAATCGAGGAGATCGCGTGATTCGCGGTGGATTAGCTCTGTTTGGAATTTCGTCATTGACAGACACTCAACCACACGCACACAGACACAGTTATACATATATACTCGAACGTTCCGTTAGAGCGCCGCGTGTTTGGCGCAGTATATATATATATGTACGTGTGAGAGACGGCTGTTGCCCCGACTAGTCAGTAGATAAGGGAATGTATTTTTTTACACGATGGATTTGTAATAAAGAAGATTGAAAACGAAATTGCTGCTCCTCCGAGTCTAACAGTGCCATCTGCCACCGTCGGTTTCTTAAGTTTCGGACTAAGCAAAGCTTACTTTAGCCTTCAGAATGCTTTCGGAGCGGTTCGGGACGGTTCGATGTGGTTCGACGCTAATAACTATGCACAGGATGTTTTATAACTTCCTTTCTAACGCTTATTACAGTTTTATTAAAGTGTGAAAATAAGTTGAGCAGGCATTATCGTACAATATGTATAAATAAAAATTAATGAAGTCGCGAGGAACACTGAATAAAATATCTTTCGAGTTGGAAACGAACCAGAGTCGCAAGGAATCACAAGTTCCAAAATGCGGTGCGTACGCAGACGCCATGACAGTAAGACGAATTTGACATATTCGGCGTTTTTTGACAGGCAGCCCAAAGCTGAAGTTGTTCTTGAATTAGGTGTAATTTCCAGATCCACCAGCTGCGTAAACTTGGTTCCCTAAATGCTAGAAACTTGAACTTGTTTCAGTTCCTTTAAGCTCGGAGCATCGTGCGCGGACCATTGCCAACACTGCGCCATTGGACAAGTTCTTCCAGCAGAAGTCCGCCGGAACGTGCTACGGTAAGTGCAGGGCGAAAGCGTACAGTCGATAGAAAGAGTATTCGCACACCTGGTGTTTTTGGAAAAAATGTTTCTTATAGACGAAATTTCTTCTCTTTAAATAGAAGTACATTTTCTTAAACAAGAAAATGGTCCTTCTTAAGAAAAAATACATTTTCTTACAGCGGATAGTTTTCTTCATTACGAAAATTGATTCTAAAACTACAGACTGTGCCACTACTTTGTTTACCCACTGTACGCGAGTGTGTACACACGTGTACTTAGGCGCGTGTCACGCTCGGAGTGCGCCGAGATCGAAAGTGGATACTCTCCATGAGAAATAACGGGGCCAAGCTGAGAGGAAAACCAGCAGGGATGTATAGGGTGCATTTTCTTAGAGGAGAAAATATACTGTTTTGAGAACATTTATTTTCTCTGCAAAACTAGCCTTTCTTCTTTAAGAAAATTTGTTTTTTCTCACAAAGAAACTTTCTTCCATGCAAAAACTAACTCCAAGAGAGAGGAGTTTTTTTTTATCTATTGTATATCTAACTAAAAGAGTCTGTTAATCGTCAGACTTTTGAAGACTACTTTTGACCAAGGACAAATCAGGGAAAACAAAACGAAATTAATCCTTTCACTAGATTGATTTTGTTCAAATTATTAGTTACCTGTTCTTTTCCATTCGCATCAATTTATTCGCCTCAATTTATTCTAATTTAGCCTAAGTTACTCATCGCATGTACAGGGTGATTTTCTTGCCTTTGAATCAGGACAGTCGGACTCCATTTTTTATTAGCCATGTATGTAATTATGTAGTACTTACTTGCTGATGTGTATATAATGTGCATATAATAATATATTATCTTATATGTATAAACTAGCCTGCTGACGAAAAGATTTTATTAACTATGTGTGGCAACTTAATTTGCTACGACTTATTTCGAATGGTGAGCAGCGTGTGGAAGAAAATATATTTCTTTTATTATTTTATATGCGTTGTGCATACAATATAATGTTATATATAATGTACAAAATGCAGAGTAAAACTGCAAAACATTCCGGGATAATTGAAATTAATAGATAATTTATAATCATCCTTGACACATTTATTTATACCCGGCAGCAGTGATTCAAATGCAAGCGAGCCACCTTGTATATGGTGACCATAAGATCATAATATATACTCTGTACAGGGTGATTCCCTTGTCTTGGAATTAGCACTGTTCGATTTCTTCTGCTGTATGCAAAATTTAATGCCCTGGCCGGCTTCGTCCGAGAGATATTTGGTTTGCAAGTTAACAATAATTTAATTTAAAGAAAATAGGTTGTTGGAAATATTTGTGATGTTTACATATAACATTAGAAATGTTAATTATACACAGTTTAGCAACTCTTCCCTGTCTATAACTAATAATCTATTTATAACCTATAATTTTCCAGGGTCAAAACTTTATACAGGAAAAAAACTGCATTAAAATTTGTTTAGTGATTGAGGTTATATCGAATTCTATGTGCGTAAGAACCATCTTTTAATTGACCTTCTTACGCATTTATGGAGGAAATGTATTTTCCAGTTGTGAAAGAGTTATCGAAATCGGTTGAGTAGTTTCTAAGATTATCTCGGACACATACATACACACAAACAGGTTTTCCCTCTTTATACAATAGTTTAGATAATACTAGCAATCCTACCCGACGTTGCTCGGATGGCACTTGAGTGATGTAATATATATTTGAGACTTTGACCAGCTACCATTTCTAAGCGGAGAGCGATAACGAACTACTTTTTTCAGATTTTCTCGTTTCGAAAAGACCTTTCTACCGATATGTAGCTCAATATGTCATTCCATTTGAAATATTTGAGATATTTTTGGAAAACTCTGTATAAATAATGAATATTACAAGATTTTATAAAAAGAAAAAAGATGATAGAGGAAGAGAGATAACGTCCAACAAAAGCAGGCGTAGCACAGTATTGATTCAAAGGCAAGTGGATCACCCTGTACGTTTTCCTTGCGGTCTCTATTTGTAGTTATCGCGATCACGAGACCGAGCAAGAAAGAATCGGTCTACGTTCATCGGTCCGAAACCGGTTGGCAGGTTTTTCTTGTGTAATATGCAGTTTTGCAAGTTGACAAGTTTGTAACAGCATAATCGGGGCATTAGCGGCAAGAACACGAGATTCATGCGAGTCATAAGTGGGCAGTCACACACGCATGTTAGCTTTTTCACTTAGGTTAGTAATAGAACTACCAACGGAGTCAAACTGGCATGTTTAACATTTGTTCGTATTTATAACTTATTTATAAACTGCGTTAATTCATGAACTTTTGTCTGACTTTTATTGAAATATATATAGATGGTTAATTATATACATCGCTTTACGTTTTTTTGTGTGAGATTTTTATTACTTTAGGTATGCGGAACGGTTTATGTTGACCACTCAAGAATTTGAAGGTAAATTTTGATGAGATTCGCATTTCAAAAGATTATTACACACATTTCGGGTTCTTTCAACACTAGAATACCTGGTATAATAAACCTAAAAGAAACAGAAGATTGACAAAATATGCTACTGCATATTTGCATATTTGTAAGGTATTTAATATTATTACTTGTTTTTGTGAAATGATTAAACTATAAATTGCTGAAAACTAAAACATTTTAATATCAAGTAAATATCAAATAGCAAGATATCTTTTACGTTCATTTATCAAATGTACGTTCCTTCATACTTACGTTTCTTTAGCGAGCAAAATATTTTATTTAATTTACTTTTTAGACCAGCACTGTTATTTCGTATTCTTAATAAATAAATATATTTTTTTATAAATAACACCTGTTTCGAAAATAAATCATTCCGACTTTGTCAGTAGAAATTCGTATAGGTTAATTTTTAGCACAATCGAACTTCGATTTATTAAAAAAAGGACAAATATTAATAATAGCAATCACGGAGACTGAAATGAAATATGATTTGATGAAGAATTTCACAGTGCCAAATCTTTTTTGCTGCTGAAACTGTATTGTCACCTGTTACAATATGAAATACACATTGAATTGTGTACAGGGTGATTCATTTACTCTTGAATAATCAGTGTCGCATAACACCGTTGTATACAGATAATTAGAGATTATCTACTAATTTTAATTATACTCGAGTCTTTCCCAACTCTTTTCTACATCTTATGAAAATATTATATTCCGTATAATGCACAAAGTCAAATGTGTATATAAGTCTGTACACAAAAGGGGATGGCTATTCTGATTCAAAAACAAATGCATCATTCTCTACCGGATGTTTCAGTTGCCTTTGAATCAGGATTGTAATCCACTTTTTATTCCATATGTGTGTAGAAAATGTTTTACTATATTATTTTAGATGCATTGTGCATAGACTATAATGTTATATATAATTTAAAGGATATAAAGAGAGTTGAAAAACATTACTGTATAATTGAAATATTGGAAAATGTATAATACTAATACAAAGGCAAGTGAATCACCCTGTACACACAAAATGTGTTCGGATCAAAGAGTTTCTACTCATTTTTATTATTAATTATGTTTCCGGGATCAATTAAGCGGCATTGGATACACTATTACACAGATTTTATTGATCCTTACAAGCGGTGAACTTACATCATCGATTCCTTGACTTACAAAATATCTATGCGTATTAATATCATTTTATCGCTAATCCTTGTCTCTATGTTTTACGTGTGTAGTCTCTGTGTGTGTGTTCTCCATGTGTTTATAATGTGTGCGCGACATTTATTCTGCCATTAATGTACATACTCGCATTTGCACCTAGAAACATCATCGCGCCATACTTGTACAGGGCGATGCATTTGCTTTGAAATGCAGGTTCTTTCACCCAATTTTACAAAACAAAACAGTTTTATTACTATTATTACTGCATATCGTTTGTGTTATTGTTTGCATGAACCGCTGGATCGCCATCGATAGTCCATATTACTTGTTCATGATATACAGGGTGTCTCATAAGTGTTGTATTGATCATAATCTTGCAATGAGTGGGACGGAGTTGAAGATGGCCATTTTTAAAACTTTCAAAATTTCTTTCTTTATCTATATCGATTTTTCTTCTCTTCGAGATTCGTCAAATGTCTCAAAACCACTCTCTAAATTATTGTTGAATTACTTGGAATTGTGGATCAAATGCAAATTTTGAAAGCAGCCATCTTCATTTTCGTTTCATTCTCTACAAGATTCCTTGGTTGTCTACTACATTTATGAAGCACCCTGTACGTAACACATTGTAGTCCAATTACACGCTCGGTAATGTCGACATCGTCGAGTTCAAGGCAAACGCATCACTCTGCGCAAGCATTGGTTAGGTCGCCCTAACTAAACTCTACTTAGGATCTGGGTAATTAAACTTCGACGAGATACTCTTATTGCCCTTACTCCGGCGTACTATACAATCGTTATAATGCACCTGCAATTAGGCTCTCCATTCTTAATGCATATCGAATCGATGCTCTCCTTCCTAAACTGCAAAACGATTTACTTACTCGATACGCGGCTAGTGAAAATTCATCAGAAACGCCGACTACCATTCATACAAAAGTCAGTGGAAAAGTATTGGCAGGAATGGACAATTTCTGTTGTGCATGAATAATCATTCTTTACTCGTATTCTCGTCGTTTAAGCTGCTCCTTCCATTGGAAAACCGGCAAATTGGTGTTTCGCAATTTTTCCCAGAGAAACTATCAGAGTTATCGAAATGTTTTTCATTGCCAAATTTTGTATAGTTTTCAACTTTTATGCAGTGATAGTTTCTTTAATAAAAATATCCTAATGAAACATCTATTTTTAAGGCGCTTAACTTTTAGAATTATCAAATTCTAGTAATATAAATGTCACTAGAATGTAGTGTTTCAACTGTGTATGAACCAAAGTAGGAATATTTCCACATTATCCATTCCTTCTGCTACGTCGATCATTCGAATGAAAAATGCGTCATGCCATTAGACGTGAGTAAAAAATATTCCGTTTCTGTTATCGAATACATGGCACTTTGCGGCTAAGGGTCCATTTACATTTAAAGACATTGAACGTAACGTGGCTGACACAATCAATATTCCGTAATGCATAGTGTCTGTACAGGGCGATTCAGTTACTTTTGAATCACACAATCAGTATAATTAAAATTACACTGCTGTAATTAAAAATTATCTAATAATTTCAATTACACACGAATATTTCCTCTTTGCAGTAAAAAGTGTTACAGGATTTTTCATTTTACACTTCCATCTTTAGTTACAGTAAAAAAAAAATCAGTGAAATGAGAGTCTGAAAGCGAGCACCACCTGTTTTGATTCGATACTCGACTTGATTTTTAGAACAGGTCACCATGACCTATTTTGCCAGTCTGGCCGGTCAAAAGGTGGCTTCCATAGAAAGTTGCTCGCTTTGAGGCGTTTTTTCCACTGATTTTTTAACTTGCTATAAGTAAGAGGGAAAAACATAAAATTTACCTTCTGCAACGCCGGATATATGAACATTTCAACCTTGTATATCGTACGTATAATATAATCTACATGAATGGCTATTAAAAAGAAAGGTCGACAGTTTTGACTCAAAGGCAAATGCGTCAAATGGAGTTTATCCTTAGAAAGTTTCCACTTCAGGACATATTCCGTTTGAAATACAGTTTTATGGACTTTTGATACTATCATCTTTCTCCGCAGTGTAAAAAGCAACTGAATAAAAGTGGAAACACATACACATACATCCATGTTCCTTCCTACTTTGTATAGAATAAAAATAATTTGTTAACAGGATTTTACAAGAATAAATGCTTGGTTGTACAGAAATTATCCGAGCTTCTAGTAATTTCTCGATTTAAAAGTGGGACATTTTTCATGCGATTATGCTTCAAAGAGTGAAAGAATGTTTGTCGCATCCGCCATGTTACGCTCAATATCTGCAAATATAAATGAAGCTTAACGGTATTCCTTCATGCGCGGAACTCGACGCGCCATAGTAATTGTGTTGATCGTGTTTCGAGGCTGTAACTTGTTTGCATTGCCTTACTTATGAATTCCACGCGACCTCTGCGTGCACATACGTTTCCTCCGCGCGTTGACGTATCACTTGATCTATTGCCGACTGGGAATCTGTTACTCGCTATTGTCCAAAGGGTATCTTGTGTGCAATACTCGAACGCTTCATATAAAAATTATATACATTATTATCTAATCGCTCGCTTGCATAATGCACACGTATACAGTAGAAAATATCTGTCTCCGGCCTGTCGCTTGTCGCCCCGACAATGCAAATCGTTTTGCGGTGCTCGCTGGCCGTCTAGTTAAGAGCGAGCAAGCCGCCGAGCTGTACAATACTGTCACCCATGAAATGCGAGGTTCTCGGTGAAGTCGAGGCCATGGAAGAAAATGATTCGCAGTCCAAAATTACCGCTGTCGAAAGCAAGTGTCGAGTTAAGTAATCCAACGATAGAGAGTAACGGATAAGATTACTGACAATCACTGATTTCATTGTTCCTCCGCCATTTTTCCCTCAATATCCTACCTGTAGACTAGCTACTTTATGAACATAGCGTTCATTTACGTATAAAACTACAAAGTACATAGAAGTCGTAAGATACGGACAGTGATAAGCAACACTCGCGTAAGAGTACGTTTTGTAAAAAATAACAGTAGCACGAGGTGACCGCAAGATTGATGTCGCTCGGACAGTCTAAGGAACTGTCGCCATTTTCTTAGGAATTACTTGAAATTTTTATGATGTATGAAGCAATTTGAAAAAACTATCTTTTATACGTAGTCCGTATACGATTGGTAAATGCAAATGGCGCACACTTCATTTTTTCATCACAACGGATGTTAATAGTTCGATAAGAAACTACAATCTTATGGAAAAGTATGAATATGATTCATAATTATTGATTGAAAGCTATTCATAATTATTGACTGTTTTGCAATAGAAATTCTCGAAAAGAATGTTAGCTTCCTACAAAATAGAATTTCCACTATAGATGGTCAAATCAATTGGTGTTTGACGTTTGGATATTATACAGCGCGAGAGCTACCTAAAATTCAAAGTTCCGAAATATATACTTGTTCGAAATTCGAAAGTCTTGTACCGCCCGCAGCGCATCAATCTCGAGGACACTTTCTACTTTTTAAAGCTAAAAATATGTCAACCGAGCATGATTCCGCATCTTCCTCTCGAACGATTCTTTGTGATGCAAAAACAGTCGGAACGAGTCAATTGCGCCTGGAGAAATGAAACGTATCCAAAACAGTGTCTGCTAGGAAAGTAATTCGATTTGTACTTTGTCATTCCTTGGTGATCCTGATTGGTTTTGAGCAGGTTACATTCCATTACTACAACTTGATCGCTTGCTCTGACCATGTCCGCTGTGTTGAGTCGGCTGACCGTAAACTCTTTTCTACTTCGTAATACAGTGGAACCTCGTTTATTCGAACACGTCCTGTATAAGCAGTGCAGTGTATATCTAATAGTAGAACTGGTTACAATATCAAATGATAGTCAATTTAATTTCAAATATGTTGAGATCAATATCAACAAAACTAACTGATTTGTACTGCGAGGATTTCCCTCGGCCGAATAGACATGTCCACCGATCAATTCGAATAATCGAGCTTCTACTGTATCCGACAATGAATTGAAACATATATCTACCTCCAATAGAAAGGCTCTCCGTAGTCCACGCGAGATATAAAGCAATCGAAAAATTATGTTATTATAAGTATAAAAAGTAAACATTTCATTCCCGACAACAAAACCTATTTATAATAGGTCGATACACTTTCTAAAAGTATGCAAATGTTGCCTCCAAACGAATTTCACCCGATCTCATTTGTGCGTGCGGAACCAAACGAAAACGCAAAGGAATAGGCCGTCGCGCAGCTACTCTCCGACTAACAAGTACAAAAATGGTTGAGCGCGGCCTCTCGCGTCCGGCCAGACTGAACATTGTCTGCATAATTACAACTGATAAAAACCGTATTACGCGCGACTCACCATTTCAGTACTTAACTGTAGTTCGTAAGTGATAAAAGGTGCTCATCGGAGGTGCAGCCATCCATCGAGTGCGAGATTCGTTGGATCGCCCGTGATTTTATTAGATCGGCAAATAATGATTTCGTCCGAGAACGACATTGTTATCACAGAATTTTATAAAGAAACGCATACATTGCACAGAAGGTATAAAACATTTTGAGTCGTGTGACATATCAAGTAATTGGAGCGTCGAAACTGGAGCATGATCCACCTTTTGTCACTACGGAACCACGAGATGCCCGACCACCGCTGTTCTTCTACCAGTGATTAGAAGAGGAACAGGGTGGTCTGCCTTGCTTGCTACTTGGTTGCCTCGGGAGGGCAGTCGGGCTGGTTATTTGGGTGAGCGGCGGTGAAGGCGGGATGATTCTCCAAATGGCGGTCCACCCTGAGAATTGTCGGGAAGGGTCGCAGATCCACGTGAAACCTTCTCGCATTGAATATCTGTGGCACCAAGCAGCAATCCGCCAGTGTGATCTCATCGCCGACGCAGTACTTGCCCGCGCTCGAAGAGAGCAACTTTTCTACCGCTAAAATTTCAATATTGTTTTATTATTGTCATATAAAGTTTATATCTTTTACTAATTTCGACTCTTCTAGTTTTCTTTTCTTTCAATCAGTTCGCACCTGTGAATCCTCTTGTGATCCAATGCTGTGCCCATTCCTTTTTCCTCTCCTCGCCGACATAAATAAGTACAACTAGATTTTGCAGTGGTTGAATGCCGCTGGCGATTACTTCGCAAATCTCTCGCACTCGTGCCCGTTTCACTGGATCGGCTGGCATCAGTGGCCGGTGCGGTCTCGTCTCTTCCAAGTATTGTAGGATATTTTGCTAGAAGGTAATTGACATTATTAATAAGTAATCCGAGAAAAAATAGTAGTACAGTAGAATCTCTTTTATCCGAACACACACGAACACAGTTCGCACTACATCTAGTAATGAAATCAGTTGCAATATAACTTCAGCAGCTAAAAAGATTTAGCTGATACATTTTCAACCAAATATCCAATTTTAGTATTTATGGTGGTTTTTATTAATAATGATGACACTATCTATTCTCCAATTCGTTTGGATAATCAAACTTCTACTGTACTAGACATGTATTAGTGTATCAATTTACTATCTTGTTTGATGAGACCTAGTAAATATAACAAAAGAAATATTTTATAACCAGAATTAGGGATCAAGATAATTATTAATTGACATCATTAACACTTGTAATGCTTTACAAAAGCATATACAGCAAGATTCGTATAATAAATGAAAATAAAAAGAACTGAAGCATCGCTGTTGTATCTGTCTTGTTCCATATACTCCTACAAAGTTGCTATTTAATAGCTATAAAATATATATTAATATCAATGCTGAATAAAGCATTGTTCTTTCCATCTTCTCATTCTTACACTATGAATACTTTTTATTCTCGCTGCAGCTGGAAGTTATGCAAGTTATGCGACTTACCGATTCTATCAATGTGTGATTGTCAATGTGAAGCGCGGGCACCTGCTCCATGGGATTGATCTCACGGAATTCATTGGAATGTTGCTCACCGCCACTCTTTACCAAACTCACTGGCTTGATGTCGTACGGTATCTCCTTCAGATTCAGAGCTACGAGAGAGAAATCATGAAAAACTAAGAATTTCTAACTAAATAAATATTAATTATTTTCAATATAACATAAACATAAAGCTGCTGCGATTAATAGAGTTTGTTTGTTCAGATACTCGATTATATCTTGAATCCTTTGGGATTGTACGAAGTACAAGATTCAGAGAAATAGACTTTGCATCGTTTCTGATACATTTCTGTATAATCTTAAGAAGTTTTTGAAAGATCAAACGTTAGAATAGTTATCTGCTAATCTATCATACGCAATTTCCCTCAGCTAGCATTTTGTATGCACGCTACAATGATTTAATTTAAAGATTAATAGATTCCTCCGTCGTCGAGTTTTGTCAAACCTTTTTACTGATATCATTCTTTGTGGAAAAGATATTCTGTCTGTGGGAATATTTCAAATGAATGTTTAGAGTAGAAGAATTAATCTACATTCATCTAATCTATACGTCTTATATTTTGCAAATACAAACCGATGTAATATGTAACGCATGAATTGTTCAAATCCATTCATTAGTTTCAGAAATTACTTTCTACGCCCAAACAAATAATTTGAGATTTTAGGTATTACTATAAATTAGTAATGGTGAAACTTTAGAGTAGCACAAATAATGTATACGTATGATATGTATAATAAAAAAAATGTTATACGTATATCTATACTTATTATATTTTACATATTACTAATATGCAACAGTGTGATATATAGTTTATGTTACTCAAGAAGAACTAAGCTTTTACATGTTAAAAGAATTTTTTACATCCATTCCGGTAATTTCTGAAACTTCAACGTAGAACAAATATTTTATATTTCTATAAGTATCTTTACTTATTATTCTTTATACTTTAAATGTTACTAATATAAGAATGTCATGTATAGTTTATATTACTCAAGAAAAAGGAAGCTTCTACATAGTAAAACAATTTGTTCATATACATTTGGTAGTTTCGGAGATTACTTTCTACATCCAAACAAATATCTTCAGATTTTACATATTAATATAAATTAATATTGGTGAAACTTTAGACTAAAATAATTAATGTATACTTTTATATATATATATCTTTACTTATTATATTTTACATTTTACTAATGTACAACAATGTCATATATAGTTTATGTTATTCAAGAAAAAGGAAGCTTTTACATAGTGAAACAACTTTTTCAAATTCATTTGGTAGCTTCAAACAAACACCATGCGTCTTTAAATGTTAATATACAAGTATAACTAAATCTCTTCTTAGCTTTTGATTTGACAATTCATTCTTTACTCCACATGTCCCCTACTCTATCCTGCCTTTGAATTAACATTTTATTAATCAATCAATCAACAAAGTATGTATACTTTGAACCCAGCACAATAAAATAAAAATGCATTTCAATAAACAATGTAAGAGAAACGCGAATTACTATCGCTGCAATAAAAAGCATCCCAAACATTCGCGTGCAATGACTATTGACAAGGAGAAAGTCAATGGCAGATGTCTGGAGGCGGCCGCCACCGACAACAACCCGTTGACAACTCACCGATTCGCACCCTCCACGAACAGGAGCTCCGCCAGTAGGAGTACAGGATCGGCTGAAACGAAATCGAGGATCATTCAGTGAAAAATCACCGTACAACCGGCGGATGTTTATTGCCGCCGGTGCGCGGTGTTGACGAAGATAGAAAGATGCACCCGCTGTGGACGGAAACATCATTCGATGATTCGTTCTTATTGAACCTTTTTACGGATTTTTAATGATTTGTTAAAAGGATTTAGTTGTACGATTTGTTAGGAGGAAGAAAGAGAATTGGTTGCTAGTGGAGAATAAGCGGCGAAGAGAGACAGAGAAGTCGCGTGTGCGAGAGGGAGAGAGAGGGTGGGAAAGCAATAAAGTGGGTAGCGATGAAGGAGATCGTGGCTGCTCGTCGAAATAAGAACCGGCTCACCTTTCCCATGACGGACATCTCGGCAGGCCTCAAAGGACGGATTCGCCTGCTCGATTCAGCTGGCCGGGGTTTCTTCTCGAGGATCTGCCGGGCAAGCCAGCGTGTATCGCCACGGGAATTATTCGGGCACCGGTGAACGCGCGAAATCGCTCCTCCTTCCCCCTTTTATTCGATTGCCAGACGTCCCATTCCACTGCCTCATTCTACTGCCGGGAGGCTGCAACCAATCGCCAGCCACTCTCCGATAGCTAGCAGGGCTGTAGGATATCAAGAGCTCGAAGGTCAATCTCCTCCTATCCTGTATTAAACATCAATATACTCTTCTTGTTTACAAAGATTCTTGCAGTAAACATTGAAACATTTGAGCAAATTGTCTTTTTTATTTAAACTTTGATAAGAGTTTAAAATGAAGTCATTTTGTGATATTAAGCCGGAGAAATATATGTTTTAATGCGTTTGAGGTGGGATTGGTAGAGTGGACTTGGTGATTTCTAGTTGTTGGTTGCCTTGGTCAGTTCTCGTGTAATTTCGTAGCAATGAGGCAACTGAGCGGATTCTTCCGACTCTATTAGAAATTATAATTTTGTTTTCGTTTTGTGCTCGGCATTGCGTAATGACAAACAGGTGCGTAAACCTTGCAGGCCTCGCTGACGCTCGAAATCATTCATTGGGATTCAACGATGTAATCAAATGATTTTATCGTCCAAATATCGGTGTTTAAATTTGAGAATTTGCAACAAATTTAATTTAGTTTGTTTAGTGGTTTATTAATCTTGCAAATGGGAAACAACGATTGGATATACAATATTACACTCGTATTTCATGTGGATAATAAAGAAGTCCTTTTTGAAATTTCGCGAGACTCGTAGAATAGAATTCGCGAGTGCACAGAAATGCATACACTCCTGGATCACCGACCAACAGCATTGCAGTTTCGCTATACAACTCTCGAGATTTCATCCTGGCGTTCGCAGGAAGTGCTGATGGCGCTATTGGTATAAATAGAACAACACAATTTCAATGTCATTTACTACACGATATATTTTCTATACTCTGCAATTGGGGAAGAAAATAGATAAAAGAAGATTCGCTTCTGCAAATAAGAACATTAATCTCTGAAAATATCTGGCTTTTATTTCACATAATTATTTTTATTCTACATCGAGCTCATAGAAACCTTTTTAAATAAATATATGTATGTTTAAAAATAATGTAAACAGTCTTAGATGCGATGAGTTATTTATGATGACATATTATGGAACAAAGAAAGTGCGAGTACGTCTGTTATCCTTCAATAAACAAAGGAAGAATTATATTAGAAACAATTATAATCTAATAATTCAGAGTTATCATAGCTCCGATATGTTTGTGCTAAAAGCTGGCTGCCGGAAGTTGACTGCCGCGCAACAACGGGCGTCGCTTTGCAAATCTCTTGAAACATATTCTTGTATTTTCTATTCTTATAATCAGATAACAACGTCGCTAAGCTGTATGATAAAACTTATTTCATAGAAATTATATACGAAATAATAATAATAATAATAATAATAATAATAATAATGTGTTCGTAATTCCATACAGTTTTTGCGATTCTTGTATATAATTTACAATTTAATAATAGCATGAATAAAATCATGACAACAAATACGTATGATTGTTTCCTATGTTTGACTTGAGAACGTGTAAAATAAACTTGAGCAATTATTTTGAAAAAGCGCATCAAATATATTTCAAGTTAAAAACATTTGGTCACTGTAATACCGACTGGCACGTCATTTCAGACGAGCTAGAAACATTGCATCTAATTAATGAATACAAGAATGAAATTAACTTTCCTTGAAAGATGATTTCCATTTTTAATGAACAATGTAATTCAAACACAAATGTATAGTTAATCGATAAATGCAAACATATATGTATCAATTCCATGCTACGGCATGGTTCCACTTTCAATGGCGGCCCACATAACAATGCTCATCTCCTCTCCCGTTTGAATTGTTGGGATCTTTTACTAGTCCATTGTCACCGCATGTAAAACGATACGAATCGGCTCGTGACAATAACAATTTCGAGAGAGCGATGAGTTAAACAAGTCCGAGCCTCAAAGTATTCCATTAAAATCGCATTCTTGCGCCAACAACAATCTTATGATGTAACATATTTTATCCTATGGGAGAGTATATTTCTAGTAAAAGCGACTAAAGCAATTAAAACTAGTGATTCCGTGTAAAAAGACATGTCGGTGTCTCGATGACACCGTAGGAATAATGAAATATTCGTTTCCGAAGTGCGCGTTCCGAACCTGTGTTGAAAGGTTAGCCGACGATTTCTGTTGATATTTCTCTTGCCGGTGATAAAAGTGTAGTAAAGCTAGTAAGGACTGGCGAGAATTGTAGTTCAAAATGTTTGGAAGACTAATCAGATACATGATGCTGAAAGTATCGACAATGGAACCTGAACGCGCGAAACGAATCAAGTTGTATTGGGCGATCTGCTATGGCTTTATTGGCTGGAACCTTTTCACGTTAGTGCTCTATTCGGCTGGGAAAGCTGAGATGGCCCTAACCCACGAGCAGCGAAGTACACCCATGTTATTTTGTGCAGTAGAAACTCGTTTATCCAAACTAATTGAGGGATATGTTAGTTTATATACTGGAATAGTTTTGATTGCTGTCGATATTCATTTATTTCAGGGAATATAAATGTTGATAATAGCAATTCGATAAAGCTGTGTTGCTATTAGTTGCATTACAGTGTGATTTTCAATTAGACACAGAGGGACATTGTGTAACAATGTGTTCGAGACACAGTGTTCCATCTACAATACAGCAGTGCACTGCTGGACACAGTGAGACATAAGAAAAAGTTGTGTTCAAGCGAGTCGACACTGAACTACCAATATTTTAAAGTTTTATCCTTAATTTTGAACCGTATGGTTGACATCAGATGTTCTATTCCAAATTTCAGACCTTTCAGACGTTCGGTTGTTCCGTAGTAACCAAGCAATGCTACAACTGTTTTGTTTGAATTGTATAGTGTTCCATTTGACACCTAACTCTCCGAAACACAGTGCTCAGCTATGCAATACAGTGCCTCTCTGTGTCTTGTAATTGGAAAGCACACGCAATCAATTACTCAAATTATTTCTGAATTTTCCAATATCCGAACAGTTTGTTATATCATTTTTCTTGGTATTAAAATAATATAAGAGTGTATGGAAAATCAAAAATGTGGGTAACATCGGCTAAGAGAGCTTACAATGAAGCAAACGTACACTTAACTGTATACAGGATGTATTTGAATAATGAAAATTTTGGACAAAAGAGATTCTACTGTATTCCAAATCCCAACTTTCTTCGCTCTACTAACACTATTGATTCTCTTTCACAGTGGAATACTACAAGAAAATCATTGGGGAGGAGGGTAAGGTCAATATTTATCGCATACAGGGTTTGAGCTCTGTAACTACGGAAGAATTGTCCTTGAAAGAGGAAACTGCTGCTTCAAATGATGAGACAGAGGAAGAAGGGTCGAAGAAGGTGCCACGAATAACTCAAGGGTTTAAATGGCCGTTTACAAGTGCGATCGAATCGAAGGAAAGTGAACCTCACGAAGACACGAGTAATAGTAAATGATTTCTCTAGCGAACATTAGGAATTCTTTAATATCTCAAACTGAGTTTAATTGCGTGTATATTATTAATAAAATATTCTTAAAAAATATACAATTCTGTGACTTACGCTACTCGCGATTGAATAAAAGTCAGGGCTATCCTGCACTCTCTATCATAAGATACAAGGAACTTTGCATCGACATTCCGTTGCTAACACTGCGCAACCGAATATATCGGTGACGAGGCTCTTTGTTCAAGGCAGCGATTGTCGTAGCGCGATCGCCCCTGCCGCCGAATTCGAGGACTCGGGATTCAATTCCTTCAGTCTCTGCTCCATTTCGCACAGTAGGGCTGATCTGTAATCGAACAGTTTATGTTATTACGGTTACAGACTCACAGTAGAAAATATCAAACACTAGAACTACCAACGATTAATTTATACTTATTTTTTATTCAAGCGATCAAATGATTTGTTTTCAAAATAATACGCTATTTAAGAAACAAATGTATATTTATATATATTTTCACATTGATTTAGTGGAAATACGAAGTGAAGTTATTAATCTAAAAAGTAAATCATACATAACATTGTATCTTTTAATTTTCAGTAATTTGTAATGAAATTATTTCTCAAAAGTAAGTAATATCATTACGCTTTACATGTAGAATATTTTCTAAAATATCTTTGTTCTATTCCCATTTATACCAGTGCTACTAAAATTCTACAAATTTATGACAAACTTTTGCAATGTGAATATCACTAAGATTTCTGCCCATTTTCTGATTACTCAAATTGACTTTTAAAAAAACCGTTAAAAGAGAAAACTGAAATATACAATACACATTTATATATTTCAATGAAAGTTGGTAAAAATTTCGGAAATTAAGATATTTTAGTAATGAATAATAAGCAACAAATGTTAAACAAATTATTTTCGCTGCATTGGTAGATCTAGTGTTAATTAAACCATATTGAATTCCAGTAGGATAAAAGGATTTTAACCAATTGAAGCCATTTTATAAACCTGTCGCTTTTGCCCAATGGGTAATATAAAAATAGGATGAGAGAAATGAAATGTGCAGACTGAGAATAAATAGATGAAATCCTCTAAAGCAATTACATAGTTCACCGAGTACATCAATAAAGAAGAAGAGAAGCTTTTATTAATAGAAAGCGACTTAAATATTAAGATTGCAATGAAAAGAGCCTTCGATCAGAAAGAACAACTGTACAGATCGAGAAACTTTTCATTATATATTTGTCGGATTTTACAAGAGGATAAATTTGCGATGCAAAAACTTTTGTTCATTGTCTAATGCAGATGGCATTGTATCTTTGGCGAGAAATGGAAAAAAAGTGCGAGAACTACTCGCTAGACAAGTGAGATACTTGGGGGATAAAAAAAGTGGAGAGAAAAATGAAATAAAAGAAGAATGCTCGTCTTTGATTCTTTAATAAAGGTATACTCTTCTAAAGAGGTAAAGATTAGATAAGACTTGTAGAGAAACCGAACGAGTAAAATGAAAAATTCGCGAAAAATGCGGTTTTTATGCAATAACAATGGTTAGGGTTAAACAATTTTGAAACAATTTATAATGGGACCAAGCTGTGAGCATCCTCTATAAGATAAAAAAGGTTTCACCGCGATCGGTCCATCCATCTCAGAGTTCTCACCAAACAAACATTGAAAAAAAGTCCTTTTCGAAGTCGGTAAAAATACTTGAATAGAAGAGGAGTTATTAAGGAACTATTAAGGTAGTTGTCACGAAGATTTGTTTTTTCAAGAATTTTGTAAAATTTGGACAACATATATTTATAAGTCATATCTACAACCTGGTGGAATCAAAAAAAAATCTCTATTCCAAATTTGAGATAATCGCCGTCGAAGTTCGCACGTTTTGCGTATTTGCCTATACGAGAAATATGCTAATGACATATATTAAATTTTAGTGTTTTATCTGCTGATTTGAATGGAAAACTACCCATTAGTAAAAAAAGTGTGGCATAGGCATCTACAAAAAGAATCAAAAATATTCTCTGTTTGATTTAAAGGATACAAGTGTTTAAAGTAAGAAATTTTGAATAGTTTTGCTGGACTTTTGACGCGATCGTTGCGCTGTCAATGTGTATGAGTATAAATGACACCACCAAACGTCTACCGTTATTTGACTCATATTATTTCAGCATCTCCGCATACAATGTGCAACATCCGACAAAATAATTGTCACAATCTGCAAAACGGCTGCCGGACACAAAGTGAAATTTAGTAGCATGTACACTCGATATGCATGATTTTTTAAACCTATCACAGTCCCCCAAAAAAAGTCTTGCATACCGGATGTACATTCTACCAAACTTCACTTTCTGTCTATATTTTGTTGGATGTTGTACCATAATTTTTTTGATATTACTGTCGCGCGACAGCCAGCTTAAAATGTTAAGAGAACATGATAGAGAAATCCACATACAACTGAATTGCAATCCGATGGAAACGGCAAGATATAAGAGGACATACGCTCTATTGCGAAATCAGTGGATCCGAAGGGGCGACATGCAATAATATGCATTAGAGCGCCTGCACATCAAATTAGGAAGGAGAAGACGAAAGCAGGATATAGATTGGTCGGTCGGGTGTGTGTAGTACGAATTATATGCATTAGAGAGGAATAGATTTTAAATACTAGAGGTAATAATCTACTACTGTGAAAAGGATTCGTGGACAAGAGTAAAAATATAGACCAAGTCCATTTTACGATCCTTGAAGCTGGAATTAAATGAAACTAGTTAACTAAGCTAATTTGATTTCGAATACTTATAATTGTTATTATTATTTATGTCCTCTGTTCTTAAATATATAAATATATAAAGAACTGTAGAATGGCGCGACGCCCAAATTAAGCACAACATACGCACCTGTACTCTTCGTATCGCATCACAACTTCCTCCAGTTCCTGTTTGTACAGTCTTGTAAGCATCGCGTTAAAGCAGTCCAACTCGGGCAGTCGAAACAGTTCCCATCGCAATTTCCTATCCAGAGCGACGGACGCTCGACTGTACACATACAACCAGTGTGGTATCTCTTCGTTTAGATACGGATTGGCTGGTACCAGAACGCTGTGCGAGTGGAAGTGCGTGTGTCGTGGCGGCGAAACCACTCGGACCGCTTGAATCTCATGCGGGTAGCACGGATGCTCGTATTGAGCTTGCCGTGTGATGTGACTGTAAAATGTAGAATGAGAGGTAAAACTTTTGATAATGTAAATGTGCTTTTTTAATCGAGGAGAAACTAGAAACTTTTAGTTGATGTTTCGTGTTTCCTGAAAACGTGTCTGTTCTTGTCGAAAACTTCTTAAAGCTTTTTTTAATGTTTCTGTTGTTAACAGTAAAAGTTGCTACGTGTTGAACACATGTGTAATTCCAAAAGATTTAGCAATATACAGTTTTTAGTATTGATATATGGGAAAAACACCATAATTTTTGTCTGTGGCAAGAGACAGGCTAAGGGAGCTTTAAGAAATTGCCAATACAAATCGTTTCCTTCTTCAAGAAATACGAAATATCAACAAAATGTGACTTGTTGCTGTACCTGAAAGGCTACCGCCTTAACATTTTGACTATCATGCATATTTATTTCTAAGAAAATGAAGTTAATAAACTTCCGGATACGGTAAATATCTTTTATCAGAAATCCCTAGTATTCCAACACTATTATTCGAACGCTCAGTTATCCGAACATCGCTTATATATGCACAGTTCGGTGTACAGCAATTAGCGCAACCGGTTGCAACACAGCTGTAGCAGCTTAAAAGATTTGGCATCCAGACATCTTTAACCAAATCATATTGAAATTGAGTGTCTGTGACTGGTATCATTAATATGCCTGTTTTTTTAAAATATTTGGAGACTAACATTAACACTAGGTTTACGGGACACGTCATTTTGACACATTTCGAATTTCACGAGAAAAATTACAAAAACCGGTTACATTTTTCTTCTACTACTTATTGTGATTTTTATCCACTTAACGAGATAAATACATATCGATATTCATTTTTTTTCAAAACCTTGTGATTTTGAAATTCCCTATGTGATATAACTATCTCTTCGGATACGCGTCAGTTTAACGCAATACTAAAATAAGCATAATGCTAATAAATTGGCTTCACTCACTAAAGCATTACTACACTAATAAATCTGAATGTAATACAAAATTTAATTCTTCAAGACAGTAACCGTCAAAAATAAAAAACACAATTTTGCGAGCGCCGATACTTTAAAAACCCGATAAATCACATATGATAAGAGACCCGACACCATCGTTTCTGTTCTACGTACTTTAAGACGTGAACCACTGATGGAAAAGTGGCATTCATGTTCTATTTATTAGTTTCATGTTTAAATTAATAGTGCATACTTATGTTTTGTTTTTAAGAAACTGTATGGTTTTGTTCGTGCGTCAAATTGACGCGAATCCGTAGAAATAGATACATAAGAAAGGTCCGTAAACCTAGTGTTAAGAACGTAACTGTTGTATTATACAAGATTTGCCTTATCCAAACAGACATGTTTCGATCAATTCGGATAATCGATCTTCTACTCTAGTTAGCTAGACTTAACTAAACTACAAAAAAATTATGCTCCCACGTAAAAATCGCGCTACGAAATATTTGCAACTTTTGCATTAAAGAAGCTCTGTCGCTTACTTTACGTAGTAAACGCCATATTCTGGCGATTCTATTCTTTCCCAGCCAGTAGGCAAACCTTCCTTCTCCAGCGGATGGGACCAGTGAGTTGTCTTCGTGTTGTGATCGATGTAATACTTTCTACCACGCAGCGTAAAGTCGACGGACCAACCTGGTGGCAGTGGCAGTTCTTCCTGTTGCTCGTTGCGAGAACTTGATCTTTCCGAATGACATCGGCTGTATCTTGAAGACAGCGAAACATAAACATAAGTGAATTTCAACATCCTTCCAACATTCGAGTTTCAAAGGATAACATGCCACTTTTTTTAGGATATGCGAAGAGTACCAGAAGATGCTTTCACTCTTTCTTATTGAGACGAATAGTGCAAAATACTTTAATATATTTTTTTATTTATGTATATTAATTTTGTATGGCAAACAACAGTCTATAAAATATTGTATTATTTCAAAAGTAACTCTGACATAACAATCTATTATTCAATGTATTATAAATAAACTGTTACATTCGATTTATCTCTTTCTACTAAACGTTGTGATTCTCATGAAATTCTTCTGGCACTCTTAGCTAATCCACGAGAAAGTCAAGCGACATAGAAACTATCGAACTACAAGAAAACCTATGAAAGGTGCTGTATTTCTTTACCCAGCATTCTGGCGGAATGCCGACTGATTGTACTCTTCGTAGCCGGAGTCAATGTCGAACGGGATGTAAGGCATCTGCGGCGTTTGTACTCTATCCAAATGATACTCTGACCCGGCGTACTGGTTCACATAGGTATGCGATATCGCTGGCGAAAGACCTGGGTGATACATTGGCGTCGCCGTGCGAGATGACATGCCGTCGCTTGTGCCAGTATTTACAGAAAGACTAGCGAATCTACGAAACATCAACTGTTATCCCAGAAGATCTTACATTCATACAGGGTCTCCCGAAAATATCGTAAATAACTATAGCCATATTACACACGAGGAGATGCCAATAAAAAGGGCTATTTTCAAATTTGAATTCGAGCCTCTGTTTTCGAAAAAATCTCAAACAACTGTAAGCCAATGACACGCTGTGAGATGCTAACGCGGTGTTGTTAACCGTATTGTTAACCATAAACAGAACACATAATTGAGAACGAATTATCTCGGAATTTTTTCAAAAACGTAGACTCGAATCCAAATTTGAAAATAGCCATTTTCATTCCCGTCTTCTCGTCTACAAGATGGTTTCAATTCAATGTTTAAAAGCGTTGTTACCGTTGCGCTAAATCGGGTACGGAGCTGTTAGGGGTGTACTTTCCCTCGTGACTCCCTAAACCAACCGCACTCATCGTCGTCTTGGTGTTGCCAAATTTCTGTACCATACTCGGTTGCTGTGGAATAGCCTGTTGACGAAACAATTATTACTGCTTTACATACTCGACAACTGACAATAGCTGAAAGTTTATGCGCTTTACCATGGATGCTGGCATCGGTGCATGATTGTTCCGCCTTCTTGCTCGTCTGTTTGGCTCTGTCGTCCAGACATTAATAACTAAAAGAAGAATAGCACTCAGTTGCATTGTTCTAGTTCCATTGTCATTATGAAAACTTTTGGAAGCACAATGGAAGCTCGACTATCCTAATCAATCGCATAAGGTATCTGTTTGGATAAAGGAATTCTCGAGTAGCGCTGTTACTTTCTTCATGTTGATCTCAATGTATTTAAGAAAAGAGCATATATTAACAATAGCAATTACCAAAGACTTGATTTGAATATGATTTGGTTAAAGATTTTTAGGTCGAAATACTTTTTAGCTACTAAAACTTTATTGTAACTGGTTGCATTATTAGATATGCACTTCATGTACTTGAACAACAATCATACAAATAATATAAGTGAATGTTGGAATTGTAGAAAAGTTTGATAATGGCATTCGCAGAAGAGACTGTACAATTGTTATAGTTTTTGATACTGGTCCATGTAATCCAGGAGAAAAAATAATATAATATTTGTATATTTTTTTGATACCAAACTACATTATTAGTATGTTTCTTTCTTGCCAGCCAATATATTTCAATAGGGGCAAAATCAAGAAATAAAGAAGTTCAATGGAGTATTAGAATACAAGAAAATGCAGATAGCATGATTTGGATAAGAAAGTTGCTACTGTATTATTTTTATGGTTCTTTTCATACTCAGTTCATACAAAATCATAAAAGTAATATAAGAGATTATTTGGATCATTGTAAATTCAGATAAAAGATCCTATTGTACTATTTTGATTGTTTTTGAATGCTAAGTTCTGCTGGACAATTTCTATGCTTCCCCATACTAATCCAAGTATTTCAACACAAACCATAATAATAATAATAATAATAATAATAATATAACAGAGTGCTGGAATAATAGAAAATTCAGATAAAAAAGGTGCTACTGTACTACTTTTATTGTTTTTTGATACTAGGTTTAACTAAATCATTTCTATAGTACTTTTAATACCAGTTCGCGTATTCTAATAAAGACCAGAAAAATAACATAACAGATTGTTAGAATAGTAGAAAATTCAGATAACATAATTCTAATAAGAGTGATTGGAGCGTATACGTTAATGGAGAACAAAGGCAGGGAAAACCGTACTTGGCATCTCCGGAGGGGTTTCCTTTTTCACGTATTTGCCGACGACTCCCTCCTTGATCGTCCTTAAATCTTTATTCTTGCGGGACAGCATGATGAAGGCGCCTTATCGAGACGTCAAATTCTTCGACGAGTGTTTTCGACTTCGGTTATAACCTACAGCTGTAGGATGCTGTGCGGAGCGGATCAGCAGTGTGCATCGCAGGCTCGGCATTTAACGCTGCACGATAAGGCACGCAATTCACATTGTAAGTGAAATCGGCTTCAGCGGCGAACATGACACGATAAGCTGGAAATTTTGAATTACAAGTCGCACTTGACGTATACATATCCCCTCGCCTCGGGCATGTTGCCTGTTTGCAGCGCTTAGTGGCGGGGATTTCCGATGATTCTTCGTGTCGCCGATAAGGCGTCACCACCGACACACTTGATGGGATTGTCTTTCGAAAGTTCATGCGAGAGCAACTTTCAACGTTGTCTGGTTGACATGCAAAATTCGTGGTGTAAACTGTAGCACTTAACGCTAGCATTAAGTTGTTGGAATTCAAACTCATAAGAAATGTATCAGACGAACACAAGCAGATAGTTCTTTTATGCTTTGTATGAAATGATACAACTTAAAGATAATATGCAAGTTCATATAACATTTGACTTTCAGCGTTGGCTGTTCTACATGTAAAATTCTTATAGTAAACTGGTAGCACTTTCGTAGCTTTCACTTTGACGTTAATATACTGTAATTCAAATTTATAAACAATGAATAGTGTTGGACGAACTTAAGTCAACATTAGCTTTGAGCTTTGTATGAAAAGTTATTAAGTTATATACTTGTGTGAAAATATAATAAAATTACAAATTATCAAAATTTCAATTTCAAATATGTGTGAAAGGATCTATTTTTTCCTATAATATTTTTCTTATGGGTCAAAGTATTATAGTATGCAATACAACAATGGTATTAAAACTGTAAAAATGTTATAGTTTCATATAGGACTTATTTACATGCCAAACGAACGATGCGCAATATCGGTGTTGTTGCACTTCATCCATTTATTATTTTGGCTACACCTATTATGATATCGACATATGAACAACATTTTAATTTCTCTATAACTATATTGATTTACCGAATAGGGCAAATATATATCTTTTACACTGACTCACCGCGAATTTAAAATAATTAAGATTATTATTTTAAAATGCATTTTATGCATGTGATTTACATGTAAATCATATGCACAATATTTATATATAACAAAATAAGGATCAACAACAAATTCATAAAAGATAATGTTTTAAAAATACTTTAAGAAATTTTCAGTAAGAACCGGCGCGATTCTGAAAAGAACTACGCAATATCAATAAAAATATATTCCTGGTTGTTCCATAAATGAGGACATAGCTTAAGGTGTGTCCCAATTAGAGCAAACAGGAACTTTTTGTTGCTCATTCTTGCTGAATATATCGATATTAAAGGTTCCTTTTCATCCAAAGCTTAAAGCTCGCATTGGCCCAATGCTTTTCTTACAGGTTTGAACTGTAGCACTCCAACGCAAGCGTATCACAGCTGAGAAAGTACTATATGATACGCTATAGTTTAATACAGAAATTTTACGTGCCGAATGGAGAACGCGCAATGTCGGCGTTACATGAACCGGCAACTTCCGTATTTGGTATTTTAGCACTAGCATCGATGATGTATGGTTAATAATATAAAGTAAGAGCGATAAGGGATTTTAAGAAATGCTTAGTAAAAACAAGTATCTTTTTCAAAAGACATTAAAATATCAATAAAAAAAAAGGTTCCTTAATTGTTGCGTCAATGAAAACACAGCTTAAGGTGGGAATTCATAATTAAAGCTACGAGTTCATGCAACATTGTAGAATTTGAGCGTTGTCTTTTCAATGCGTAACATTACTATAATAACTTTCACAGTTTTTTTACATTAGCGATGAATTACTATAGTTCAAACTTCTATAAAGAAAAGCGTTGGGCAAGTATTAGCTTTGAGGTTTCCTCGAAAGGGTATCTTTTAATGTGCGAATTTATACTTATCAACATCGTTAAAAATTAGCGTGTTGCATAAATTCACACCCTAGAAAATCATTAGACACGTGATTCGATTCTTCGCCAGCCATGGAAATGGTCCTTAATTATATCTATCGACGCAATAGATATATCGACATTAATTCAATCGCGGGAAATTTAATAAAAGCTCGAGGACTACTCAATTCACTGCCGAGGTTGTGCGAACAAACTTAATTACCAGTGAAGAAAATTTCAAATTTTATTCAATCAGTTTCTAAGTTGGATTTCACTTTAATAAAATAACAAATAGCTAAAGGGCAATTTGTTCTGAAGGTTGCACACGTGCATCGAGGTTATCTATTATCAGATAAGGTATTCGACGCGCATTGATCAGAAGTGCATCGCTCAGCCAATGGCAGACAAGTGGAAGGTCGATTACACCGGTAAGCGACCTTAAGGGGCCATTCCCATTGAGGAGGTCGAGAAGTAGAACTTTCATTCAAGAATGTTCTTGAAAGATACTTTTACCTAATGAAGAAAGGGATTTACAGCGTACAGCTTTTTTTTTAATAAATATCTAACGCATTTTCATGATATTTTGCACACATCTTCACTATATTTGTGGGAAGACCATCATCGATTATAGTATAAAGATTCAAAAAAGTACTCTATTTTTGACAAATCGAAAATGAAAAATGTTTAGGCAAGAAGTCATATCTTCAAATTTGGATCTTACCGTTTTGTTATTCTTCTTTTCTCTTTTCTCTTAAAAAGTCTAACTATTCTGTTTCTGGCCATAGACAAAATTGCATACTTAACTGAATAACATGTTAATAATAAGCGCACTAACTTTCATTTTGATAGGTTTCATTGTTTCTCTGTAAAAAAATCTTGAACGCCTATTTTGCGGGCTTTCAAACGAAAAGGCACCTTCAACGAGAAAAGTACTACTGGAAAATCATTTTCTTGGGAAGTAGAGTCTGTCTATTCCTGTTTCCGACAGTTTTCTATTGATTTTTGTATGACTGGTCGACGCATCTGACGAATTTTCATTTGTCACAAATCGTTTTGAAGTTCATTAAGGAGTTTGTAACAAAAATAAAGAGCCTAATCGCAATTGCATTTTAACAAATTGTATAGTTTGTTGCAACGGCAATAAGAATATTCCTGTGGTGTTTAAAGGGTTACATACAGCGAGCAGCCAAAAAATCAAAGGAAAATTCAGTATTTTTTTCCCTTTAAACTACATGCAATATCAAAACCAAATTTGTTGCTATGCACAGGTTCATTCATTTACTGTTTCACTATAAATTTTTATTAAAAAATATTTATTAACGTAAGAGACATCCGTGTAGATAAGGCGGACGGACTTTAAAAAAGTGTTTTATGGTGAACCGAGTCCCTATAAAAAGGCGTATCTGAAAAAAAAATTATACACGGCGTTTCAAAACTGGTGACACTTATTCCTACTTGACGATCTTAAATATTTCAAATATCTTTTTTTTCTTAATGGCGATCATTGGACATTTTACGTCGATTTTCTTACAAATTTTGCTCTTCTTTTTCCAAATATAAATAATTGAGAGTGAAATATAAAAAATTGGATCGTCAAAGACGAGATTATAGTTCAAAGAAGAGCTGATATAAATTTCAAGCCATTATATAGATCAGTCTTCGACACATCAGGTACACCGATTTTAAAAATTGAGTTTCCAGAAAATCGCGTTTGAAGTTTTGGATATGATTTTTTCTGAGCTAAATATATACTTTTACCTGTACCTTTAATCACCTATTCCGGGGTCATATATGGTACCTTCAGCAGCAAGATAAGTCTCATGGGAAATTGATTGTTGTTGTCGGAGTGCAATTTTTCCTTCCCGTGTTACCCCCGAATCTTCGTCAAGTTAATGCGACGCGATAGCGACATGCGGGTGCTCACACACACTTTTTTTAAATTTGTTTAATTTGGTAGCATTATTAATGTTTGAGATATCGGATTGAAATTGTCAGAACACATTGTTTAAGCTTTAAACCTTCTGAAAATGCAAAAATAAAAAAATAGATTTTTTGATACTTTCTCGCTGTATGTAACCCCTTAAGTAAGTATCAGTAGTTTAAGTAAGTTTAAGTAGTATTAGAACTACTAAAGATTAAATTGATATCTATTTGTACTCAACAGTGAAAATTACTTATTTTCAAAAAACATGTTATTCAAGAAAGAAGTGTATATATTATTGATATAAATTTTTACATTCATTTACTGACAATATGAAAGAAGATTCCTGTACTAGAAAATAAATCACATATAACATTCTTCTTACTAAAAACCGAAAACATAATAAACCACACGCTTAATTAAATTAAAGCAAGAAATAATATTACGCCTTGTATATGGCGCGTTTTTAAAAATTTGTATGTGTTAGAAACAAGAATTCCTGTGTTGGAAAAATCCTAAAAGTTTATAAGAAACTTTTGAAACACGAATATCATAAAAATTTACCTACATTTTATGAATGGTCGAAATTATTAATTCCGGTAATCTACAAAAATGTAAAAAAAACGTAAAATATATATTTAGAAAAGTCGTAAAAAGTTTCATAAATTAAAATATATGAAACTTAAGCTATAAATATGAAGAAATATTAAATAAGTTACTTTGACCCCGTTGGTAGATTTAGTATTAATTTTGCAATATCGTATAAAGATAATTATATACGAAGCATGATAACACATTAATTACAGATTAAATGTCTCACATATATTCTAACACACGCAAAAGAAACACATAGAATACATATAAGTAAGCCATACAAACAAAGACTAGTAATAAAACAATATAGTACGCATAGATATTTGTAAATCATGGAATCAATTATATAAGTTTACCGCCTGCAGGGAATAATAAAATCTGTGTAATAGTGTATCTAATATCATTCAATTCACATATTAAACCTAATTAAGACTAGAAATATCATAGAATCTGTTTGATTCGAACACGTCTGGTGTGTAGAGAGTGGTTCACTGGCCTTTGAATCATTATTGTCAGGTAAACGCTGCTCTAATAAGAATAACTATAATAAATTTAGTAATAATAATTATTCTACTAGAATAATTCTAGAAAAATTCCCAGCAAAAAAAAATATAAAGACTAGATTTTCCACCACTGCAAGGAGCTCTAAAATTCAAAAGAGCCGCGGCAAGTTTAAGTCGAGAAGAAAGGAGAGCGCTGATTGGCATGAAGGAAGCCGAGTGGCGGCTCACGTCGTCGGTGTGCAAAGTGGCGCGCTCTGGCCGGTTCGTGGCCGCTCGTGCGGCCTCGGCCGTCTCCGGTCGATCATTGCCGAGCGCACATTACTATTTTCAGGCACAGAAGGCACCTCTTGACGGGTTTTCAATAAGTGAGAAGGCGACGGTGCGAGGGAGCGTTTTTTTCTTTTTACTCGATCTCTAACGTGCGGTAGATGGGGAAATCGTGCTAGTTCCGTGTGCGCCGAGAAGGAAACGGACAATGCTGGTGGAGATCGGCGGACCGCTCGATGCCTGACGGACGGTTGCTGGTGCGGGCAAAAATGAAAGAAGCTCGTCGCTCGGAGCAGCTGATGGCGGCCGAGTGCTGTTCGAGCCAGCTCGGTCTCTTCCCTCGCGGCGTTTAAGTGAGAGAAGCGCGAGAGCCGCTCGCAATTGGCCCGCAAGCAGGAGAGTAGCAGTGAGCAGGGACGCGCGTGCTACGGAAACGGATAGAATCGGGCGAGCTCCGCTTTTCGCCGAGCCGGGGAACCGCCTGTGGACGGGGCGAGAAGGTATTATTTCGTAACGGTGCTAACACCGCCTCGATAGCCAGAGCGAGAGAACGAGAGAACGAGAGGGAGAGAGCGAGAGAGAGAGTACGAATCGAGCGAGATAGAGAGAGAAAGAGGTGCTTCTTTTAGCGAGCGAAGCAGCCACGCTAAAGCCTCCTCCGCCAGGAGAAGCTTCCCCGTCGAGCTCGGCCGCCCTCAATGGGAATCGGCCCGCTCGCCTGAGAAAGCAGAGAGAAGCGATCACGGCCACTGCCGCTACTCCTCCACGGAGGCGTTCATGCCGATCGGCGAGCGATAGCCGATAATCGGCCAATTGCCCATTCCCCCGGGAAATCTTCGTCGCCCAAAGCCCGAGAAACCACTTCCCAAGGAAGAGAACTCGGCACTCTTGAGAGAGTCTAGGTGGGAGCGCTCGGACGTAGACACGTACTCCTGGGTAGATAGGAGCGAGCCGTGAGGAGCGTTCGGCACGGGGCGTGCGTCCGGCCGCGTGTGACAACGCCTAAGCAGAGCGATCGCGCCCCTTTTCGCCAGCTTACACCTACCGACACCTCGAGACATCTGCCCCGAGCTCGGCTCTGACCCGCCGGTCCTAAGCCACCGACCTCTAAGACCCCAGAACTCCAGACTCGATTCAACTCGAGTCTATCATACCCGCTCCGGAACAAGTTGTTATAGATTACTTAGGCGGAGAAGGATCCAACGCTTCCTTCGATC
Source organism: Ectemnius cavifrons (assembly GCA_964023945.1). Lineage (NCBI taxonomy): Eukaryota > Metazoa > Arthropoda > Insecta > Hymenoptera > Crabronidae > Ectemnius > Ectemnius cavifrons. Next base: position 1,846,804 of record OZ030386.1, on the reverse strand, counting down.
TATGCGCTCTTGATGGATCGGCGCCTCTCGCTCGCCACTCTAGATTCCAAAGATTATCGGTGAGCAGCCGAGGCTCTCTCTGCCACGACGTAGCTTGGCTCTCTCTCTCTCTCGGCGTGCTATGCACGCTCGGCCACCCGTTCGCTTCGCCCCTCTCCGTGGAAGGAACGCCTGAATAGTAGGTTACCGTGTCCTAAGACACACACGCACCACGTGCGACTCTTCCTCGTATCTAGTGGAGTGTCGAGCCTTTCTTTGTGAATGCAGTGAGTTCGTCGTCGGGGCGGAATACGGCCTCCTCGGGCTCGGCACCTCCTGCAGCCGCGCCTAACGCCGACATGCTGCAGCCGAGGCACGAACGTAACTCCAATTCACCTGGTTCCAACAGTCCTCATAGTGCCTCTGTTAATTCCACCATGTCTGGGACTTTTGTTGACCGGATAGATCCCTTCGCCAAGCGGTCCGTCAAGAAGAAGTCCAAAAAGTCCCAGGGATCCTCGCGCTACCGCAACTCCCAGGATGTCGACCTCCAACAGTTGCCACCACTGAAAGGTTAGTCTACAACACTTTTCCTTATTCCATAACAGTTATTTTAAGATATTCTTTAGTGCCTTTAATAGGTGTACATGGTTAACGTCTTTCCATCACTGCCACTTTCTACCACTTATTTGGTGATGATACTTTTCATTTGGACTTTGATCCGTCGACTACAAAATAGTCTCTGTCCCTGCGCATCCAATGTCAGGATGAGTATTAACTTGTTCAGCTTTGGAAAATGTTAAAGGGATTGATTACTTTGCGCAGGCAAAAGTATTAGTGAGCAAATCATTTGTTAGAGTAGCACGAGTGACACGTGGACTTTGATACTCGTACTCTCTGTGTTAGTTTTCCTGTATTGGAAACGTATGCTTTCTATGATTACGAAGGCGGAACAATCAAGTTTTAACTCTGCTGAATAACTTAATCCAAGTATATCCTTGAACCGATCCAGCAATTGCTAATGCAGTTCTGGTTCTTGTATTATGTAATCGTGGCGCACCAGTTGCAGCGAATGAGAGTCTGGTAAACAAAATCTGTGATGCTTGTGTTTATCATTCGTTGTCCAAGTTATACGAATCATACTATAATTGTAGTTGGTTTCATTCGGTGAAGCTTAGTTTTACAATAGAATCATGCGTAGAGTTTTGAGTACTGTAACAAGTATTAATAATAATTTATACATTGCGTTTGTTTGACTTGAGATTTTGCGATTAGCAGTTACATGAAATGCGTTTGATCTTGAATTGGCGAGTCGAAGGGTTAAGTTGTATGCCTGAAAGCGCCAAGTGGCCGCGGCTAACCTCAAACTCGCCGGAAGCCGAGTTCGCAACACACATTGGCGAGCGTTCGTGCTGGACGTGCAACTCTTTCGAGCGCGATTCGACTGTTACTCGAGTAGGACACTCGAATGTTATCGGATTCGTTGGGAGAGAATTCGGCATTGGATTAATCGGTGGCATCGGTGCACGAGTTTCCTCGGGAATATGTGACCGGCTATGTAATACATAACACTACTTATTGACGTGTGCTCCCCGAAAGTCGATACCGGGAATCCCCGGCACGACTTGCCGCTTCCCACCGGCTGAGAAACACTCCTCGGAGAAATTACGCGCCATTATGACTTCACGCCAGAAATGGAAAGATTTGAAAACACATCACTTTTTAAAAGCTGCTTCTGTACTATACATGAAATATTGAAATGTTGAAAAATTTCACTGGCAGCAGCAGCCTGCCAGGCGGACACAAAGCATAATTTAATATAAAAGCATATAATAATATAGTAATAGTATAACTAGTTTTGTTAGCACTAGAAATACCGAGAATTATCATATACAATGGGAAGAAAAAGTACTCGCCCGCTCAGTGTTTTTGAAATAAATTTTCTTATAAAAGAAAACAGTTCTGGGTGAATAGAAATACATTTGTCATACAAGAAAGTGTCCTGATTTTGATTCACTATTAATTTTTCGACATAAGTTAGTTTTATCGCATTTGTTGTTACTTACAGTGAGCAAAAATCACCAATCAGTAATCCAATTCACACTAAATTTGAATCAGTTGTTATAAACATTTAAAGGACGATCTGTCTTCATATTGAAATGGTGGCAATCCAAATATCGAAAAATAGAAACTCAAGGTCGATTTTTTTATGCTGGTACATAGTTCAGGAAAAGTTCTGGTGTTACCACAAAAATTCAAGAATATTTCTTTTTACTTGGCCATAATTTCTAGATCACTATGTCCTGTAATTTTCCAACACTCGTAATCCTTTTTGACTTTGCCCAGTGGGTAAAAAAAAGTATTGACATTTATTACTTTTAAAATAAAATTTAAAAAAGAAGACTGTCATCTCTAAGGAAATGTTTCTTTCGTTAATCGAACACTTTCTTGTTCATGAATGTGTATTTTTATTTTGAGGGGTGATTTCTTCTGCAGGAAAATTTTCTCCAAAAAGACTGTGTGTTCGAGTACTTTTTTTATACACTGTATATGCATTTCCTCTCCCAGTGCGGAGGAATCGAATGCCAATTCTAAATTACCTCGACTCCACTGGGATTTGTTTACCAAATATAGATATTCTCTATTCTGGGAAATTCGTGTTCGCGTAAATTATGAATTCCTATTTGTACGGTTTCATACATTATTTGCGACATTCCTTCTAAAAATGCATTTCTGATTGAGACAAAATGCAAACTATTAAAAAATCCCTTAAAGAATCTCATATGAGTAGAACCAGACAAAATTTGACCATTTTTTCCTTACACACGATATCTCTGTTTAAAAATTAATTATATGCTTGGTAAAGTAGACAGTTTGGACTAATTACTTTGTAAATTTCGATTTTCATATTCGCACTACCAAACACGCAATAGCAATATTAGTGAATCCATCGTGGTTGAGATGGTGCCCATCCTAACCTGCCAGCCAGTGAATCAATTCTGCTGCAACTTCCACTAGATCTTCTCAAGAGGAATGCCTACTTGATTAAGAGAACTTTTTCCGATGCTTCTTTTAGTTTTTTTTCTATATAACAAATAGCACTCAAATATTGCAAAATTTTCCCCAATAAACTTTAGTAGCAAATTCGAACAGGAATATCGTTGGTTGTAATCAAGTTTTAAAAAGTTTGCCACGTAGTTAACAAACTTTATTTATCCCTTAAATAAAAAAAAGGGTTTCATTCTGTTAAGTTAAAAAATGGTGACGCTAGAGCGGCCACCGCAAATCGTGTTCCAATGCAAATTCAACGGGTTCACTGATATTGCTATAACATACTAGTTATTATAAATAGCATCATGAAATTTACAACCATATCGTGAATTGTTCAGAAAAAGATTACTATGCAAGAGAAAAAATTGCCAAATTTTGTCCCCTTTTTGCAGTTCTATTTGTATGGGATACTTTAATATAAATATGAAAGTTACTTTATTTTTCATGATTCTTAATTCAAATTGACTAGAAACTGTATTTTCTATCCTATAATATTATATTTTGTGTCTCCAAATAATATTGTGATATAAATGCTAATTCACTTGCCATTATGTATCATATAATATACGATAATTACAAATTCAAGCATTGCTTTATTTCTAAATAATTTAAATACCTGGTAACTAGAATGTTTTATAAAATTCTTGTTCGTTTAAAAATACAAGATATTTATTAATTTTACTGGTAGACGAATCTTCCTTTTCTAATTTCTATATATTATAATAACATTATATTGCACGCCGAAACCATATAATATAATGTACAAAATGTGTGTGTGATCAAACTTCTGATAAACGATTCAAAGGCAACTAAACCGCCCTGTAACCGCTTATCCTGCAGCAGTAAACACAACAGCAAGTGTTGACAGTGACATAAGAACACCTGACAAATCAATAGATGGAATAAACGAATTCCTTCTCGCACGCTAAGACGAGCGGTAATAATTGGCCTCGCATACCTGTGTTCTTACAGTGACGGACACATAAATAGCTAGAATTGCTTCGTAAAATTAGTCTGCAATTATTAGGTATTTATTGATTTCTGATACACTTTTATATAACATTATATACAGTGGAAAAAAATGTTTGCACACTGAGTGTTTTCTTCTTTAATGCTCTTAAACATTAAAGAAGAAAACACTTTTCGCTACATAGAAATACATTTTCTTGAACGAGGAAGTTTGCGTTTTTATGAAAATTTAATAGAAATATTAGCCGAGGCTTCTCTGTAGCAATAACACCAACTTGCAATTTACTGATAAACGATGGCAAAGCAGCATTGTTTCACTAAGCTTTATTTTATTCTTAATACTATAATATTATTTGAATTATAACGACAAAATTTGCAAGTTACAGTGGGGGAAAACAGTATTACACCCCTTTCTCGGAGTAAATATTAATGTAAAACAGAGCTTCTTTACCAGACAAAATGAATTTTGTCCAAAAAAAAGTTTCCCTTTCTAGAGAAATTTAATATTCTCAAAGCAGCATATTTTCTTCTTTAAGAAAACTCGTTTTCTTAAAGGCAGAAAATGTTGATGTGCGAACACTTTTTTTATCCACTGAATTTTTTCTTTCTTTGTGTAAATGGATTAAGAGATACTGGATGAATACGTAATGATGCGCGATAAAATGCTATCGGCTCGGAGAATTGATATAATAATCCGTACCATTTTGTAGTGCCTCCGGTGTGCAATTATCGCTCGCGCAATGATTCCCTATCGAATTCCTCGCGATACTCGTTATTTTTATTCGCAGGTGCTGCGATGTGTTCTATCTGGGTTACTGTCACGTTCAATTAGGTCGCCGTTATGTCACGAGACAAATTAGAATGATCGGGGGAAATTAATCGTCGGAGATGGCGTGCTACCCGTTAAGGTGGCTGTCGTGCTACATATTACCGAAAAGTTAAACGTAAGATATTACTGACTCATAGTTTTTTAAATCGAAATCTACTTTTGCAGTAATTTTTAGTTGAATTAATTAACTTCTAATTAAGTTCTACGCTGAAAAAGTATTGGCGCAATCAGTATTTTTAGAGCGAATTTTCTTAAAAAAGAAAACATTTATTTCTATTTAGAGAGAAGAGCTTTCTTCTTAATCATTTTTTTAAATAAAACAGTGCGTTTAAATAATTGTTTATCCACTGCATATTTTTGAATTGGTTTAGAGGAAATACAAAACGAGGTTTTTGTTGTAAAAAGTAGGTCATACATCTTTCTTGATGGTGAATATATGCTGGTTGTTTATTAGTAATAATACCAAAGTCATCGTAATACTGTTATTAACTATAAAAAACGTCTTTCTGCTTGTACAATTTTCAAGCATTAAAACAATCTTGTTTACTACCAAGCTTTCTAAAATGATTAATATTAATTATAGTAAAAAAGCACGTACTTTTCTTTTATAAGAAAATTTATTCCAACAAAACTGTGTGTATGAGTACTTTTTTATCCATTGTAATTGTTACAAATTAATAAATGATTGTGATAAATATAAGAAATAAAAGTTTCACATGCTCTTCGATCAACGGTTCTTTTTATAAAGTATTTTTAATTGGAAAGATCTCTAATTAAATTAGTTTTCACATTGTACAGAATTCAAAAGTTAAATATAAAAAACGACTGTGTCACATGTTCACGGATCGAAATTTTCAACTAGGTCGGACACTTTGAATCTCACATACAGTGCGTGTCAAAAGTATTTATTCATTAGCATTTTTCCAAGTGTACTGAACCCAACATTAATAGTAGTAAATACAAAAAGAAAAAACTGAATTGTAGTACTGCAATTTCTGATTTTCCTATTCTTGCTGCATGAATACTGTTGTCCCTCGCTGTAAAAGTATGTATCACATAAATCGATACACACGTACAATTTAAAGTGAGTGTGGCAGCAGTGCTGCCAACGCTGCAACTTCCATTTCATAAGAAAATAACATTCTTTAAACAATTATATCTCTCTAACAAAAATGGTCAGACTTTTTTTGTAAACCCGCAGCTTTTTGGTCGAATCTTAATATCCATTTTGGTGTTACAATTAAAAGTCTACCATTTGCACTTGTCGGTTGGATGAAGAATGCGTGCAAACTGTACAGCTTTTGATCGAAGGTGTCTGCTTTCGTAAACAAGCAATCAAGCGCCAACTGTATGAAGGTTACTTGATCATTTCTTTTATACACGATCACAATTGCAAGTAATTCCTAAGAAGAGTGTTAAAATCGTAATTAACAATTGTGAATTAATTGTTAATTAATGAATTATTACTTTAAAGATGTCTATGAAGTTAGCATAGCCATTTTGAAAAATCAAAAAAATAATTATCGTACTGGAATGTGCTAGGTTTGTGCTGCTTTGTGCCGCAAATGAAATAAAATTATTCCTGTGCGTTGAAAAGTTATGACTGAAAACGTATTGTTGTTTACAAGTTAGAATAGCCATTTTAGAAAATTGTCTTTATAGCAATACCATCTGCACAGTTATTCTGGAGCTGATCGACGATCTGTCTTGCCAAAAAGTTATGCAATACTACAGACGCAATGTTATATCACTTCTGCTGTGTTTTTCCAATCAGAAATTCGGATATGTTAATAGGAATACGGCGAATATAGAATTCAACCCATACACTCATGTTATTGACATTCTACTTTAGGTTTATTTGTTTGTAAACAAAAAATTAATAGTGCAAAAGTTATGCTCTTAATTTAATCTATAGAATTTGTCACATATTCTTACAAAGTGTTACTGTTGCATTACTTTGTTAAGTACAATAATTTTCAAAGCACACAAACAATATAATGTACAATCAATATGTTAATAAAGCGAATAAACAAAAGTAATTGTCAGTCATTACAGTGATATCACATTCTTGGAGTTTTTGTGCGGAAACAAATTGATATAATATTTAGATACACGTCGATAAAAGTTCAGCAAATGAAATTGTAGAGTTTCTTGTATACAAACACCCATAATTTACTAGGTCAAATAGATAAAACAAATTTTGCACTCTGTGGAAGCCTACTATTTTTTTTTAGAAGTCGTCCGAAATTTTTATATTCTGTATAAAAGATTATAAATATATGTCAATATTATCTAGGATAAACAAATTGCAAGTCTTTTTATTTTCATGGTTATAGCTAAAAATGTTAATTAAAGAACATTACTAATTTAACTTTCTGTAATATTCAGCATAGGATAACTAATTTAATTAGAGAGTTACCCAATTAAAAATATCGCTCCAAATGCAATGCAATCGGGCAATACTTTACCCGCTCTAGAAATATACTGCATTGCTCGTTAGCTTCTTAGATGGCCAATTAAATCCTATTCGACAACTCGAATTCCCTTTCGTACAATTGCAAGTGCATCTCATAGCCGGGTATGTAGGAAAAATCGGAACGCGCCACTAATTTCAGTAAAAATGCAATGACGTATTGAGAGACAAGGATCATCAACCATTCACGGTAATCATTCTATGTAACCGGGCCGCGCATTCTACGAGATGAGTTACGTGCATTTGCACATAAACGTGACGTATCAGTGTCTGTAATATGTCAATGAGGAGGCAAATGACGCTCTATTATTTTTAAATAAAGAAGTTTCAGAGAAAAAAAGTATTACCATACTCAGTATTTTTAGAATAAGTTTTAATAAAGAAGAAAATTCTTCCCTCCAAATAGAAATACATTTTCTTGAAAAAGAAACTATCCTTCTTAAAAACAAAAAATTTCCTTAAGAGAGGCAGTTTTCTTTTATATATTTTTTTCTTTAAATACTGGATGGGTGAGTACCTTTTTGCAGCTACTGTGTGCGGAATGCATACGTATTAACATAGTTCGCTGCGTTACGTTCACTGATATATGTAAATAAACATTTAAAATTGTTTCACAAATACTATAAATTCTTATAGTGACGTAGCAGCGCTTGTAACATGTCAGTGCAGATAAAAAATAACATTACATTGCTTTTAATTATACATACTTTTACACATGTATGCGTGATGCATATGTATTGACATGGTTTGGCACTGCACGTCCACTGATACGTTTAAATTGACTTTCAAAATTGGTTCACACATACCAGTGATGAGTCAGCGCTGATAGCAAATAACGTTCTATTATTTTCAAGTGCACGTATTTACAAGCGTATATGGAATGCTTAAGTATTGACGTAGTTCGACACTGGTACGTCACGTTCACTGATATCTGCAAATGGTTTTTTAAAGTGCATTTCCTCTCACGGATAGCCGAATAGTATTTTGCAATAGGTCTTATAGATAAACATGTTTGCGATCTGAATGTTGAATTAAAATAAAAATTAAATGAAGAAGTTTTTAAACGAAACTTTTTAAGGTCCATTTACACGTATCAGTGACACGTCAGTACCGAATCATGTCAGTATATACTCATACTATATACTTGTGTATGTATAGTGGCTAAAAAAATACTCGCACACCCAATATTTTGAAAAAAACTGTAAAAAAATATTTTCCTCTAAATAAATCTATTTTTTCTTATGAAGGATTCTCTTTAGTTCAGAAAGTGTATTTCTATTTAGAGAGAATGACTTTCTTCTTTAAAAACATTTTTTCGAAAGCATAGTGTTTCCACTGCGTATAACGTTATATAAAAGTATATCTGAAACTCTTAAAGAACAACTAATTACAGGGAAGTTTTGCAAAGTACTTAAAGTTATTTATGTATGCTTACTTCAGTATATATTATTTAACCTATTTATATGTTTACTTATTAAGCGTCTTAGCGCGCGAAGAGGAATTCATTCATCCCATCTATTCATGAATATTTATTTATTCACTGTATATGTATTGAAAAAAAAATAATAAGAAAATATTTGCTGCTTGCATTGGCAGAGCTCGGGCACTGGTACGTCACTGGTATGTGTGAACCAACTTTTAACCGGCCTCCCTCGGCTAACAGGTTAAACCGCGATTACACTGCTAGCAAAGATCGCAGTGCGCCGGAGAAGCCAGTAGAATAAGTAAATGCTCGAAGGAAAGAAGGCCGATCGATCGATTGGTTAATGCGCTGCGTCTAGTAGTAGGCATGTCAATGAAATTAGCACCAATTTTTGGATTTTCAACATTCGATTTACATCACAATCCGGCACACAATCAGCACAATATTTGCTTTCTGCGAGCAACAAAAGTATAGTTGTTCGCGAAAAAATTGTATTCCCATAAATTATAAGATGCGGAGAATTATACTATGCTGGACATTTTGTTTGCATGTTAACAGTAATTTAATTCCCACAATAATAGATTTTTGCAAATAATACAAATTGTTCTGTTTGAAATTTTTAGGATTACTTTTGCAACACCCTATACAAGTGATAAATATTGCAATATTTTATAGTCAATAGCAGTATGCCTGGGTCGTAATTCTATAGTCGGTGTAAAAAGTATTCGTACAGCAATGAATTTTTATTAAAACATAGTACTGCTATAGAGCTATTGTAGGAACTATACATATGTAAAACTATTCAAATTTGTCCTATATTGGTTCTGGAGTTATCAGACAACATGTACAACTTTTTCATTATACTAGTAGTATAGGTATTGATTCTAAATAGTATGAGAGAACATGTTCAATTTTTTCACTATACAAGCATTGATTATAATCAGCATTAGATAACATGCTCGACTTTTTCGTTATACGACCATTAATTATAAATAATCGCAGTACTACGTATTAGTCAAAATTTATCGCTGTGCGAACATGTTTTACACCGACTGCATGATTTCCCTCATTTTTATGCTCAAGTTGACATGCAGCATTACAAGTAAAATAGAATTCGGAGGTGTCCGAAAGTTTGCCGGACTGCAAAGCAGTATGTGAACATAGCCGAAGGTGCCTTCGAAATTTAATGGATGCACCTTCGGTTGGGCCGGTTTCCGCATCCTCGCTTTCCCATTTAGGGCGCTTGAAAATGATAGTCGGTGACCCATAAAGTGCGGTGTGGCATGCTCCTCCTCGAGAAGCACGAGCGAACGGTCATACGAAATACAGGCTACACCACCTTGCGCCAAAGCAGTGTCATTCACCTCTCGCTAATAAAATGGGTGTAGTCTGTCTTCTTCTTTCTGAGTCTCGGCTTTCTTCTATCCTTCTCCTCTTCGGTGTCTTGTTCGTTCTCCGCCTCTCCTTTGGGGAGCACCCTTCGTTTGCCAACTTCTTACTGATCTCCCAACTCGCCCTCCTCGCTTTTTTAGTGGAAGGCAAAGCGAATTGGTTAATCGAATGTGTGTAAAAAATAGCAAACACTTGTGTACATTTGTGTACAAATATATAACCTGTATATAAATAGTATATCGATATAGATGCACAAAAAGATTAAGAATTAGTAATGCTGCACTATAATGAGGAATCACCGGCATAACTGATAATTATTTTCGTTTACGTACTTTATTAACATATTCACTGAACTGCGCTATAGTTTTTCTGCGATTCTAAGATTCGTGTAGTTAATAAGATAGTACACCGCGAATTTAATGTAGTAATATTTAACAAATTTTATACATTAAATTAACAAAATAACATTTATAGGAATGTTTTTTACAAATGAAGAAATCTAAAGTCGAGTTTCTTTTTGGATCATTCTAAAGAATTTTCGAAGTATAGTTATACATACAATAGTGCTAATTTCGGAATGATTACTATGTAATAATAAAACACGATATATACAATGTGTTTAAAATACAATATAATATTATGTTATATATAATTTACAAGATGTTGAGAAGATCTGGCTAATATTATAATCACAGTTACTAGACAATTTATAATTATCCTGTATACAGCAGCATATACATTATACATATGTAATGTTAAATAGTATGCATAATGTATATAACAATACGCTGTATTATATATATATAAAATAGCCTATTGGAGAAAATATTTTATTATAATATATTATACACATCATATATATAATATAATATTACAGCAACATAATTACAGTTACTAGATAATTTACAATTATTCTGTATACAAGAGTCTAAACGCAACAGTAATAATTCAAGTATAAGCGAGTCACCCTGTACACGCACGTGTGCTACACACGCGTACGAATTGAGAATGGGACGCTCGGGCGCGCGCGCAACGCAGGAGTAATCTCGAAGGGAAGGGAATTACGGCAGTCTCATCTAAGAAAGTGGTGCATCGTCGACCCTTTCCGAGTCCAGCAATCGATATCTCCTCTCTCCGCCCTCCTCCACTCGCTCCGCTCCACTCCGGGCGCTCGTTCCTGCAGCGGGCAAAGCCCGATATCAGATTCACGCCGATGTCCGATTCATTCTGTCGCATCGTTTCTACGCATATCGATTCGCTCGGAGATGCGCTCCAATTTCGGCGGATGTGCGCCCGGCCACGGCGAGGGGAAGTCTTTGCCCAGCTGGAAAGGGAACGTCCTCGCCGCTTGTACGTATCTTATAGAAATCGAAGATGAGTCGTTTCAGGGAATCTTATCGATTAGGTTTTTGTTACTGGCTTGATATCGAATTTTACGCGATCAAACCGCTGGGAAATGGATTAGCTGGAATATTATGTTGACGGTTTAAATGATTGTTAAGGATTTTGTTAGTAATGACGGAGAAATTTCGGTAATTGAGTATTGTGTGTTCGCGGAAAAAGGAATTATAGTTCAGTGATTAAAAGAAAAAATGTAGTAGTTCATGTTTTAATCATTATAAATGATTAGAAAATGAGAAATTGTTTGGCAGCACTTTAGTGAAACGTATATGTTAATGGCAGAGAAATTTCATAATTAAGTATTATGTGTATTTTTGTGCAACAACTTTAAGTCAAAAATGGAAAGAGAATATATAATAATTCCAGTTTAAATGATTATAAATTGATTAGGAGGACTTTGGTAGCGCTTTAGTGGAATTTGCCATGCGACAGAAAGCACGCGCGAAACTTGGGCAACAATTCGAGCTCATTTATAACAATTTCAATGGCTCGCAATACACATGGATAGCTCTATTAAGGAGTACTTCTAAATTAATAACTGACATAACTGACACAGTCTCCGATTCGTGCAACTTGCGTAATTGAAACTCGCTCACGAGTATTTCAATGGTACGCAATTTAACTTCAAACTAGCAAGTATTAATTTTCAGATGTGAATTAACAATTCATTTACTATTTTTAAATATTTTATTCTAAAGAAATATGTAAAGGTGTTGATAATCGCTAATTATTTCATTAAAAATGAAACCAATGGCCTCAAAGTGAATTAGTACCATAAAGTACAAAAGAGTACTTCAAAATTAATGACCGAAACACTCTCGGATTATTCAGAATTCATATTCCCGGCGGAGCAATATTTCCCCCCACCGAGTCACACACTCAGTCGATTCTACCCACTTTCCGGGCTCTCGCATACACAAAGTGAGACAGATTCGCTTAAGCGTGCAGTGGATGCGCACGCAGAGAGCGGTGGCGGTAGCGTCGCATGTACTTCCGTGCGTCAGAGTCACTTTTGCCAAGTGGCTCGGCACGAGGGAGATCTTCGCCAGCAGTAACAGCTCCCCAATTTCATCCTGTTCAATAATTCTACTGGCATAGAAAACGAAGTCCTCTTCCCTTTTCCATTATCATTTAATGACACTCGAATCTCAATTTCGCCAAACCAGCGCTATTAACACTAACCTTACCAACGTACCCGGTCAATTGACTGGTTTTAAATTCCGATTCTACTATGCACTTGTTTCGATTCGTTCTTGTGAAGATGAAAATGTAAATTTATATTTTTTTATTATTATCTGACTGTTACTTTCGGGAATTGTTTTCGTATTAAATTAACAATTGGCGGTTAGCGAATCGGAAAAATGTCACCTCTGTTCCATAACCGATCATTTGACCGCTTACGGTAGAAATAGCTATACATATACAGTATCAGACATGCATCTATATAACTACATACATGCTGAGTAAAAATGCAAATGAATCACTCTGTATAATGTGTAAACATAATATAGTCAAATTTTCACTCCTGTAATCTAAACTGTACACATCATACAGTATACTATGTTATTACATATATATATATATATGCATGACACGCATATGTATTTTCCAAGGAAGTTAATTTTTCTTAAGAAGTACACTTTCTTGTTTAAGAAAATCCATATCAATTTGCAGAGAATAAATTTTCTTCTATAAGACATTTTTCCCCCAAAAACACTGAATATATGCTAATACTTTTTTAACCCACTGTACGTGCGATGTATATACACTGTATGTAATAATACGTTACATTATATATACAAACTAACCTGCTTGGGAGAATATTGTAGTAAAATATTCCCCTTAATATATTGCATTATTCCACACGCTGTATATACATGAATCATATCACTATATAACTATAAAGAAGTCCGATAAGAAAAATGGGGGTACTACGCTCCTGATTTCAAAGGCAAGTGTACAGCATCAGTTGGTTTTAGAAGCCGCCGTCGAGCCTCGTAGGGGGGCAGTGAAAGAGAGTCGATGTGGAAAGAGTGGAAGGGAGCGAGAGAAGCCGGCGCGAAGCATGCTTCGCTACGGGCATTGGTTTGTTGACGCAAAGCGAGGGCGCACGCATCGCAACACACCAAGTTTTAACCGGTGGCATGCACTTCTCTCTCTCTCTCTCTCTCTCTCTCTCTCTCTCTCTCTCGCACTCGCTCTCATTCACTCGGTCGGTCTCGGTGCGCACGATACCTTGTGATATCACATTGCCACTTTCCATGCTCCGCTCTCAGCCTCAGACGCTCGTAAGCCATGGCCAGTTGCGGATTTATGTGCTGCCGAGTGTTCGGGACAGCCAGTGCACAGAACATAGAGTGACAAGTATTAATATTTGAACATTGTGGTGTTTGAGAAATTATTGCCTTATACGTTTGTTTATAATAGTGTATTGTACACATTAAATCTAGAGTAGACGTGTAACTAAATACAGTGATACGCATTAATATTCGGGTATTCTAATGTTTGAGAGGTTATTGCTGTGTACATTTATTTATAACAGTGTATTACTATATTAGTGTACTGTACACATTAAATATACAGAAGGTGTATAATTATTTAATCTCCTATACATATGTATATTGTGACAAGCATTAATATTTGGGCATGCTAGTGTTTCAGAGATTATTGCTGTATACATTTATTTATAACAGTGTATTGCTGTATTATTGCGCTGTACGCATTAATTAAATATACAGAAGACGAATAACTAACTCGTGCTTGAAAGATTGTTATCGTATATGTTTGTTAGAGTAATGTATTATACGTATTAAACATACAGTAAATGTATAACAAAATAAAATTATGTACAGTGATACGCATTAATATTCATGCATTTTAATGGTGGAGAACTTCGTGTTGTATACGTTTATTTATAATAGGGTATTAATATATGTCTTAAAACATGTAGTAGACGTATAACTGTATAAAATTATATACAGTGACAATTATTGATATTTGGACATCCTAGTCTTTGGGATATTATTGTGGTATATGTTTGTTTATAATAGTGTATTATTATACTCATTCAAACATGCAGTATAACTACAATTGGTATAAAAAGTATTCATACATTAATCAATTTTGATGAATATACAGTATTGCTGTATTTGTTAAACAATGTCCGTAAGAAAAAAGTTGTAAATATTTTTCCACGCCCATAAAATTATTCGTCTGGTACACTGTTCTAGAAACATCAGAATATATACAACTTTTCTGTTTCGCGGGTATTATTTAATAAACATAGCGGTTCTATTTTTTAGTTAATATTGGTCACTGACTGTAACGACAATATTCGTATTAATATTGGCAGATACTTGTGTTTCAGAAAATATTGTTACGTGTATTTGGTTATAATAACATTAATTAATTGAGTATTTTTACGGAACTCAGATTCACATTATAATTCCCGGAGGCATATTTTATGTATTACTAATATATGTTATATATGTTAAACATGAATTTTAACGAAATGCAATTTACTTTTCTTCAATCAGCATAGTTATGACCCTTTTTTTGTCAGTAATATTTATTTATTATATTATCTAGGTTATGCACACAATATAATATACTTGTACAGAAACATTGGAAAACATTCGTGTATAATTAAAATTGCCAGATAATTTGAACTTATTCTATATTGAGTAATATATACTCGATTGTACGGATTCAAAGGCAACTGAATCACCCTGTATACATCGTACCATAAGTGAGTCACTTTAGCCTACCGAATGACGGCATAAAACGGCACTAAAATTACAGATTACGAGTATCCATGTAATTCCACAATGCAGAACCATTAAGCGCCCCCTTGCGGCTGTTGACGTTGCTCGCCTGGGACATTTGCAGGCTCAATTTACGCAATACAAATACATTAAAGTGTAAATGTAACATATAATACGTGGATGTTGCATTTGCTATTTGTTTAAGTTACATGTTTATCAGTATGATGCACTTTTAGAATATTTTCTGCAAAAGGTATACATTTTGCATTCAACATTTACGGTTTGTAATTGAAAATAAGAAAGTGTTAAACAATATTATTAAGAAAGTTGAATAAGAGGCAGGTCTATTTTAGGTGTGGGAACTTGGAATTTAAAGAGAAATATTAACAATAATATTTCTATAAAATAGAAACAATTCCAGAACTTTTATTTTGGGATATGTTTTTATTCACAATTTACTTCTGAGCCAATCATTTTCAAATGAAGTGAAAGTCCAATTAGAAACAATAGCTGAGTTGAAGCTAATTTTTTTACAGACTGACGTCTTTGTTTTATTATTTATAATATCAAAATCGATATCCTGCTACAGCTTTATAACGAGAACTCTGTAAAAACCGTTAAACATGAAAAAAGTAATGCGAAAAGCACGCACTACAATAGCACAATATACTAATTGTATGTGTACGAAATATTGGCTAATTCTTGAAAATTTTAAACCACCACAAATGTAAGTGTCTTCACTTGTATTAGGTTGTAACTAATTGTACCAAAAGAGCAGCTAAATAGTTCAGCTCGTTTCTGAGAAAATTCAAAAAGAACTTTTTCTGCCTGGTCTCCCAACTTTTCAAAATTTAAAACGAAAATTTCCTAGCCCCATATTTTGAAAAACGAACTTTCTTTACTGTACTAGATTATACTCAGTTTTCACCGCACTGATAATCCCCCTAAACATTCGGGTTCTACTTTCAACTTCAGCTTCGGCAACACTCCACATAAAAGCGGGCATGTAGCGCGAATAAATTTGCCGGGCAAATTCTATTAGGGCATGTGAAGCTCTCTTTTAGCAGTACTGCTAATTCGGAGGGCGGCGGTATCTGCCGCTTCGATCGTTGGCCACGAGAAACGTAGGCAGAGCAGACGGCGGGCGCACACCTACGAGTTTCTAAATAAGTCTCATTCGTGTGGGATGCAGTCGACTCCAGACGAAATGTGCCTCGTGCTACTCGATTAAATCGACTGTTAAAGAGATAGCCAAGCGCAGCTCTCAACTTCTCCTAATCTAATCTGATACTTGACTGATTACTCAGCAGAGTCCGCTGAATCTCAAAGTTGACTGTCACGGTTCTCTGATCCTATCGTCTATTATATAATTAGCTAATGTAGTACTGTGACAGCCATGTTGGATGAGCGTAAAGATATAATATAGTACATATACAGGGTGACTCACTTTTTTTTATTATTGGACATGTTTATAGTTACAGTATGATACATAGATATGTATAATATATATAATTGTAGCATTGTGACAGCTGTGTTGGACATTCTTAAATATATAATACAGTATACAAGGTGGTTGCTGTCTTCGAATTACCGCTGTCATTTTTTATTAGAAATGTTTATAGTTATGTACTAACGTAGCTGATTTAAACACAATGTGTATAATAATACAATGTATTATATATGTATAACGTACGCTGCTGGAGAGAATGTTTCATTAAATACGAAGATCCTAGTTTCCATCTACTTGCTCCGAATAGGGTGCAGCGTATTGGAGAGAATAATTTACTGTATTATATTATACACATTATACATATCATATAATGTTACATATAATATTTAACAATTATTCAGTAACTTTAATTATACACGAACGTTTCTTAATTTTTCTCTGCATCATACACAATGTGTATAATATTATATTTTACGCATAATACATATTATTGTATTATTCTTATAGTATTATTGGCAGACCCAGTATTTTTAGAATATACTTTCTTTAAAAAAAATTGTTTCCTCTAAGAGAATCTGTTTTTTCTTAAGAAAGACGTTTGCTTGTTCAAGAAAGTGTCTAATAATTGAGTATTTTTTATTCACCGTAACTACCGCCTCATCAAATGAATCACCCTGTAGACATGTATACACGCGTTCATTCAATCTGGCAATGAGTTGGCTGGTGAAAATGGCGCGTAAACAAGGCACTCATTTCTTTAGCGTGGATTCACTTTCGCTGAGTCGCTGCTCGTTTCGGTTCTCCCTCGTAGTTTGGATTTCATCCGCTTAGGGTGAAAGCTACGGCAGCAGCCCGGAACGACCAGTTCTATGGGCTGACTCGAGGGAGAAGTAATATTCCGGTCTGAAACGACTGAAACGCTCCGCGAATTAACCTTCTGTGATGACATGAAAGAACTTTGAAGTTATATACTGATATATATTGTTATTCGTTTGGTCTTTATACGTCTTGTTTCCGAACCTCATTTTTGCAACGAAGGAGTTTGTTTTTTTGGATTTGTAATTACTATTCCTTACATTCTTTTAGATAGTAACTTGATTGGTAATTCATATTTGAAATGGAAAATGGATTAGAAATATACGATCAGCTGTAATATCATTGTTCATTGATATCTGGAAGTCAAATATTAGCTAGTTTCACGTTACATATTTCTTTTTACTCATAAACAAATTAAGTTGTAGATGGCTAAGAACGCAAGCAAAGTAAACTGTTATGGTGGACAATGAATTAGAGATAACAGAATTAGTGCAGAACTTTTATGGAATAAAGCGTCTAATCCATAGATTGTTGTAAATCTTCTTGTGAATATTTGTTGTACAAACTGTTACTTTTAAAAGTTATATAAGTCCAGTGTATTTACTTTTAAAATATTCGATGTCTTTCCTAATGTATTTCGTAATCTGCTCACTTATACGATTCTATTTAACAAACTTACACTGAATAATTCATAAATGCACTACAGTGTGTTGACTTTGACATTGGAGATAATAAAAGGCGACATCGATCTATACCGGAACTGAATATATTAGAAACTTAAAGTATTAGAAGTATTTTATTATTTAAAGAATTGTTAGTCTTTTGTTTAATAATTCTTTGTAACCGATTCAAAAATACTATTAGTAACAATAGCGATAGGTATAATAAATGTTAGTATGGCGAATAAAATGGGTTGTTTTCGAGCATCAACAATTAAGACACAATTAAATGACGGAAATCGATTTCTAAACTGAAATATTTCAAAACCACGACAGATAGTACAGCCAAACTAAATAAAAAGTCATATAAACTAATTTATTGTTCAGAATTGAACTCTATAATTAAAAAGACAAGTTTTGGGTTAATTTTGACCCAGAAAGAAATGTATAATTGCATCGAAGATTACAATAGAGTTAATATAATCATTCTATCTAATGTTTCAATTACATTAAATCTGATTCAAATTAGTTTGTTCTCAAATAAATAATTTGAACTTGTATTCGAGTCGCCCAACATTAAACAATTTGGGTTTTATGTAAATTGTTATCTCCCCCTTTTTGTCAGACATATTGGTATATTATATTATATTATATTATCTCGCTTCTAAAAATGTATAATATACATATAGACAAGAACTGCAAAACATTTATGTATCATTAAAATTGCTAGATAATTAATAATTATTCAAAAGGAAAGGGTATAATTGTATCAATGATCACAGCAGGGTTAATACAATAGAATCGATTGAAATTGATTTGTTTTCGTAGAAATAATTTGACTTGGCATTTGAGTCGCTCGACATTAGACTGTTCGGGTTTCACTAGGTTCTCCTTGCATGCACCAGTGCTACTTGAACGTATATGCTCTTGGCCAGTGTGTGTGTGTGTGTGTATGTGTGTGCATCGTTACGAAACAGAGAGCAGCCGTTGCGATCCTGGGTAATCGGCTGCTGACAGATAAGAAGCCCGGGATTTATCGCCCCACGGAAAACAAGCTGTTCGCACGTCGGTGCACGCTGATGTTGAAGAATACCTGCTCCGGCTGGCATTGCGATTTATCGGCACCGCGCGTATTGACGGATTTTCACTACGCCTCTTAACCCACTTGCATAAATTGATGCACCGCTGCTATGCGCATTCCTGTGTACAGGATGATTCACTTACCTTTGATTCACCATTCACAAGTATACACTGTTGTCTAAATGAAAATTAAACATTAGTTAGTATTTTTAATTACACACGAATGTTTTTTAATACTTTTCTGAAATTATTGTATTATACATAATATTATATTCTGTGTACAGGATGATTCATTTACTTTTGAATCACCATTGCAAAATACACACTGCTGTAAAAAGAATAATTAAAAATTGCTTAGTCACTTTAATTATACACGAATGTTCGAAATACTTTTCTAAAATTATTGTAATATACATAATATTATATTCTGTGTACAGGATGATTCATTTACTTTTGAATCACCATTGCAAAATACACACTGCTGTAAAAAGAATAATTAAAAATTGCTTAGTCACTTTAATTATACACGAATGTTCGAAATACTTTTCTGAAATTATTGTATTATACATAATATTATATTCTGTGTACAGGATGATTCATTTACTTTTGAATCACCATTGCAAAATACACACTGCTGTAAAAAGAATAATTAAAAATTGCTTAGTCACTTTAATTATACACGAATGTTTGAAATACTTTTCTAAAATTATTGTAATATATTTAATGCTATATTCTATGTGCAAAGTGAATCACTTATCTTTGAATGGGTACGGTCATAACCTATTTTTTATTCGACGTCTATGTAATTCTAATGACTGACGTTCTTGCATATCTAATGTTTATATAATGTGTATAATAACACAATGTATTATATATTTAAAGTTTGCTGAACATAATATTAACGGTCGAAAAACGCTACCGTTTGGGATTAGTATCCTCGGCTGTCTGGCTGCCGACGCGCTACTACTATTTGGCACGAGACTCTGCCGAATCTCCTAATATTTTACACGTACTCCAAATGGAAAGCAATGCGCCAAGATAAATATTTTACTATATTATATTAATAGATGGAATATAATGTTCAGTATAATACATATTTTAGGTGGGAGAATTTTAGGAAAAATTCATGTATAATTGAAATTACTATATAATTTATAATTGAACTGTATACATTATATATTACGCAGAATGATTAATGTTGTGAATACCCTGTATACGTTAGCCATGTTAATATATAACATACACGTCGAATAAGAAATGGGGTACGATTGTGGTGAGTCAAAGATAAATGAATCACCTTGTACACACGAAGGCATGCACAGATAGGAGAGTTGGCCCGTAATCGCTAAGGAGATTGGACACCGTCGAATAATAGTGCACAAGTGCTTTCAAACGGCCGTCAAGGTTGGCTTCTTTTCAATCGTTTCGTTTTCCAATTACTCTTGCTTCGACATGCGTTTAAGAGGCTCTAATGAATACTTTATCGCGACATACTTTTTTGTGGTTGTTGAGCACTTTTTTCCTACAGGCCGATTCGTTTGCTTTCGAATCAATATTGACAGGTACAAGTTACAGGATAATTATGAATTATCTGGTCATTTTTTACCAACTTTGAAAAGGAGAAGGTTTCTAATTAGTCGCGTTCATTTGTTGCTTTTTTATATTTTTTATATTTTTAATGTCGGTTCATCTAACTTTTGTTTAACGTTCACAATTGTTTTTACATAAAAACCAATCGTATTTATGTTATCTGATAATCATTTTGTGACGTATGCACGCATCAAAACGCAATTTTGTTGCATTTTTTGTGGGACGTTTTTACAATGCGATTTTGTTAACAAAATTGTCCTACGTTAAAAAGTCTGAAAGAAGTATTTTAAAAACAATGAGAACTGACATCGAGGACAACATAAAAATGTGGATAAAAGAATGAAACACACTTAACAATAATAATTTTATGAGAAACTTCTTAACTTTCAAGATTTCGTTCCTAATTCAATGTCATGGCATCCAAAAGAGTGTATAAACTATGTTGATTAATATGATTAATATACTAATAAATTATAGTATCATATTATATACAATATACGATACAATATAATCAAATAAAAATGAAACGAATAGATTTTGCCAGCATTTCAATTGTAGATTAAACCAAGCTTTGTCTTTTAAATCCAATATTATGATTTTTATTTTGTTTTCTGGGTTAAATACATTTGTTTCCAAATATTTTTCAATATTCATACATTACTCCAGCTGCAAGACGTATGAGCACGTGTCTACGATTCCACCGTTTGGTCCGTCACTTATTTGCCGATCGAGTGGCGAACTCTGTCGAAATAGTTGTAAAGCACCGTGCATTATAGTTGGAGTGGCTGCGAGATCTCTTTAAACTCGATGACGTAGCCGGGGGATTACTTCTTATTAGGCTCTCGGCAGATCAATTGGCTCTCTCTTTCTCTCTCTATCTCTCTTTCTCTCACTTCTAACCGACGACGGGTCACCTACTGTGCTCACCTAGGGCGTTTTTCCACTTGCCGCGCGTGCAATTAGACTAATTTCGTACACTTCCTCTTTCTCGCTCGGTTCTCACGCGCTCTCCCCGCACTGTCATTTAAGGTATCATATACAAGTAAAATGTTGAAAATTGATTCGAAATGTCGTATTTTTTTTTTCTTGCACATGAATTTTTTTCACAAAAATGTATTATATACATATTTAAGTACACATTGTAAGCTATATATCGTGTAAATTTCATTACGATATTTGCAGTGGTTAGCGCGTCACAGCAACTTTCGTGATGTTATAGTCAGTGAAACATGTCTTGCGCTGACCAGTCTAGCTCCACCATTTTTTATCTGAAACGAATCATAATTTTTTTTTATTTAGAAGGCAGATAACTCTACTGCACTACGGAAAGGGATTTTTTGAATTTCTGTTTTAGCCGAACATATCACTGTTTATAATCATCAGGCCAAGTTTTGTTATAAAATTAAACACTATATATTGATGCATAAAAAAAGCTGGGATGGATATTCAAAAAAATGCTTCGTAGTGCAGTAGGATTATCTGTCTTCTAAATAAACAAAAATTATGATTCGTTTCAGGCAAAAAATGGTGGAGCTAGACTGGTGACCGCAAAGCATGTTTCACTGACTATGACATCACGAAAGTTGCTGTGGCGCGCTAACCACTGCAAATATCGTAATGAAATTTACACGATATATAGCTTACAATGTGTACTTAAATATGTATATAATAATTTTTTGAGAAAAAACTTCATGTATAAGAAAAAAAATACGATATTTCGAACCATTTTTCAACATTTTACTTGTATGTGGTACCTTAAGGTGCTTCGATTCCTTGGGTGTGCAGAACAATTGTTTTGGTGTTCAGTGTGGTGCACCACTGTTGAAGTCAATTTTGAGAATTTTTTTCTTAGTCGTACAGAAGATTAGATAAAATAGTGGCACGAACAGTGTTTTTGGAAAAAATTATTTTGTAGATGGAAATAGGGTTTCTTGACGACGAAAGTGTCTTTCTTAGGAAACAATAAATTTTCTTAGACAGTTTTGCTTTTTAAGAAAATTAATTTGACAAATACTGGAT
This sequence comes from Ectemnius cavifrons, assembly GCA_964023945.1. Lineage (NCBI taxonomy): Eukaryota > Metazoa > Arthropoda > Insecta > Hymenoptera > Crabronidae > Ectemnius > Ectemnius cavifrons. The sequence continues at coordinate 1,823,909 of OZ030386.1, read as the reverse complement.
GTGCCGATGGTTTTTTAATCGCTGTACAGTGAATAAAAAAAGAGCGGCATGTACGTATTTGTGGAAAAAAGTATCTTTCTTGAGAAAAATTTCTTTTGCATATAGAAGGCAATTTTGCTTTTGTACGAAAATTTGTTTTAAAACTACTGAGTGTGTCAGTAGTATTTTTAGTTATGTTGAATAATATAATAGTGCGACGTGGAATAATAATAGAGCATTTAAAAAATAAGACTATCGTTCGACTAAACAATGATTAGCTATTAGACTAGAACCTCTTTTATTTAAACGTGTCTTCTACATACAGGGTGACTCACGTATTTTTGAATCAGTAGCGTCGTAGTCCAGTTTTAATTTTGTAAATACTTATAAACTAGTTTAACACCGGTCTGACATTTTCCTTGGTAAATTTCTATTGATCGGTTGAATATTCAACCAATTCAAATAATCCTTTTAATCCAAAATCTAAGCAGTACTTTTAAAAAAAAATTAAAGTACAGAAAGTGCCTCTAAAGGAGATCAAAACCAAGACCAAAAACCGGATATTCAAAATACAAAGTATCATATATGGCCTAAATATATCTTATTTTTCTAATACAATTTAATACAATAACTACAATAGTGCTCGACAGTGCTGATTCAAAGCCAAATGAATATTTATTTTCTCTTAAAACCGACACTTTTTTCTATACTCAAATTTACTCCAAGAAAGTGGGAGTGTGCGTATACTTTTTTAGTCCACTATATGTATATAATATGATATAGTAAAACATTCTCTTTAGTAGGCTACTTTGTATACATACTATATCATATACAACATAGTGTATAATAATCAAACATGTTACTATAAAATTACATATGCATAAACATGAAATTCGATAATTTTAATTCGAAGTCATATGAATCACCCTATACAAGAGATTTTATAGCAACCAAAAGATCCTTAATCACATAAGAAGTCTAGACGTATGAATAGCAAGTTATATCGAGCAGTGTCTCGTCTCTTCCGAGCATCGCCGTCCTATTAATACCTTGGATTTCCCCAAAATACTACCTGGGTAGAGCTGGAAACCACCGGCGCGAGTCCTTTACGATCAATAAAGCCGGCACTTCCGGCCAGTTCATCGTCGTAACACGCGAGATAAATGCATTTTTCTAAGTAGAATCGTTTGTTAGGTAGAAAAACAATGTGGATTAATTTAAAAAATAAAAACAACATTTATAAAACAGCGCACTAACAAATATGTATAAAACAATTTTGTCTTGTTTATATTTTGCTGAATATTTTATTAAATGTTTTCTGTTTTCGATGCGGTGCAGCAATAATTGAAAGAGGTGGTTTTGACATTTTGTAACGCCTTCCAAACAAGATATATTTAGTAAAATATTTAGTAAGTGTAAATAAAACGGGAATCATTTCGTACATTTTAAAGCATTTCTATGTTGCCTATTTTTGAAATTGGTTCATATTCTTTAAAATATTTTTTCTTATTGATTTTTAATGTAAAATAGAGTTTGTTGTAAAGCGAACAATCAAATCGAAAATTAGTAATTGACTACAGGAATTAATTACTTTCAAGCCAGTAACATAAAAAATGCAGAAGAGAGGAAGATTGAGGGATATTCTTTCATTTTTAAAATTGCTTTTTTTTTAAAATAGTAGGATTTAATTATTACGCAGCCTAAGAGTTACGTCTCGTAACACGACCAATTAAATTAACCCATTATCAACTAGTTATTCCATACAAGAATTAGCATGTGTCACAGACTATTATTCGCCGCCGTCTGATAAAAATAAGTGAAGGTCATTTTTGTCATCCGGACGAAATGAAAATCGACCCACGTTGCATTATCATTATTGCATCGGCGAACACGAGGCGTGTTCCGGTAACGAACGTACGTCATTGCCGGATGAAAGGGCGCAATGCATTCAGTATTATACGAGGTGACCCAGAAATCCACTGTAAGGCTGTCAGCCGAAAATTCAATTTTCATCATGCTTTTGGAGCACGACGTGATGCGATTTCGACAACGGCACACTCGCCGATGAAGCACTGGCTCACCTGACCCCGAAACTATAGCGGATCAATCCTGTAGCCTACAGGGTGACGCAAAATCAATTTTTACCTGCACGATTTTTATTTTTATATTCAATTAATATTGAATATGAATCCTGCAATATGCTATCAAGTGAAAGACGGAAAATTTGCAGTTTATACCAATATTCGCATTGGAAGGTATAATATTGTATTGTACAGGATGATGTAAAATACGTTTTTAGCTGTACGATTTTTATTTTAATATTTCGAAAATATCGAATGTGAATCCCTTAATATGTCATTAGGTGAAAAAGGGAAAATTTGAAATGTACACTAATACTCGCATTGGAAGATATAATACTGTATTGTACAGGATGATGTAAAATACGTTTTTAGCTGTACGATTTTTATTTTAATATTTCGAAAATATCGAATGTGATTCCTTTAATATATTATTAGGTGAAAAAGGGATAATTTGAAATGTACACTAATACTCGCATTGGAAGGTATAATACTGTATTGTACAGGATGATGTAAAATACGTTTTTAGCTGTACGATTTTTATTTTAATATTTCGAAAATATCGAATGTGAATCCTTTAATATATTATTAGGTGAAAAAGGGAAAATTTGAAATGTACACTAATACTCGCATTGGAAGGTATAATACTGTATTGTACAGGATGATGTAAAATACGTTTTTAGCTGTACGATTTTTATTTTAATATTTCGAAAATATCGAATGTGAATCCTTTAATATGTTATTAGGTGAAAAAGGGAAAATTTGAAATGTACACTAATACTCGCATTGGAAGGTAGAAACCTGTATTCTGCAGGCTGATGGAAAATCGGTTTCACCTTTACGATTTTTATTTTCATATTTAAATAATATTGGATGAATGCTTATTGTACTTACTTTGATTACTGTAATATGATATTGGGCGCTTCAAATTTGCATTTGGCAGTAACAAGGGAATTTTCGAAATTGAAGCGTGCACTAAAAAGAGAGAAGTTAAAATATACAGTAATAGACACATCATATTGTCAATAAACTTGCAGTATTCTTATATGCTTGAAAAATTCACTAATAGAGTAATGGTTTATTTATAGTTAAACTACATACAGTTAACTGTGAAAGGAACTATAAGATAGTTGTTTGGAATCTTCTATTACAAAAGATAATGTTTGTCTGTCTGCATGTTAATGACAAACTCGAAAACTGAATCAATTTTAATGTGTTTTTCTGTATAGATTTGTGATTCCTTTCTGTATAGATTTATGATCCTGGCAAATTATGTGCTATAAAAAATCGCAATATTTATCACTTATATAGGATGTTCCAACAGTAATGACAATATAAAAAGAATAAGATGGCGAGATTTAGCGTATTAAAAGGTATTAGCAACAAAGATAGCTGTATCAATCTATTATTCTTTAAATTAAATTGTTAGGACGGTTAGTTAACAATAGAAGTAGAATACTAGAAGTACAATGGAAATTAACACAGAATATAATCTTGCAAGGAAAATCACTAAAAATGAAATTGTTTGTTATTGTCTGCATTACTTTCAAAGAAATTGTAACCATTTATGATCCTCCCCTATAATAAATTAACAACTTTAAAAGTACTATAAATAAATCATTTTACAATACACTATTCTGTACATTCTTGTTTAAAAAACATATTTCCAACGTTCATCGCTTTTACGAAGATCTCGAATACTTCTTTAAATAATGTTCAACATTGAACCAGGATGTGTATTTTTGAATGACGCTTTACAATCAAGCGTGGTATGCCAGATGTTATTACGGCGATGTAGCGTACGAACGCGTTACTTTGTACATTCGACGTTTGATTCGCCGCATTCAACGGCGTTCTGGGTCATCACTGGTCACTGCAGTCGAAATCTGCTGTGCTGTTATTGCCACATACAGGGTGATTCATATTTCTTCTGGATTTTCAATATGAATCTAACATTTTTTAGACATATATATATATATATAATTTTCTTTAAAAAAGAAATTAATTATAGCATCTGTCTTTATTGCAAAAATCGTTTAATAATATGTAGATCGAGTTTTCATGTTTTTCAAATTGTTAAATTAGTTTTAAATACACCCTGTAGAAACGATAAATTTTGCAATGTTTTGTAGTCTATAATTTGACTTATCAATTTAGAGCAGGCTTAACATTGCCTGACACTTAAACTGCCCGAACATTAATTAGCAAGAACAGGGTATGTCGGCGGTAAATGCTCAGTTAAAGCGAGCAATAGAACTAATTAAGTTAGAGCTGTTAGAGCGTAACCGCCAAGAATATCTATACTTACATTTTTTGCTTTATCATCATTAATAATATTGTTCGGGACGAGGAAGGTTTATATACATTTAGCGAAAGAATTTTTCAAATCTTTTACACACAAAACAAATATCTTACATTTTTATGTACAATGGATAAAATAATGAATTCGCGCACCAAGTGTTTTTCGAGTAAATGTTCTTATAAAAGACTCTTTTTTAAGTCTATTTATTAAAAAAAATAGCAAGTGTGCGATTTTTGTTTTATTCACTTTGTAAATATAAATATAGATTCTTATAAATTCCGAGCAACTTTAACATTACTTAACAGTTTATCAGGAAGAATAGAGCAAATCAGCGGTAAACTGTCAATCGCAGCGAGCAATAGAACTAATTAAGTTAAACCACTTAACGTAACCGCCGAGAATAGATCGTAGCGAAGGATTAATAGAACAGTTCGAGGAAACGATGACAGCGCCGCTTAACAAAGAAAACAACAAGAATGGCTGGCGGTCATGACTGTGATATATCTCGGCATCGAAATCACCGGGCGCGTAGAGTAGGCGGCGAACAAGGAGCAGCACAGAGGCAAGTTCCGCCGCCCACGCAGCAGGAACCAGCGCGAACGAAAACTGCACCGTCATCCTGCTCGGCTACCGCGATGATCTTGACAATGACCGTGGCGATCAATGGCGCCGTCAATTAGGCACGATCGCGTACTCGCGTTTACAACTGGCTCGCCTCGAAAGCAGAAGGGGTCCGCATTTGTTGTCACGTACAGTGTGTAAAAAAAGTCTTCGCGATGCTTGATTTTCTCGTGTCAATTTGTATGAAAACATATTGCGCTTTGGGAATATTTAGTTGTTTTTACAAGGGAGACTTTATTCAGGAACATTTGTTGTCTCTCTGTGTTATATGTTGTTATATATAATATTATATTATTTAAACTTTGTCAAAATCATTTAAAAAATTACCAAAAATAGAAATGGATATCATTGGTGAACGAAAGCCAAGTTATAATTCAGATATAACTAATAACATACAAGAAAGCCAAGTTTGCATTCAAAGATATCTCGAGTTAATTCACATTAGCAATTAACAATAAATTCACAATAAATTAGCGATTAACAATAATAATAAAAACTTGGCGTGTGCGCGCTTCATTCAAGGCACTTGCTCTGGTAATATTGCTGGAAAACTTTGAAAGAAATATATTCGAGAAGAATTGAGAACCTGCTTTTCTGTATAGTATATAGTATATGTGATTGAACTGTAAATGTAAGATTTCGTAGGATTTTATATTGTAGTAAAGTAAATGCTAGATTTAAATTAGTTCCTCGTTGGTTTCTTACCTCGCAATGAAGTGCGCACACGCCAAGTTTTTATTATTATTGTTAATCGCTAATTTATTGTGAATTTATTGTTAATTGCTAATGTGAATTAACTCGAGATATCTTTGAATGAAAACTTGGCTTTCTTGTATGTTATTAGTTATATCTGAATTATAACTTGGCTTTCGTTTAGCAATGATATCCATTTCTATTTTTAGTAATTTTTTAAATGATTTTAACAAAGTTGGTGGGTTGGGGAGCCGGGATGGCGGAGGGGGTGGGGAATATTTAGTTGTTTTTACAAGGGAGTCTTTATTCAGGAACATTTGTTGTCTCTCTGTGTTATATGTTGTTATATATGATATTATATTATTTGTCTGTTTGTATTGGTTTACAGGATATACAAATTGTGTATAAATATATTCGTGTGTAAAAAGAAGTATTCACGAAGATAGATTTTTAGAAGTCAGTTTGTTTGAATGAAACCTGCTTTGAGAACATTTATTTTATCTTAAAAGGGAAATTTTCTTCTTTATGAGAATGTATTTTTTTCTTCACACCATATGCAGAAGGTATAATATTATATTGAGGAATTAATAATACATATAATAACTAAATGTATTCGTTGGCATTCTACAGCCCATTTGGAGCAAATCGTTGCAAAGTTTAGTAAAATATTCTCTCTAGTAGGATTTATCAGACATCTAACATACTATATTATTATATTAATTGTCAATATATGTATAAAAATATATACGGTTTGTAAAAAGAAGTATCGCTCACCCAGATTTTCTGAAGTAATTTTTTTAAAGGTGAAAACATTTATTTTCGCTTTAACAGTTTGAAAAAAACAAGAATCAACAATCAATATCAAAATCTATTCGAGGAAAACAGGAGTCTGCAAATCCTTTCTTAATCCACTGTATATTCAATTTCTTTTAATTGTATATTCACTTTATTTTAAATGTACATTTAATTCATTATGAATGTATATTCAATTTATGATTTAAATAACACATTTTTACAAATGCAATTATATATTTCGGAGTGGAAGGTGGCGCGTAATGAGAGTGCTCGAATTGCGGTCGGCTAGTCAAGGCTGCGGGACTAATTAACACGGCGCGGCGCTGCCTTTTTAATCGCGGACAAATGCTCGCGTGTCTCTTTGAAGCCGACACACCACATCGCCGGCAGCCGCGGCGGCGCGCTCCGCTGACATTGACGACGCAGTCATTAAGAGTAAAGATGACGCCCTCGGCAATAAACAGGTAGAGCTTTGCCGAGCAGCGCGGCCCACTCACTATCCGCGCCACCGATGCATTGACAAGTGACGGCTTTGAAACGCCTCAATAAACGCCCCGCACTGACTTACTCCCTTTTTTTCACATCGTTGTTCGCTGACACTTCGCCGACGTCTAATGACGCCAGTTATACTTCGAGGATAATAAGTTATTCTATTGTTGTTTATGAATTTTTTTTAAAGTTTTCCATTAAAGTGTGGAAGTTGTCAATGATTTAATACGTAACAGGTTATTTATACTCTATTTCTATGTGTATCTTAATTCATTAAACCCCACTTTTTACACTATGTGTATCATATTTTATGTGTATTGTACGAAGTGTGTATTATTATGCATATACAGTTAGTAAAAAAAAAGTATTCGCACGCTAAATTTTTGTCAAATTTTTGATTGATATAATAATTCTCTGCAAAAGTTATAGCGATCGTCAAAATATCTTAAATGAAAGTTAAGAGTCGAATTATTAATTTATACTCGCATATAGATCTATAATTGTTATATTATAGCACATAATATTTAATAAATAAGTTGTTCTGCTTGATTTAATTTAAAAAATAAAATAAGCTATTTATTGTCACCTAGGAATGTTGTTAAACTTTTTCATTCATGTAATCATTTCTGCAACAGTTAGCGAGAGATGCATTCATAAATAGCGGCTGTGAAAAGTGTTAATAAACGCGTCGTAATGCCTTATTACTCTCTTTTTCTCGGCGGCGCGTTTGACCTTTATTGACTGACACTCGCCGACGTTTGATGATGCGAATTCTCCCGATGAGTTCCACGCTCTCCGGCATATTAAACGCTCGTATTTTATTCAACAAGTGCTGCTTGATGCGGCGAAAACAACTGTAAAGCTGTGCTGTCATTGATGGAACACTGAGGAACGTTTTGTTCCTCATTGTTTTTGAATATTTTGGTGTTATCCTGTTTATATGCTTTTGTATTAAAGGTCAGTTTATATTTAGAAGTATTGAATGTAGCGCGGCAAACGCGACAACTATTCTTTAATGCATAATATAAAGTTTCAATATTCAAACTTCTAAAAGAAAGCAAATGTTGTTAACCCATTTTTGTGTCAAAGAAAAAGTTACATTTACTTGACGATCGCTGTGTTAAAATTTTAAGGGGGTGTAGGACAGTTAACCTTTACATTTTTATAAATTGTATAAATGTTGGTGTGACTAAACCAATCACTTGGTGAGCACAGTCATTTTACCTTTAATTAGTATACTTGTACAGAGTAATTTGAGGTAAAAACATTTAAAATCAAATAAACAATAGGGCAGTTATTAATTGTTAAACATTACAATATTAATTATGCGTAATAGTACTCTGCGGATGATTTTTCCAAAACTATTGGTTCAAATGGGTTCCGCTTTTGCACAATTATTCACTGTACCACATGTTACAGCGGGGACCACAGTTTTTATTATATTCAATCATTTAGTACATTTAGCATAACCAGATAGTTACAGAAAATAGAGTTTTATTGGTTAACAATATAAACAATTGGTTTTAACCAACTTCCACATGACTTATCTGCATGATTTTGGTCCCCGCCTTAGCTATGATCTTAAAAAGGAACTCTGTAAAAACTGATCTTTACTGGACCAACCGTACCAAAGAAATCCTCCGCAGAGTACTATTATGCATAATTAATATTGTAATCTTTAACAATTAATAACTGCCTTATTGTTTATTTGATTTTAAATGTTTTTACCTCAAATTACTCTGTACAAGTATACTAATTAAAGGTAAAATGACTGTGCTCACCAAGTGATTGGTTTAGTCACACCAACATTTATACAATTTATAAAAATGTAAAGATTAACTGTCCTACACCCCCTTAATGTGGTGGATGGAAATTCGAAAGATTGTTGCCAATTTGACACTATAATCGAAAAATTCGTACTACCGAGTATCACAGCAAATTCCAATGACCAAATAGTGCGACTTCGACTACCAAAAGATGCGTACTTTTTTTTACTGACTATATATATTTTATATTATTTCATATATTTCATCTAGATGTCAACATTCTATACCGAGCGAAATTTTAAAACACCCAAATACGTCGACAGTAACGAAAGGGTTGATGACCTTCTTTAAGCGCTATCAAAGTTTCAGGCAATTTCTAAATAAATCGGTTAGCGTGACAACTATCTAAAGATGTGTATAAGTGAATAATACGGAAGTCATTAAAGTGACTGCAAATGGTCACTGACTATATATATTTTATATTATTCCATATTTCATATATTTCACTAGACGTCAACATTCTATACCGAGCGAAACTTTAAAACACCCAAATATGTCCACAGTAACGAAAGGGTTGATGACCTTCTTTAAGCGCTATCAAAGTTTCAGGCAATTTCTAAATAAATCGGTTAGCGTGACAACTATCTAAAGTTGTGTATAAGTGAATAATACGGAAGTCATTAAAGTGACTGCAAATGGTCATTTACCTTATCTTGCCCTTCCTCGTGACAGAGGCTCGAATTGCGATGAGTCACAAGGAATCTTGATAAAGTGGAGCAACGTGCACGCCAGGATAATTCGCATTTCTAGTCGGCTTTATTCGAGACAGAGAGAGAAAGAGAGTGGCAAGCTCGTATTACACAACAAACGTGAGAAGGCGTGCGCAATGTAAGACGATAGCGATTGCAGGAAATTAGTATATCGGAGTCTCCGTGCTAGCTTCTACGGCGAAATGAACACGCGCAGTGTGTTCGACCAAAAAGGATTCTGCCGACAGTGACCCTGCTGTACAGGGTGATTCACTTGCCTTTGAATCGCCAATGATGGATATAGGCCGTTGAAAATGGTATAATTATACGGTGTTCAGTAATTTTAATATAAAGGAGTATTTACCGAATTTTTTCCATGCATTGACATTTATTTATAATATCAAATTGTACCAATAATGGAAATAATTGGAACTCAAATGTGAAGGGGATGATTAAAAGGCAAGTGACTCACCCTGTACTCTTCGATTCAACTGTACAGGGTGTTTAAAAATCTGATAAATTATTTGTTTTTTATTTTTTATTTCTCTCCGTTCCATTTTATAAAAAATATTACAGTCATCTTGTTGAGAATGGGACTGAGATGAAAATGACTGTTTTCAACATTCTTCTTCAGCCCTTAATTTTGTGTTAATGATACGAATTCTGATACGATCTTCGATTTGATTACACAGGATATTTAAAAATATTATAAATTATTGTCGGCATCTTGTAAAGAATTAAACGACGATGAAAATCGCTATTTTCAAAATTTTTCATCGCTAACGATGATTTAATTTAAAAAATAAAATAAGTGGTTTACTATCACTAAAGAATTTTGTTAATTTTCCTCATCGATATAACGATTTTCCAATGGATAATCAGACGATTGCCAAGTTCCACTGTAATTATAGTTAGTTAGAAAGTCCTAGGCGAAGGAGACACGGCGGCAGTGCGGCGACCTGTGAATCACTGTCGAGGTCAAGCTGATATCGGAGAGCGTGTATCCAACAGTTGCTCGTGTGCTGCAACTGCTGCGCCGACCTAAAACCCCTTTCGGACTCTCTCTCTCTCTCCCCACTCTTTTTCCTCGACGCAACGTAGGCAGAATCTCCGTGAACGTCTTCCGAACTCGACCTTCGCCGGCTGTCTCACCGGCTCTCGCTCACGTGCGTCCTACGGATCATCCAATGACTCATCAACCCCTCGACTCAATGAAGCTCTAGCGTCGCCATCTCGACGATCGCAAAGAGCAAGTTTTGTGCTCTAAATCAAATTATGAAAGTTCAAATATTATTAATTTTATGACGCAATGAAGCGCTACAGCATTCGGGAGCGAGTATTTTTACTGTATTATGTAATTCAAATTATAGGCATTATAAAGTGTGAAAAGAATCAATATTTTCCACATTTTTAGAAGTGATTTCATACATCAGAATTAAAATTAATACTATTATAACATTTAATTGTATAAAATAAAAAATAAAAATTCCCACACATTTCTTCTCAGCTTGCAGATTCACACCCTGTAACGCGTACATCATTTCCACGCTGTAGAAATGATTATTAATTTTATGAATGTGGACGAATAGTTGTAAAAAAATAGTTAATAGGTTCATTTTCGTTAGATCTGAGAGTGAAAAAAATATATGATATATATTTGTACAGGGTGATTCACTTGCCTTTGAATCGCCAGTGATGGTTGAGTAATTTTAATACAAAGGAGTATTTACCGAGTTTTTCCCACGCACTGACATTTATTTATAATATCAAATTGTACCAATAATGAAAATAATTCGAACTCGACTGTGAAGGGGATGATTAAAAGGCAAATGACTCACCCAGTACATTAACAACCTGACAAAGAAAACAATCGAGGAATATCGTAGCCTCGTATAGTTCACAAAGCATTGGAAGAATCAATACTTTCCACTTTCATGGAATTACTTTAATGCATCAAAATTAGAATTCATACTATTATAGCATTTAATTGCGTAAAATAAAAAATGAAAATTTCCCCACATTTTTTCCTCTCTGAGCTTGCAGATTTACACCGTGTAATGCTGCACACATCATTTCCACCGTGCAAAACTGATGAAAAAAGGCCTAATGGGGAAGACTAATTTGCGGCAACGTGCGTGCGTGCGCGCCGGGGTAGTTTCGAAGCGAGTTTCCAATCGGCGACGAGGGAGCCGAGTGTGGCGTGCGATCGATCGTGAAACGTGAAAGCGAAAACAGGCCTTTGTGCTCTGCTCTGCTCTGCTTTGCTTTGCTCTGCTCTGCTTTGCTCTGCTGTACTCTGCTCTAGCTCGGCCGGCTCTCTTTATCTAGCCATCTAGCGCGCTCTACGAAAACTCGGCTGGCGGTGTCCGTGGGTGGTTGCACCAATTTAGAAATAGGTTGCAACCAACACCAGAAATAATTCGAATCGACCAGTTATACGCTTATATGTGTTTTTTTATTACAGTTGGTAGTAATTATTTTAGAAAGATTGGCAGTAAATAAGATAATTAAGTAATATTGGAAACACAATTATTTTATATTCTCTTTGTTTTTGATTTAGTTTTTGTTTTAGTTTTTGGAAATACCGATGCCAGTCAAGGTATATTGTAAATATAACTCAATTGCATATGAGTGATATTTTCAATATAATTTCATTGACATCGATAACTCGGCTCGTAGATTAGATTGTGCCGCGGATGGTTGCACAAATTTCCATTAAAATGTAATCAACACAAGAAATAATTTCCGTGAGTAATTAAATGAATTACACGCTTACATCTACTTTATTTAAATTCGCTATTAATTATTTGTGGAAATGCGGTAAAGATAATGCTTGAAATTCTCCAAACTGAAAGGAGATTTTTTCATTTAACAACAATACCATACTAATTTTAACGTTATAACTAATGAAGAAGGATGTTGTGCATGGTTTAGAATTTACAACAATAATTGCATCTGTCATTTTTAATATGTTCATCTACAAATATATATAAATATACATTTGTTTCTTGAATACCGCGTTTCCTGAAACCAAGTTATCTTGACCTTTTCGGTAAAAATAGGTTAATCTTCGACAGATTTATTAATCAAAGATTGGCTGCTTTCCAAGTGCAAGGGCACACAAAGTAGCGACGTGTATCAGCGTCGTCCAATGTGGGCAGTGCATTCCGGGAAGAAAGAGATTCAAGGCAATCGAGTTTAATGGCGCTCGGCTATTACGAGAATTACGAAGTTTCGGTCGACCTGACTTTGTGTCGGCATTATGACTGTTAAAGGGATGTAGGACAGTTAACCTTTACATTTTTATAAATTGCATAAATGTTGGTGTGACTAAACCAATCACTTGGTGAGCACAGTCATTTTACCTTTAATTAGTATACTTGTACAGAGTAATTTCAGGTAAAAACATTTAAAATCAAATAAACAATAAGGCAGTTATTAATTGTTAAACATTACAATATTAATTATGCATAATAGTACTCTGCGGATGATTTTTCCAAAACTATTGGTTCAAATGGGTTCCGCTTTTGCACAATTATTCACTGTATCACCTGTTACAGCAGGGACCACAGTTGTTATTATATTCAATCATTTAGTACATTTAGCATAACCAAATAGTTACAGAAATTAGAGTTTTATTGGTTAACAATTTAAACAATTGGTTTTAACCAACTTCCACATGACTTATCTGCATGATTTTGGTCCCCGCCATAGCTATGATCTTAAAAAAGAACTCTGTAAAAACTGATCTTCACTGGACCAACCGTACCAAAGAAATCCTCCGCAGAGTACTATTATGCATAATTAATATTATAATCTTTAACAATTAATAACTGCCTTATTGTTTATTTGATTTTAAATGTTTTTACCTGAAATTACTCTGTACAAGTATACTAATTAAAGGTAAAATGACTATGCTCATCAAGTGATTGGTTTAGTCACACCAACATTTATACAATTTATAAAAATGAAAAGGTTAACTGTCCTACATCCCCTTAAAGGGGTACATACACCTGGACTGCAAAAATTGAGGCTTAATAATGTCAACATTTTGAAAGAATTTAAATAAAATTTTTGTTATAAGTTTATAAAATATATGTACAGGGTGAGTCACTTGCCTTTTAATCATCCCCTTTACACTTGTGCTCCAATTATTTCCATTATTGGTACAATAATTTGATATTATAAATAAATATCAGTGCGTGAAAAAGATTTGGTAAATACCCCGTTATATTAAAATTACTCAACAGTATATAATTATAGTATTTTCAACGGTTTATATCCATTATTGGCGATTCAAAGGCAAGTGAATCACCCTGTACAAGTACACGATTTAAGGTACATTATAAATTAATTTTATTTATCTATCGTTTATAATTATAAAGTTTATCTAAAATAGATGAAACAAGTTTGTGTAGAATGTAGACGCTTAAAGCTAATGCGTAACCGCTCCGATTTTCAACATTTTTATTTTTAATGCAATGCCAACCTTTTACACCCAAAAACAGCTTTTCACCTTTGAAAATGACTATACTTTTATATCTATTTTGGAGTTTAAAAGCTCTCGTTTTGTTAAAAACTAAAATTTTGAAAATCACCCTGGTTACACACAAACTTCAAGTGTCTATTTTCTAGAGAGAAAAAAACAATTTCATCTCGTTTCAGATAAAAATATTCATACAACCATGGCAATAATTTTGTAATTATGACCGATATATTAATAAACAAAAATGTTTTGTACATTTTTTCAAAATCTTGAAATTAACCCCCAATTTTTGCGCTCCGGGTGTATCGGCGCTCTTCGTAATTCTATCACGAGAATTACGAAGTCTCGCTCGACTCGAGTCGTCTGTCAGCATTACGACTGTTAAAGGGACATAACACCCAGCAGTCACAACATTCCAGTGTAAATTTGCCCGAACTTCCTATTAGTCGACATGAATTTGTACACTTGGAAGTTCGGCTTGCTTGCAAACGGATATGACCGGCTGTGCAAACTAGCTCGGCAACTGGCTGTGGTTCAAGCAACACTGGTTTATCTTCGGAGAGAATCCTACGGAATAGTCTCGAGTGTATACAGGATGATCGGCTTGTCTCTGAATTAGGATTCTTGTACATCATTGTTCATTAGACATACAGTAAATAAAAATTGGCAGTGTTTTTGAAAAAAAATGTCTTAAAGAAGAAAACTCTTTTCTCCAAATAAAAGTACATTTTCTTGAACAAGAGAGTGTTCTTTAGAAAAAATGAATTTCCTTAAAGGGAGACTGTTTTCATTTTTAATTAAATATATCGTACAAATACTGGGTCTGCCAATACTTTTTATATCCACGGTACAAAAACTGTTCGGATAGAAAAGTTGCTGCTGCATACAGAAAGATGATAAAATTCTCGGTGTGCTTTTTGAGATTCATTGTCTGCGATGGCTGGAATGATTAATAACTCCGGCTAAGTAATCCCTGAAATTTAATGGGGTCCTCGGTGGCTCGCTCTAGAAACGCCTAGAACGGCGCCTCTAGATTTCTCGAGTGTATAGGAGTCTTTAATCAAAGATTCAAAGAATGGGACGAGAGTAAAGCAAAGCACCTGGAAAATTAGCGAGAACGAAAGAAATTGAATATTAACGCCTCGCTTATGCGAGTGAGATGAACTACGCAACTCAAATTTATTCGCGTGATGACTCGAAAAATATTTCTAACAAAATATTTAACTAAAATACAACAAAACGTGAACCGTAGTAAAATCAAACTGATGAATAAAACAAAATATGATCCGAACATTAATAAAATGTTTAGCTAAATATGGAATACAATCTGATCGTGTTATTAATATAAATCACCATATTTCTTGATCATTTCTTAAATAATTTGTAAAGAGTATTAATATAATAATGTACTATTATAAACAAGCGTACACGGCAATAATATTTCGAACATCAAAATGTGCGAATATTAATGCAAATCATTGTATGTACATAAAACGTATTATTACTGTATTTGTCTCATTTAACTCACGTTAGAACTTCACGTACACGTTAACAATAATCATTTTTCATCAATTTACATTCATTTACTTGGTGAAATATTAGATGACCAAAGTAAACTATCATAATAAACTAATCTAATCAGTGGAATCATTAATGTTCGGAATTGCGTGTCTCAAAAGATATATTATGAGAAATGAAAATGGTTAGTTACAAGTATTGGGTCGTTTGTTTTAATTTGAAAGGGGCGAAAAAGCGAATATTTCTTGTGCTGACTTCTGACGGGAGAGTCATTGCCGGCTGGTCGAGTTATAACGACGCCGAGGGAAGGCGCTTCACCTCGATGATTATGCGGTACCATCGTAAATCCAATTATACGACGGCTAACCGTTCCCTGGAAAATAAAGCGGACTGAGAAGTAATAGGAGTCGACAAGTCGTCCCCCCTTTCTGCTGTCAGGAACTATTCCCTTTAACCCTGTCGTCTGTACAGGGTGTCCCATAAATCTCATAAATTATCATAGCCAGCTTGTGGGAAATGAGAGAGAAATGATTTCAATTTTCGTTTGTGAGAATTTAGAAAAATTGGCCTAAAATAAACAATTGATACTTTAAAAATTGGGGGAAAACAATAGAAATATATTTATAACGTGTTTCATTTCATATGAAATTGATTTAAAACTTATGTTTTATAAATTTTATGTTTTTGGAAGGATAAGATTTTCAAAATTGACACAAAAATAATGAAAATGATTTAGATAGCGTGAGAGCGTTGTTAAACAACTTTTTTTTCAAGTATTATAATTTATCACGAAGTATTTCATGGAAAAGTGATTCTAAATTTAAATCACAATTCTTAATTTTGTAGCGTTTTTGTATAAAAATCTAAAATAATTTCTAAAAATAGTGTTTGGTAATTATTTTCAAATCAAATTATAACAGTTACTACAAAACTGTTAGTTTCGAACAGAACTAAGATAAACGGTGTTCACTTTGACAAAACAAATAATTTATTATCAAATATTTAATGACAAAATTATTTCGAATTTAAATCCTCATTCTCAATTATAGAAAATAGTATTTGATGAAAACTTTCAAGTAAGATTATAACGGTCACTTTAAAATAATTAACTTTGAAAAGACATAAGAAGAACAGTTTTCACTTTGACAAGGTGCTTTTTAAATTCTCTTTCTGAGAAGGTAACTGTGATGCGACGGACATCCGGGTCACCCTGTATGCGCAGTGGGCCGATTAACGGTCAGATGTGCCGTGGGGAGTAAACAGAGTGGCGACCGGGGATTTTGGTCGGTAAACAGCGCCTCTGTTGGAAGATCGGCGTGGCTCGACTGGTGCGGGGAGGACGGAATCGGTGGCTCGCTCGACTGGCTACATTCGATGAAGGCTCGTCGGCTGCGCAAGGGTTGGGATCTCGAAATCGATCGGGGAAGCGGCCAGGCGACATCATCGGCACGTCGACCTTCCCGCACACCACCTCTGCCGCTGCCGCACTCCACACTCCTGCTAATGAGAATTACGCAACCGGCACGTGTGCCTTTCATCCTGTTCCCTCTCTGCAGAGAGCCGCGCGCACTCGCCACACGTTTGCACACGCGTGTGACGTCAGCCTTGCCTTTTTTTGATTCGGTAATTCTCGCTTTTTCCTGCGTTTACACCTGGCTAATTTCTCACGCCTGTGCCAGAGTTGGTTACAAAAATAACAAAGTTTCATTTTACAAAGTTTTAGTCTGACAAGTAACTTTATTTTAGTATAAAAGCACTAGAAAATGCTGAAATTCTTCATTGCGTTTAATCACTGTATAAGTATGTGTATAAATATGCATTTAGTTTTTGAATAACGAATTTCTCGAAAACAAGTCATTTTGATCTTTTATTTTGGTAGTTTAATTTTTTCTCACGTTTACACTTCGCTAATTTGTAAAGCTTGTTACACCGAGTTGGTTATGAAAATAATAATTTTAAAAGTCACAGTTAAAAGTTTCATTTTATAAAGCTTTAGCGCGGAAAATATTTTTATTCTGGTATAAAAATATGGAAAACATTGACGCTCATGTTTTATTAATATGCTAAAGGAGATATAAGCAACTATTTAGTTTGGAAAATTATAAAAATCATGGTTATAAACATTACGGCAAGTTAATAATTCCTTAATTCAAAGAATAATCGATTATTACAAAAATGTTTATTGCAAAAGTCTGTTATCTTTTTTTTAAATATTTATACTACTGTGATATGAAAATCGTAATACGATCACAACTATTAAAAATAAAATTCTGATCAAATTGATCAGATTGGTGCATGAAAACAATTTCAAAATTACTCATAAGTCTTAAAGAAGTACAAAGTAAAAGTAAATTTTCCTTTAAGTACAATTATGTTCTATTAAAATTGATTCATAAGTTATATTTACAATCGCGTTTTCTTTCGTCTGAAAGTATTTCTTCTCCACTTTTTCTCTTTCAATGATGTTCTCCTTCCATGTGTCAAAGTGATTTAAGTTGGCAGCATTTCGTGAGCGGTTTCTCTTGGCACACGCAAGGGATTATGTGGTTCTTCGTGCAAGCGAAGGGCTAAACTGGTGCCAAGAAAATTAGCTGTCACTGCCGCGACAGTTTCGATTCCTGCCCGCAATTCCCTCTTCCGAAGTTCGTTCACATCTTTTCAAAGTTGTCTTCCTTCTTCCGTATGCTCTTCTGATAGTAGTTCTCTTACGAAGTCTTAAAACTTTTGTATTCCGGCTTTCAGCGCCCTTTTTGTTCCTTTTTGGCAATGATTGTTATGTTGCGACTTCTTCTGCAGGTATCAATTTTGAACACAGTTCGAAAAGAAATCTTTCCGTTGTGGTTTTTTAATGTTTGTCCAGCAGTATATCTATGAAAGTTTTTCTGTTTTATACTAGAAGAAGCTTCCAGAATGATCCTGTTATACAAACATTTCGAATTTGTTTAACGTTAGCCATTATTATCATAAAAACTGTTGTTTCGTTTATCTTGACACAGCTTTCGAACTAACAATAAGATCGACATGAAATCTTTTGCACTTTGAAAAAAGCGCAACAAATATTTTTCCGAAAATATTGGCCAACTTCAGAAATGAATAACAAAAAAATCGTTCAGCCACGCAAAAATAAGACGAAACTTAATTTGTGCTCTTTAACGCATTTTTATGTTACGCATTTTTGAAATTGGATCACGTTTCTCCGGGTTCTGTTCCGCATTTACATATGGCGGCTGTAACAAGAGTATTGAATATCTTGTTACCGCAAAGCACAATGCGCGTGAATTCCAGATTCACCCAGTTTCAGATGGTATGGATTTTTCAGAATTTAACTGTGCTCTGTTTCCATAAATAAATCAGTTTATTCATGGAATAGCAAATTCGAATGATTCAGCAATACAAAATATGTAATGGGTACAATAAATTATCTTCACACTGCGACAGCATCAAAATTGTCCCAATTAATTTTGGACATTTTCATCATTATTCGAGCATTTCTTCTGCTTAATTATTGTACTTTATAAATTGTTTGTTAAGAGTAAATAAAAAACTAAAATATTCCGAACTAACTAATACAACGATAAATACTCACAGTATAATTAGTGGTGCACTCTAATTGTCAATTGGTTTAGTGTTAATTAGAGCTTGCTAATATTGTTATCCTTCATCAAATATTGCAGTGGCTAAATGTTAAACATTTCCACTTATCAGTGACTCACTTTGGATACCGAAAATACTCCTGAAATTTGCAGGTGCCCAAATAATTATGCAACGTTCCTGTACATACAATAAATGCAGTAGTTCGCATTAATATTCGGCCACTTAATTTGTACATAATTACAATCGGTGTGAAAAGTATTCCTACACTGATCAATTTTAACTATGCATTATTGCTATATGTAATAAAGAATGGCTGGATAAAAAAAGTTGTGCATGTTCTTTAATGTCTTTAGATTTTTTCATTTCATACATGTTTTAGAACGATCAGAGAATCTGCACAAATTTTTTGTTTTATGGGTATTGTTTAATAAACACAATTGTTTATTAAAATTGGTCACTATACGAATACTTTTTATATCGGCCGTACTAACATAAACTCGTATTAATATTGCGATATTTTTATACTTGCCAAATTATTGTCGTATGCGTTTGTTTATAATACTCTTAACTAATTGTTTACCTTTCACTGAATTCAGTCATATTCTACTTTTTGAAGAGATACTTCAAAACATCATCGCACTTTTTTATTTATTTATTTAATACCCTTTGCTTTTTACACTGCAAGCGATAAATTAAAGTATTCTCAAAATTAACATCGCGAAAGTAGTCGGAGAAATGCAATGTTTAACGTCTATTTTACCGAAAGGAAAAGAAGGAAAACATTATTTGCCAAACTTTTTAACATTTTCTGTTATTAAGATCATCGATTACAATAAAGAAAAAGATGTTTCTTTTTGCATCGATATGAAGCATCGCAGCGGAAAAATGTAAAACATTTCCACTCATCACTGATTCATCTGAAATACCGGAAATAGAGCTGAAACACACAGGTGTCCGAATATTTATGCGAGTCACTATACGTGTGCGACGAGTGCGGCGAAGAAACATCGTCGCAGAAGGGTAGGGTTCGAGCCTGCGTCTGAAGAAAGAAGAGAGAAAGAGAGAGTGGATTAACGGCGACGAGTGCGAGAGAGAGAACGAGCGGGGTTCGGGGTACCCGGCGAACCCGTAGAGAAGCAACGGCGGTGGGAGTATTGATCCGGAATGCCAGCAACCGCCCGGAATACTCTCGGTGTCTCTCTTTCTCCCTCCTTGGCAACCCCCCCCCCCTCTCTCTCTCTCTCTCTCTCTCTCTCTCTTCGTTGCCCATGCCACAAGTCTCTTTTTCTCACTCTGTTGTCCACGCGCCTTCGCCACAACTTCCTCTCACTCTGTTCCTCACTAGTCATTGCTACAACTCTCTCTTTCTCTCTTTATGTCTCTTTCTCGCTCAGTTACCCATGTGTCTTCCCTACAATTCTCTTTTTCTCTCGTTCTCCCTCGTCCTCCCTCGTCCTCCCTGTTGCACACTCGCTTCTTCCCACTCTGTTGCTCACGAGTTTCCTACAACTCTCTTTCTCACTCCTTATTTTCCCTTTCTCATTTAGTTACCCACGAGACGTCACCACAGCTCGCTCTTTCTTCCGCTATCTCTCTTTCTCCCTCTTGCACAATCGCTCTATCTTACTTGGTTGCCCATGGGTCTTCAGAGCAGCTCTTCCTTTCATTCTTTCTCCCTCGTGCAGACTCGTTTCCTCTCACTCGCTTGTCCACGAGTCCTTTGCCAGAACCATCCCTTTCTCTCTCCGGCTTATTCAGCCAAGATATAGTCGCCCATTAGCCGCTCCTCTCGTGCGCTCATGGCTTTATTTACGGTAAAGGGCGAGCTGGCCGAAAGAGAGGACAAATGTGATCGAGTGTTGTCTATTAACCGGGTTACAGCCGGCTAACGAGCCGATCGATTCTCGAGGTGTCGTATTGTATAGTATTGAGACACGGAATGTAAGAAATTCATATTTCGGATGTTGCCTGTGGGTTAAGTTTTAGATGGGCTCGTGCGCTTTGAACTCTTGCACGTGTTGCTCGTGTGTTAGCATATGAGCAACATATCAATAGAAAACAGAAGAAAATATTAATACAGACAATAGAAGAACAATCAGGCAAAAAATTCGTTGTTGGTCTAGTGATGATACATTGTGAATTTTGAAGCCTTACATACATATATTGCTCATATGTCGATGTTAGCATAAACAAAATGCTAATAAGGATAATATTGTAAATTTTATATTAAAATTTTTCTATTATTATATTGTTTACATTGATCATACTATGTGATCTTATATATGTTATATAGGAAGCTGTGAAAATATCGGAAAAATTCATGTATAATTAACATTAAGAAATTGCTTATAATTATCCTGTACAATAGCAGTCTATCTAAAGGCAAGTGAATCATGCTGTATGTACAAAACATATTCGGATAACTGAACGTTTATGAAGTCAAAAACTACACTAATTAATAAATTTAAAAAATGGAATGAAATGAAATTATATTGTATACACTATACACTATACATACAATATCAAGTTATTTATAATGGTATAAGATGCAGAATGCAATTAGGATACATTTTTGTATAACTAAAACTACTATATCATTTATAATTATCGTGTATAATAACAGTATATGTATATTCGACAGTCCTGATCCAAATACAATTGAATCACCCTATACATGAATTGCGGGAGAGCGACAAATTCACGGGGGAAATATAAGTCAGCGTGAAAGCGGGTGACTGCAACATGCCTCCCGCAATTCCTGACTCTCTGCGTACCCTTTAACTCCGTTTATCATTCTCTCTCGCCATTCCGTTTTCTTTCTGCCCAATCAATTATTTGCTTATGGCTGTTGAGCCGTTTTCCAATATCGATTCCAGTCTTTTTCTGCGTGTTCTGCCTTTTTGCAAGGTTTTACGCGCTTATCGAGCTGTCTCGCATTCCTGCAAAAAGTGGAATGACTGCTCGACACTTTTATGGAGGCAATTTCTGTTCGCTGCGTGGGGGGACAAATACATCTGTCGACGTATCATAGAAGCGGGAGATCCTTCGCCTCACATTGAATGACATTCTAGAATGCTGCAAAGAAAGAAACTCAATCAAATTGTTCGCGATTTGGAATAGAACTGAATACAAAGCACATTTTAATTGAATATTCTAAATTCAATCGATTTCTAGTAATACAAAGGACAGCATTTCTTTGTCTGTATGATTGTGATAAACTCGAAAACAATTGTACCGATTTCATTGCGATTTTCCCTCCTTTATATAATTACGATTCACGCAATCTGTAGACTATAAAATATTGAAATATTTATAACTTATACAGGGTGTTCCGAAAGTAATTGTTTATTATTAGAACAGCAAAGAATCGAGCAATACATTTTTTCGGATACTTTTGGAACAAAGATAGTTGCAACAATCTATTATTCATTAAATTAAGTTATTCTTAAGTACTATTTATTGGACCCGCGCAGTGGCTCAGGGGGACAAGCACGTGACCCGCAATTAGCGTGACGCGAGTTCGATCCCGACTCGTCACCGCTGGTTTCTCAGCACGTTTCAGCGTGGTTCTGAATCCACCTTAAAAACTGTGTAGGTTAGGTCGTCCACCAGTATGAGCACAAGTTTGGTGTTCCTTCCTCATACTTTAATCGGTATGTGAATACAGGTGGACCCACTTCCTCTCGCTGTGTTCTATACTGTATCGCAAACTCTGAGGATAGTTGACGTTTATGAAACAAACAAAGTATTTTTATTGTCAACCTGTTAGTATGTTTACGATGAACTCGGAAACGACATACGCCATTTTTAATGCCATTTTCTTTCCTGTAAAGAATCACAATCCAGACAAACTGTAAGCTATAAAATATCGGAATATTTATTACTTATACAGAGTGTTTCAACCGTAATGGTAAAATTTCAAAAGATTTTGGACTCGAGCTATACTTTGTTGAAAGATATTTGCAACAAATATAACATATAGAATCATTGTTGACGTGTTTGTATGTTTGCGATAAGCTGGAAAATGGTTGAATCGATTTCAATACGATTTTCCCATCTTTATACAGTTATCGTCCATGCAAATTATAAATGATAAAATATTGAAATATTTCTCACTTATACAGGGTGTTTCAAGAATAATTGCAATATTTCCAAAAAAATGAAGTGTTGAGCTATATCATTGTTAGAAAATATTTGCATAAAAGAGAATTCCATCAATCTATTACTGTTTTATGCAATAAACTTTTACAACAAATTGCATTCATATAAATTCTACCGTTAATTTTTAAGTTTATCGCTAACACAAACAAATAGACAAATGTTGTTCTTTATTTTACAAACATACATATAACAAAGTTAACATTATAAACATCACTAATTACCATATAGCAATTAATTGCTAATTAGAATTACTGAAATCTACGATTTATTGGTGAGAAAGGGTCAGCTTAATGAAGCGTAAGTCTCCGAAAAACTAATTAATAAGCACCGACTCGCTTGAAAGTCCCAGTCGAGTGCTTCCGCGGGGAAGGCAAGAAAGTGGAATTTTCAGTGAGAGCAGGGAGGAATTAAAAAATTGCCACGGACGAATAACGCGGCCAGAGAGAGAGAGAGAGAAAGAGAGAGGGGGGCGGAAATAAGTACGTCGATTTCAGTGTAAACTGCGCACTCGTTCCCTTTTCGCTCCGACCGAATGATTAAAGTAAGTTTTTTGCTCTCGGCGAATAAAGGGAAATTAGTTTTCCAAAGCCATTCCGCTGGAACACACATGCTCCTTCCATGGCATTTAAGTCTCTGAAACTTTAATCCTGAGTTTACTCGGTTCTGCCACGAAATCCCTCGTTAAAAGCGTAGTTCCTTGATTGAAACTTGGAGATGTCCTTAGAAAGAATTGTGGAATTCCATTTCAGTAGAAATGTGAGGTTTTTGTAAACTGTATTACCATCAAGTTATTGCATTCAAATTTGAAAAGTGTACAGGGTGATTATTATATTATGTACAGGGTGAGTCACCTGACTTTTAATTATCCCCTTCACACTCGAGTTCCAATTATTTCCATTATTGGTACAATTTGATATTATAAATAAATGCCAGTGCGTGGAAAAAATTCCGTCAATACTCCTTTATATTACAATTACTCAACACCATATAATTATACCATTTTCAACGGCCTATATCCATCATTGGCGATTCAAAGGCAAGTGAATCAGGCTGAACATTATATAATATACAGTATAAGAAAGAGCAAACTCTAAATACGGATAAATCAAAAATACTTGTAATGAGAAAACGTGGAGAACGGAATAAAAAAAACAGGCACGGTAGTGGAAAAATAAAGAGATCGAAATACTAAAGGATTTGAATTATTTAGGAGTGATATTTCAAAGAAATGGAGGTTTAACAGAACACATTAGAGAGAGGGCGAAAAGAGCAAATGTGTTGACCAGGCAACTTTGGAGAATAGGAGAAAGAAGATTCCGGAACGACTTCGAAAGAAGAATATTTATGTACGATTATCTAGTGGCAAACGTGATGCTATATTGAGCCGAAATTTATAGGTGGAAAGGAAGAATAGAATTAGAAAAGAATCAACAAACGCAATACCTCAGATGGATTGTAAGATTGGACAGATGCACACCGGAATGCATCATCATGGAAGAAACAAAAAGGGAACTATTAAGAGTTAAGGGGGTGTAGGACAGTTAACCTTTACATTTTTATAAATTGTATAAACGTTGGTGTGACTAAACCAATCACTTGGTGAGCACAGTCATTTTACCTTTAATTAGTATAGTTGTACAGAGTAATTTGAGGTAAAAACATTTAAAATCAAATAAACAATAAGGCAGTTATTAATTGTTAAACATTACAATATTAATTATGCATAATAGTACTCTGCAGAGGATTTCTGTGGTACGGTTGGTCCAGTGAAGATCAATTTTTACAGAGTTCTTTTTTAAGATCATAGCTAAGGCGGGGACCAAAATCATGCAGATAAGTCATGTGGAAGTTGGTTAAAACCAATTGTTTATATTGTTAACCAATAAAACTCTATTTTCTGTAACTATTTGGTTATGCTAAATGTACTAAATGATTGAATATAATAACAACTGTGGTCCCCGCTGTAACAGGTGGTACAGTGAATAATTGTGCAAAAGCGGAACCCATTTGAACCAATAGTTTTGGAAAAATCATCCGTAGAGTACTATTACGCATAATTAATATTGTAACGTTTAACAATTAATAACTGCCTTATTGTTTATTTGATTTTAAATGTTTTTACCTCAAATTACTCTGTACAAGTATACTAATTAAAGGTAAAATGACTGTGCTCACCAAGTGATTGGTTTAGTCACACCAACATTTATACAATTTATAAAAATGTAAAGGTTAACTGTCCTACACCCCCTTAAGACGCCGTATAATCTTACAAATATATTGGAATCTGAGGATTATAAATACAGTCGTGTCAAGGCTGAAGTCAGTCCAAGAGTAATGCTCTCGGACATCGCTCGCCGTCAAGTTACCTGTGTCAGCGTGGCCAAGTTTGGGGGTTTATGACACCCTGGGTTTTCCCTGAAGGGGAAAGGTACTCTGCACAACCACCACAATGCCTGCTCTACACGCGCATTCGCATGCCTATTTCTGATTTTCTCACAGCTCCTACATAATTAATAAATTTATAATAGAAAATGAAATAAAATCATATTATATTAAGAAAATTATATTATACAGCATTGATGATCACACAGTATAATGGTGTAATACAGTGTATGGGATGTAGAAAATGGGAGAAACTTCTATATAAATAATATTACTATATTTATAGATTGTTTATAATTATATTGTATTATAACAGCCTATACTTGACAACTGATTCAGAATCAAGGCTTTGAGATGTTCTTAGAAAGAATTTTGTAACTTCATTTCATAAAGGTTGAAACATTCCAGGGAACTAAAAATCGATCGAGTCATTGCAATTGTTTAAAAAGCTTTTATTAGCACTAAACTTACCGATAAGTTATGAAATAAAGGTCATATTCTCCTATTTGTAAAATGCACAAAATACCATTTATATAATAACAAAATACATTATATATTTACATTTTTACCGTTAATAAAGACGAAAGGAAAAAGTGCATAGTCGAATTGAATTTTAAAATCAGTAATTTGATTAGTTTAGTATTAGAAAATGTACAATATAATATTATATTGTATAAAATTATAATATAATATTATATTGTATACATAATGCGTATAATATGTCGGATAAAATGTGGGATATAACAATACTGATTCAAAGACAGATGAATTTATGATGGGTAATTGAATGACCCTGTACAGGGTGAGTCACTTGCCTTTTAATCATCCCCTTCACACTCGAGTTCTAATTATTTCCATTATTGGTACAATTCGATATTATAAATAAATGCCGGTCGTGAAAAAGCCTTGGTAAATACGCCGTTATATTAAAACTACTCAACACCATATAATTATAGTATTTTCAACGGCCTGTATCCATCATTGGCGATTCTAAGGCAAGTGAATCACCCTGTACATGCCAGGATTGGATTTTGGCTTGTGTCGCGTATCGCACTGGTATTGCAGGTGACCCCGGCGTTTCCAATGCATCTGGCGTTCGTTAATGCGTAAGCGGTGTGTTACCCGATCTGTTTCGCCTCAATTTCCTCGCAGTAGCAACCGACCGTTCTACAGGCTGATTCACTTGGCACTAAAACTGGACTGTCGCGTATGCCCCATTTTTTGAGATAGAAGTTCAAAAATGATTTTTTCAAAATATATACAAATTTGGAAATATGCTTTTATAGCGGACCAAAATATTGAAGAATCTACCTATCAGTGGCGGCGTGACAGACGGACGGAAAATTCGAGTTAATATGTATAAAAGTATATAATGTTATATCATCCAGTCCATTGTAGTTTATAGAATATTGTATTATTTGTCACTTATACCGAGTGTAAGTAAAAGTAACTCTAAAATTTTTAATTTGGCTCTCAATCAGGACTGTTGAACTCCACTTTTGTAATATTGGATTATGTTACACTATAAATATTATAGTTTTTTATATTGCATGAATCGCGCTAATATCTTCAATAATTCCCTTAACTTTTTAACAGTGTTTGACGCTTTCTTATAAAAATCGTAATTATTATAACAAATGACAAATATTTCTTCTCTGAGAATAAAAAAATCAAATGGGCGATAACTTTTTGCTTCTTTATGATAATATTGTTACACTGGAAACAAGTGAATTAAAATTGCAAAAAATTCAGCGTACAAAGACATTTTCCAAATAAAGTCCACTGTTAAAGGATTAAAGAAGAAACCTCTTCTCTTTAAATAAAAATATATCCTCCTGAAAGAGAAAGTGTCAATTTTAAGAAAAACATTAATTTCCTTAGAAACCGTTTCTGTTTTTGCGAATATTTATTCAAAAAATATATACGTATCGCGTGAATCACCCTGTATATGCGAACGAAGAAGAGTAACGAGGAAGCAAAGAGGCGGAAGAAGGGAGAATGGAGAGATAGAGAAAGATTCGCTCGGGTGAACAGTCGTAAAAGCGATGTTCATGATGCAAGGCCGCAAACATTATAGCAGAGTACACGCACGACGCGCGCTGAGTACACATACACACACACACATTTTCATACATACGTGAAAGTACGGAGGCTCGCCGGTTATGAATGAAATTATAAATACGTGCGTGGCTTACTCCCTTGCGCCCTTGCCGGGATCATCGAGAATGACGCACTCCGCGATAACCTATTTCTGGATTTCTGGATCACTTCTGCGATAAGCCGGAGAAAACAGGCACTCGTGAATTGAGTTGGCAGAACGTGTCATTTAATCCCTTTAAGCGGGTAAAAATAAGTATCTGGAGCGCAAAAATTGAGGGTTAATTTCAACATTTTGAAAAAGTATACGAAACATTTTTTAAGGTATATTATAAATTAATTTCATTAATCTATCGGTTATAATTAGGAAATTATTGTCATGGATGTATGAACGTTTTTTTTTTAAATCACGATTTACGGCACCTTTTGTAGCTATTCCTGAGATTTAAATTAATTTAACGATGTAATAAATTATAAATTTACGACATCGTTAAACAATGATGAATTTTGAAGGTCCTTTTTGGTGAGTTGCAGTTCTTTTTATCAGCACATTTTTATTCTAACATTTTAATGGTTGATGAATTCTATAAAATTCCTAACTCCATAACCTAGAAATTATTTTGTTCTATTATAATATCATATTTTTGTTTTACCCATTTTCGAAACCGATTCACATTTTTTAATAATATCTTTTATAACTTTTCATAACTATGACATAGTTAAACAAAGATGAACTTTCCAAGTTATTTTTGGCGACTTGCAATTCTTTTTAAATCACAATTTTAATTAATATCTATTGAAATCACGATTTTTTCTCCTGCACATAATAAAAATAATGCATAACCTTAAAGAATTCGACTGACAAAAGTAGTCCGACTATTTCTGCCTGGCAATAAAGTATCCGGCCGGCAATGTGTTAACAAGCTCTCGCAGTCATAGATTGCACTTCCGATGCGAGTTGCTACAAAGCGAACTGCTGTCGGAGAAATTCTAATTATGTCTTTGGACCTGTAACAAGCACTTCTCTCTCTCGGTTTCCGGGCAGAGTGTCAAGCATCGAGTCGAATGTCGTCAGTAAGTGTGGTTGGATTCGCAACGATATATGCTTCCCTTTGTTTCTCGCCGCTGCGTCTTCCGGTTTCGCGCCTTCCCCTTCTACAATGTAATTTCCATCTAACAATGTCTCCATTTTACAATGAATCTATCGATTAACATCGTATAAAATGTAATGTTTAAAAAATCACTTTTCAAAAATTTCCTTATAAATTAAGCGTGTTGCAAATATTTAGCGTTAATATTGAAAATAACAAATAAAATTTTGGGTAAAAATGCTTAAAGATAATTATTGAAATTTGTCTTAATTTAAAGAACATAACCTTTATTTCACAACCGGTTAATTGACCGGTTTTTAAATCCGATTAACATACCGTAACTCAATTTGATTTCTGCTCACTAAGTCTTTTCATAGACACCCATATTGCTAAGGTTCTCTGCCAATACAGAATGGTGATGGATGAAAAACCGGAAGTGACAGGAGACAATCAGCTCAAATTTGATGAAACATTGTATTGTCAATGCAACTACAATAAATGCAAAATCTTTTAAAAAATCGACTGGGTAGAAGTGGGTCAAAAATTGGTTACAAGGTTTGATTAAGACAAAGCTATCAAGTTAAGTAAAAGCTATGTAAAAGCCGTGTAAAGAATAGAGTAGTTTGAAGGAAATACGAGGAACTAACTAAGCCAGGGCGGAATTGGGGGTGGCGGAAGGTGGAGTGCTCGAGTCCGGTGATTCGATAAATTCAGGGAAGCCACCGTGGAGGCTCTCGAAGTGCAAAGTTACTCTCGAGTAACAGGCCAGTGTTGCCTTCTGCGAGAAAGATTATTTAGCGAATCATTCTGTTTCAACTGGCAAACAGAACCAATTAATCACAATTAGTCTTCAATTAACGGACCTATCACAAAGACTATTGTTATTGGTCTGCGAATTCTCACGCGAAAACCGATTTCTATTGTTTATCGATCATTTATTTCTGTTGTGTTAGAAAGAAAATGTTGACACTTTAAACATTGTAATATGTATAATGTGAATAGATGAGTAATTCATAGTACTTAATTGAAAATAGTTAATTAGGAATAATAATCGAAGCAATTCGTGCACTGGTCTTTTTCGTTGTCGTTAAAACTAAAATTGAATATATAATTTTTGTTATTATTATCTAGAAGTTATTTTATGCATTAGTTTTCGCATTATATCATTGTTTTCTTATTACCTCATCTTATCTTCTGTATTAGTTTTCATATTAATTTAACGAATATAACCTTTCATAACCGGTCAACTAACCGGTCTAAAATTCGATTTAATTATGCACTTGTTTTTTCCTTCGTATTAAAAATAATGTTGAATATATCATTTTTGTTGTTATCTAAGTGTTATTTTTTGTGCATTTGACCAGTTACGCTACGAATATATAAACTGCCGATAAATTTAGTGTTAAAGGCAAATGGATCACCCTATACAGGGTGATTCACTTGCCTTTGAATCGCCAATGATGGATACAGACCGTTGAAAATGGTATAATTATACGGTGTTGAGTAATTTTAATATAAAGGAGTATTTACTGAGTCTTTTCCACGCACTGACATTTAATTATAATATCAAATTGTACCAATAATGGAAATAATTGGAACTCGAGTGTGAAGGGGATGATTAAAAGGTAAGTGGATCACCCTGTACATTCGTCGTATAGGCGGATACTTTACCCAAGCTCTCATTCAAGCTCTCATTAAGGGCATTGCTCGGTTACGTAACAATGCGGTAGAAACACGCACCTGGAACTTGGAGTAGTGGTATATTTGACAGAAATGCAAATCGAACCGAAACAAACAGAACATCTTCTGAAATTATTTTAATGAAGTAATAAATATTAATTATGAATTAATATCAGTGCTTGACTAAATTTTTAGATTTATAATACTTGTTTTATAATTTCTACAATAAAACGGATACTCATTAGCTGCCGGCAGATATTCAGAATGGAATATTAGTATGTTAATTGGGAATCGCACGAAAATGAACAGAGTAGTTACGCTAATTACTTTAACGAAGCAATAAATATTAATAAAGTGGTTGACTGAATTTTCAGAGTTTTATGTGTTAAAATATTTCTGTTTGATTAAGTTCGACCATTAATCGTTCATTTCAATTACTCACTATTATAACGGAGATGTTCTACTAATTATACATTATTAACAAAATATATTTCTTACGAAAAGGGAAATGTTTGCTAAGTACAAATAAGACAGAAATAATTCTATACTTTTTATCGCTCTTTTATGTTACGCATTGCCAAACATGATTTACACATTTTACAAAATATTTATTATAACTCATAAAAATTAAAAATCCATGCCACAATCAAACAATGGTGTAATTACAAGTTCCTTTTGATGAATTGCAGCCCTTTGTATTCACACACTCTTCCTGTAGTAACACTTTTATTATTCCCTGCAAATAAGGTCAGTTCATAATACATCGAGGCTGTTGGGGTAACTTGCACTGAGCCGCGTATTCCGTCGCCACCTTAATTACGCTCCGGCAAATGACACTAAAACAGAGACGACTGTTGTCGAGGGAAGCGCATCGGCGATTGTACGGCGTCCCAGCGCCGTGCTGGGTACGCTATCGACGTGGATTCAGTTAAACGAGCTTTTGTACTTATTCCACTGGGCGTACACGGGCTGATTCGCTTCCCTTTGAATTAGGACCGTCGTACTCTACTTTTTGTCAGACATGTGTGTCGTTATGTGCAAACTTGTCTCATGTATAATTTGTACAATAATATACTGTATTATTTGTATAGTATAGCTTGGTGATAAGAATCTTTCTATATTATTATAATATATAGATTATACAGGGTCGTTCATATTCTATGGATCAGCACTATTGTATCCGATTTTTTATCAGACATTTGTACATTTATAATTATAAATAATATTATAATACATTGTATTATATGCATAATTCAGCCTGCTGGAGAGAATATTTATATTATATTATGTTATGTCCATTATACAACAACATTAATAATATACATACAATGTAATGTTATGCATAGTAACAATTATTTAATTCATAGAATAATAGGTTGTTGCAAATATCTTTTAAACAATGTTTAGCTCGACCTCTCAAAAGTGACTCTAAAATTTCCAGAGGAATTGAGAGTTGCGCTATTCATTGTTAGAAGACATTCGCAACAAAGATAAATACTATAACCTATCAGTCGTTGAGTTAAATTATTGTTAGCTATTAATTATTATTACGAGTCTGCATACTCGCGATAAACTCGAAAATAAGTTGAATCAATTCTATGCGATTTTGTCTGGTTTATTGAGGAATGATCCAGGACATTTTTCAATTTATAGGTTATAAAGTACTGCAATATTTATTATTTTTACAAAGTGATCCAAAACTAACTCCCAATTGTTAAAGGGAACTCAGAGTCGAGCTATACATTGTTAGAAGATATTCGCAACAAAGATAGATACCATGACTTGTTATTTGTTAAAGTAAGTTATTGTCAATTATTAATTTATTTAATAGTTCTATTTTTCTCCCTTTATAAAGTTACGATCCTAGAAAACTGTACGCTGTAAAATATTGCAATATTTATTACTTATACAGAGTGCCTCAAAAGGAACTCCAAAATTTCAAAAAATATGAGAAGTAGAGTTATATATCGTTAGACAATATTTGCAACAATTTATTATTGATTAAAGTAAGCTTTTGTTAAAGTGCACGCAAAATGTCAGCCGGGTGAGGCTGACAAAAAAACTTATACATTCTATATTACGTGCATTATATTCGCAATGTAAAATTATACATGATATAAAATCATACATAAATATTTACAATTAAGATAATCTCAACAACATATTATCGTTTAAATTAAGGTATTGTTAAAATACATGCAAAAGATCAATCGGCCGAAGACGAGTAGAAGTGCTAGTCTCGGAATAAAGTGAAGCAAAAGGTACTGCGAGTACACGTAAAGCCGCAAAAAAATATATACATATTATATTACGTGTATTATACTCGCAATGTAAAATTATACATAAATATTTACAATTAAGATAATCTCAACAACGTATTATCGTTTAAATTAAGGTATTGTTAAAATACATGCAAAAGATCAATCGGCTGAAGACGAGTAGAAGTGCTAGTCTCGGAATAAAGTGAAGCAAAAGGTACTGCGAGTACACGTAAAGCCGCAAAAAAATATATACATATTATATTACGTGTATTATACTCGCAATGTAAAATTATACATGATAGAAAATGATACATAAATATTTACATTAAAGATAATCTCAACAACGTATTATCGTTCAAATTAAGCTATTGTTAAAATACATGTAAAATATCAATCGGCTGAAGACGAGTAGAAGTGCTAGTCTCGGAATAAAGTGAAGCAAAAGGTACTGCGAGTACACGTAAATCCGCAATTGCAACCTCGGTGCGCCACTGATGCAAAGCGTACCTCCGAGTAAGTGGCAGGGATGCTCACTAAATAGCTATATATTCGACCTCTATTACTCCGGAACTTTGTTGAACTGTGTGGAACTGTGTAGAGTGGAGACCGAGCGCCCATTGAAAACTGGCTTTCCTTATTCGAGCAAATACTAGCACTGCTAATGAAATGGCCCGGCGAAGTGGAATTGTCCGGGATCTATTAAGTATTCGTAAAGGTCTCTAATGAGAATCTTCTTGATATCAGAGTAATGAAGATCTACAGTTATTAAGAACTTGATTGAAAAGCGAGCAATTAAGAGTTATTTTATAATTTACTTGTTTATGAATATTTGTCAAGTTTTCTTTGTATTCTACGTGTTATACAAGGTGTCATAAAAGTTTGAAGTTATGAAAATGTATAGTAATTACGAACTTTATTGAGAAGCGGGTGATTAAAAGTTATTTAATAATTTGATTGAAATTGTACATGCAATATTTATTACTTATGTGTAGGAATGTGAGAGTGTTTGGTGCGCGGAATACCTCCCACTTTTTAATATATTAATATGAATATTCTCTTTATTGTTTTCCACTTTTTAATACACTATAACTCTTTGCTTTTTTACTCTGCACACGTTCTCTAACTCTGATCGACTGATGCCTTCTCGCCCGAAGTTCAGGACCTTGTATCGGTGAAGTTAGCAAATCATTTCGTGGAAGATCATAAATAATTGGGAGTTCTCACTTTATTGTCAATAAATCCAGAGTTCTCGGTAGTTTAAACAAATAGTTCTGGTTGTTAAGGTAGTTGGGTCATAAAATCATTTTCTTAAGACTTTCTTTAAACTTGGATAGAACATCCTTTATAAAGTTCTACAACTACTAGCAAAATTTTATTCGACTTGACCATGCTATTTCCGAGATAATGGACCTTTAAATTGATACTTTTAACACGAGAGACATAAGGAAAACTCGTCAGCCACCCACATTATTCATTTTATCTGCAATACTTTTCTTAAGAATCGCATAAAAAACTAACCAGTGTTTCATTAACATTCTACGAATGCGTACGAATTTGTGCAGAATTTTTTATCATTTCGTTTTTGCATAATATAGTTAATAAAACTTAAATTTTCGTGAAATTAAAGGCGCGAATTGACTAACCACGCTGAGTGACGTTGCCGCTGTTGCCTTCAAGTGCATGTGTATTGGTCTAAAATCTATCGGTATATGCAACTTTGTGTGTGTCGCTGACAAAAATCTAGCCTACCAGCAGTATGCAAAGCGAAGTTAACAGTTCCTTCGGTGAGCAAGTGACTTTTAGCTGGAACAGTACCCTTACAACTACCTTAAGGGGGTGTAGGACAGTTAACCTTTACATTTTTATGAATTGTATAAATGTTGGTGTGACTAAACCAATCGCTTGGTGAGCACAGTCATTTTACCTTTAATTAGTATACTTGTACAGAGTAATTTGAGGTAAAAACATTTAAAATAAAATAAACAATAAAGCAGTTATTAATTGTTAAACATTACAATATTAATTATGCATAATAGTACTCTGCGGAGGATTTCTTTGGTACGGTTGGTCCAGTGAAGATCAGTTTTTACAGAGTTCTTTTTTAAGATCATAGCTAAGGCAGGGACCAAAATCATGCAGATAAGTCATGTGGAAGTTGGTTAAAACCAATTGTTTATATTGTTAACCAATAAAACTCTATTTTCTGTAACTATTTGGTTATGCTAAATGTACTAAATGATTGAATATAATAACAACTGTGGTCCCCGCTGTAACAGGTGGTACAGTGAATAATTGTGCAAAAGCGGAACCCATTTGAACAAATAGTTTTGGAAAAATCATCCGCAGAGTACTATTATGCATAATTAATATTGTAATGTTTAACAATTAATAACTGCCTTATTGTTTATTTGATTTTAAATGTTTTTACCTCAAATTACTCTCTACAAGTATACTAATTAAAGGTAAAATGACTGTGCTCACCAAGTGATTGGTTTAGTCACACCAACATTTATACAATTTATAAAAATGTAAAGGTTAACTGTCCTACATCCCCTTAAGGATTTATGAGGGGTACAATCGTAGACAAAAGTACGCGAAATTAAACATTCTTAAATATCTACTCGCCACGTGCAGGAAACATAGGCGCAAATGACACAAATGATAGCCAACATTGCATATTTATTCGTAAAAAGCTATTTTTCACTTTCCCAACATTTTTGTAGCTAAATTTACGATTTTTCTGATTTACACAACAAAACTTTTAATGGTAAATGTGCCTTCAATCCAAATTAGTGACGAAGAAATTTTTTCGAATCGACATCCAAAAAAAATTATACGTCGTACGAAGTCAGTGACTATGTTCGTATGCTATGTTTCTCGCTTCCACTCATGAGCTACAGATTAGTCTCAGTTGCTTAGCTGATTCCAACGATACTTCCATAGCATGTCAAGTTTCAGACTGTTTAGGAGAAGTTTTTGCAGTTAATAATTAGTTTCTACAAAACGGTATTGTGAAATATGATGAACTTTTGTATAGGCTTTCGGTTGTTCATAAGCTATGCGTACAAAAAAAAATCAGGAAGTTGACACTGTTCTTTCAAGATTTTTTTTGCTGTTTCGCTTAACGAAAGTGTTCTTATAAAAGAACGCGTGTAAAATCAATGGAATTTCAAATCGTAATAATTCAATAACGGTTCAGTGAATTGGCTTGAAACTTTTTGTGGCACTTCGAAAAGGGAAAGAGAATAACGTCACTAATTTTGATTAATTTGGCACTCTTTTGAAATAGGTCTAAGCCAAAAAAGTGGCTTTGGACAAATTGATATGCCAACTTCACGCAGCGTATCACTTTGTCCTACAACATTCTCTTTATCAATAATTGTTTAAATCAATAACTTTATAGTTCTATGTGTGTTCTAAGAAGAGTTCTATCTTCTGACAATCAAAAATAACACAAAAAATAAACGCAAGAAAATTGCTTGCCAATGCATAGCAAGGTGGTATCATCTGCCGGCCCTATTTCAATTGTTCTGTTTATCATAGCATAGTTCGCGCGTAGTTTTGACGATGCACGTTGCATTTCCAAAGAGTTCTGATGAAATAAATCACGGGTTTATTTTTTAAACAATTATTTCACCGAGAAAATGAGTATTTTTTCGATAGTTCTGTTTATTCTACCATAATTCTCGCATAGGTTATACTTTTAATTATAAAAAATAATAAACAAATGAGAAGAAATACTAGAAACCGCAGTAATCCTGTTACTTGTGAATTAGCTAGTTACCAACCAAAAACACCCGCCTGAAGAATGCAAAATCAAATTTTAATCGTTAACCTGCTGATAAATACACAAAATCACATTTTGTTGTTATTTGCCAAGAGCAGTTATTGTTCGAAAAAGTTAGCGGTACCAATTAAAAAATTGCAAATTAACGCATCGAAAAAGGGTAAGGCATTAAGTAAAGCGAATGAGCGATAATTGCTCTTTTGAAATTCTATTTGTCTCCGCGAATTCCTAATAATCAATAACTGTCGGTTGAAAAAGGTTACGCCTTCCGGCGTTATTTAAACGCACGCCAATTTTGCCGGGCGATTGGCACACATGCACCGAGCGTTCCGGAAGTGGAGAGCTTGTGTAAATAATGGGTCTCGTTAATTATCGGATGCAATACAGCAATAACTGATGCAGCCATCGATTTCGGATAATGAGACCGTCTTTTTTTTTATTATGAGTTTGCGAGAATTTCAGTGGATTTTTTTAATTAATTTTTCGTGTTTTGGTATCGTTTTTCTAATATTTGAGAAACAAGTTGCGTGTGCGCGCAAAATGAAATGTTTTGTGGTGAAATACTCCACTTTAATCTATCAATATTATATTATTTTATTATGGTATTGTATTATTGTTATTGGTCTTATTTTCACATTTACCTTTCTTGACTGTCAAATTGCATATGTTATTAATTATTACATATAGAAACATTTAGTATGATTTGTATATACAAATTGCTGTAGAATATTAAATAAACA
The DNA here is from genome assembly GCA_964023945.1 of Ectemnius cavifrons. NCBI lineage: Eukaryota > Metazoa > Arthropoda > Insecta > Hymenoptera > Crabronidae > Ectemnius > Ectemnius cavifrons. The sequence continues at coordinate 1,786,640 of OZ030386.1, read as the reverse complement.
TACAAATAATTCTTACGAATTACGTAGAATTCGATATAAATTGTGCTATAGTGCCGTTTAGTTAACGTTGACAGACAATACCTTATTCCAGTCAGTGATTCTGTTGACGGTGTTGTCGCAAAAGTTTATAGTTCAAAATCTTTCGTTTCTCTCAATATGTCATGAAATATATCGTTTTGCCGTGCGTTTTCTTAAACATATTATTGCACTAAACTATTATTATATTAACAATATATTTATTGTATTAAACTTGTTTGTATGCATTTTATTAAATTTTATTAAACAATCACTCTTTATATTTTACATTTGGATAGTTTACAACGGGAGAATTATCTTAAAAAATGAATTCCGCATTCGTTGATTTACCTATTTCACAGCGTCACGCGCTCGTATCGTCGGAATGCGGATTCCTCTTGCTTCCTGGCACTTCGCCGCTTCCTTTTTACGCCTCTTTCTTCTCCCGTCAATTTCAGCCCCACATCTTACCCGCACCCTCCAACCATCCCAGATTCTCTCTCTTTTCTTCTGTCTTCTTTTGCCTTTTCTATTCGGCTCGACTCTTTCACGCGCTACCACCGAGCGTATTGATTTACGAGCTGGTGAACTTTAACCTGCACGCCAGCATCTTGATCTAGTCCTACGCCTGATTTAATCCTTCCCGTCGGTGCTTGCAGCGCCTCTGTCGCCCTCGCCGTTAACCACTCTTCGCAGTTCACAGCTGAACTCTCTTTCGCGAGTGAAAGCAAATTGTTTTCCAAGTGGCGGAGATATTATTTTTAACTTACGTTGAAAAGCTGAATCTTGATTTCTTGTATATATTTCTTTTTGTTAACTTTATTTATACCGATGATTTTTAGGCTTCCGTAATTTAAAAGAAACCCTTATAATTTTGCCATGTACGCATTGGAAGAAAATGAGAAAATGATTTTCAGTTTAAAAAGGCTCTATTTAGTATGTTGTTTAGTGAATTTCAATAAAAATTGCAGTTTGTTTGCATTTCAAAATACAGAACTCTACCTTAATGCGTGGGCCGACACGATCTTCGCCGATTGTTTTGTACGGCACAACTTATTCAGTAAATTAAATTATTGTTAACATATAACAATTTTCATTATTAACATACCATTTAACCAGGGACAATATTTGAACAATATACAGTGGGTAAAAAGTGTTCGTGCATCCAGAGTTTCTGAAGACAAGCTTTCAATTTCATACTTATTATAGCATTCAGTGTTGAGTACTACTTTGTTATTGTTCAGCATATGTATGTAGCCTTGCATATACAGTGAATAAAGAATTAAGGCTCAGACATTTTCAGCTAAATTTTCTTCAAGAAGAAAACATTCTGCTTTGAGATTCGAAGAAGATATTCTTAAACAAATTTATTTTTTCTTACAAAGAAACTTTCTTCCACATGAAAATTTACTCTGATAAAAGTCTGTGTGCGAATACTTCTTTTCTTATTTGTATATACATAAAAACACATAACTATATAATTACATACACATCGACTAAAAAGTGAAGTACAAAATTCTTGATTCAAAGGCAAGTGAATCACCCCGTACAAGATGACGCGACAAAGTTACGGCTGGCGACCTGGCGCGCCAGCAATTGTGCAAGCGCCGGCGAACGAACATATAAATAACATCCTTTAAAAATAGTGCGCCAATATTGTATCCAAAGCTGCGCCTGAAATATTATATGGCCCGTTAATTTCGAAAGTCGGACCGCGCTCCGCTTTTGTGGGAACAGAAGGAGCGCGTCGTTTTCACTGTGATTTGGTGGTGGTTTTCGTTTATAACATTGAAGTCATCGCTTAGGTAACTGAAAATTATTGCGATATGTTTAAAAATTGTTTAATAAACATGCGAGCACTGACATAGAATTTCGAGGCCTTTTCAAATTATAATAAAACGAATTTTTGAGTAGGAAAATTTAATTTGCAATTAAGATTATGCTATGTCACATCTGCTTTTATGAGTTACTTTTATTTCTATACTATTTATCACGTTATTTCTACAAATCAAATTATTTCCTTTTCACTCTCTGCTCAAATACTTTCGAACCGGACAAACGAAGCTTTTGAAACTTAGCTTGATTATTCGTAAATGTCTCATTTACCACATGAAATGTTTTTTATTCATGTGTCATTATTATATCATAGATTTTTAAGCCATAAACAGTCATCTCTGCTGTCGTCACCATACGAGCCCATTCAAAAGGATGACTTTTTGGAGATTGATTACTCAAAAAGTGTACAGACAAATAAGTTGAAATTTTGAAGAGAGGTGCAGTAACCATTCACTACCATTCTCTGTAAATTTCAATCCGTCCTCTTTAAACTGTGTCCTCACTAATGAACATCTGGGAACTTTATTTTGATATTTCAATTTTTGAAGAAGATGCTACTTTTTACTAACAATTTCTCGAAGCTTCGTTATAGTTTTATTGTTAGCGACAAAATTGTATATCGATGTTAGTGTAAATCCAATACCAATACAGATAATGCTAAAACACTTGACAACAGTGAGGAAGAAAAAGATTGTTGTTGTTGCTTCAGTGAGAATACACTTTAGCATTAAAATTATAGGATAGATAATATAACAACGTCGAAATATTTTTAAGAATTGTTTAATAAGAGTTTCCTTTGCTGCAGATAAGATTGTTGTTGTTGCTTCAGTGAGAATACACTTTAGCATTAAAATTATAGGATAGATAATATAACAACGTCGAAATATTTTAAAGAATTGTTTAATAAGAGCTTCCTTTGCTGCAGATAAAGCAGCAAAGTAAGTTGTAAGTGCGTGTTATGCAAAATATTTTGCAACAAAAAGACATATAGATTTATAGCACTTTGAAATTATATAGCAGGTGTAGTCAAATGACTCGTGGTAAATCATCACTATCATTACTTCACTACATACTATAAAAAGAAGTGTCAGTATGTTTGTCTGTAACAGAATTGAGTGGCTAATTTCGATTCGCTACATTTACTTCACTTTACTTTGTTATATTTATTACTGAACTGCTGACTTTTATGCAAATATCAGTTTTTATTGCTTGAATGCGCATTTAAACATAAGAACATTAAATATTTTATTAATACAAAGCTCATAGCAAACGTAAATTTGGAATCAGGCCAGGTTTTTGTTGTTGATATTATAAATTTTGCAGAACTCAAGCGTTATCTTTTTGCATAAATATTCACAGTCTAGATTATAATTTATTTCAATTGAAACAGTACTTTCTTGATTTAAATATGGCAACTTTAACCAAAGCTTTAAATATTTTATTAATTCAAAGCACACAATAAACATGAATTTGGAATTACTTCAGTTTTATCAGAGATTATTATGAATTTTGCAATACTCGAAACGCGCACTTTTCGTATAAATATCCTTTTCTGCAGCCATCATACTTCACTCGATGAACCCATTAAAAATATTACAGTCCAATGTGTTACCTTGTCACAGACAATCGCATGGATTAAAATGGCATTTTTCTCATTTAAATATGTCGACTTTAACAAAAGCTTGACATATTTTATTAATTGAAAGCACACAGTGAATATGAATTCCAAATTAGTGCACTTTTGTTAGCTATTTATCTTACAGAATCCCTTTTAAATAACCGTTTTTGCATATTTCACTCGATGACCCCATTAAAGATATTAAAACCTCCTGTTTTACCTGTTCACACACAATCATGCGAATTAGAACGGCACTTTCCTACAGGATCGACTAATAGACGATGACTGTCATCGATCACGGAATTACACTCGTGTGTCTGTCGTCCTCGATAATGGAGAGCCGGCGCGCCCTTATTTGACTCCTCGTGCGGCTCTTGCTACCACGAATGACGGATTATGGAACAGTCTGGCCAACTAGGCCACTCGGCTTTTATTTTTTCTCGAGCCAATGCCAATTTGCTGCTTCGATTTTACTATGGCAAAGGCACTTTTATATTGGCATATGTTTTTTATGTACAAACTGATTCAGTTGTCTTTCACAGCACTGTTGAACTTTACTTTTTAGATTATGTGTATCTTAATTAAACGGTTTTACTTAGCTTCATTGCTTTGTCTTGATCAAGTCTTGTAAGCGATTTTTAACTCACTTTTGGAACGGAAAAATATTATTAAATATTAAAAAGAAATCTGGTGGCTTATAAGATATTATATAAGCGTAACAAGATCAATGTCGAAGACCAAGGAAAAATAGTGTAAAAAGATGAAAAACTAGACACAAATAAATAAAAGAGTTTTTAAATTACACGGTTTGTTAAATTAAGTATGATTATGAGCGCTCCATGATTTACATACAATGACCAAGAATTTTGTGATAGTTAAACAAATTGTTTTTTACTTTGTAATACATTCTACTAAGACCGAGTACCTTAAAAACTTGTTCTTATTTATTTATGCGCATTGTAGGTTGAATGTATCATTATTCATGTTCAGTGGAAAACTAAAGCATAGTTCAGTGGCATATTTTCTAATTTTGGTATAAGTAATTGCCGGAATACACAAAACAACACGTAGATGATGAGAAAAAAATGGTACCTTTTTAATTTTTCGATGTTGGTATACAGTCGGTAAGGAAAGTACTCGCAGACCCGAATTTTCCGAAATAAATTATTTTTAAGAATAAAAAATTCCGCTTTGAGACGATTTGTTTTTTCTTAGAAAGAAACTTTATTTCTCTTGAATCTTATTTCTCTTAAAGAAAAACATGTCTTCTTCAAGAAAATGTATTTCTCTTTAAAAGGGAAAGCTTTTTCCTTGTAAAAAATGTGTAACAGAAACAGGGTATGCGAATCTTTTTTTTAAAATCCAAACTCTAACTAGAACAAACAACGCTTTAACAACACCACATGCAGTTTCTCAGGAAAGCCGATGAATTATTTCTGACAGTGCGTGTCAGTCGTATTTACTGGCGACCGATGATAATGGCCACGATGATAATAATCGTTTGACACGCGCTCGCTGAGAATTTCGAGCGGTGACCGCGCGAGAGTGCAGCCACTGCTCCTGAAATATGGGTCACCGGCATTCGGCCTCTCTTAAACGGGTTAATTACTGCGAGTGGCATTTCCGCCTGAACCGCTTCCTCTCCCTTTGCTTTCCGCGCCGGGAAAAGCTCAGATTTTCCATGGCACAATTCTGCATTTCCTAGAATTTCCATTGAGTCGAGTGTTTCTGGAAGTCTTTGAAGTTCCCGCACCACCATTTCGATTTTTTTCAGTTTCTTCGTAACATAATTCTGATTTTCCCAGAATTTCCATTGAGTTGGTCGTTTTTGGAAAATTCCATAATTTCCGCAGCACAATTCTTAATATCCCGGATTTTTCGCAGTACGATTATAATTTCTCCGAAATTTCCGTAGCACAATTCTACTTTTCCCAGAATTTTCACTGAATCGGGTGTTTTAGGGGAAACTTTGAAAAGGAAGTATTCAATCCATGGTGTATGTTTCTTTCTTTTATTTATATCATTATTAATACGAACTATAGGCTAGAAAATATTGCTAGATTTATTATCTATATAGAATTTTTTAAATAAAAACTACTCCAAAAGCTCCTACAGAATTTTCGAAGGTGTTGAGTGTTGAGGTATACATAGTAGTAAAAGTTGTACAGCCAAGATAGATGCATCAACGTGACATCCGTTAAATTAAATTATTATAAACGCGTTTGTATGTTCACGATAAACCGGAAAAAGTCTGAATCAGTTCTAATGCGATGTTAATGCGATGATAAGCTATTAAATACTGCAATATTTAATACTGATATAGAGTGTTTCAAGTACTTAAGTTATAACTTAAATAGTTCGAAGAGAATTAAATGTTGAGCTATACATTGTTAGTATAACTTTCGTCGTATAACAGTCATCGTAAAGCATATTGTTTAAGCTGGATAGGACAGCTAGTTTGTACCATAAAAACACATTGTTAATAAACATTGTTTTCATTATTACATTCTACTAATTGTGCTCGGATTTTCGCTACACGTATCGTAGAATTACAGTGACACCGGTTGAGATTGCTAGTTTATACTATAAAAACACATTGTTAATAAACATTGTTTTCATTATTACATTCTACTAATTGTGCTCGGATTTTCGCTACACGTATCGTAGAATTACAGTGAAACCGGTTGGGATTGCTAGTTTATACTATAAAAACACATTGTTAATAAACATTGTTTTCATTATTACATTCTACTAATTGTGCTCGAATTTTCGCTACACGTATCGTAGAATTACAGTGAAACCGGTTGGGATTGCTAGTTTATACTATAAAGACACATTGTTAATAAACATTGTTTTCATTATTACATTCTACTAATTGTGCTCGGATTTTCGCTACACGTATCGTAGAATTACAGTGAAACTGGTTGGGATTGCTAGTTTATACTATAAAAACACATTGTTAATAAACATTGTTTTCATTATTACATTCTATTAATTGTGCTCGGATTTTCGCTACACGTATCGTAGAATTACAGTGACACCGGTTGGGATTGCTAGTTTATACTATAAAAACACATTGTTAATAAACATTGTTTTCATTATTACATTCTACTAATTGTGCTCGGATTTTCGCTACACGTATCGTAGAATTACAGTGAAACCGGTTGGGATTGTTAGTTTATGCTATAAAAACACATTATTAATAAACATTGTGTTCATTATTACATTCTATTAATTGTGCTCGGATTTTCGCTACACGTATCGTAGAATTACAGTGAAACCGGTTGGGATTGCTAGTTTATACTATAAAGACACATTGTTAATAAACATTGTTTTCATTATTACATTCTACTAATTGTGCTCGGATTTTCGCTACACGTATCGTAGAATTACAGTGAAACCGGTTGGGATTGTTAGTTTATGCTATAAAAACATTATTAATAAACATTGTGTTCATTATTACATTATACTAATTGTGCTCGGATTTTCGCTACACGTATCGTAGAATTACAGTGAAACCGGTTGAGATTACTAGTGTATATTATAAAAATATATTGTTACTAACCACTTTATTCATTTTACTCGTAAATTTTCGAATATGCTATTGAAATTAATTGAAATGATTCCGAACACGTATGATGGAAAAAGTGGTGTCGTAGTTCATCCCAACTGGTGCCAAGAAGCGAGAGACTTATCATCCAGGCCAGAGTGAGCAGTGCTTGAATTAGGCGAAGCATTTTCGCCGAGCGCTGCTATATCCGCGAGAGACGCCGGCAGCCGACGGGCAGAAATAACAAGGTCAAAATCACCTATATCCGTCGATAGCCGACCTTCGCGATATCCGCATTGCTAATGCATACCTGCCCGTGATTGAGACGCCCTTTACGCAATACTGTGTGCACTCTAGCCGCTCCGCACCGATCACACTGCCAAGTGGATCTCCTCTTCGCGTTGGAAGAGCCGCACGCGCGACACGCATTGTCAATGAGAAACTAAAGCACAGTTGAAGCTCTGTTGGGATGATACAAGAAAATTTAGTTTCTTGACGTTTAATATATAAAAGATTAATAATAGCATTTATAAATATTGGATTGAAATATAATAGAAATAATATTTTTTGTTGATCGCCTACATTTACTTGAGAAACAAAATATAAATATTGATAATATTGATAATAGCAATTAGAAACGTTGACATGATATACGATTTAATTTACACTCGACGCATCGTCAATGAGAAACTAAAGCACAGTCGAAGCTCTGTTAGGATCATACAAGAAAACTTAGTTTTTTGATGTTGTTTCGATTTATAAGAAAAATATGTACAAAGATTAATAATAGCATTTATAAATATTGGATTAAAATATACTAGGACTAATATTGTCTGTTGATCGTCTACATTTACTTGAGAAACAAAATATAAATATTAATAATATTGATAATAGCAATTAGAAACGTTGACATGAAATATGATTTAATTTACACTCGACGCATCGTCAATGAGAAACTAAAGCACAGTCGAAGTTTTCTTTGGATAAATATCAGTGATAACTCAATGGAAAGTACTGAAAGTAAATATGAACGTGTTCGAGATTTCTCAGTTTTCTTTTTAGAAACTCGATTATATTCTTCAAAGTAATTGGCTGTTATGTCAGTTCGGAAAATACAATTTCCAGTTAATAGAAGAGTTATTAATATTAATAATTTAAAACACTACAATTTAATACGATTTGATTAAAAGCACGATAATCAACTACCAAGGGAGTACGAATCATTAATGAGAAAATTGGAGTGCAGTCGGAGCTCAGTTATCAGAAGTAATTGGGTGAAATGTCTGTTCGGGTAAGAAAATTCTTTTATAATGCGAGAAAAAGTTAGTTTGCCGATATTGATCTCAATTTATTCCATTTATCGAAAAATTATACACAAACATTAATAATAACAATGGAAAATATTGGAATTAAATACGTTGTGATTAAAGATTTGTGACTACCAAATCTATTTACAATTGCAGAATTTGTATGGTGATTGGTTACATTGCTAAATACACACTGAACTGTGTACATACATGTTTTGGTAACTGAGAGCTCGAATATTGGCTTCGTTCGATAATTGGCCGTCAAATAAAAGTGCGAATAACCCGAGTTTGCCCTCCTGGCATATTGTATAAACGCTAACCATGATTTAATTAAAAGATAAATAAATGATTTCACCGTTATTTCAGTGAAATAATTGATTAATCTTTCGGAATTTTGTTAAATATCTTCACTGATATCGTTTCTACGAGAAATATCGCGGCCGTAGGAATATTTTGGAAATTTAGAGCAGAACAGTCATGTAATCTGTGCTTCTATACATATGTCTACAGTGGATTAAAAAAACGTATTTGTATACGCAAGTTACGTACAAGTAAGTTTCTTGTTTACGAAAAGACTAACTTTCTTAAAGAAGAATGTTTCTCTTTCAAGAGAAAAAGAAAGTTCTCAAATCAGAATGTCTTTTTCTTTAAGAAAACCTTGTTTAGAAAATTTGGGTGCTCAATGACTTTTGGTGTAATACATCGCTGCTGAATAATAACAAAGTAATACCTCAAATACTAAACAATAACGAAATTGTTCCCAATACTGAATCCTGTAATACATATGTTGAAGAATAACGAAACAATATACCAACAACAATATAAAATTCCTAAAATGTTCTGCCGTATACACAGACATTTAAGCGGAAAAAAATATATTGTATATCTTATAGGGATTGCTGAAAATGCATATACCGAACAATAACAAAATACTATTGAATACTGAATACTGAATACTGTAGTGCATATGCTGAATAATAACAAAATAATGCTGAATACTGAATGCTATAACACATATGCTGAACAATAACAAAGTAATACTGAATACTCAATACTCCAATAAACATGGTGAACCATAACAAAATAGTACTGAATACAGTGATACATATGCTGAACAATAAGAAAATAATACTGTATTACTAAATGCTGTAATACATATGTTGAGCATTAATAAAACAATACTCAATACTGCGAGACTTATCCTCATCAAAACAAAATAATACTCGATACTGGATGCTGTAATACATATACTGAACAATATAAAAACAATAATGTATTACTGAATGCTGTAATACATACGTTGAGCATTAATAAAATAATACTCGATACTGGATACTGTATTACGTATGCTGAACAATAAAAAGACAATACTGTATTTATGAATGCTGTAATACATACGTTGAGCATTAATAAAATAATACTCGATACTGGATGCTGTAATACATATACTGAACAATACAAAAACAATACTGTATTTATGAATGCTATAATACATATGTTGAGCATTAATAAAACAATATTCAATACTCAATACTGCGAGACTTATCCTCATCAAAACAAAATAATACTTGATACTGGATGCTGTAATACATATACTGAACAATACAAAAACAATAATGTATTACTGAATGCTGTAATACATACGTTGAGCATTAATAAAATAATACTCGATACTGGCTGCTGTGAGACTTATGCTGAACAATAAAAAGACAATACTGTATTTATGAATGTCATAATACATATGTTGAACATTAATAAAATAATACTCAATACTCAGTACTGTGAGACTTATGCTGAACAAAATAAAATAATACTCGATACTGGATGCTGTGAGACTTATGCTGAACAATAAAAAAACAATACTGTATTTATGAATGCTATAATACATATGTTGAGCATTAATAAAATAATACTCAATACTCAGTACTGTGAGACTTATGCTGAACAAAATAAAATAATACTCGATACTGGATAACGATAAAATAATAATACTGTAACACCGAACAGCATTCCTCTGAGCATACACTCGCCAGAATCAGGTGATTCATGCGGCCGGCAGATTCTAGACGCAATTGAACGTAAACGTAAAGCGGTACACGAATACTTCGGGCGGCGGTATTTTCGTGACGGAAGAAATAGGCATCGCTCCAATGACGTGGTCCGCGCCTATAAGAAGCGCGTGGGTGGTCTTTTCTCTCTCGTGCGCATAGCATCCAGTGCCGTTGAAAAGACCACCGACAGTAAGAATCTCCAATCTTATCCTACGCATTCTTCCCTGCTTCTTGACACCGTTCCTCGCTCCTTCTACCCAATTCATTCTTTACACCAAATGTGCAGACTAATTTTAAAATTTGATTCAACTATGTATTTGCTTTTTGTTCTTGTTAAAAGTCGAAATGAAAATGTGTAATTTTTTGCATTATTATCAGAGTGTTATTTTGTGTATTAGTTTTCGTATTAATTCGACAATTACTTATAATGAGTTAAAAAGATATTCGTATACTTATTTTCTTGGAGTAAATTGTGATATAGAAAAGTTTGTTTGTTTGAGATAAATAACTAATTTTCTTAGAGAAGAAAGTTCCCTTTTTAAGAGAAAGTAAATGTTCTGAAAGCAGAGTTTGGTTCCTTTAAGAAAATTCACTTTAGAAAATCTTGGTGCACCAACACTTTTTTTACCCACAGAATACCAAAGTTGAAAAATTAAAAATTAAACTAAAAATTACATTTTTTTATTGTCATCCAAGTGTTATTCTGTCTAATAGTTTTCAAACATTCCATTGAAATATACACTAGTTTTTTTTGTTCTTGTTAAAAGTAAAAATGGAATAATTACAATTTTTACTCACGAAAAACTTGATATAACTTCGAGAACCAGTGCACGGATTTTAATGCACAAAAAGTAATACTAAAATTTCAATTTTCAGCAAAATAAATTTCAAAAAAGGGTGTTAAGCTTTGTATCGTTAGAAGATATTTGCAAAGGAGATAGATACTGCAGCCTATTATTCGCTAAATTAAATTATTGTTAACTATTATTTAATTAATTATTATTCTGTATATTCGATAAACCCGAAAACGGCTGAATCAATTTTAATGCAATTTTCTCTTTTCTATACAATCACGATTTTTATTACTTATACAGGATACTCCAAAAAAACACTAAAATTTCGAAACGAATGATAAATCGAACTACTGTACAATGAGAAGGCTTTTATAACAAAGCTAATTACAAGAACCTAATTATAGAATTATAACTAATTATAGAATTATTCTATAAATTAAATTATTAATACCCTCTACGCAAAATATGACATGAGCGAACCCGGATAAAACAGCAGCTCTTCAAATATACAGATTTCTCGTCCCATTGAGACGAATAAAATCGATACTTTCATAAAGTTCAACAGTATAATTCCAACATTATTAATCGGTGAAGAGTACCACGGATGAAATATCATCCTGAATAAACCGAGCCATTCATCGCGCATCTCTCGAGCCCGTCGTTCTATGAACCGTTTTACCATGGTCAGCCAATAGATCGGATACCCGTGCGATAGCCTCGATCAATTCGCCCATACTGCACTCCAAAGTCGATCGTAAGGATGCTACTACCCCGCAGTCGATGCTTGCACCGAAAATAACTCTTCACGGCCTGCTGACCCGGCTAGGCCAACGGAGACAAGGACAAATCCCTCCAAAAAGAGATTAAAGTGTAAAAAACACGACTAGTTGTGTCCTACAAGATATTATTGGTTATAATTGTTTTTAATAATAGTGTGAAGGAAAATAACAATTAGCAAAATTGTCACGCAAAAATTATATTTGTTATTGTAATAACATAGGGTGCTTTGGGAGAAATGTACTTTCCAATTGTGCAAGAATTATTCAAATTAGTTGATTAGTTTCTAAAATTGCACACAATGGTTCAAATAAGTGTTTTAGGAAAATATGGTCTTAAAGTAAGAAAACTCGTGTTTCTAAACAGAAATACATTTTCTCAAACAAGAAAGTGATCCCTAAAAAAATAAATTTCCTTAGAAAAGACTGTTTCCCCTTTTAAGAAAATTTATTCTAAAAACACTAGCAATACTATTTTTAGTCACTTTATATGTCTTTAACGAAATGACTAATAATTCTACAAGCCCGTATTTTTTTATCGAAGCCTTCACATTCATTTGGATGCTGAAAATAAATAGACAAACTTTCCCTCTTTCTAAATTAGTAGCAAGCAATAAAGCTAAATAGAGAACGGGAGAAATTGACGAGTGTCACGTAGGTGGAAGAGCCAGTGATTAATATCGCAAACGACGTAACGACTGATACTAATCACTACCGGCTGCGAGTACAATGGATTTGAACTCATGTCGTACCTATTCATTCCGTCCGCACCAGCCAACCATGCACTGCTCGCTCTCCACTCTCACAATCCTATGCACCGCTCTACTATTGCTACACTACAAAAAGAAACCTCTTGTTTCTGCTCGCTTGATGCTCAACGGCTGTCAGCAGAATTCAAAATAGAATATTAACACGTTAATTTGTATTTGAACGAAAATGAATAAAATAGTTACTATAATTATTTGAAGGAAGTAATAAATATTGATAAGGCGATTGTCTGAATTTTTATACCTGCAAAATAGTTGTACTATTATTTGTATTGTATATGTATATGTTAATTAAGAATCGAACGGGTATTGACAGAGTATTTGTTATAATTATTTTGACGAAGTAATAAACATTGATAAATTGCTTAACTGAATTTCCAGAATCATGACAGAGATTTAATCCGTAGAATACTTTTGTATGATTAAATGCAATTAATATCTATCAAAATAGGGATTTTTTATTAATGTAATTGTTATCGTTATTAACGTTCTTTCTTTTTAATGTTCCATAAATAATATGAGCGAAAGAATTATAATTATCATCGTCATCCTTTACAGGGCGATTCGCATTAAAATGAGCACAGTCGAAGGATTCGCACACCCGGTATTTTTAGAATAAATTTTCATAAAAAAAAACTGTCTCCTCTGAGGAAATTTATTTTTCCTTATGAAGAGCACTTCTTTCTTTAAAAAATGTGTTTCTATTTAGAAAGAAGAGTTTTCTTCTTTAAGAACATTTTTTCCAAAAAACTGAGTGTGCGAGTGCTTTTTTATGCTTTTTTCACTCTACTTAAAGAGCATATTATATTATGTGCATTATACAAACAATATAATATGAAATACAATATACAGGATGTAGAAAAGAATTGAGAAGCATTCCTCTATAATTCCAATTATTAAATAACTTACAATTTTATTACACAACATTACTGATTCAAAACCAACTGTAACACCCTCCAATTGGAGTAGTCGTGACGTCGATTTGTTTCTTCAGGAATTTTGTAAAATATATTTCGAAGTCATATTTAAAGCCTGGCGCATATAGATGAAAATTCTCTGTTCCGTACTTCAGATAATCCCTGGCGACGTTAGCACTTTTCCTACGTGTCATCTATAATAGGTATCTGCTAAAGACGTATATTAAATTTCAATGCTTTATCTACCGGCGAGATTCAAACGAAAAACGAAATTCAACAATATTCTCCGTTTGATTTAAAAGATATAAGTATTGCAAATATAAAATTTCAAGTGGTTTCGCTCGACTTTTTGGCGCGATCATTACGTCCTCTGCGTGCATGAATATGCATACATATAACCGTACACAGAAACTTCCTTGCGAAAGTACGCAATACGGTTGGATACGACCAAAAGTCAAGCGAAATTTGACTCTTAGTATTCAAGCTTTGCCGTATACATTGTACCATAAACTTGTTAATGCTACTATCGTCAGACCTTAACAATGTGTTCTTGCAATTGTTACAGATGTTACGCCGGTGGGGCAAGAAGACTTGTTCATTAGGAAGCTGAGACAGTGCTGCGTGACCTTTGATTTCATGGACCCGATGGCAGATATCAAGGGAAAAGAAATCAAACGTGCCACGCTCCATGAACTGGTCGAGTACATCACGACCAGTAAGGGTGTCCTCACCGAGGCTGTTTATATAGAAATCACTGAGATGGTAATAATTTTTTTCGAGTTCCTTTCTAATTATATTTATAATCATTAACCAGTTATTAAAAACGCAGTGGGTAAAACAAGTATTTGCGCACCTAGATTTTCTGGAATAAATTTTCTTAAGGGGAGACTACCCACCTAGAAGCCTTAAAAATAGATGCGTTTTCGGAATTTTTTGTCAAAAACCTTACTAATGTGATCGAACCATTTTTTTTATTTCAAGAGGAATCTTTTACAGAAATTTTAGTATTTTTTTATTTCACATATAATTAAAATTGTAAGTACTACTAATTAATTTCTTGTAATATTTCCTTTTAACATTGTTTTGCCGCCCGCCTAGAAACCTTAAAGATAGATGCGTTTTCGGGAATTTTTGTCAGAAGCCTTACTAATGTGATGGATCATTTTTTTTTATTTCAAGAGGAATCTTTTCCAGAAATTTTAGTAATTTTTTATTTCACATATAATTAAAATTGTAAGTACTACTAATTAATTTATTGTAATATTTTCTTTTAACATTGTTTTGCCGTGAGCAGTGCTGCTCGGAACTGGATCATGTAAAATCAAAAAATGATACGTGTTTCAATATCGTATTAGATTACCTACGACCCTATAGAGTCAGATTTTTGCAAAGGAAAATTGCAACAGAATAACGATGGCTTATAATACGAACTATCAAGTTTTTGTCAAACAATTGCTGCTTTTTCATTTAGAAAAAAAAACTGGAGCATACAAAAAAATGTTGACTCTATAGGGTCCTAGGTAATCTAATGCGCTCTTCAAACACGTATCATTTTTTGATTCTAGTTGATCCAGTTCCGAGCAAGTGTTTGTTCTTTTTCTCTTAAAAAAAAAGACATTTCTTTTACCCATACGAGAAATAAGAAATAATATTAAACACGAATCCCACGCAAAAACTATAATAATAATATGCAGTAAAGAAATTATTTATTCAACAAACTTTATATACGAAATTGAGTCATAAAAATGCGAGAAATAAGGATTTAACCGCACGTATCGCACAAAAATCAAACTGTTTTGTTTTTTTGTTCATTGTAATTAAGAAACACAGATTGAAATGGATCAAATTTATTTTGACACTATTAAATAACTTTTAATTTGATGTTAAAGTTTTAAATTATACATTTAAATACTAAACCTATACTAAACCTAATACCAAATCTGTATTTTAAGATTCAATATAAATTGCGATATAAATGTTTTAAGATTAAAATTTATCTTTTATTAGAAGTGGTGAAGGTTTATATTTTCATCTTAAAACATTATATAGATTGAGTATGATAATAAGATATACAACTTGTAACATAAAAACATTTAAATCTCTCTTTGTCTCTTTTCTACTAATATAATTCTTTATTAATACAAAATCTACGTGTTTCTCTCTGTTTTGTATGTTCGCGATGAAGTCTAAAACGACTAAACCTATTTTAATTCGATTTTCTTTCCTATACAGAATTATGATCCAGAGAAACTGTAGATTATAAAATATCGCAATATTTATTATATAAATATTTAATATAATTTCAAGTAGAATTTAAAGTCAATAGGAAATATTGCAAGAGCTTATTATTCTTTCAAATTAAATCATTGTTAAAGCCGGTTAGGACAGCTAGTTCCATAAAAAGTCTGTATAAAAATACAGACCCTTCAATAATCCATTTAAAAATGGTATAAAAATCAATTGCAATGCATGCGAGAGCGATTTGCAAGTCAAAGTATCGCGAAAGCATTCGCGTCACAAAGTGCCAAAGCGCATCGTGCAGCGTTACACTTTTATCAACACAATGAAATCTCGATGACACAGACATATATCGAATTCCTTTCGATTGCAGATCGCAGCGAATCTGTTCCGCACATTGCCACCCAGCGAGAACCCAGACTTTGATCCAGAAGAGGACGATCCAACTCTGGAGGCGAGCTGGCCCCACCTTCAGGTGGTCTACGAATTCTTTCTACGCTTCTTGGAGTCCTCGGACTTCCAACCGGCCACCGGCAAAAAAGTGATCGACCAAAAATTTGTCTTACGGGTAATGTCACGCGATGCTCGCTCTATACCGTTTATCGAACTCGCAAATCATTTGCTATAACAAAAGGTTTTCTTGGCTTACAGTTACTGGATTTATTTGACTCGGAAGACCCTAGGGAAAGAGATTTCCTGAAGACAGTGTTACACCGTATTTACGGAAAGTTCCTCAGCCTTAGAGCTTTTATACGGAAACAAATCAACAACATTTTTCTGGGGTAGAGATCCTTTTATCTACGTATCTAGTAATAAGCTAGTAGCAACCATAGATTTCCCTTTTGATCGATATTACTGATTCTTATGATTCGAGCTCGATTCGTTCTCAAAAAGTTCTTTCGTGCCTTCGATTCTTTTAGTAGATGTAGGTCATAGAACCTAGTGTTGAGTTAGATCCTCCTATTCATTGCCATCTGTTTCTCACCCTCAGGTTTGTATATGAGACGGAGCATTTCAACGGTGTCGGGGAGCTACTGGAAATTCTCGGTAGCATTATCAACGGGTTTGCTCTACCTCTGAAAGTAGAGCACAAACAATTCCTCGTGAAGGTAATGGTTGATGATAGTATAAAGAAAGTTGAACCGCTGAAAGAATGTGATCGATCAAGTCTTTACTTTTACTGTGCGTCTTCATATCGAAGTGTCAGAAACGTAGTGTGGAAGCGACGAAACACCTAAGCGTTAAGGTAGTTGCCGCGTAGATTTGCTTTTTTCAAGAATTTTGTCAAATTCGGACCACATATATTTATAACACATACCTTCAACCTGGTGGAATCTAAAGGAAAATCTCTGTTCGAAACTTGAGACGATTCCCGTCGAAGTTGGCACTTTTTCTATGTATTGTTTATACGAGAAATGTGCTAACGACACATATTAAATTTTAATTTATTAAATTTGGTATATTAAATTTTGTTCTCTCTGTTGATATGATTTACAAAACATTTACAAAAAGAATCAAAAATATTCTCTGTTTGATTTGAAAGATACAAGTGTTCAAAATAGGAAATTTGCAGTGGTTTCGCTAGACTTTTGACGCGATCGTCGTGCCGTAAGCGTGCATGTGTATCCATACATGTAACTGTATATACAAACTTCCATGTGTAAGTGTGTCGTACGACTGAACATCACTGAAAGTCTACCGTCATTTGACTCATATTATATGAGCATCCCTGTCGCAACACCGTGCCATAAACTTTTTGATACTACTGTCGCGTGACAACCACCTTAAGATTCAATTCCAATTTTGATTATGTACTGAAAAGATTACAAAGACAGATTGTTTCAAGTAAAAACTGAACGTTATGTACGCCTGGAATTTAAGATTTCAAAAAAACTACAGCTAAAGCGACTTAGCCATGAAAAGAATATTAGTTTCATATGAAACTGATGTAGAAACGTCGCCACTATAATCGCGGCACTCTATGGTGTATCGATATATCGATATATGTGTATAACACTTGTATACACAAGGGTTTAAAGTCTATAAACCTAGCTAAAAGCTTTCATAACAGAACATGACTGAGATAGTAATACACGGCGACAACTACTTTAGAGTAGATATGTTGTTTCTTATCTTAAGATTTTTTTCCAACTTTGACAGAATAATCTATACATGGTCTTAGAACTACTATCCAAATTTTATTGGACTTGGTTGCACCGTCTCCAAGATAATACTGTTTGAAATTGGTCATAGTCAAAACCCGTCAATCAATGATATTATTAATATTAATTGGAGAACTGCTCTTACGAATCGCACAAAGGAAGTGAGAGTGTTTCCACATGAGATATTTCAGTCGCATTCTCTCAGCGGACCGACCATAAGTTAGTGATAAGAGAATTTAATAGCAGGGATGTTAAGTGTTGCTGGTATAATGTGTTGTTGATGTGCCGCAGGTGCTCATCCCGCTACACAAAGTGAGGTGCTTATCATTGTATCATGCACAGCTAGCTTATTGCGTGGTGCAATTCTTGGAGAAGGACCCAAGCCTGACGGAACAAGTTGTTCAAGGTCTTCTTAGATTCTGGCCTAAGACATGTAGCCAGAAAGAAGTAATGTTCCTTGGTGAACTTGAGGAAATATTGGATGTTGTAGAACCTACTCAATTTGTTAAAATACAGGAACCTCTATTCAAACAAATTTCACGCTGTGTATCATCGCCACACTTTCAGGTAACGATCGTTAATCCACTTGTTTCTCGCGCAAGACGATTGCCGCGGCGGCGATAACAATTTTCTCATTGTCATTGTAATGTTGTTGCGACAGGTCGCCGAAAGAGCATTGTACTTTTGGAATAATGAATATATTATGTCGCTAATCGAAGAAAACAATCATGTAATAATGGGAATCATGTTCCCGGCACTGTATAGAATTAGCAAGGAGCATTGGAATCAGACGATAATAGCTCTTATTTATAATGTTCTTAAAACATTTATGGAGATGAACAGCAAGTTCTTCGATGAGCTTACTGCCAATTACAAGTCAGAAAGACAAAAGTAAGTATCGCCATTCTTCCGGCAAACAAGTAGTTAGTACAGTAGAACTTCTTTTATTCAAACGAACACTCTGTTATCCCAACACGTCTTGTATGAGTTTCAACACAGCTTTAACAGCTAAAAATATTAGGCGCCCAGAAATCTTTAATCAAATCATATTTAATTTCAATCAACTGTTCTATTACAATAACACTTCTTTAATTCGAATTTACGCTATTTATGGTTCTACTATCCGAATACTCTGTTACATTATTTTTATCGATTTTCTTGAAGCCAGGTCTTCCTGTATATTAAGAAACCATAAGAATGATAGAACAGAGTATTTTGGATAGTAGAAAATGCTGATAACGTGATTCAGATAAGAGAAGTTCTACTGTATCTAAGAATTCCCTTATCCGAACGATTATCCAACTCGATTACAGTAGTACAAACTACTAATAAATACTGAAAAAGAGGTATAACTTTTTTCTTTTTCTGTGTCTTCTATCTATTCCTAAATGTCTAAGGTTCGAGTTTCGCGGAATACTGTCTATCAAAGTAAACAATAACAATCTAAGCGAATGGGCAAATTTTTTCTTAACATTTTTGCAAGCTGTCGTATAATTTTATCGCGGAGTCTCCTGGTTCGGATAATCAAGCGTCTACTGTACAGAAGAGCGTGCTGTGCGCGCCAAGGTTTTCACGAACAATTTTTAAACCCGCAGAGAAAAGAAGAGAGAGAAGGAAAGGGAAGAACTGTGGAAAAGACTGCACGAATTGGAGGCAGAACAGCTTAAGACTGTGCAGGCTCCTCCCACGAATCCTCCAGTTCCTGCCACTGTTCCACCTGGGACGCAAACCCGCACCTGAGTTGGTGAGTGAGTCCTCGATCGGGCCAACTCGCCCACACGCGTGTTCTCTCTCATTACCAGAATAAAGAACTCAAATAACTACAACACGCTTTTTATTGGATCACGAGCCGACCATCGCAATCGCAAGAACGCTGATCGCCAACCGTAAATAATCGTTTTGCGTTACAGGTGGAGGTGCACTACCGCGCTGCCCGATTATTAGTCCTTAGTTCACGTCGATTCTCGATATACCACACGCAAAACAAAAAACCAACTCTTGTTGTTAGTAAAACCGAACAAAAAAACACAGACACACAGACACACCACACTAAAAGAAAAGAGGAGAGATTCTCCTCACGGTGGCATTCTTGATATAGCAGCTTCGATCCCCCCTTTCGTCAGTCGCGCGTCCGCGTGAGTGCAAACACGAGAGAAGGTGAAAATGGTGGCGAGCGAGAGAGAAAGAGAGGGAGAGAAAGAGCAAAGTAAATCCACACACCAACAAACAAACAAACACACACACACACACACACGGTAGAAGAAGCGTAATCGCAATCTTATCCTCCTTTGACGCCATGATGATGATGACGGTGTGACGATGATGGTGACGACGACGATGATATCGATGAAGAATATTGCTGATGATGATTGATGAGTTCTAATAATTTTATCGTGTACATTAATTTCTATTTTTCCCTTTCCTTGACAGCAATCGTTTAAGTTGTACGATGTACTCAATGTCAGCACATAAATACCAGGATGTTAGTCCCTTCTTAACTAAGATTTCGGCTGTGCACGGTACGGGGGGAGGGAGCGGGGGGGAGAAAAAGGGATATTTGGGGGTGGAGAGGGGGAACAGAGTGAAGTTGGGTGTGTGTTTGACGGGCGGGAAGGTGGAAGGGGAAGGGGGGTGCGATCGCGACGCAAACTCGCTTAGACTTTATCGTGCGAGGCGAGTCAATCGCCGCGAGCTTTGCGCTGCGCGCGACACCGTGGATATACCCTTTATTATACATTACTACCAAACGATAACATTAAATTAGCGCGCCCCTTTCTCGACTGATCCGCCGCCTATCTCTACCCATCGCAAGCCCACCCCCAGGCTCTCCATCCACACCCACCCATACAACCACTCCACCCCCACCCCCCACCCCCCTCCGGCCCCGATGGCGCCAGTGGGGACGTTGTTTGAAATGTATCATATATTCGTATTAATGATAACGATAACCGTAACAAAACATAATAAATTAGGTAAATATATAAATATATAAATATATATATATATATATATAAATATATATAATACGATATATTATAAAGATATAGTAATATTGACGACACGAGTGACAGATAGCCACACGGACACCACGGACACACCACACACAGACACAACACACACACAACAGGCATTCGCGCGCATGCATATACATGGGTACACAGTGGGACACGTACACACATACAGAGAGAGAAAGAGAAAGAGAGAGTGAGCGTGCGAGAGGGGAGGGGGGAGAGACGGAGATATATGCAAGTACACCGATCTCCGGTAGGAGATGAAAACGAGTGTGGGAGAAGGTGCGGATCCATTGTACTGCTACCGATACACGCTAACGTCGTACTGACTGCATATGTGCGTCCCCCCCACCCACCCACACAGCAAGCGACGGAAGGAAAAAGCGTTCTCGCAAGGCGCGATGGGGTTTAACGCGCGCGCGGAGAAAAGCGCGCCGCATTTTGCCGGGCGAGTAAGATTGAGACGATAGGATCGAATCCGTTTGGAGGAAGAGCAGGAGCGTAAGGATATATGTTGTTTTTTAAATAAAAAAAAGGAAGGAAAAAAACTAAAGGAGGCGACGGGCAAGTATACAATGAAAAAGAAAAAAAGAATAATTGTACCAAAATATCTATTGCTTATGAGTATAATAAATAATAGAGATACAATGCATAAGATTTATTCGGAGCTGTGCTCCCACAGGCCACCGCAGCTGAAACAAAAAAACACGAGAGAACGAGAGAGAAAGAGAGAGAGAGAAAGAGAGAGAAAGCGAGAGCGAGCGCGAGAGAGAGAGAGAAAGAGAAGATGAGAACGTGGGATCGTTTTTAAGATTTCTTACCATTGCATAATAATGATAAACAAATAGTAGCTATTAATCGATAGGTAACGAACGAGTGACCGCTTGCTCATATTTTCATGAAGTAGCCTGAGACGCGTCTCGGTGTTGCGCTCTACCACCGTTTACCCTTTTCACCATCTTCATTTCCTCGCCGGATGCGCCCTGTACCGTTATAGCCTCACGATACACTAGTTTTTTATAATTATGTGCTCGGTTTATCTCAGCTTCATGAAAATTAGTCGAGAGAGAGAGAGAGAGAGAGAGAGAGAGAGAGAATGCGTGCGAGAGAGAGAGAGAAAGAGAGAGACTGCGGAGAAAGAAAGAAAGAGTGAAAGAAAACCACAGAGAGAAGAGACGAAGTATGCAATCATTGTAAATGTTGTAATGTGACTTCAAAGCAACATACACAAATTCGTAAAGAAGTTCTACAGGCATAAAATAGACACTTTATTAAATGAACGTCTAATTTATTTCAACTCTCTTCTTTCGTACGTCGCGCGAGCGTCGCGTGCATACAATACGCGAACAATGCTGAACGACAATTGTGTGACTTGCGCGAAGCAACTCTGTGTCTTTAATATCACGAGTCCTAAGGTGTTCCGGTCCGTTTATATTTGCAGACATTGAACGTAGCGTGGCAGACAAGATTAATATTGTTTAATGCGTAGTGTAGGGTTGGTGAAAAATTTATTTGAATTAAACTCGAAACGCGACAGGGTTTTTTATAAATATTGTAAGTGAGCATAGACACTTTGTAAAGAATGAAATGGCGATGAAGATATTTTCAAAATTCCCATTCAGCTCCCAGTTGGAAGTTGTTTAATAATTATTTAATCGATGCCTGGTTATGGCTAAAGAAACAGTTTCACTGAGAATCTTTGATTCCACCCGCTAGAGAGAGTAACAAGATGCACTTAACTCGTCTATAATTATTATGGTTTTCTTGCGAAAGGAAAGAAGTTTTCGGATGAGAATTTTTAAAATAGCCAATTTCATCCCCACAAGACTGCTGTGGTCATTTACTACTTAACATAATAACTGACGAGCAAGTGATGTGATCAACATCACATTTGAATTACTTTTTGGAAATAGTTAGTTAGAAATTGTGGAAATCAGGAACGCGAAATGATTCTCTAATGCCATATTGTGGGATGCTGGATTATAGTTCTATATACGTAGTTGAGTTACTACAAAAAATTACGAATGTGTCTTTTCGCCACTCCAAAGTATTGTAAGGAAAAAAGAAGCATCAACGTCAAGCACAGTATTAAAAAAACCAGCTACTCTGACTGAAATTTCTTATAATCATATTATACGACTGTGTTTGTACATGTTATTGCGGTTATGTTACGCTAAACAATTCCATTTACAACATGCGATTGAACATGACGTGTACATGTGTAAATCCGTGTACTTGACAACAAGTTTATGTTATTCGCTATCTCATTTGATAGAATACAATCATACCCACGCATCAAAGAATATTTCTCGTATCTGCCACGCTACATTCAATGCTGCAAATACATGGGACGGAAAGAATAACACGATTTAAATTTGATACTACTCCAAAATAGTTGTAAGTGTCGCACGAAACAATACACCAATTTGTAGAGGTGTTTAGAGCCTTTGATTACAATGACACGTTAGTCAGAAAAGAGTGAGTGTTTACTGTAGAAATTTCTTTTGTTTGAATTCCTGTGTTTGCAATCTGTCGATACAGATGTTTAGTAAATTGGTTGATAAGTGAAAAAATTATGTGAGTGATGCCTCTATTAAAGCAGCATCTGTACGTTATCGCAACTTAGTTGTTGGATTAGAAAACTATATTTAATTATTATATTTATAAACTACCTGTCGGGTGGGTTCTTTGAAGTCTACGATTAATCGTTTGTAAACGCTTGTAGCTAGTGGATTACAGTGTGACTCGTTTCTACTGCTGTATTTGTTAAATAGTTTAGTAATTTCTTCGTGTATTCTGAGTGCATTTAAGTCATTACGAATTTACGCGATTGTGCGTAGTATGATAGACTGTTGTGCTTCCATTTTACTTGCGTGGCTTTTTTCCACTATACACATAATTGGATTCCGTAAGAAAAAATGTCTTAAAAATAATGATTCCGCTAGTATAAAAGTCGTGTATTCTTAATAGCGTATTTATAATAGCGTTAACTAATTCTTTGTTTTCTACTGAATTCAAACACACGTTGTAATTTGTGAAGACACATAATTTATTTATTTATGATGCAAAAAATATTCGAACGCATGCTGCGTCTACTGTATATTTTAACAGAATGCGTGGAAAGAAAGCGTTATTTGAGACAGTCTTTAACATCTTACTGCGTGATTAAATTAACGATGCAGTAAAAAAGAGTCGTTTCTTCCTGCATTAGTTAAGGAGATCGCAACAAACTGTTTATAAACGCTTTCATTCCTCTGTAATTCATTTGTAATACCGAATATGTGAAACATGTCCGACTGTCTATGAATGATATTGAATTGTTTGAATGCATACTCGTTACTTTAACGGAATCATTTTTAAAAAGTTCTACAGCGAACGTGCGACTTTCTTTTGACTAACGTGTCATGGTAATCAAAGGCTTCGAACCAACCAACACACTAGCGTGTTTGTAAATTTAAATCATCAAATTTGGAGGCATCCAACATAAATCGTGTCGTTTCCGGCTCCACTCTTTGTAAACGGACCTTTCTTCGTGGCCTAATCATTTCTGGGCTTGCGAGTTCCGAGACGTTCTCTCCCTCCCCTCCCGCATCATCAGTCTCACCCAGTGGTGGCTCTTTTAGTCTGTTTACATCAACCCTCTGTGACCCAGATGAACAATCGTTATACTGTCAACCATGTAGCATTGGTTTTACCCTAAAGCTAATTTACATCAAATTAGCAGGGCTAATTATACCCTAAGAATGATCAATTTGCAAATATGCAGGATGTAAATCTTAATGTGTCATTAATTTAAATCAATGATTTCTGAGGATAAAATATGTGTCTTACAAAATTTTGCGATCTTCAGCTGCATTTTTTTTTAATGAAAATTCTTTGTAATCAGTATTGATACATCAACATTTACATCCTGTGTAGACCTTCAATAAAAATGTACTTTAAAACGGGGGTTCATTGTTACAATAAAGACAGACCCAAATAGAACAAGGGTTGTCTTTTAAAGGCAAACGATTTCTTATTAGGAAGCAGAAACATAAAAATTGGTTAATTTATGACTACTCGGAGAAGCAGATATCTCGTAATTTTAAAAACCTGGCTTCACAGAGGGTTAAAGCAGAGAAAATCCCGGTGTTCCCCGAAAGGTGACGCGCCACGCAATAATACCCGTCGTAGCATAGTCCTTGGTGGAGTTTTACACGCGAAAGCCAGTAAGAAACCGCTAACCGATATTAATATTTTTTTATATCACGCAAGTTGCATTTGTACAGCGGCGAAGAGGAAGGTTCTTGGAGGCGAACGCCGGTCCGAAGAGACGCAACGATTCACCGAAAGAGCAGAGAGACACGGCAGATGCAGCGGATAGAAGAGAAAGTCGAATCAACCAAGGATTACTTGAACAATAGAGAAACTTTTGAACCATAACGCGAACTACATTGTGATAGTCCGTTCTATGTATTTGTCATTGGAACCACAATAATTAGCAATTACTTCGGCTCGTCCCCACCTCCAAATCATCCACCCAGCTCGTCGAGGACGCGGCTGGATTCGGGTTTAGCGGGAACCTATGATTTCGCTGTATATAGATTTAATGAACGCACTTACGATACTCGTACTAATCACCGTTAGGATGGTAACAGATGTACAGCTAATTTTAGAGTGTAAAAAGAAGGGGTGGCATACATGAAAGTTGATTAGTTTCTCCCTGTCAGGTCTGTTAAGGTAGTTGTCGTGCTATACAACTTTCTTAACCGTTTAAGACGAGATTATTAACTATAATAGCCATTCATGAATTTCAACATGATAGATCATCTTTTAAATTAGAAACTGTACCTTTTCTATCCTATCACTTTTATTTTCAGTATCAAAATAGATGTTAAAATTTCGATAGAAAAAATCATCAAAATTAGTGACCGTTTTTTAAAAGAGCTATACAGTGTCTAAAAAAAAAGTATTGGCACACCCAGTATCGTTAGAATATATGTTCTTATAGAAGAGAACTGTTTCCTCTAAGGAAATTTATTTTTTCAAGCGAAAAGTTTGCTTCTTTAAGGACATTTTTTCCAAAAGCACTAGCTGTGCAAGTACTTTTTTAGCCACTGTATTTGTGGAAAGAATGTTAATACTAAATGTGACACTTTTATGTAAGAATTAAAAATGGAGAAACTTAGTTAAAAGTTTTCATCGGAGAGCATGGCTGAAATAATCATTTGTTGTGTTGAGAAGTCCAATTAAAAATATCTTACCAAAAACAATGCAACTGGGCAATAGTTTGCCGGTCAAGATATTAATTTCTTGTGTTGGATGTTTAAATAATATACAGTGCGACAACTACCTTGAGCGCAAGAAAGTATCGGCGATTCCTCGATGGAATTTACACGATGTCGTTGAGTGGAAAATCCACAAACTACCTTCTTAAGCGAGATACACTGTGCAAGACAAGTATTCGCACACCCAAGTTTTCCGAAGTAAAGTTTCTTAAAAGCGAAACCGCATATTCACCTTCGAGAACATTTATTTTCTCTCGAAAAGGAAGCGTTCTTCTTTAAGAAAATTCATCTTTTCTTGAGCAAAGAAAGAATCTTCTATATTAAAGTTTACTTCCAGAAAAGGGGTGCGTGCGAAGACCTTTTTTTGTCGACTGTGCGTTCTCGGCGCGTGCAGACTGCGTGCCACGACTTTCGTAATTTTACTAAGGACCCAATGAATAAACGTGTATCGATGTACTAGGACTCCTCGAAGCCCAAAGGAAATTGTGAGAGTTTGTACTAGTTTTGGAGGGGGTTGTTTTCGATCTTGACTTTTACCTCCGTTTCGCCGTCAACTTCCCCGTGGAAAAAACAGACATACTCTTCTCGACTATTGCCTAAGATCGCGTTGTGATAAATGTAATTATTTATAGCACGCGTTGTTCATTTTTTATTAGCTAAATAAAGTTGTGATGACTAAGACATATGTTTCATGGTACACTGTAAGGAGAATCGATGAGAATTGGGTGACTGATTAATAAATGACGAAATATCGAAGCTGGCGGGTTGCAAGCTGATCGTAGGATTAATAAAAATTCCCTTTGCTTATGCTTTCCGAACAATTTTGTTAATCCATTTATAATCCTGTAGATTATACTGTAGATTAGTATTTCTCAAACATTGACCGAGCAAGCATAATGGAAAATAAAAATACTTTATTGATTCCCTTTCGTAATTTTGTCAGTTGTGTTTGTATGCTGGTGAGAATTATTACTTATCAGACAGGTTTATTTGAAAGAAGTCTGCAAAATCCCTTCCTTTGCCCTGATCAATCATTCTGATAAATTCATTTCGCACTAGGCTTAGATATGACAAATGGATTCAGACTTTAAATAGTTAATTACCGAAAGTTGTTGTATTTAATCTCGCAAAATAATAGCAACAAATACTTAGATTACTTATTAAATTACGTTCCTCATTTATTGTAATCTTTATATTCATTAGTTTGGAAATTCAAACGATTTAGAGTCATATTGTTATTTAGTTAAAACGACTGGCACAGTTATATGTTCATGCCTTCCCTATTATATTATATCTCTTCTTCCTTCTTTCTCTCTACTAATATAAAGGCCAGCGTTTGTTTGTCTACGACATGTAGACTATAAAATATTGCAATATCTATTATTTATATAAGTTGCTCCAAAAGTAACTCAATAATTTCAAAAGTAGTAAGAGAAGTCGTGCTATACATTGTTAGAAATTGTTTGCAACAAAAAGAGCTGGAATAATCTTTTATGCTATGACGCAAATTATTTACTCGCTTATTAATATCAAAGAGCAACGTTTGTCTGTCTATTTTTTCCTGATGAACTTGAAAACAGCTTCATCGATTTTAATGCGATTTTTCTATCCGCACAAGTTTCGTGACCTTATTTTTATCAACACTTTTATCGTTCTAAGTGAACATGTCGAGGCTATTTTAAATTTATATATGAAAATATTAAAAATAAGTAATTTATATTATTTAGTACCTTTTCGTACAAAGTTCAAAGTTAACGTTGCTCCAATACTTTTCTTATGGGTTCGAACTATGTATAGTATTTTAATACTAGCTTCACATTTGTGAAACTGATACAGTCGCGTGCTTAAATGGCCGATTTTAAAATTCAATTCAATTATCCAATTGTTTTAATTCGTTCTTGTTAAAAGTAATATTAAAAATGTATTTTTTTTCATTTTATCTAAATGTTATTTTGTGAATTAGTTTCCCTATTAAATTGACAATTAGCTATACCAACATTGACAAATATTCGATTCAACTATGTACTTGTTTTTCATTCTTGTTAAAAGTAAAAATGAAAATGTATAACTTGTTTTATGCACAGAAAACTCGATATAATTTCGAAAACCACTGAACGGATTTTAATGTGTTTTTCTCTCCTGTTTAGAGTTATGATTCAGTGACACTAACAAATATTTTACTATTCGCCGATCAACCAATCATTTGACAAGTTACTACAATAGCTATATACTATTTAAAGTGCAGATACGATTAGTATTAATAGGAATGTTACATATCGAAAGAATAAACAAACTCTGCGTTGCATTAATTTGTAGCTTCAAACATTTGAGCTGCCTATAGTTTTGTACAAATTCTATAATGCTAAAGAAACGATACTCAAAATCAGCAGTGTGTGAAATCCCACTTTAAAAAAGCATTAGTTAAGTGACTCTTTCAATTCAAAAATTCAATTCAAATTCAAAATTCAAAAAAAATCATTAAAAAAACGTTATAGCGTTGTTGAAGCTTTGTACTAAACTATTCTTTCGAGCTTGCGAATTCATCGAACGTTGACTTTGTGTGTATTCTCCGTTCTACACGTAAATTCCCTATGTCAAACTATAACATTTTCACAGTTTCGAATCTAGCCTTCGCGTGCTCTAAATTTAAACCCATACGTATAATAAAAGTATTGCGCCAAAGGTTTGAGCTCTATTCTTTTTTAAGAAAATTTATTTTTCTGGAAATACTTTACTCCAAAGAAAGAGATGCGTGCGAATGCCTTTTCATTCGCTGTAACTATCAGTATTACGCATGTCGATGATAATCATCATCGATCATAATAACTAGATGGAAAACAGGTTTGGGAAGTGAAAGAGCGCGATAGCATTCCACGCTCTAATTAAGAATAGTGTATTAATATTGGTGATTCGAGGGCCACAATAAGTACGATTCCTTGATACAGCAGTGAGGACAGCGTGCAGAGAACAATGTGTGTCAACGATATCTCATTCCTGTTTAACCATACCAACTTTGTTTCGCCTTATCTTGCGGAAGCACATGTGTGCACGATTTATAACCGCATATCTGAGTCACATATAGAGGAAATCAAAGCTTATTACTTCCTATTTATCAATTTATTTTCAACTTCCTATAGAAAGACGCAACTATAATTCTTCCGGGATTGAAAAGATATCAAGAAACAAGTATTTAACACGTTTTGTGCTGAGCCGTTTTTAGCGCATTAAATATAAAAGTATGTCAGCGTGTACCACGTGGCACGGAACGTGTTAGAAGTTATATTCTAAAGTAATACATCTAAAAGCAAAAAATTGAATTATTAATCATTGTTTTCCTTTAATTATATACGGAGATCAAAATTAATAAACTTACTGTTCTATTATACCTGTTTGGATAATCGATGTTCTACTTTAAACCCAAATTATTAGAATAAAAAATAGCTAACAATGTTGGAAAGTGGTGTGAAGTTAGCCAGTAAACAGAAATATGGTACTACATATGTATGTACAATCAAACGCTAGATACTATCATATAGCAGTGTTAACTGGTCCACATACAAATATTTCAGATGGCTGCTTTGTTTTAAAAGTTTCTCTGTATAGCCATTATTGAAGATATAGAATGAAAACATATTACAGAAATAACACGACTTATTTGCGATACAATTGGCTTTTATGAATAGACAAATTTATTATAGCTGTCCTAGCCAGCTTCGTTTTATACATTCATAACTCAATTTGAACAATATAAGTTATTGGAAAGTGCAAGAAACCCATCCTTTTGAAATTTAGGACATTTTTAGAACAACTAATATGAATAATGAATATTGCAATATTCTGTAACCTATAGTTTCGATCATAATTATATACAGGAGGGAAAATCGTATTTGCAATCGATTTAGCCGTTTGAGAATTTAGCGCAAAAATACCGACGGACTTTATTAGAAAAAGGCAGCAATAATTTCAATATTTATTATTAGTCAATTATTTACTTCGTAAATTACTAAGTCAACAACCTAAACGGATGAAGTAACAACAGGGGGGGAGACATAACACGCACTTATAGAATTCTGGAAACAATTTTATTTCATTCAAACCCGGACTATTGGAGTCGCTGCAGCTACGTTCAACATTGGTGTTAGATACAGTGCGTATGCAACTTTATTTGGAGACGCTGTTTATATAGTAATTATATCGTAATCTGGACTAACCATTTACCCAATGGTTCTGGGCTCCCGAGGAAAGAATAGCGTGTACACGTGAAGACGGCTCTCGCTTTGTCCAAACGAGTGGCGCCCCACTCTCATAGATCCACGTGTCACCGAAGCTCGGGCACGAAAGAATAGTTAACCACGAACTAAAGGCCTAACGTAACACACTCCACGAAGTACACAGCTGGAAATGCAAGTGCCTGGTATACTTTTCAGAAAGAAAGGTTGGCGAGTCTTGTCAATCGGGGGAAGAAGTACAAACTCACAGGAAAGAGTGCCGCGAATGCACTTGATAAATGCGCTGTACTGTACTACACACAAACCACACGCATACTGGCGCACAGGGTGCGCACCACACTCAGACCATTCGCTAGAATGTACCAGAGAAGGGATATGGAAGAATATGGATGGACAAACAGTTCATCTATGACTAATCTGGTCGTCGTATAGATGTATTGCTCATACAGGTAGAAAACAATATATGCGAATTTCAATTGTATCCTTGCGAAACAGACAAAGATATAGCAATTGCTTCGGCAGCAGTCTGCTTACTCAAGTTGACGGTATACCTGGGACAAGAGTAGTACAATGCAGGGCAATCTCGGAGACCGTGCATTCCGCGTAATTGGAAACTGATGCGGTAGAATCTTAAGGGATCGTGATTGGAAAGAATGCGTTGAAGGAATAAACAGCAATAGATGCACGCAACAGCTAAATAAAGATGCAGTCAAGACAGGTATCTAGTTGGACCAGTTTACTGCTGTAGCTCGCCGCAGTCAGCTACAACGATCTTTTTCGAGGTCTTGCCGCTCTGGGAGCCCATCGCTTCTAACTGAAACACAATATCAGAAAAAAACTCATTACGCAACTGATAAACAGTACGCTGCATTGTGCAACCGAACGCTATTTTTACTGGGGAATTTTCTGGTATCCGAATCCTCGGTTATCCAAACATGCCTTGTACAGTAGGAGAGAGCACGATTATCCGAAAAAATCAGAGGCCACACATCCATTAGGATAAGAGAATTCTCGGATAGCAGAATAGTTACTTTATCCGTAATGAACTGAATTTATTTAAAGAACAAAGCATCAATATTGATATTAGCAATCACAGATATTGAAATTAATATGATTTGATTAAATATTTCTGGGTGTCATGTCTTTTTAGTAATTAAATTTGTGTTCTTACTAGTTGCGATATTAGATATAATTCTAGAGAAGAGGTTCGAAACATTCAAGTATAATTAATTATTATCCGATATACAAAAGTATACATATATCTAGCAGTGTAACGTTTCATAACACAGCCTTAGCAACTAAAAAGATTTGCCACCGAGAAGTCTTTAACCTAATAGTATTTGATTTCAGTATTCGTGATTGCTATTACTAATATTTATCTATTTTTTAAAAATATTTTAACTATTCTATTATCTGTGAATTTTCGTTTTCGAACATACCATCACTGATTAGTTCGGGTAATCGAACTTGTACTGTAACTTAAATAACTCTAACACTTCATTAAAAAAAAAAACTTGTAACTTCACGAAGATAACATTTTCGAGAGTTTCGGCCAGAATATTTAGGATGCAAAATTCAACCCTGTGATATTGGATATTGGGTTTTAGCCAATATTCCGTGACATTTAGGAAGCCAATATGTCGGGTAAGGGAATTTCTATAACACTTATAAAAACCAGTTGGATATCGCTTTGGTTATCGAGAAAAGCAATTGATGCGTAAATTACGAAATTTGATAAGGAATAAAAATATGCTTCAGTTTACAGAGTTCATATTTCACGACTGTTTCAGACTGATTGATATATTTGCCATCATAAAATGATCCATTCGTATCTCTGCCTGTGCAAATTTTCATGATAGATTAATTAGTCTGACAAAGTAAATTCTAAATATAGTCTGACATTACAATATAAGACACAATTATTACGCAATCAGACATTGTTAAAGCATCCAGAATTTCTGGAATAAATTCCCTTTAAAAAGAAAACCATCTCGACGACAATGTCTTTCTCTCAAGAAAACTTATTCCAAAAACACTACGCGACATGCAAGAACTTTCTTCATCCACCGCAACTTACATTACATAATATTTCATCGCATCAATTGCTAGCAATAAGTGTATCAAATTACTACAAGGAGATTGAACAATTCAAAGCGCATACCTTCCTAACAACCGACATGCCTTCAGTGACTTTGCCGAATACAACGTGTTTGCCATCGAGCCAGCCAGTCTTGGCACAGGTGATGAAGAATTGGCTGCCATTGGTATGTGGTCCGGCGTTAGCCATGGAGAGGAGGCCAGGCTCGTTGTGCTTCAGCTCGAAGTTCTCGTCAGCGAACCTGTTGCCGTAAATGGACTTTCCACCAGTGCCATTGTGGTTGGTGAAGTCACCGCCTTGGCACATGAAGTTTGGGATGACTCTGTGGAAGGTGCTTCCCTTGTAGCCGAAGCCGCTCTCGCCGGTGCAGAGGGCACGGAAGTTCTCCGCTGTTATTGGTACCACGTCGCTAAACAGCTACAAACATCAACAGTATATTAATAAACAGCTTTGATATATAGTTTGACATTTTTGGAAAACTCTGCTTTTAGTTAATTCATTAGGTTGGATTAAGATTCTGATTGTAGAAAGCATAAATAAAACTCCATCCTTTTTTAGTATATTTTAATCTACCTAGGGAAATTTTATTGCGTCTCATGGTAAAAAAAAGTGTATTATATGACAGTTTTAATACGTTATGGTAATATATTATTATAATTCAGTGCGTATTTAATAATGTAACAAATCAGAACATAGCTTTAGCAGCTTTTTTCAATGAATTCGGATAACATCAAGAACAGTCCTATTATAGAAGAACTTCTCTCATTCGAATGGCGTTATTTTAATTTTCTCTCATCTGAATGCTATGTTTCATTATTTTTATCAGTTTTTACCGACTTCGAAAAGGAGGAGGTGCTCAATTCGACCATAGAATACTTTTTCTTAGGAAGAAAGTTTGCTCGTTTAAAAGAATTGACTTTAGAAGCACTTAGAGTACAAATACTTTTACATATCGTCTCAAGCATAACCACATGTAAGAATGAAATCATTGAGATCTACTTTTTACAAATAAGTCCTGTTTTCGATCAAAAAGAGATTAAATTGGAGAACTAAAACGGAGAAACCGCAAAAGTCCACGAAAAATGGCGAAAAGTTGCGCACACGTTTTACATTATTTCGCTAGCAACAAAATGGACAATAAATCCGCGAAAGTGATTAAAGCAGAACAGCTATAAATACATCGCTATTTTTGTATAACGGAAGCCGGGCGTTTAGCGCAATCAGAGTACAATTCGTTCGGCTGCAATAGGAACCATAATAAGTGGAACAGTCATTGTTAACTCGACACACATTAATTTCAAGGCCAATCGCACGAAAGGTGGAATATTACAGACCGCGCGCAGTTACTACGTCTACCGTCGACACGCATCCATTATAACGAATCAATGATTTTTGCAATCCATTCGCACAGGCTGTTTCTCCAATTTTACATCCGCTTTCCATAACAATGCTAACGATCGAAACAAGAGAAGCAAAGAAAGGAAATGAAACGTGGGAAAAAATAACGACGAGCTAACGGCAAGTGGAAAATTTTACAACGAGGCCGGCCGAAGTTCAAGGGAAACAACGTGCTCGCATGGAAATTCTTGTAGCGATTGGACGAGCTGGTTAAGTCGAGAAAATTCAATTGGTATTGGTGGCAAATGGGTTTTCGTACAAGGAATTAGCGAAGCGATTTAGTAGAACTTGTTAATGGGGGAGACCGGCACGATAGGAATTCCAGGGAATCAAGATGGCCATTGCTAAGTGAATCGCGGAGACGGCTGATTCCGCTGGCGATGGAGTTTCATGCATTTTGGGAGAAATTCCGCTTACCTCCATAACGATACGACCGACGGGCTTGTCGTCCGCGGTCATATCGAAGTAAACGGTCGGTAAACCCATGGTTTTCGCTGCGGCGGCGGCAAAGCTTCTCTTGAGCGACGCGAAACACGATCGTCCCTGGCGGGCGGTGGTTCCTAAATGGCTGAAATGGCTGAAGGTCGAATCAATTGAGAGCCGGCAGATCGATCTCAACGCCATTTTTGAATCTCGCTTGCACGCGAATCGATCTTTACCCACTGAATCCTGTTATCTTCAACGCCGACGCAGTCTACTGAACGTAAACCAGAATCCTGCCAGCCTTTTTCGGCCCTTATTATGTAATAAAACGCCCTTTTCCCGTACAAATCAACAAGTTATTGAACGATCGGGCATGCTTTCCCTTTCCGCCGATTTCGACCAATCGCGTACTCGCTACGGAAACTTTCCCGACTGAGAAACCGGGCTTGGCCAATGAGAATGTCAGTGAGAGTCTCCAGGGAAACCGTGGCACCAATCGGACTTTGAATTAGGTCCAATCAGCACCAATCAGCACTAGAGTTTAACATCGGAAACCTAGATTTTGTGGTTATGTAATAAAGATGGAGAGCGCGGTTTTTCCAAATCGGTTCTTTATCTTCTTTTTATGAACTTGTCTCTTTGCAACTTGACCTAAGGGTCATTTGGTAAATTGGTATATCGAATGAGAGAAGTTCTTTAATATTCCATCAGGCACTATTATCTATCGTAATGATTAGCAGTAGATTGATAAAATAAATACCAGTAACGGAATATGTAAACAAAACTCAATTGAGGCTTTTAACGAGATACTTTTTTTCTTTTACTTTAGTATTTTATTTACGAAGCAACAAGCTCAACATTAAAAGTTTGTTATATTTCAGGCAATTATTTATTCCTCCTATTATAGATAATTAAAGTAAAATACAAAATTAGAGATACAAAAAGGTACAAAAATTATATTCGTTTCAAAATATCTTCATTAAAAAATAATGATATTTCAGGATTTTAACTAATAAATATAGCATATAAGTGATCCAATATTTGGTTTCTTTGCTTTTTTAGCATTCGAGAACTCTTCATGCCAAAATATCAGATAGAGTAATTATTATATATTGTAATTGTTGTACAAGCAGGGTATCAAAACTTTATCATATGTTAGCTGTATAAAAAATAATAGATTGTTCCAACGATTTTGTTCCAAGAATCTTCTAACAATGTTAGTAATAAAACACAGTGCACAAGTTTAATAATAATTTAAAGCACAGAGTTAATGGTTATAATAAACTATATGTTTATTGCAAATATCTTTCAGTCATGCATAGTACGATGTTTCATTTCTTTTAAAAATTTGCAGTTATTTTTAGAGCACCCTGTATACACAGGAAAGAAAACCGCATTAAAATCCGTTCTGAGGTTTTCGAGATTATTTCAAGTTTTCGGTGTGTAAGAAGCTCTTTTAATTCATCTTGTAGCATATATTTACGCTTACTGCTTAGTTTCTTGAAGAGCAATAAGCGAAATCAAATATATAGGCTATATGTTCATTCACAGTAAATATACTGCGCAATGCTGAAAGAATTATCCGAATCGATTGAGTAGTTTCTGGAATTTGCTCGAATATATAAACCACGTATAAACTTTCTCCCATTATAATATTAATTTCTGTAGAAGAACAAATAAAAACGTCTTCTTGATTATGTATATCTTTCTAATTCCATCAATATATTTTTGTGAATTTGTTATAAATAAAGATATATATGCTTCAATATCTAAATAATATAAGATAGTACATAGAATTAAGAATATACAATAATCGTAATAACAATTTTGTACAGAAACAAATGTTTGTATCTTATTTTTGTATTAACCATAACAAAATATGTGTTGTTTGATAAACAAATTACATATAAAATAGTAAAAAGATACAGATTTCAGTATTACATTGAAATTGCTATTTTGTAAAGAATTTTTTTGGCAAAATTGCAATAACAACTTTGCACTACTGCAAATGCTGATGTATCATTTGTGTGCATTAACTATAAAAAAAGATGTGTTTTAATACCAAAACTAAATGAAATAGGAGACAAAAATTAACTATTTCAGTACTAAATTGCTATTGCATTCACGCAGAATTAATTAATGGAAGGCGAAAGATATATCTTACGAACGGCGTTACTCGTCAATTACACGATCACCGATTACGTCATATATCTCCTTGGGTGATGATTCCGGGCAAATCATGGGTTGCATGTGTGTACGTGCGTGTGAGGTCGTATACCGGACATGACGCTCCCTAATGAGGATTAGATTGGAACAGATGAGATTTGCAGATTGCTCACAAGTCAGGAATGAGCTATACATGTGTGCCAGAAGTTCGATTTCACTGTTCATTTGTACGAATATGTTCATCAGAATTCGTTTTATTAACTGTTAATTAACAATTCGTTTTATTACAAAATTACAAAATTACAAAAGTAACAAAACATAACGACGACGAAAATTTGTCATATTTTGAGCGAATTTTTTGATGGAAACGCCTATAGACATTTTGAAAAGCATATTTGTGTATTGAAAGATTAAAAACGAACAGCGATAAAAAAAGATTGGAGATTTCAATGTGTATTTAAATGAATATTTCGATCAAAGTTCGATGTCGTAACTGCTATTAACTGTAACATTCTGTTTCCATAGTTTAAACAATATTCAAATCCTAAAAATAAAAGAAAAGTCAGATCGAACGATGCCCCTCTTCAATGTTTTATTTTTTGATAGTAACTTGTCATTGAAGAAAATATTCGAGGAATTGAAAAAAGTATTATATTTCTGATGTGATGTAACAAAACATTTTAGAAATAAAAATTTCCATGTATTAATAATATATATGTATGCATATAA
This sequence comes from Ectemnius cavifrons, assembly GCA_964023945.1. NCBI lineage: Eukaryota > Metazoa > Arthropoda > Insecta > Hymenoptera > Crabronidae > Ectemnius > Ectemnius cavifrons. Next base: position 1,749,288 of record OZ030386.1, on the reverse strand, counting down.
CACGTACGTTTTATGACTTGATATTTGAATATAATTGTTTACAAAGCAATTGTCTTATAGTTGTTTATTCTAACAATGAGTGCAAAAACAAAATAGTTTTACCACGATGTATTAATAAAATCAAATAATCGAATGTATCTCACTATAATTAATAATGGAAAAATTTTGTTACATAGTCTAATTATTTGCTTCATCAATTATTATATTATAAACTGTGTCTAAATTGTATGAATAAATGTTTCTTAACAATGTTGAATCACTCATTATTAGAGAAAGCATACAATATGGCTGCTTTATAAATAACTGTAATATCAAAGTCTGTACCTTTCGCAATAGATTACATACCGTCAAAATATTTTCGTTACCCGCTGAACAACTTATATTTCTACCAGATTTCTTCTACTAAGCTATACTAATCTGTGTATATTGATGTGTGTATGTAAAGAGAGAAAGTTTATATGCACGTCTCGGGGGTAATCTTAGAAACTACTCAACCGATTCAGATGATTCTTTCACCATGGGAAAGTAAAATACTTCCGCAGATCGACATGGGAAAGATTTTATTACTCTTACTGCACAGGAACCCGAGCAATGAGTATAAACGCGCCACAAGAGAAATTAAAACTAACTTTTTGCGTATAAAAGACCCTCGAACACTACTAAAACGAATTTAATACAGTTTTCTCTCCTGCATAGAATTATGATTCGCACATATTACAAGCTATAAAATATTGCAGTATTTACTAGAAATACGCGTATGCTTCAAGAGTAACACTAATAATTGAGAAGGAATTAAAGTTCGAGATAAACATTGTTATAAGATATTTGCAACAACCTATTCGTTAAAACAAGTTATTATTAACGTACAATGAAATGTCAGCCGAGCGAAGCCCAAAAGTACAACTACACAACTTTTCTAATTTAAACACGGGCGTTCCAAAGTAATATTCATATTTGCCGCCAGATGCTGCAACGTGCGGTCAACTGCAGTCGATGCACATCCTCCGTCAAAGTGACATCCTAAAAACTATTCCTCAACAAGAACCAAACAACCTTTTCTCGCTAATCCAATACCGGACAATCGCGCGTTTTTATTTATCGTGCCGAATCGTACGCAGTTATTAAATCGTAGAGCGAACTTCCTCTTCGGCAGCGAAGGAAACTCGACTCGGCAGTGCTCGGCAGTGCTAGCTGTAAACATGGCGCCCGAATGAAGGACGCTCAATCGCGAGTGAATGGGAACGGATTGAACGTGTTTGATAGAGTAAAGTAAGAAGACTTGGGGAGATGAGCAATCTTTCGCCATTCGGCGGCGGCAAGAATCCGCCATGGGTTCGCAACGCAGGTAGATCATTCGTCGAATCAATCGCTTATTTGATCGTCGTCCCGTGTGCAAGGCAACAACGTTGCCAAGTCTCGTTCAAAAAGTCGGCCCAGCCGATGTGTGTGTCTGTCGAAAAGGGACGAGGTTTTTGGGCCCTGGCTCGATCTCTTGCCAGGGGCAACGACATTTTCAGGCGCGTTCTGTCGCCCGACAGAAATGACGCGTTCGTTGCGTCATGAATGGGGAATGAATGTTTGCCAAAGCGATGCGACTCTCGTCACTGCCATGGCAGTGAAAATGAAGTTGTGTCCTAAACAATTGCTCTCAGCGCCCAATTGAACCAATTTATCTTACCTTTGAATGTTTGAATCACTGCTATTCAATGTCTCGCTTGGAGTCATTAATCATTTCGCTGTAGTTACATCTTACATTCCACTTTATTGTTTCAATGCTACTATTCATTCTAGTCTCTAAGAACTCATTCCTTTTTTTGCAAGCACTATTTTCATTCAGCATTTGTCAGAGTTTAATAGAAACAATTGTTTTTAGTTTGAACTTTGAGTAATTGTATCAAATGCTCGCCTGGAGTCGTTAAAGATTTTGTCTCCGACCTGATTCAGTTTTTTATAAGCAAAATTTCTGTTAAGGTTCACCAAAGTGTGATACAACCTTAACTTGTTTGTATCTTACACTCGAACGAGAAAATTGAATTGTGTAACAGATGCAAATACAGAAGGAAAATTACCATTTTCAGTTTTCAAATATATAAGTAGTTCATAGGTCTACATTCTCGCTGATAGTACAATGTCAGTTGCATATCGTTTTTCTGTTATCGCGTTGACAAATAAGTTTTTACTTTGCGTATTCATAGATTTCTTTTCAAACAAAGTCTTGTTTTTTGACACAGTAAAACTTTATCCTGATTGTAGGAATACCAAGTAATTTTTTGTTGCTTGTTCCAACTGCATGCTTTCGTACTCTATATTATGGAACATATAACAAGTTTTGTCATTGGCAAGAGAAACATTGAGAAACTTTACAAATTTATGGTCAAAATTCAAACTTTTCGTAAACATGTAGTATCAACAAAAAGTTCCCTGTTCTTTCAGTGATGCTACAATACATATATTGTATATTGTATATTGTATATGTATATTGTATATTAATTTTATATATGTTTGAACATAGGACAGGGAATCCAGAATATCCAGCAACAAATGCTGGGTCAGGCCATGGGGAGTATTGGTGGGCAACCCATGGTTCAGTATCAACAACAAACACAACAGGTTTATCAACAAAGCCTAGGTTTACAACAGGTAATTAGGACTGATTACATATTCTTAATTCATTCACGTCGTAGGTCTGCAAGTACATCAAACATGAATGTCTGAGAAAAATCATTCCCACACCCATTGTAAATTATTCTGCAACATTTGTTATCAAAATCACATTATTGAAATTTTGTATTATTCAAACACTGTGTTATATTGTTTCTATGTTTTTTTTGGTATCAGTCTCTATGGATTTTCTGGGAAACCACAAAAATAATAGTAGTACAGTAAAACAAACTGTAGTAGAGAATAGACGATTTGGATAACTGGATTATATATAAATAATTTTCTGCTTCTAAAACACTCTGTTATGTGATTCGGATAATGTGATTGTGATAATAGAAATTCTATTGTACGTCGAAAGGTATAAGCCAACTTGTCGAGGAATATAGACATATATATTATTTGCGAGTACATTGTTGCAGTATCTTTACTAACATTATTGTATTAGGAGTAAAGTTTATTGATAGCGCACTACATAAATGTCAAATGAAAATTTCCTATGTCTTAATGCATAGCCCAACATAACAATGGCATCAATGGCTACACTCGGCTCCAATCTACCATCGGGTATAGCCGGCCAATTGTATCCACAAGTTGCAACAGTTTCATATCCAACTCCAAGAGCACTAAACACAAATGCATTTCAACCGTCTGTCCAGCAAGTACAGCAAGTGCAACAAAACGTCCCCGCGTCATCTACTAAGCAAAGGGTTTTCACAGGCACAGTTACCAAAGTTCATGATAATTTTGGCTTCGTAGACGAAGATGTATTCTTTCAAACGAGGTAAACTGAAACAAAAGTGAAATTAGCCTGGTAACAGTAAGGGTTCGGGCAATTTGTCTTGGGTGTGTTTTTAATCTGGGAGAATTGTTGTTACAGCGCGTGCGTCAAGGGTTCCAACCCTGTCGTCGGCGACCGCGTTCTGGTAGAAGCGTCGTACAATCCATCCATGCCGTTTAAGTGGAATGCCACCAGAATACAAGTGCTGCCAATGGGTAACAACAATAATAATACGAATACACAGCAGATAAATCAACCAAATCGCCAGCAGCAGCAACAGCAGCCACCACCGCAACCAAGCCGGACCTCAGGAACATACAATGCTGTGCCTCCTCCTACCGAAAATGTCAATAATAGGTAAGTAATAATGAGCCGCGTTAAACATTTCCTTTTGTACTATGTACCGATAACCGAAAATTCTCGTTGTTAGGTTTACAACTAGTGTAACAAATGCCAACCAAGTCAGCAATCGCACCAAAGTTGGCAGGGTGCGGGAGCGATCACCGAGGGAGCGGAGAAATGATGAGGATGAAATCGAGAGGAAAAGACGGCGCGAGGAGCGTATAAGGGAGCGTGAGAAAAAGGAGGAACGTAGTCCGTCTCGAACTCGCAGAAGCAAATCGCCAAGACCTCGGCGGCGTGCCAGAGTAGTTCCCCGTTACATGGTACAAATACCAAAAATATCGCTTGACTTGTGAGTTTCAAAGTTTTGACTTTAATTAGCTGCTCAATTATGCAATTTAACAAATACCGTTTCTTCAAGGCCGGAGGCAGATGTTCTGGAGATCAGAAGGCGCTACCAAAACATGTATATTCCGAGCGACTTCTTCTCGACAAATTTCCGATGGGTCGATGCATTCCCGCCGCATATGCCATTTGCTCTTAACAAGCCATGTTCGTTTCACGTGATGCATAAGGATGTTGATCCGTACATAGAAAACACTGCAGTCCTCGAACCTTCGGATGCTGATTATCTGTTCTCGGCAAAGGTCTGTTAATCCACCATATTGATAATTGGACCAGTTAGACTGTGTGCAGTATTGAAAACACATCGCAGAGCTGTTAAGTATGCGACGAGGAGAAAGTAAACTCATTTTCTATGTGGATTACGTTGTAGGTAATGCTTATATCTATGCCGGCGATGGAAGAAATATACAAACGATGTTGTGGTGTCTCGGAGGACAGGGATCCGGACCGTGATTACGTGCACCCTACACGCCTTATAAATTTCTTGGTAGGCTTGCGCGGTAAGAACGAGACGATGGCTATCGGTGGCCCATGGAGTCCTTCCTTGGATGGTCCTAATCCTGAAAAGGACCCATCGGTTCTAATCAGGACGGCTGTAAGGACATGCAAAGCACTGACAGGGATAGATCTTTCCAACTGCACTCAGTGGTACGATTCTTCAAAATTATTCACTACTCTCTTTATCAATCTAATCAAACGCACCTTCACTGACTCATCGATTGCTTCTTCCAAAGCTGATTATTACGAAAGACTATGCTCATTGTAATTGCACATTACGCCCGATATCTTAGCAGATACTTCTTACAAAATTCATGCCAAAACTGTTATCCAAGCTTTGAACGTGATGTCACTCATTTGATAATCGGTTTTCTCTCTCATCTTAGAGTGTATAAGAAGTACGCGCGGATGCGTGAGATAGAGTTTCAGGAGACATAAAGTCTCGTAGTATTAAGAGGGAATGTGGCCAACAGGAGTGTTACTTTCTGGGGCCAGGCCTTAACATTTAATGCGAATTCTGATTTGATAAACTAAGATTGTAGCTCACTCTCTATAGAGGAGGTAAGTATGTGTACACACGGCTGAGACCAACGGAGATCGCTGCACTGGAGTCCTGTTTCGGGAGCAGGTGGAGGGTGATGATATTCGAGAGCAGTCTCGGCAGATTCAGACAGAGAGAGATCAGCAGTGTCTGTACTCTATTAGCATTCTCTCAGCCACTATGACTAGCGCTTTCTCAAATGGTCTACGTTGTACGCTGTGTGTGGCTTTGTATGCAATGCGTGGGCTTAACGAGCAAGCAAGCAAGCAAGCGAGCGAGCGAGCGAGCGAGCGAGCGAACAGTTTAGCTTATAAGGCAAGGCTAAGGCGGCATTAACCTGAGTTGACGTTTGGGTATTGTTTTTCGTTGCGGCACAGGTACCGCTTCCTGGAACTCTACTACAGACGTGCTGAAACGACCCACAAGTCGGGGCGAGTGGTGCCCTCTCGCGTTGAAACCGTCATACTATTTCTCCCAGATGTTTGGAGCTGTGTACCCACCAGATTGGAATGGGATGGCCTTCAACTGAACTATAAGAAACAACTGGAGCGAAAGTTGCTGCGTGCCGCCTCTAACCCCGACGATTCGGATCCTGCCAATGACACTGATGAGGCTGCCGTCGCTGATCAAAAGGCACTGCCAACATCATCCCATATTACTTTTACCTTTTTATTATAATTATTATATTACATAATCGTGCAACTGTCTTCCCGATACTAAACTGGACTTTTCAATAGGCCATACTTGCCCATTGATCCTACAGAAAGTACTTATCTCCCGAAGGTACCTCACTCATTTGTTCCGATGCTCTTCCAGCACGTTTCTCTTTGTTGAGAGGAAATCGGATTGTTCTTCAACGAGTTACACATCCGGGCTGTATGTTCCCTTTAAGCGAAGGATTTAGTTCTCTCTTAAACATGTTTTCATCCTCTTGGCCTCTATCATTATTTTAATTCGCGTGTATGATCCTGATCCACTTTCTCTTGGGCGCATGCACACTTTTCAACTCACCTACCAAAGGTCCAATATGTAAAGTTTCTTTTCCGTAGTGTTAGCTTAGATGTTGTTCAATAGGGTAGAGGAAGAATACGTTCCAAACCTATACTGTTCTTAACGTACTGCCTAGTGGTTTTTTACTTAGTTATACTTGTGTTATTGTACGCTGCAAGTGATTCCTACTGCTGCAGTGCTAAAGCCGCGGATATCGATGCCTGCAGTTGGTGCTGGTTGCATTGCTGTCACTAAAAGTATGATCATTCTGACGATACTCATAGTTTTAGCGAAGAAGATCAATGGGTAATGTATTGCGAGTATACTTCCTTAGCCAGTGGCAGTCGCATTGCATTAACAAGAGAAGCAAGCAAGCCTAGCTCGGAGAAGAGCGCAGCTGAGCCATTTCCTTTCCCGATACCTTCGCCATCATTGATCAATCACGTCTAAAATTTTCAATTCTGATCATCGCTGTAATACTACAACATTATTGATATATACCCGTAACGTATCGACTACACAGACACCAGAGCCAGGACACTATGAGAATCTAGCAGTTACTTGAGTCATACTTGAGGGTCATCGTGAATTTGAAGATACGTGTATATCGTAATGTGTGAGTGTGTGTGCGTGCTGGTAAGCCAGAGAGTGATGAAAGAATGAAGGAGGGAGTGGTTTCGTTTCGTTATAGGGGCTGCTTCTGTTTTTGTAGATTCCTATCCTGCTCTTTATTTCTACAACGTAATATGATATTTCTTTTTTCAGGACGACTCCGCGCCAGAAAAGAAGGAGCCCACGCATTATTCCGAGCTCGATCCGAAGTCTATGAACGTAAGTCTTTAATACTTCGCGATCCAAATATAATATTTCGTAAAAACATACTCATACGTGTGTGTTTTGGGTTTGCTCATTTAATTTAGGTCATCGACTTGCGACAAGAGTTAGCGGCTCGGACTCTGAGCTCGAAAGGTTTGAAGTCCCAGTTACTTGCCAGGCTCGTTAAAGCCATCAAGTCGGAACAAGCGAAAGAAGAAGGCCGACAAGATGAGGTGGATGAGAATGAGAAGGATTCTTCGCCACCACCAAGAGAAGAAGACGATAAGAAGTTTCGCGATGGCAAAGACGTAAGATTGGACAGTCTGTTCGATATGTTTCTACTTATGCAAAATAGGCTGTTGTACGAGAACGAAGAAAATATTGATACATTAATGATTAATATATATAGCACGATGACGACAAGAAAAAGCTTTGCGAGCGTGAGCGCGCTGCTCTCGAGAAGCGGTACGCCCTGCCAGAAACCTCGCACATTATTGTTCACCCGTCAAGAATGGCGAAGAGTGGAAAGTTTGATTGTACTGTAATGTCGCTGAGTGTTTTATTGGACTACAGACCAGAAGATACAAAGGTAATTAATCTTTTATAAAACAATTTTTATTTAAACTATTATTATGCAGTACTAAAGTAACTTATATTTTCAATCATGATTCATACGAATTGGAGTATGGCTGAAAATAGAAATAAAATGATAATTAGGTAGTCTTCTTCTAGTTTTTTTAAGACTTGTTTAATAAATCGCACGTCAGAAGTTAAGGTACTATTCCAGCTGAATGCTATGCAAACATTAAACAAGAAATGATTATCCCGGTTATGTTCTCTGATGAAAATTGTTAGGGTTGTCGCACACGGTAAACTCGGTGGTTAACTATTTTGTTGGTTGGAATATTTACTATGTATTTTTATGCAGTACCACATATAGATGATTAAACAGACTCAGAAATAAAAATTCATAATGAAAAGTGCTTGTCGTGTGCGGCAGGTCTTACCTAGATTCGTACACTTTGAAACATCACAGGTAGCTGTAATATGTTTGTGAATGATTAGTTAATAATCTTCTCCGTCTTAAAAATATCAAGCGATTTCTAACAAGTGATCTAACGCATCAACTACCTGACGGTAGATTTTTGGCGGTGTACAGTCGTACTACGCACTTAGGCATGCAAGTTTCCCGTCAAAAGTCCAGCGAAACCACACCAAATTTCCTACTTTAAATATTTGTATCTTTTAAATCAAACAGAGAATATTTTTGATTCTTTTTGTAAATGCCTATGTCACGTCCTTCTGCTACTGGTTAATTTTCCATTAAAATCCGACCAGCAGTTAAAACACTAAAATTTAATATATGTTAGCACATTTCTCGTATAGGCAATATATACAAAAAGTTCCAACTTCGACGGCGAATATCTCAAGTTTTGAACAGAGAATTTTCTTTAGATACCATTAGGTTGTAGATATGACATAAATATATGTAGTCCGAATTTTACAAAATTTTTGAACAAACAAATCTACGCGACAACTGTCTTGAAGATTAACGATTGTACAATAACTGATCTCGAAGATTATATTAATCTAAAAACAATCCGTATCTTCCTCTTTCTAGGAACATTCCTTCGAAGTGTCACTATTCGCTGAGTTATTCAATGAGATGTTAATGCGGGATTTCGGTTTCCGTATTTACCGCTCGCTATCTAGTCTCCCCGAAAAGCCTAAGGAGAAGGACGACGACAAGAAGAAGGACAAGAAAGATGACAAGCGTGATGACAAAAGGGACGACAAACGGAAAGAAGATGACAAGAAGTGCAGTAGAAAAGATGACAGGCGAGACGATAAGAAGAGAGAAGGAAGTAAAGATAAAAAGGACGAGAAAGATGTGAAAACTAAGGCCGACGACAAAGATCGCGACAAGGACAAGAACGATGATGACGATGACGACGACGACGAGGATTCCGATGTAATTATATACTTTTTATGTTTTCGTATTAACTTTTGTCGGTTTGACGCGCTGGCGGTGGTTGGTTGGTTGGTTGGTTGGTTACAAGTGCCGAGCACAAATACCTAATCCTAATTTGTAAAACAATTTAAGGTCACCTTTGGAGAATTCTTGTAAGAGAAACCGCAAATGCTTTTATGAATTAGAATTATGTCGCTTTCTCTCCAATTATATTTTGTCATTCCAATGTTATAGGCCGGTGTTTGTGTTAGACATTTGTAATATAGATACATCATTTTTTAAGTGTATTTTATTGTAAAAAATGGCGGGTATAAAAACACTTAACAAGTGTACTAACAATTCACTTTACAGGATGATGATTCTGTTAAGGATGGCAGAAGAGATCGGGAGAAAGATGGCAAGAAACGAAAAACGAAGTTGTACACGCACGATCCTTATTTGTTACTATCATTCGTTTATTTCGACCAGACTCATTGCGGATACATATTCGATAAGGATATCGAAGAACTCATTTATACGCTAGGATTGAATTTATCAAGAGCACAAGTTCGGAAATTAGTACAAAAAGTTGTCACCAGAGATTCCTTGCACTATCGTAAATTAACGGATAAGTCGAAGGACGACGACAGCAAGGACGAGCGAAAGGATGAGAAAGAGAGCGATAAGGGTGATGCTGGAAAGTCAGAGAATGAAGAGGAAATTCTTCGATCGTTAGCACTTGGTAAGAGGATTAATTCTGAAATTGTGTAACGAAATCAGTTATCATGTATGACTGTCACGGCTGTAATTTGTAACCATGGTTCTTGGAGTTATTTCTGTTTTCAAATCTCAGCTATTATCATCATTATAGTTAATATCATAACTTAGCTACAAAAAATACATTTGTGATTAACCATTGTTATTGCATAAAAATCGATTTTTCATTTATTTTAGCATACCGTTTGAACCAATACTCCGATCGGAATAAAATCTTATACATTGTGTAAAGGATGTTCTCGTGGTTCTCCCCTTTGGGACATTATATTGTACTTTTTTGTCCATTTTTATACAGTAGAAATAACCACATAAAAAGATTTCTCACTGATGGCAATCGAGTGTGAATAAACTGTGGATATTGGAGATGGGAGATTAGTTGCTCAGTGAATTTTCTATGTTTAGGAAACAAGAAATTGTTGCCTGTGTTCGTCAGCGGCGGACCACCGACAAAGAGAACTCGGAGGGATAACGGTGACAAAGACGATTCCGAGGATTCTGTTCCAGTAGGCTATGTTATGTACAAAGGCGCCCTTTTAGATGTAGAAAAACTTGTTAGTCAACTGCAGCGCTCAGAGAAAGCTCGATTAGACACGGAAGAGCGAATGATGGAGCTGCAACATGACTTAACCGTTACAAACGACAAATCTACGAAGCAATCAACCAATATTAAAAGCCTCACAGACGACTTGAAGTCATACAAGGATAAGCTGAGGAGTACTGATGAAAAGCTCAAGAAAACTTCGGTAGTTATTCCATATGTATAATTTAAAGAAGAATAAGTCGTTAAGACATCCCTTTTCATTTAAAAATTTTGTGTTGCTCTTAAAACGCCTTGTACAAATAATAAGTATTACAATATTTTATAATTTATAATTTGCCTCGACGATGACTACACAGTAGAGAAAGTCGCACTAAAATTCGGTCAGTTTTTGAAATGATCGCGAATATACAAACAGACAAACGTTGCCCTTTATATTAATGGGGACAATGTATTTACTGGCAAAGATTATCAGAAGTTTGCTTAATATAATGATGATTACTTGCAGACCGACTGTCACACGTACCTTGCGGCAGTGAAGAACATGTACCACATAGCAGCGAAGATCATGCAGAGCGACACTAAGAAAGTGGAAATAGTTGAGATACAGGACGAGAAGATAGGGGAAGTAAACGGATCTGAGGTGGAAAACAAATTGAAGACAGACACAAGGTGGAGCGATAGTAAGGTCACCGTGAAGAAGGAAACTGGCGAAGTGGACAAAGAAAAGAAGTGCGACAATAAAGTTTCTGTTAAGAAGGAAGTCACGGAAGCAGAGAAAGAAAAGAAGTAACGCGTACACCCTACTTATTGTTAAATGTGTGAAAGCGCCAACTTAGCGTTTTGATAAAAATTCAAAAAGGCAAACATTTACGTGCTTAATATCGGGGACAGTACAGAGAATATCGGGCGCAAGGGTGGGGATGATTAACCGATAAGAAAGTAAGTTTCGAAGACTCTGTTTTATAACTTTTTTCACTCAATGGCAATATGCGGCAAAGCTCTATTTGTGCATGTTAAAATAGCGATAAGAGGAACGCGAGTCATGTTTTAAGTAGTACGGATAAGAAGTACGAAATAATATCAATTCTAGATTTCGATGCATTACAGTCTGTCACGTACATCCCGTTTTATGGAAGTCGACAAAATTCGTAGAGGTTCTTGAGACACTAACGTGTCTTCAGTCTGCCACGAAGTGCCAGGTACTGATAGACAATTTTATGCGTTTAATGCAATTGTAACACCAGAATACATCCGACAGTATCAGCCCTGAGTCCGGCGAAGTAAATCTTTTCTATAACACCAAAGAATCGAATTGATTGATTAATACTGTCGACCGTTCGGTCTATGTGTTTCTGTATCATTAAAAGACGATGTAACTCGTTAAAAGTCTGCATAATCGTAGGCGCAAGCCTAAGCGATCCGTTCAGAGTTTACCTGTTAAGGTCTCGTAGCTCTTATGCGTGGATTGCAACGCTGTTTAGAATTGACGAACCTCATGAATCCACTTCTGAGTAGTATTTCTTCACCGAAGTCAGGTTTAGTTCTCTGGTCGATCGCAAGTGTAATCATCGAACTGTAACGAATGAATTAAGGGAATAAAATCTATGCTGCCCGCATAATGCCAATTCGATAATGTAAATTAGCATTTCGTTCGCGGAATGCTGACAGTATTGCACTTGCCCCGGAATCTAAGAACCGGAAATATACTCCTAGGATTCCTGACATGCCTTGCAAGTGTGCGGGCCTCAATTCGAACACCAAACTTTGTACATCAGTTGCTCATACTTTGTCACGTACACTGTGATATACAGAATTACACCGTGTGTGTGATGGTGTGCTTGCTCTATTCGGTGATTGTGCATTGTCCTATGTTCTGCGTGCTTGTTAATTCGTATACATCCGAAAACACTGTCGCTTTCTTCACCCGTGTAGTTTTGTCGTACCGGCGAGTTGATTGTTCGTAGCGTTTTGTGTTCGCGAAAGGAGAGACAAAAGTCGAAACGCACGTAAGTTGTATAACATTATGAATTCTCATGACGAACACTATAGCCGCATCAAATATGTATTCAGGCGTTTATGGTTGCGTGTAATTTCCTTTAACCAGAGCGGATAGATCGCAGCACACGACGGCAAAAGTACCATTTTGTATGTACATAATTATCTATGATGGAATACACTTTTTCTAGTTAGTTCATTGCGAGCCTCACAATATTGTGAGCGCAGTAATTCTCGAAAGTGATCTGTCATAATTTCTCGGATACACAGTCAACATCGCGGAGCGCGTTTAGCATAAACACTGAACATTGTAATTCCTCGGCGTGTGGTAGCAAAAAAAGTACAAGGGTCTTGGAATAAATTCTGAACACGTTATTATATTTCTTGTCTATGTTTACTCGTATGTCTGTTCCTTTTCTGTTCAAGAATCGTTCCGATTGGACCGATCTCCTGCATTATATACAATATTGTCACCATTAATTTTCAAATTCAGTAACGAATATACTGACAAAGATTGTTTAAGATGCTTTTACTTTGAGATAGGAGTCTTTCGTTTCCAGTTGGTTATGTGAAGTTTGCTGCACCAATTGATATCACTTTTTATACAAAATTTCATGATAAAGCGAAGAAAAGTGTTGAAAACAGACTTCATGCTTAGAATTTGTGCACTTCACTGTCAGAAGCGCTGGTGATGCGTTTCTAGGAAGCGTATAGTTTGCGCAGAACTCGACGACTACTCATTCCAAATGTTTCTCATTTTGAATCAGGTTTTTTTCTTAAAAAATTGCAGCCTTTCCTTGAAACTTTGCGTTTCTAATGAACCCTCTCAAACCTTCAATTTCCACAAGACTAAGGAATAGCATGTGAAATACGACGATAGTTTTTCTTCTTTTGAGAGGTGTCCTTTGACTTAATTCTAATTCAGTTTCATGAAAAGGCGTTAAAAATGTAGAAGATATTAATTCATTCATCTAAACAATTTTTTTTTCAATTTCTTGAAAGCCTAGTAGATTATCTAGGACGTTGTGGCGCCGGATGTTTCAAAAATTTACTTGAAATAAAATGACGACTGGTAAAATTTGATTTCTCTAAATTTTCGGTGTAACTATTATCGAATACTCTAACGGCATTCTATTTCCATTTAATTATGCAAGGAACTTTAAGAAATTTTCGGCGTAAAACTTTGTTCCTCCAATGAGAATACAGTTTCACGAAGGTTCACTATATTAATATAGAATTTCTTTAGTTCTTTTCCCCGAAATTCCAAAATGTAATGAAATTCAGCACAATTGAACCTCTGCATAACCAAATCATCAATTTTTTTAGCAAAAATAATTTGAGTTTTTGTTGGCACTTTTGCAATTATAAAACAGTTTGACTTGACACACTGCATTCGAATGATTACACTTCAAGTCGAAGGTATTTAGAAAGTCGTACATAGAAAATAGAAAACTTTTATTTTAAAAAGCAACAAGTAACAATTGGTCTACTTTTACAGTAATACAAATACACCGCTTAAAAATATGGGAATGATCTTTCTGTATAGGCAATAGTACAGTAGAAACTCGATTATCTGAATTAATCGATGAACATATCTGTTCGGATAAGGAAATTCTCAAATATGGTTAAAACTCTTTTATCCGAATCACGTTATTCGCATTTTCCATTATTCGAACACTCCGTTCTATTATTTATATGGCTTTAAAAATATTGTAACAGAATATTTGGATAGTGAAAAATTAAATTTCGTGATTCAAATGAGAGCGGTTTCATTATCATGAAACAATTACTTTCTCAGTGTTGTTTTCCATATATTAAAATATGACCATAAATATTAATAATAGTCGATATTTAGTATAAAATTAAATATCATTTGATTAAATATTTCTGGATGCCACGTCTTTTTAGATGCTAAAGCTGTGTTGTGATTGGTTACATTACTAAATATATACGGGATGACGCAGTTGCCTTTGAATCAGCACAGTCGAGCCCAACTTTTTATCCAACAAATGTATATATTATATGCACTGTACGTGAAATATAATATTATATATAAAATGTAGAGATGTATTTGAAAACATCCTGTATTATTATAGGTACTGGATGAAGTAGAATCTCTTTGATACGAATAACGTTCTTTGAATGTTCTACTATTCAAACACTGTATTATATTATTTATGTTGTTTTTCTTGAACTAAAAATAATATAACAGTGTGTTCAGATAGTCGAAACTTCTACTATAATTTATAATAATCCTATACATAGCAGTTCCGATGTAAATGCAACTGAATGATCCTGTACAAGGTTTTTCAGCTTTGTTGCAAACTTTCTATGAATTTATAACTAAAATAATATGAAAACCATTAGTAACACTGAAGAAAGTACTAATAAAAAAGAAAACATGATATTTAAGCACATTTTTAAATCATGCTGTACAGGATGATTATAAAATATCGAGTAATTTTAATTCTATACGAATGTTTCCCAACTTTTCTCTACATCCTAAACATTATATACAGCATTAAATTGTATGCGTTAATGTATATAATATAATAATAGTAAAATATTTCTTCAGCAGGCTACTTTATACATATAATATATTGTATTATTATACAGATTGTATATACATCAGACATGTAGCTATATAATTACATACATGTCTGATAAAAAATCATTACAATCCTGATAGCATAATGAGTTACAACATAGTTTTAGTAACCACAAAGATTTGGCGCCCAGAAATCTTTAACTAAATCATATTTAATTTCACTCGCGGAAATTTAATTTCGGACATGTTCGAATAACAAAATGTTCGGATCAAAAAGCTTTTACTGCATTTCTGTACTTGTGAGTATCGCAGATGTAGCTCTTAGCAATGAAACTATCAGTGAGCTTGGGCTATGAGTTTGATATTTCGTTATATTGTTTATACGTAATAAAATAGTTCGAAAATATAATGCGTTTTTAAGTAAAAACATGATCCGAATATTCAAAATTCGATTTGATGTTGCAGAATAAATTACTTTACACAATCATTCGACCAGAAATAATAGGACTTGAATATAATGTCGAGAAAACAGAAACAAGCGATATTCGTCACAGTTTCGATATATGTTTTTTGGAAACAGTACAGGTTTTGAAGAAATAAGAAGGGCTAACATTTTCGAGTGCTTTTACAAAATTCACACGGAGAATACTAAAGTATGCTATCTATGCCTTCTGTTTCTTTCTGTGTAAATCTTACGCTTCATCAGTTATCGCAATTTTCACCAAATATGATTTCCAATAATTAATAATCCACTATACGATAACAAGTAATTTAATGAAAATGAAAAATTAGGTTGAAATTGGAGAGAAAATAAACTCCAGAAAAGTAATTTCTTGCCCAATATTATCAACAACATTTCTTTCCATTCCTCCCACGTTTTTCAAGTTTCAAACACCGTTCTATTATCGTATTCACAAAAGAAACGTGTTCGAATTGTTCGAGAACAATTATTATGCATAAAACTTAATCCAACTCGAGGCTTACAATGTTCTCTGCCAGACTGATTTTCTGTTCTAATAGAAACATTGACGGAGACGTTATCGCGACTAATAAGTTTGTTTACGATATACGCCTAATACTTCTAAGATTCCGAATTTGCTATTTAAGGCAAACGCGTCGGTGTTCAACCCTTTGACTTCAGCGAAATCTAATACAAACGTAATACATTGTTAGAGGGTGTTTTCAAAACGCCTAAAAGCATTTACAGTAACAAAAGCATCAAGTTCTTTACAGATCTTTATGATTTAGTATCATAAGTTATAGAATAAAGCAACGGGCTGAATGAACTTATGCGAACCACGTGACAGTCATAGTGTTAAGTTAAAGTTCTCTGCATTCAATAGGTACAGTAAACTTAAAAGGTGTGACGAAAAGAAATCAATTGCATGGAACCTGTAAGCTATCGAATATTACCTAACTGATCAAGGATACGTTCCACTTAAAGTGCTTTTCAGATTGAAACGCTCGGATGCTGGGTAAATTCAAGTAGTTATTTATTATCTACGTATTAGAACTTTGAATTTTCATTGATTTCTAAGATACTTGTATAGGCAGATGAATATTAATTTGGGCCGCTGAGAGAATGTAAATGAAACTTGCATCTCCCGAGCGTAGTGACTGCCACTTCTCTTGACACTTGGGTCAATGTTACTGCAGAGGATCAAATCCCGACCAGCTCCTTCCGACTACCTCCTCTCATCGTTCACATTCTCTTAGCGGCCCAAGTTATAGTGATTACAGTAGAAACTTGATTATCCAAACTAATTTTTATGTATTTGAAAAAGAATAAAAATATGAATGATAGCAATCACAAATCCTGAAATTAAATTTGATTCGATTCAAGATTTCTGGATGTCAAATCCTTGTACCAGTTAAAACTATATTGCAACCTTGCTTTTAATATATACTGAATTTTGTACATATAAGACGTGTTCGGATAAGAGATTCTACTAATCCTGTTTGGAAAATTTAATTTTTGCTGAGCGGATAGTAATGTTTGATTTTAACGTGATTTAGCAACTGCTAAGCGGAACGCACCCGAGGTGTTTCAAAAAGAATGATACATCAATTCCTCTTTTACTAGCTATGTGTGGATTACGGTGTTACAGGCTGGAATTACTTCGAATATTGCAGCACCAGATGCGTTTTACTGATTCCATTCCCGTTTAGACCCTGGCTATTGAACACCTGATGTTTATGCGAAGCTATACTGCTAACTTTATTGTCAGAGAAAAAGGCAATTATCATAAAACGAAAAATTGTACGGTGCAGATTTGTAAGTTTACACAGAAATTGTCGAAACAAGTAGATCGAAGGGAGCATTAATCGGTCAGGATGTCATACATCAAAAGTAATGAGCAAATCCCTTCCCTGTCAAACACCGGAATCTCACAGTACTCGAATAAAGATTTGCAGTTCACGCGTTTATATTAGTCGCGTGAGCTGATCATCTCGCTTAAATTCATTTGACATTTACACATATTTTGTACCAACAATTATCAGGAATCACTGGGTTTAGACGTTCAATTCGTGTGTCTTGGCGACACTTCACATTCGTGTTTTCGTCGCAGAGATATTTCCGGACAAACACAGAAAATATGCAGGCCGAATTGAAAACCTGTTTCTCTTCGAAGTCGGTTGGAATTGGCAGCGCTTTAAGCGATTACAAGCCAAGCCGAACGATGATTATAAACGCTTATAAGTCCAACACCAATGCACTTAGAATGTTGCATCCGATATGCAACCGGCCTTAATACTTAATCCTAGGTTTACGACACCCGTCATTTTGGGCATTTCGAATTTCACGAGGAAAATTACAGATACCGTTTACATTTTTCTTCTACCACTTATATTAACTTTTATCTATTTAACGAGACAAATATATACCGATATTCATTTTTCTTCAAAACCATGTAATTTTGAAATTCCCTATATTGTATAGCTATCTCTACGGATACGCGTCAATTTGACGCAATAGTGAAATAAGCATTAATGGTAATAGATTGGCATCACTCACTAAATCATCACTACAGTAATAATTCTAAATGTAATAAAAGAGTGAATACCTCAAGAAAATAACCGTCAAAAGTACAATTCACAATGCGGCGGGCGGCGATATTTTGAAAATCGGATAAACTACATCTGGTGAGTTTTCCATGTAGACACAGAGAGACACTGTGTAACACTGTGTTCGAGACACAGTGTTCTATCTACGATCCAACAGTGCATTGCGCGACACGGCGGGACACAAGAAAACGTTGTATTCGAGCGAGTCGAAACACCAAACTACCAATATTTTAAATTTTATCCTTAATTTTGAACCGTATGATTGATATCAGATGTTCTATTCCAAATTTCAGGACTTTCAGACGTTCGGTTGTTCCGTACTAACCGAGCAATGCTACAACAACCGCTTCCTTTGAACTGTATAGTGTTCCATGTGACCCGAAACACAGTGCTCAACTGTGTAACACAGTGCCTCTTTGTGTCTTTCTGTGTCTCTAAATGGAAAACCCACCTGATCTGAAAGACCCCGCAATACTGTTTCTGTTCTGCGCACTTTAAGTCGTAAACCACTGATAGAGATAAGTGGCATTCGTGTTCTATTTATCAGTTTCGTGTTTAAGTTAATAGTGTATAATTATGTTGTTTTTTTCGAAAAAATTGAATGGTTTTGTTCGTACGTGATATTGACACGTATCCGTAGAGATAGGTATAAAAGAAACGACCGTAAACCTAGTTTTAAGGTAGTTGTCGCGCTATATACTATTGACACTTTAAACATAAGATATGGATTGGCTCATGCTATTACCTTAATGCTTCGGTAAAAGTCACATTGTTGCTCTTTAAAAAAACAGCCAATAATTGTAATTATTTTTTCTAGTATTTATATCATATTCTTTTGTAGATCTGTATCTTTCTTTCAGGATCAAAAAGATTTACCTTCGTAGATAATCGTTCGAGTTTAAAAATTTTAAACGGTTCGCTTATAATGTCTTTTATACGTTACAGAATTAGCAGGCTATGTTTAAACAAGTGCTGTAGCATGACAACTACTTTAAAATAGCTTTTCACACACAGTTCAAAGCTAGTGTTGGCCTACGTTGGCTCAGCGCTTTTCGTATCGGTTTGAACGATAGCACTTCAACGCTAACGTCAAAGCTGCAAAAGTGCTATTATTTAACATAGGAATTTTACGCATCAAACGGACAACACTTACAGTCACCGTTGCACGAACTCGCAGCTTAAGCTATACAAATGGAGAATTTTCTCGGGAAATACGGGCTCGCAGCATTCATTTTGAAACACCCGATGTCATATACTTTCAGTCGAAATACATTAAAGCGTATTATTTATTGACTATTGAAATATGAGAATATGGATGGAGATATATTATAGTATACTTAAAAATACTATGTTCGATACCAGCTACCATTCGCGTTGCCCGCGATTACCGTAGAGTTCTGCCTCTTTAAATATAAAATCTATTTACAAATATTGTTTGAAAATAAGGCTCGTTGGAAACAGAGTTCCCGAGAATTCCAGTCAAGCTGTCAATTGTGCGTGTCAATGCGCTCGTTCCGTAATAAATTAAATGATCCCTAACGCAAAATAGCTTCTCTTTTTACAATCCTGTCCAGAGTTGTCATTCATTTCTTATCGAACCTAATCGCGGATTGATGGTTTTCGTGCAATCGGGTTGCTTCTACGCGCATCCCATCTACGTCCCATTTAAGAGACCAATTAGAATCGAATCTTCCCATCGTGAATTTGGTCATAGATTTCTGGGGTCAACAGTTTGTACCCTGCTTTCGCATCCAAGTAGAATAATTCGTCGCGAATCCGTCGAGGATCATACGCCTCCTCTTGTAGATCCTTTTTCTTAAGTTTAAATGTACCTAGGAGAAAAATAAAAATAATTGTTAAAAATTGCTAATAGTTATAATACAGTTGGCTTTTTCAGTCGTGTGTCACAAATGACAGAGGACGGAATTCGACATAATTATTATAGAGACTATAAACATGGCTTAATTTTTGTGTTGGATTATTCGATTTCTGATTATTTGAATAATAATATTATTCGATAGTTCTGCAGCAATAATCGTGAAGCCATCGTCATTGAAACGGTGCCCATCATAACTTCTCAACCAATAAATCGACTCCGCTGAATTTTTTACCAGATCTTCTTAGGGACAGCTTTTTTGACGCTTCTCTTAATTTATTTTTTACATCACAAATAGTTGTGAAATAGTACAAAATTGAAAAGATAATTTGATAGGTGAGTACGAATAGGGATATCTTTGGATAGAATGAAAATTTAAAAAATGTTTCGTTCATTTAAGATAAAAGAAGGCGAAGCCAGAGTGAACACGCAAATCATGTTTGAATGACTGCGGCATAGCATGTCAATGATTTAAATTTACAGTAAACTTAGTTCAAAGTAAGTACTTTAATAAGTACAGTGAATAAAAAAAGGATTCGCACACCGAGTGTTTTCTGGAATATTTTTTCTAAAGAAAGAAACTCTTCTCTCGAAAAAGAAATACATTTTCTTGAAGAAGACAGTTTTGTACTGAAGAAAAAGTATTTCTTTTTAAAGAAGCTAGTTTTCTTTTTTAAGTAAACTTGTTCTAAATATACTATATAAACGAATACTGTTTTTATTCACCGTATATGACGAGTTTTGAAAAAGATTTGTTGTATATGGATTCTATTTGTATAAGATAGCTCAACGCAATTCGTTCTCAATTTAATACCCACCTGTGAGATCGATTTTTGTAAGTATTCTGACAAACTGTGGTCTAGCGTAAACTGGTAGCTGTTCCCGAATGTCAAGAGACAATTTATCCATGTCCAACGTCATGTTCTCATCGTAAATTGCTGCCATGCCGGCTCTACCTTCTGAACCACGCACCTGCAAATGAAGGGACGGAAATTTAAAGCTGCGATTACATTAGTCACATGAATTGATCAATAGAAAAGTGTAAAAAAATATGTGAAACTATTCGGAAAATTATTGATACAAAAATCCGTTAATATTTCGCAAAAAAAAAACAGTCAGTTGTCCCTTTATGGTAAAAATAGTGTAAAAATTGCCGGTACATTTAACGTTTAATCGAAATTTCTTTTCTTAATATTGATTGAAGTTGCGGAATACAAACGGAAATAATTAATCTTTCACCAATAATTTGCTTAACACTAAAATATCACGATCGGGCAAATGATCGATTCTAAAATTTGATTCAACTATGCACTTTTCTTTTGTGCTTATTAAAATTAGACGCGAAAATCTATAATTTTGTTATTATTATTTGAATGTTATTCATCTGTACATTAATTTTGGTATTAAATTGACAATGAGGTGGTCATTTGACCGGTTACGGTGGCAATAAAAACATAAAGAGCCAGTACGTTTAGTCTTGATTAAAATTATTTTACTTAATGCTGATGATACTTCCAAATATCGAGTACAAACTATAGCATAATGAATTTATTGCAGAAATACTTACTTCTACTCCGTACACTATACAATCTCTGTAATTGATAAGATTGCTAATAATGCCTTCGACTTCGGAGGTCGAAACATTCTCGCCCTTCCATCTGAAGGTATCTCCTGTTCTGTCCTTGAAGAAGAGATAGCCGAGTTCGTCGGCTACGAGAATATCGCCAGAAATGAAAGCGGAATCGCCTTGTGTAAACACGTCGCGTACGATCTTCTTCTGTGACGCACTTTCGTCCACGTAGCCTAGGAACGCCCTGCTGGGATTGTTGGGGAGAATTTTTCCGATAAAGACGCCTGGTTCATCTGAAAATAAGAATTCGGTTGTTAAATGATGCACAAATAATAGCTAATGTATACAAATTGAGGAACCGTCCAAAAACACTAAAATATAAGAAAATGCGCCAAGTAGCAGTTGGATTTCCCCCAAAATTGAAATATAACAATAAAGATAATAGATGTCATACAAGAAAGCCAAGTTTTCATTCAAAGATACCTCGATTTAATTCGTATTAGCAATTAATAATAAATTAACAATAAATTAGCGATATACAAATAAAGGAATGCAGGAGAAGAATGAGAATTTTGAAAATGGCAATCTGGATTTCCGTTCCCTTCCCTACAAGGTAGCGAATATGCCCAATTATGATTTATTACATTATGAGACACTCTGTTTTGGAATGAGAATTGAAAAATTAACGGTTAAAAATTTGGCATTATAAGTTTTTGGAAATAGTTGTATTTTATTATAGAAATGTTGAAAATATAAGCGATTATATTGCAGTGTCATGCCAAACGACATCTAAGCAGCTAACTATAAGTTAGCTATTATAGTTATTATAGTTTCAAGAATATTGAACGTGACAAACATATTAAATTAATGATTGCAATCTTACTTGGTTCACAAACTTGACACAATCCTTTCGTATTTCTTATTGGCTCTCCATCGGTGTCCACCTTTATAATCGAAATTGGATAAACGGACGGAATGATGCGTGACACAAAGCCTATCGCTCCAATTGTATTGTCCACGTTCACTGGAATAAAAGTATTAATAAATTAATTAAGCAATCAACCTGCTTTATGTAATATGATTCATTTAAATTTTTGATAGATGAAAGAAAGTAGTTTTTTAAAATCTATAATGTTTAACAAAATCGTACGAATGCTAAACTCATATCTATTGCATGGTTTTGTTAACAAAATATTTAGTGCTCTTGTTACAGTTACCATATTTAAATGCGTAATAAATGCGTACTAATTGCTTCTACCATAAATGAATTTCAGTGCAATTGATTATGCTAATCAATCGTATTAATTAATTAAGTACAATATGGATTAAACGTAGAATCTAATAGTTATTAGTTGAATAGAAATAAGAATGAGAGATTTAAGTATTAATTTTACATACGAATATTGGCGTTGCCTTCTGTCGCTCCGTAGAATTCAACTACTTCTGCAATATTGAACCGCTCGACAAATTCGCGCCATATTTGTGGCCGCAGGCCATTACCAAATATCATTCTCACGCTATGTTGTTTATCTTCGGGCTTTGGTGCCGCGGCTAGTATATATCGACACATTTCTCCTATGTACTGAGCGATCTAAACAGAAGTAATGCGATGTCTTCATGAATTCGATGACTTAGAAAAAGTCAGAGAAAGACAAGAGTCAGGACAAATTGTATAAATCGAAGTGTTCCACAAATGAGAAATAGGTATGAACAGGCGATAAACAAGTCATTTTGACCTATTAGTGGTTCTACTATTGACATAGGATAAAAAAAGTATTCGCACCCCCAGTGCTTTTGGAAAATATTGTTTTAAAGAAGAAAACACTTCTCTCTAAATAGAAATTCATTCTCTTGAACAAGAAAATGTATTCTAAAAATGCGTGTGTTACACATTTTTTTTTATAAATAGTATACATACAGTATATAATATGTAGTAGATGACGTGTTTGCCGTAGAGTCAGTAATGTGGATATTACCGCAGGTGTTCTGTGCACTTACATCAATTTTAATCGATCAAGAGAACAAGCAGTTTTATTTCGTAGAATTGGGTGAAGATGAAATACTTGCTGATTCTAAGGCAAATACATCATGCCTATAAAATGTAATGTATAATGTGCAATGTATAACATGTAACCTCTAACACGTGACCTGTAGCTTGTAACATGTAACGTGTAACTTGTAATATCTATCATGTAACATGTTTCATGTACCATGTACCATGTACCACGTACCATGTACCACGTACCATGTACCACGTACCATGTACCACGTACCATGTACCACGTACCATGTACCACGTACCATGTACCATGTACCATGTACCATGTACCATGTACCATGTACCATGTACCATGTACCATGTACCATGTACCATGTACCATGTACCACGTAACATGTACCACGTAACATGTATCATGTAACTTGTGAAGCGCAACATGTAATAGTGGGAATAAAAAAATTAATAAGAATACTTACGGTGCACTTGTACTTTGCGCAATCGCTGAAGTACGCACTGGCCGAGAACTTCTTCCTAATTACGACGGTATTGCCGTGGAGAAGTGCGTAGCCCGTACTCATTATACCACCAGCAGTATGGTAAAGTGGCAAAGGTGTGTATACCCTGTCGTTGGCTCGAACCCGACCCATATAGTAAATGCCACTTGAGATGAACATGAACCTAGAAACCGAGAGTACAAGCAATCATTTCATTGTTGTTTTAATTAATATACAAAAAGGTATTGACATATCCAGTATTGTTAGAATAAATGTTTTTAAAAAGGAAAATTGTCTTCTCTAATGAATTCTTGTTTTTCTTAATTGTGTTCTTTAACGGTGTTTGATGAGTGCACTCGTCATGAGGAAAAATAAACTAACTAAAAATAAATTGAGAACAACTTTTTGGATCTTTATGAAAATATTGGTATATTTGAAATAAATGAATTAAAATTGCATGAAATTGCGTATATTCGTCATCGCTTGATTTTAACAACGCAAGTAGATAGACATTTAAACGAAAAATTCTTGTTTAACAAAATCTATTTCTACTTAAAGAGAAGAGTTTTCTTCTATGAGAAAATTTGTCTCAAAAAGGCTGTGTGCATGTGCGAGTTCCTTCTTATATGTATACTGTAATTGAAATTGTATCAAAAACAGTAAAGTTATTTATAGTTATTGTGTGTATTGATATGCTTTTATTCACATCAACAGTATTTTGTGTATATTGTTTTAGCATGTGGGGCAAAGTTTGACTATTAAGGATATAATGACAATAGCAATGAGAAGTAACGTAGTTCTACGTCATTTACATACATTTAAATACTGTTAGTGTATTAATACTAATACCAATTTAATATACTAAATTCATTAGTTATCTAAGTGGAGCGAAGGCTATACAGAAAATTATGGTAATTAGAAAACAAACTATAACGAAGGGACCGATGATTCGATTGACGTCAAATTTGCCCCAACTGTAACCCCAGTTTCAACCCTTTAAATTTAAAGTGAAATTGGACAGTTAAAACAAATGCGCGTCAAATAGTTTCTCGAGAAGTATATTTTGTATGAATTTTGTTAAAATTGGAACGGAATGGTTGCATAAATTAATTTACTTCTGAAGTATAGAATGTTCGTAACCAAGGAGTTTGTTTACCTCTTTTTAGATCAAAATACTTGTAAATTATAAATTAATAGTGCATTCATATCTGAACATTCATATTTACTAGTTTTACATTATATATTTTATTAATTTATGAAAAATGTTAGCAGTCTTACCTGGAACTAGTGATGACTGCTGCTTTCGGGAGCCCGGTCGTTCCACTTGTATAAATATACAATAACTTATCATTGTGAGTTGCTCTCTCTTTCACAACCGGCGGAGTGGAGGGAACATCGGCCATTAATGTAATCAGATCTTTTGGTTTAAGGTCCTGCGGTTCTGAATTTGTAGCTGTCCCGAATCTGTACAGGGATATCTTAGCGTCGAGTGATCCAGCTATATCGGATATTGCTGTAACAAAGATTGCATGTTCCCGTAAATCGCTTTTTCTCCACCGTTAATAGTAAACGTACCGAAAATTAAACGCCTGGTTAATTAACCGGTGTTAAACTCCGATTCTACGATGCACTTGTTTCTTTATAATTTTTAATTTCCAATTTTTGTATTATTCAATGTTACTTTAAGCATTTGCCTTAGTATTAAATTAATAATTAGCTATACCCGAATCGGAAAAATGTAATCTTTATTTCGTAACCGGTCATTTGATCGTTTACGGTAGAAACATTATATAAACAGCCAATAATATCTTTATACTCTATACGTCATAATAAACAACAGTATTTCTCGACTATTCTGTTTTTTTTAATAATTTTAATCCATGATAACCATTTCGAGAACAACTAATTCCGCAAATCTTCAAAGTGGTGCGATTTCATAAGGTCCGACCTATCAAATTTTCGATAAAATTTGAATGAAAACTCGTTTTTTTGTAAGTAAGTATTATGTTAGTCTCTAAGTAGTAAGTATTATCTTAGACTAGAAGAAAAGAAAGTATTACCTTAAACTACTTTAATTTAACTAAAAAGTTTTATTTATGAATCATTTTTTCGGGGAAAAAATTCTTGTTGAAAATGTAAAAAAACTAAATTTAGCCAAGATCGGCTGAACCGATTGATGCGAAAACTTAATATGTTTTAGAGGCAACAAAGGCTGTTGGAAAGAACCGAAAGAAAACAAGTATTTTTCCTTGAAGAATTTGTATTAACCAGGACAAACTAAAAGTACGACTAAATTTTTTTTATAGCATCCTTAGATGTCCCAGAGCAACATATTTTAAATCCAGAATGTTTAGAACGGTACGCCATGGTTAAACAAAATAAATTCCAGTTTTAGCTATCGCTTTTCAAAGAAACCTGCTATTATACTGTCCCAGTTATTTTTTTATGCGCTTTTCGCGTTCTCGCAAGCATATATTTTTTTCAAAACTATCAGAGGACAATAGGAGAATATTTCAAATATTTTAGCTAAGAATCTTAGAACCCCATTATAAATCTTTAGCCTAAATATAGATAAACTACCCTAAACCTATCCTATAAAATAGATAATGAATAAAAAATGAATGTTTACCACTTGTGAATTCGGTGCCGAAGATGAGTGCCTGGCATTTTGCTACGTTGATACTGTGCAACAAAGATGTCTTCTTTAGATTGGTGTTGATCAGGGGAGTGATGATACCCAATTTGCTCAGGCCCAGCCATATGGCAACGTATTCCGGCCGATTTTCAAGGAGAAGCGCAACCACATCGCCCTTTCGGTATCCATGGGATTTGAAAACATTGGCGACTTTGTTGCTAAACTCTTCCACCTGAAAGATAAGCAATTAAATAGAAAATAAAAATGAAACAATAAATAATAATAAAGAATAAAATAAGCACATAAATAGATAAAGCTGATAAACAATTGGACAACTTATTTCAGTTTATATGTTGTTAAATTATTGGACACGTACGATTTCTGTTTAGTCGTAAAAATAAAAATTATACTTTTAATGAAAGCTTCGAAAAAATAGACGGTTTCAAATAAATCGCTTTTTTAATATTAATTTACTGTCACATCAATTACATGGTTATTCATGACGTATATATGTGTTTTACATTTCAACAACTCATAATTTGATCATTTCTTGAAAGCAATTTCAAAAGTTTATAAAAAATGTTTGAACTGCGAATGTTATCAAGATTTACCTATATTTTGTGAGTAGTCAACATTTCTTTCTGGTATATTTTTGTATACTATGTAGACATTTCAGAAAAAATCAAAAGTCAGGAAAAATTTTCGTAAACTAAAATGTTTCACAAATGAATAATCAGTATAAAAAAAGTGTTAAACAAACTATTTTGACCTCATTGAAGTTTGCTGGAAAAATTTTCTTAAAGAAGAAATCTCTTGTTTCTAAATAGAAACACATTTTCCTGAATAAGAAAGCGTCCTTCTTAAAAAACAAAATTTCTTGAGAGGAGATAGTTTTCTTTTTCAAGAAAATTTATTGTAAAAATATTGAGTGTGTCGATCAGTGATCTAATGCGACAGCGATCTTAATAATCAATCTTGTTTATCCTTGTTATTATATTGTTCTGAATGAAGTGACTATAATTTCTATTTGTCACGAAAAGCGGCAACGTCAAAGAATTCATAAGTGCATGTCAGGAAGAATGAGTGGTGAAGAGGCGGAGTGGACTAAGCGAGGAAACTCGGGCACACGTAAGTCGATCACGCGATGCAA
The DNA here is from genome assembly GCA_964023945.1 of Ectemnius cavifrons. NCBI lineage: Eukaryota > Metazoa > Arthropoda > Insecta > Hymenoptera > Crabronidae > Ectemnius > Ectemnius cavifrons. The sequence goes on along the minus strand of OZ030386.1, from coordinate 1,721,655 downwards.
AGTGCAGGTCATTAAAGACCTCATCGCGCCGTCATGCCAATGTGCGTTCAATTGGAGCGTCGATCGTGTTACATAATTAGTCCGGCGCAATTTGCACGCAATCAATTGGCTTATTCTCCCCTTCGTGCGCGGAGACTTTTTCGAACCTATGCCCACACGCCAACAACGTTTGCCGTTATTGTTCGCACAAACTGGTGGATAATCATTGATAGTCGAAATCCCACGTTTTTAATATTTGTAATCTATACTAATTCAAAAGATTGCAGCAAAACAGTTTTATCCAATTTAATACTGCCTGTTATTTTTATTATTGTTTGCACGAACTGTTAAATAATCATTGATAGTTCACATTGCACGTTTTTAATATTTGTAATCCATACTAATTCGAAACACTATAACTTGTATGCATACTGTATACAAGTTACATTATGCTGCATACATTGTATATATACTGTAGTTTGTATGCAACGGGTAATCTTTGATGGCACGAAATCAATTCTGAGGAAACTCTTGCACTGCTCTATTTTTTAAGGTTATGAGAGTCTTGTAGGTTATGTGTTATTATGCCAGGCCAATTAGAGAAAGGTAGTCATCAAAAATATATAACAGTGTATAAATATAAGAAGCATAGATTCAGTGGCTACCATATAAATAGGAACATATCTTTGTCACATAAATAATATTATAGCGTTAAAAACAAAACAAAGTCGAATCGAATGATGCAATTATTTATGTTATTGTTTGCACAACCTGTTTGATAATGATTGTTAATCCACATCGCTTGTTTTTAATATTTGCAATTTATACTAATGTAAGAGACTATAACTTAGTTTGTATGGAATTGGTAAAATAATTAGTCCAACGCAATTTGCACGCAATCAATTGACTTATTCTCCCCTTCGTGCGCAGACTTTTCCGAGCATGTGCTCACATGCAACGTTTTCCGTGTCAGTCAACCACGTCCGAGTGACCCGAATATCGTAAATATATTTAAAAACTTATATTTTCTGCATGAATAATTATTGTGTCTGTGAAAATATCAACAGAATTTTAAATAGTCGGATCATTGTACAGAAAATTAAATTTAACACTGAAAGAATAAACGGCGTTAAAATGATTTATTTAATTGTCCGTAGTTATTATTCATTTCGATAACATTATAGGGTACGGTTGCCCAAACCGCCCTACTTCTCACAATTATGGCTTATTACTCAGAAATAAAGAATCATATCTTTATACTTTTCACGTCATAATAAACAACAATATTTTATCGTTCTTATGGAATTTTTTTATTTATTTGAGATTTAAGTAACTGGTGTACAAAATCGCACCTCAGGTTGTCAAAATCGGCCTGCAATTGGAAATCATAATTTTAATAAAGATTTTGCACGTAAAGTAAAATAAAATAAATAATTTTTGTTTGTAGGGGTAACACACTAAATAGATTAATATTTCCATTCAAAGCATTAACCTCAAAAACTAAAATAAAGAAATGTTTTAATAAAGGAGGTACTGAAAACACTTAGAAATAGGTTTATGCGGAAAATGTTTAGAAACAACAAGTATCATTGTCGTTCTTTGAAGGTAGAAACTATCCTAATGAAAAACCAGATAGCGCCATGTATAAATTGTTAAGGTGGGGGTGCGATTTAGGAACCAGTGCATTTATACACACATGTAAGTACAGGTTTTCAGCTGAGCAAATTGTATTTTGTTAATTTATTAACCTAGAAACATCAGCGGGAAAAATTTTTTCGCGCCAACCTAATTCAAACAGTATTGTAGTCATTACCAATTTTCGCAAACATGATCATGTGCGTTACTTTTTCTGCAATTTGTCCACAAAATGGGTTAAAAAATAGCATCGACTTTACAACTTTTCTGTAAACATTAATAACTCTGATTTTTGTGTCAAATGTTTAAAAACAATTGAAACATCACTGCTGTACTCTGAAGCTGTAAACTAATTTAATATAAAACCAGATGGCGGTACGTATGAGTCTTTAGACAGGTGGGTCCGATTTTGGCAACCTTACACTAACTTATGAAATTTGTCTAAACCTGAATATGCAAAGAAATCAGTGAAAATAGGTTAGCTTGGAGAAAAGTGATTTCAAAATTGCAATAAAATTCTCCTTTTTTATCTTTTTATACGAACTCGTGTCTTTGATCAAAACTAACAAAACTGCTCACGGGCGGCTGGTTGAATCACTCGAATATTCGAAGTCTACACAAATAATTGTACATATTTTTTGCATGAATGATTATTATGTCTGTGAAAACTACAGCGAAATTTTAAACTCTCGAACTACTGTACAAAAAACTAGCTTTCACACTGGAACAATCAATTAGGTAAAAATGACTTGTTTAACATTTAATCATATTTATTACTCATTCAAAAAATGTTTTGTTATGAAATTTTTCCTGATTTTTGATTGAAACATGCATATGATTAATTGTACAAGCATCTGTATATGACATATTAATCCAAATTCCACGAAGAATTGGATCTTGCTTGCATTATTTTGCATTTGCGTTTCCAACTTTTGTAATTATAAATATTATTCCATATTTTCTATTAAACCCAAATGGATTGTAGATTAATTGGATCTGTTGGAAATGAATCGAATTGAAACTCAGGGTGAAAAGTTGAATGTATTTTAGTACATTAATGATCTTTCCCTCTTTTGATTATTAAATTAATATATTAACAAATCAACGCAATTTTCAAAAGCACAATCCGAGACAAATATTTGAACGTTATTAATGATTAAGTGCTTTTGGTTGAGCTTTCAAATACGTGCTATTTATTTTTTATTTAATATTCCTATCTTAAAGGAAATATTTGCGAAATAGAAATTAAAAAAATTATAATAGTCAAACAAATTTAATTATACTAGGAAGCATTCCTTATTCTGATGTTTATATGAATTAATTAGCGAATTATATGGCGACTTCTACACAGTATGCATGTAGTATCTAAATATGTATATTAATTCTGTTGTGGATGATTCAATGACACATCGAATCATTCATGTGTACCTTCATTCTCATCGCTCTTACGTATACGTTTATTGTGTGGATAAATTAAGCGCCTTAACACTCGCAGTCCAAAAGGTTAATGCAATGCGTATTGCCTGAGGAATAATCTTTCGATTGCACTTCAGTCGGTGTAGTTCGTCTAAGACTTTAATTATTTTTTTTATTAATATTAATTTTAGAAAAGAGTCTTCGAACTTGAAAATTCATACATGTAGAATAAAAAAAGTATTTGCACACCCAGAGTTTTTTAAGTAAATTTTCTCAAAGAAGAAAACAATTAATTCTCATGAAAGAGACTGCTTTCTTTTTAAGATGGTTAATTCCAAAAATACTGGGTTTGCGAACACTTTGTTTATGCATTTTATATTTATTCTATTGAAATTAGAGATATCGCAAAAAAGTGTACACCTTGCAAGTTTTTGTTCAATCGGAATATAGACTTGTTTGTCGGACAAAAAAAGCTTAAAATTTAATTTTTAATTATTTTTTTCCAACGGAATAGAGTTTTATAAAGAATTGTTTATAATAATAAAGTCAATATGAGCTGTTGAATAAAGTAATATTTCAAAATTTAAAAAAAATCACAAAAATACTCAAATATCTAGTAGCGTTTATTGGAAAGTTGTATTTACCTTACTTCGTATATTTTTGGATACTAACAGTCAAAGTTTCGATAAAATTAAATTCGACTAATAACTTTAACCTTATACTTTCCGAAGTTTCATATAAACATTTAGGCCTGTTTGATAATTTTGTATTATTGCAAGAAATCATTGCCATATTATGAAACAAAGCAGAAAAAATGTAGGAAAATCAAAAATAAATAGACACCAGTAGCTTGTTATTATAAATTTGATAACTGATTAGAAGATCGCCATGAAAATCATTGCACACGTAGAGATTTTCCAAATAATTAAGGAGTGACATTAAAGTTTATAAAAAAAAGCCAGGTAGCTAATTCTTAAAAATACATAAATATAAATAGGTGCCAAAAATAATAAATATCTATCCTACTAAAATGAAAGTCAAGATTTTGTTCAAAGATATTAAAAATGATAAAATAAACGAAAAAGATCATAAAATAAATTGAAAAATTTGCTCATGTTCTATCCGAAGAACCATTTGATTTACAAAAAAATATAAGGAATTAAGTGTAAGAGAGGTGCCGAATGAAAAGTCTTTAAGAACTGACCTTTAACAAAAAGGAGTTCTTTATAGCAGTCAACCTTTCTACTTCTATTTACTGTACTTGTTAGAGTTGACATTTGGTACACGTAACGCAAGAAAGGGAAAACGATTAAAAACAACCAGTTAGAAGAAGACTTCTGTTACTGACGGGCGCTCATTAGTATGAGCGACCATGACTTAAGACTTGTATGCGTACACACGTACAATTAGTATACAGAGTGATGGAGTGATTTCATCATTTACCTTGGAGTGAACTAACATTTAGCTATACTCAATTTTGCAAAATAAAATAGTCTTATCGAATTTATTGTTGGTTGGTGTTTGTTTCTTGCACAAACTGTTTGAACATTTGCAATCTTTACTAATTTGAAAAACTGTAGTAAAATAATTTTATCAAATTTAATGCTGCCTGTTATTTTTTGTTATTGTTTGTACAAATTGTTAGATAATCATTGATCGCTCACATCGCACGTGTTTAATATTTGTAATCTTTACTAATTCAATACATTACAACATTATTTTGTAAGTAAACTTTGAAAGCATCAAACCAATTTTGGGGATACTTTAACTGCTCTATTTTTTAAGGTTATGAGAGTGTTGTAGGTTATGTGTTATTATACGACGTTAACTAGAGGAAAGGCAGTCATCAAAAATATTTACATATAAATAGGAACATTCTGTCTTCGTAATACAAACAATGTTATACCATTAAAAACGAAAGAAAGTGAGATTGAATATTTTTCCGTCCTAATGTTGTGTATTGCTCCATTAAAGAAGCTTTAACTAATATTGTTACCAAACTGTAACTTCTTTGTGATTCGAATTTGTGTCTCTTATTTGTTATTTTATATTACTATCTTGTAGAAGGAAGTAGTTGCTAAATTGTAATGGCAATTCCAATGGCAAGTACAATGTTATATAAAAATATGTTTCAAATGTACAAACAAGCAATCATTTCAATTAAGTTTTCCTATATTTAGCTTTGGTAAATATAGTTATGAAACCTTCAGTTATTTGTAGCTTCTTTTAACCGAGGATTCAAATACGCGCTATTTATGAACGATATATTTGCAAAACTGCGATGGCAATTCAAAAAATACACAATGTCAAACAGTATAATATCATGCAAAAACAAATTAAATTTACAAACAAGTACATTCAGTTAAATTTGTATTTGTACCCATTTATAAAAAATGCACAAAAGATGCAATATGAAAATCTTGTTTTCACAGAAATAGATAACGATACACGTTTTTTAAAAAAATGAAGCCACTTTTGACAAAGTACATCATAATAATACAATATCCATATTTTGCATTGTTTCAAAGATACTCTATTGCATTGATTAGAATAGGACACCCTGTATATACGCATATGCATACGCAGAAGTATAAATTATTCCAGATTGCCTGTCCGACTGTAAATTCTCAAGGTATTTCCGGGGTTGCGATATTTTTTGCACGCGCGATGACATCAGAGAGCAAGTTTATCACAACTCTATGGTGATGGTGCAACAACCTATTACCCATTGCATTAAAACATTGTTAGTGGATATGCAGTATCATTTAGACGAAGTCATAATTGATTATGCGATATATAAAGAAGTAAAGTGTAGCATATTAATATCAATAAATCTGAATACCAAATGCACTCTATGCATCGTTATAAAAATTGTTACAAAATATTGTACAATTTCTCAATTATACAGGGTCCTCCAAACGTAATTGCATGATTTTAAAACTAATGCGAAGTGGAGCAATACATTACTGGATATTTGCAACAGAGATAATTGTTATAATCTATTATTCGTTAAATTAATTTTTATCAATTATTATTATTATATATTATTGTTAATTATTAATTTTTAAATATTAACCCTTTGCGGATGAGTGTCGGTAAATAGCCGCCCAAGTAAACGGCAAATAGCCGGTTCCGTGCGCAAAGGGTTAACTCGAACACGGTGGAATTGATGTTAATGCGTTTTTGTTTTCTGCAGAGTTATAATTCAAGTAAACTGTAGATTATAAAATATTGCAATATTTATCACTTATACAGGATTCTTCAATACTTGAACAACCAACGGGGTCAAAATGGTTTGTTTAACATTTGTTCATACTTACTACACATTTCTAAAGTATTTTAATAAATACAATTTTCCCGCATTTTTATTGAAATGTACAAATGGTCAATTGTGTAATTCGGTTTTCTCTTTTTACGTTTTTTCTGTCCTAAGATTTCTTCTAAGATTGAAATGAATTTTGACCACTCACGAAATGTAAGTAAATCTTAATGATATTCTCATTTCAACAGATTCACATAAACATTTAAAATTTTTCTAGTACATTTAGGTATAATTCAATTTTTAGTAATATGCCATGTGCAATAAAAAGCAATATTATTAGCAAATCAATGAAATATACAGCAAATATAATGAACCACAGTAACCATTATGTTTGGTAAAATGTTCTTTGACTTTGTTTAATAGTTGTTTAATAGTTGTTTAATAGTGTTTCAAACATTGTATGCTATTATTGGCATTTCTCTGTCAAAGAAAGCATACAACCTTTTGCACTCGGACTCTGTTTAATAATCTTACCGATAATTAAAGTAAGTAAACAATTTGTTTAAAAATAAAAAGGACCAAAGGTGTCCTTGTTGGAAGCTTTTAAGTTTTTGTATATAATATAATAATAATATATGTTTGAAATGTTTACAGTTAAATAAGCGTAAATAAATACAAAAAAGAAAGTAGGTGCTCTCACCTCTTGGAAGGTCCATTGCTGATCATCGTACATGAAGCAGACTTTATTCGGGTGCCGACTGACATTTTGTCGAAAGACGTCAGCTACACTCCAATCTTTCTTTGCGTGGCAGCGAATCTTCCACAGTAATTGGATGTATCGAAAGACAGCTCTGCAATCAAAATTGAAAAAATTATATGTCAACCGTTCAATTTTTTACATCTCTTTTTGTTTGGCTTTCCAACCTGCGAATAACATATTGTTATAACCATCTTTATCCCGCAAATGTTCTAAGTATGTGAAGCCCGACTTCTCATACCTTTGATGTACAATTTACAAATATTGCAATATTTTATAGTTTATTCTTTGATTAAACCATATATATATATTTTATTACATTTTTGGGACACCCTGTATATATATAGGAGGGAAAATCGCATTAAAATCGGTTCAATCGTGTTTGAGTTCATCAAGAACATACAGACACGTTAAAAATAATTAACAGTTAGTACCAATTAATAGTTAAACACAATTGAAATCAACGAATAATAAGTAATACCATGTAGAATGTATATAGTTCGACTCCATATTCCTTTTCAAAGTGTGCGATAATTTTTGGAACACCCTGTATAATCGATAATTATTACAATATTTCATAGTCAATAATTTATCTAATAACTGCACGTGGAAAAATCGCATCAAAATTGAATGGGCCGTTTATCAGTCAACCGTTCATTTAGTTTATCGTGAATACACAGAGAGACGGAGAAAGATTGCTCGTTATGTAAGAGGTGATTAGTCGCTCTTCATAAAGTCATAGCGTAGGTGACAGCAGAGAATTTTGAGGAAGGCATAGTTCGGAGAAAATCAGGCAATTTGAAAAGTGGAAACGAATCCTGCTGGCTTCATGCGACAGTTTCTAATAAACCAGTTTCATCTTGGTAATTTCAAGTAGCCTCGGTACAGTTTCAGTAGGGTAGATCTAAACACGTTTATGATTTAGCGTGTAGTGGGAAAGCAAACACGAATCAAGATTATAGTGTTTCCGGTGGATTTCGAAAAAGAAATATTTCAAGCACTATTTTTATACGAATTTCAAAATTGGAGACTATTTATTAAATTAGAGAAATTTTGCAGTAGATTATGGGGTGTTTGATTATAACAATCGCTAAAGTATGTAGATAAGTAATAGTAGTATATTAATATTATATTGATATATACGTATAAATTCAACATTAGAGATATTTCGCAATATATTTTTGCACGATCGATTTTAGAATCGTTTATAGGAAACTAAAATCCAGTATATTATTATTTTAATAATTCAGACGATCTTAGCATTAAAATGAATCCGTTCCTATTAAAAAAAAAAATTGAAATCATACCATATTTATTACATAAATTTCAAAATTGCAAAAATTTCAGAGTAGATTTTTGGATGACTGATTGTATGATCCATAAAGAAGTAAATTGCAATATGTTAATATCAGCAGTACCAGCATGTCAATATTCTATTTTTGCACAGGCGATTATATAATCTTCTACGAAGAAGTAAAATTAGGCAGTTATCTGGGAGTGTAGATGGGACTCTGAACGTAGCAGCGTTCACTCGCGCGCGTGGTGTTCCGTTAGTTCAATTCGAGGTCAGAGAGGAAGGAAGGAGAGTCTAGACAAAGCGAAGTAAGCGCGCGAAGGAAACGGGATTCACAGTTTGCTAACCCGTTTTGCTCGCCCGGATCAGGAGACACGGCAGAGTCTCGCACCAAGTAGTATAGTCGTGTGTTCCACTTAGCGCTCACGACGACCACGGCGCTCCGCGATTCGTTCCGCAAAAGCTACGGTCGTCGGGCCGTCGGTCGCTGAAACGTCATATTTGACGTCATAGTTGCGCGCCAAGCCCGTGCTTCGTAGGTGAGTCGGCGTGGTCGTCCGAAATACGCCTGTGGCGCTCATATCGTTAGTGGAACGCAAAAATCCGTCATCGTGGTAGTTGTTAGCCTTAATGGCGCGCGGCAGCTGAGTATACTTATCCCGAAGTGTAACGGTTTTCGATCAATACAAAACTTCCATCTTGATTTATGAAAAAGTTACAGCTCCAAGGTTTTATTTTTGAATTTTTTATTTCATCGCTGATTTTTTTGAATCCGCTGAACCAAAAATCAAGTGAATCGGTTCGGTCGTTCAGGAGATATGAATTTCTCCTGATATTTTCTCTGGCAAAAGTGCCATTCGGAATCAGGAGTGTCTGAATTCCTAAGATGTCCCTTTCACATTCCTGACACCGGCAGCGCTGCTCAACAGTAAGAGAGCAGCTGTATGGTCGCCAGGAGTCTCGAGTTATCTCGACTTGTCTGAGAGTAGTGAGATAGTTGTGTCTTATATGAGTGCGGCGTTAGTTAGGTTATGTTATGACAGATTGGCATGTGTCATTATGTGACCGTTTGGTTTTTTAGAGTATTAATAATAAAAGTTATGGTATGAATTCTAAATATATCCTGTGCGAATTGAAAAAAATTCTCGCAAAAACAAATCTACGCCACAATTACCTTAAGACACTGGCATGCACTTCTGACTTGTTTTTAACGAACGTATTATCAATGTCAATAGCTTTTAAAGTGGTAGTGATGTACACGTGTTGAACGATAGTTATGATAAACGTATCTCGCTTTGATTGTGTTATGTAATACCTAAATTGTAAATTCGGGCGAACTCTGTAACACTTCAAATCTTAGGAAATGTGCATATATTGTTCAATCGTTGTTATTGTACGTATATATAATAAACTTAGTAATACGCTTCTTAAATAAATCATTTCACCGGTTGTCGATGCAATATTTCCCCACTTATCTATTTATTATAAAAGCAAACATTAACCTAAACACAAATACTATCGCAATTCTGATCTTTATAACAATTCACTTTTTTCACTTATGTGTTTTGTTGTATTGACTTTTTTTTCTGACTTTCGTCTTTCATGACTCCATGACCGCTCTGTTAAAAGTAAAACTTTCTTCGAGTACTGCTGTGGTGGGGAAGCGTTTTAAAGAATGAAAGTGAGTTTCCGAACCCCTCGTGCGAAGGTAATCACCAATCATTTTTCGAAATGATCTATAGACTCCGATCGATAGGGTAATAGCTGCTGGCATTGTAGGAGGCGCGAAATAGATCTCGTTCGTGTAATGAGTAATCCGTCCAAAGACATTAAAATGCGAAAAAATGTGCCAAGTAGCAGTTTGATTCCCCCACAAAATTAAGATATAACAAAAAAGATATAGATATCGTACTAGAAAGCCAAGTTTTCATTCAAAGATACCTCGATTTAACTGGTATTAGAAATTAACAATAAATTAACAATAAACAATAAAAAAAAATTTGCAGTGTGCACGCTGCATTCGAGGCACTTGCTCTGGTAATATTGCTAAGAAACTTTTAAAGAAATTAAATTGTAGTAAAGTCAGTGTTAGGTTTAAATTAGTTTCTCATCGGTTTTTTACCTTGCAATGAAGCGCGCACATGCCAAGTTTGTTTTTCTACTACTGTCTACTACAGGTTCACTGATTCAATCGGTACCATTTTCCTAACAAAATTTTGCATTAAAGTAAGGAAAAAGTGTAAAATACTAAACGCGTATTATGTCACGCCTAGAACTTGAGCAAATGGCCGTTTGGTGCGCTAGCGCTATTTGCTCGGAATGGCAGATCGTCGTCGGTAACACGGAAAAGCGGTTGTCAGCTTGTATGCCACACCGAGAAATCGGCACACTTCCAATCCACTTTGTAAACCACCCCATGCAAATGCTATATGCAGTTATAGCTTAGTTTTCGATCTTTTGAGATGATCAGGGCAAACTTTGATTCTTAGCAAGTTGGAGGAATCATCTGCAAAATTCGGAGACCTCCTAACCTTGTCAGCCTCGCATTGCAAACTTGATGCTCACGGACAGTCGGTCACTTGCTTGTGTGCTTCGCCGAAAAGTCGATGCACTTTCCACACCAATTAATTTCGACTACGTTTTCTTTCCCATATACCCGGTGAACCACCTCAAATTTTATGTGTACTTATAGCATGTATCTTGCTCTTTCCAAAGCATGAAACCAAACTTTGATTTTCGTCAAATTGGAGAAATTATCTTTGAAATTCACTGGGCTCGTAACTACTAGTATTTACATTCACTTTGCTCACCTCGTTCGTATACCGCTACTACACTTGTGTATGTAGGTACACGGTGTGTAGGAAAACAGGGCAGTCAGCTCTAGCCTTTCCCAAAATGTGCGTTCTCCCTGAAGTGTTACGGGTAATATTTCTAGTTTTCTATTTCGAATATGTATGGAATTGTCTGATTAACGTTCCGGATAATTTCTCTTAACTAATAGTCAATATATTATCTTTTCACATTTCGTTTCAATTACTATTAACACTAAATCTACCAATGGAGTCAAAATGACTTGTTTGATATTTGTTCATACTCATAATTCACTTCTATAGTATTTCAAACCACAGAAACATTAAAATGTAAAAAAGACACCAAAATATTAGTTTAGTCCCATGTAAAAGATAACTTTTCTTGTATTAGTTCGAAGTACTCTCCCATTAGTTTTCTACCTTATAATGAAGTGTGCACACGCCGTTTTTTAAAGCATTAAAAAAAATTCAATTCTTGTACATTACAAATACGTTAAAGAAGTAAAAAAACTAATGGCAAAGTACTGCTGGGAGCTAGTACTTTGAACCTAATACTAACTTTACTATATAATGGCCCCGATTTGTTCCTTCCTTCACAATATTACAATAGTAACATTATCATAGTGTTTCTTTTTAACCTTCGAGCTGCAAGTTAAATCAAGATATCATTGTATAAAAACTTGGCTTTGTTGTACTATGATATATATATCTTCTTCGAAAATCTAATAAACTACTATTTGGTGTCTTTTTTTTACATGTTAATGTTTTTGGGCAGATATCATTTTCTTTTTTTTTTATATATATATAAAGATATATGAACTCCATTCCTCATTACAAGACTGGTTTTATGACATAGACACACTTTTTTTTCGACATAAGAATATACGCATAACTTGAGGTGTATTGAGTTTAATAATTCAAGCCAAACAAGCCATTGCTAATATAAACAGTTAAGACGATAGTTGCGTATGATTGGTAATTATTTCTTAGTTATTAAATTTTAAATGTTTCGCTAAAACGTTCCTTGAGCTACGCATTTGATAATTTTGACAGTCCAAAATAGGACGACGCACGAGGATATAGCTTGCCTGATGCAACTTATAAAGTATTAAGAGGAAAAATATTTCAGGTCAGCAAAAAGCTAATCATGGCATAGTGCAAAGTTTCAAAGTTGTCAAGAGCATGTTTCTAAAAGTTTATCAGTAAACAAGTGCTGATTATAGACAGCTTGTACAGGGTGATTCAGTTGCCTTTGAATCGCCAATGATGGATATAGGCCGTTGAAAATTGTATAATTATACAGTAGTGAGTAATTTTAATACAAAGGAGTATTTACCCAGTCTTTTCCGCGCACTGACATTTATTTATAATATCAAATTGTACCAATAATGAAAATAATTGGAACTCGAGTGTGAAGGGGATGATTAAAAGACAAGTGACTCACCCTGTACACATTTAAATTACAAAAGATTCGGTTTAATACTTTACAAGTCACATTAGACATACTTGTTAATTACGATACTATCTTGTTAATCTTCGGTAGTTTTAGTGTTGATCATAGCATTAAGAAACGTTTGAACATTTTTATCTTCTGGCATTATTTGTGAATGCCCGATAGACGTGTACTTCTTACTATAACTATATGCTAATGAAATTCTAAGAAGAATAGCAAAGAACAAGTTACTTCACTTTGTTTTACTGTTGATGCATCCATCAACCTGTTCTTGTTCAATGAATGCCACTCATTTACGTCAATGATGGTAGCTAGCTACGGCCAGCTAGTCACAAGTAAATGTGGAAAAAACTTAAGATTTCTTCTAACTTAAAATTTAACGGAAATGATTTATTGTTTGCACATTTGATATATATTTTTATACAACGTTGTACAGTTCAACATTATATATCCCTTGAATTGCCATTACAATTTTGTAAATATTTCCTTCCTAAAATAATAATATAAAATACCAACCAAAACCATTTAATTACAAATAATTCAAGTTTTTTTTTAACAATATTACACAAGGCTTCTTCAATGGAGCAATAATGCCAGCTTACAACTGGCAGACACAACATTACAGCGGAGCATCATTCGATTCGAATTTTTTTCGTTTTTAAGAGTATAACACACTTTGTAGTACGAAGACAGTTTGCTTCTATTTATTATACTGGCCACTCTACATACGTACGGATCAGTAGCCGACGTAGAGGAAGTGGTAGGCATTCATTAAGCATGTCAATTTCAATCTAACCGACTCGCAACCGCTCACAGGCGTTGAAGTAACGCGCAGTCATTCGGCCAATGTACACAGATTTCTTATTTCCATACAATACATCCGGCGACGCAACGGACCTCTAAAACCGGGTCGCCGTTTGCGTTTCATGAGATGGCTTTGACAGTGGCAGGACAAAATTTCCGCATAAAGGTCATCGAATGCTTGTCAATCAGTGCATACAATTCTCAAAGGCTGAGTTCATTTACATGTGAATTATTCGTTATTCTGCTAACGCTGTTAATTTCAACTGTTGTAGTTTTTTTCCTTTTGAATTTTTGTAATTGTTACTTGCGACAGATGTTAAACTATTAAATTATTAAACCATTTGTAATTAGTTGATTTGGACGGAGCGTTTGAGTATGTGCTATTTATGTATAAATTACTATTATTTAATTTCGATTTTGCATTGCTAATTTTACATTTATATTATAATTAGTGTTATAATGATGTGAAGTTCTTTTGTTAGTATACTCCAACTGTTTTAGACTTTCTGGCAGACAGTGGTAGGAAAAGATTTCCGCAAAAGGTCATCGAATGCTTGTCAATTAGTGCATAAAATTCTCAACGGCTGAGTTCATTTACATGTGAATTATTCGTTATTCTGCTAACGCTGTTAATTTCAACTGTTTTAGTTTTTCTCCTTTTGAATTTCTGTAATTGTTACTTGCGACAGATGTTAAACCATTAAACTATTAAATCATTTGTAATTAGTTGATTTTGACGGAGCGTTTGAGTATGTGCTATTTATGTATAAATTACTATTATTTAATTTTGATTTTGCATTGCTAATTTTACATTTATATTATAATTAGTGTTATAATGATGTGAAGTTCTTTTGTTAGTATACTTCAACTATTTTAGTCTTTCTGGCAGACAGTGGTAGGAAAAGATTTCCGCAAAAGGTCATCGAATGCTTTTCATAATCAGTGCATAAAATTCCTGCCGGCTGAGTGCATACGCGTATGAATTATGCATATGTATCGCGCACATGTGAGTTGCGGAAAAAACTGAATGACCGTGTCCGGCTTATAATTCAAAACTTATGCGGAAGGAAATAAAAATATTTGATTCATCGCATCTGATTTGATCTTTAACCTTTCCTGTGCGAAGTTTCAGTTTCAAAATTCTTGGAAAGTTATAATTATAAAGGCAAGGAAAGTTTAGAATGTTCAACTTTCTTACACTTCTTGTTGTACAACACCATGTTTTTGAACTTATTCATGACTGACATAACTTAAAACAACAAACATTAAAAAACACTAGAGCTGCAACCTAGGAAACATAAATAAGTCTAGATTAATATTAAGAAAGTAACTGTTTTATTGAATGGAGCTTTTAATTTAATAGTCTAAATGATTAAAAGACAGTTTTAGGAGTTAATAATGTTAATAAATCATATAAATGAAGGAATAAAAACGAAAAAACAGAAACTGATCTATTATTAGAAAATTTCATTATTTTAAAATAATAAATATTATTGTCGTTAAATATTATTTTACAGAAGAACTGTTCAAATTCGAAGGAAGCCTTCAGGCAAACGATTCCGGTTGAGTGTGACGTCGAGTAACTAGCTGCACGCACTGCCTTTGCGGTTTTATCCTGGTTACAATATGAAATGAACCCAATAAAAAAACACACACACTTACAGAGAAAAATTCAAGGAATAACATATCTTTTTTCGAGATTTTTGATCTTTATATGAAGTAAATAAACAAGTGTTCGCACACCTAGATTTTCGGAAGGCATTTCACTTAAAAAGGAAAGTTTCTTCTTTAAGATTTGTTTTTGCTACAAGTAGAAACTCTCTTCTATATCAAAATTCACTCCAAGAAAAGGAGCGTGTGTGAATTCTTTTTTTGTCCACTGTTTTATATAAATTTTTACACTTATTTACTGGAAATATAAAAACTTGTAGAGGAATGTCTTCTCAGTCATTTCGATTTTTTGGTAAATTTAGTCTTAATACCTTGTAATTTGTAAACAAATTCGAAACCAGCCAAATAATATTTGTGAAAAAATGATCGATTTGTGCAAAAGTACATTTTTATTACATTCAATATCAGTGAATTATCGCTTTACGTTTATTACGCAGATTTTGTTATGTTTAGAAAGTAAATTCGTAAATATTACAATAATGAAAACTTAAAATTAAAACGATCAAAATCAATTCATGGCCGACTAAACGTACGAATTAAAATTCATTTATATTTATTCGGTAGAATTTATTTATCAATTAGTTGAAATTCACTTATCCATGGAAAATATTCTGCCAAAGAAATAAATTCCATAATTCCTCAGCTTCGAGGTTGTCACCAAGCTGGTAGGTGGATCTTGCCCATTTTTCTAGGAACAGGTATTGCAAGAGGGGAACTGGTGACAACGCTGCAGTGAACCACAGAGAATGAAACCGCAGAAAAACTCTCGGCCTCGCACGCAGATGCGACGGGATGCAAGTGATACCCGTGTCTTACGCAATCCTTCTAGTGCAGATCACAAACCCGCAAGCCTGGCCATACCAGTCATACATACTCACAGCGATTTCATTCCAAATGATTAGCATATTTCTTAATTAATCTAAAAATGTATACACATGGTGATTTAATTTAAATCAATTAAAAGAGATAATGTAACATATCTCAAAAACGAAGCCTTTGAAAGAGAAATGTTTGATAGGTTCCTAAATTGCACTCCCCTACTTAAAAATTCACATTTATTACCGCCAATTGTCTTTAAACATTTGCCGGAAAAACCAGAGTTATTATTAATGTTTATAGAAAAGTTATTAAATTATGCTATTTTTTGACACATTTTGTAGTCGGGTTGCAGAAAAGGCAAGGCACAGGTTTTCGAAAATTGGGGATGACTACAATACTGTTAGATTTAGATTGATACGTTAAATTTGTTTTTCTACTAATGTTTTTAGGTTAATAAATAAAAAAAATTACAATGTTACTGCGTTTCCTAAATTTCACCTCCCTGCAGATGCAGAAATCATACTGATGTGACCTCTAGCTGTACATGTGTATAATCAAACTGGTTCCCACCTTACCAATTTACACAAAGCGTTATGTGATTTTTCATGAGGCTAGTTTCTACCTCCAAAGTAGAACAATGATACTTCAATTTCTAAACACTTGCTGCTAAGGCCAATTTCTACGTGTTTTTCAGTAGGTTTCTTTATTAAAATATTTCTTCAGATTAGCTTTTGAGGTTAATGGTTCAATTGCAAGGCGATATTGGCAATCCAGGCAGTAATTTTGGATACTATAAGGGATATTATAAGGGACTTATAGTTGTCTAAAACGCACGATTTAGAAAGTTTACAAAATCAATTATTTTCAAATTGATTATCGTGTATTAATTAAAAATTATACAAAAATTCTATTAGAAAGGGGAAATACTGCCGTTTATTATGACGTAAAGATATGATGTTTCATTTCTGAGTAAAAAGCCACAATGTAAAAAGAACGGTGATTTAGGCAATTTTACCTTATATAAGTTCATTGATTTCAATGGCGAAAGTGAGCGGTATTGTTTTTGTATTATTGAGTAAACGATTTCAAGGGTATTTGAAGGTTAACATTCTTTTTAAAATGCAAACCAGTATTTTCTTATTTTCTATTCTCACTTTTTGCTCTAACACGTAGTTTAGCATCGTTAATTAAAAACAAACAGAAACTGTCGGATGTAGGAATTCGAAAATTTTCATACGTATTTGAGCAAATTTCAAGAACACACAGTGTAAATTGTATGAAGTTATCTTTTACACAAAATAAATTAGTGAATATTGTTTGGGGAATGAAAAAAGAATGACTGCCACGATTTCTCAGCGATTCAACAATCGGCTTCAAAATTGTGCCAATACCTGTAATCGTCGTGTTTTATTATTTCTAGAGCGATTGCCAATTTAGTGACTCAACGTACTTCGATTTCTTTGCTATTGACGTATGTACTTTGTTATTCGAACACACTTTGTTTCCGTGAATAATTATACAGTTGCGGGGAAAATCCGGCAATGAGGATAAGTTAACTGAATGGTATACGAACAAAGGATACCAAAAAAGTGGCAGCATCAAAGAAGAAGCCCCTATCAAGATAGCACAATGCCGTTTTAAAAACATCTTTAAAATACCCGACAAGGATATTCGCATCGTGTTTGGGATGTTCACCATTGTCCTAAAAACGTTTTACGTACGTTTCACAAACGTCCGATGTTACAAAATTGAACATTTTAAAGTTTTCCACAATACATCCGGGACATATAAACGACATTAGAAATACATCTGTAACACGTTTAGAACAGGTTCTGACCAAGCTGTAAAAATACATGTAAAAGCTGTTTTAAATACGTTTTTAATACGTGAATCATAGGATTTTCAATACACATTACTTTACTGTATTCTAAAAGCAGCAATTAAAAATGCTAACTCAGTAACATCAATGTTTGGTTTGAAGAAAACAACCAATTTTGAGATTATACATATGTATACACTACACCGGTTAAATCGTTATACATAGTTCGGAATAATAGAGCCTGGGGAGTCTCAGTGGGCAATTCGGTTACGCTTTAACTACTTGACGCGGAGACTCCACCGAGTCTCCTGATTGAAACAATATGCAATTATCAAAAAATGTTCAAAACATGTAAACTTCAGACGTTGTTAAAACGTCTTTTGCACGACGTCTTTACGATGTTCTAAAAATGTCGAAAAGGAGTAGACGTAGAGATTACGTATTGGAAATATTTTAAAAATGAAAAAACATGGACATTTTTAAAACGTCCTATAAATATTGTAAGACACGCTGACGTGAAAACTGCATAAGGGATACGTCTTTAAGACGTGTGTGCTATTTGGGTAATCTGTAAAATACAAAATACTACTTTTTACGCTATTCGAAATCATGTTTTGAAATTAGCATTTATTTATTTCGGGCGGGCTTCCCTTAAGACTAGCCTGCTGTGAATGTGTATAGGCAGAATTCAATAGTTTGTAAATACAATCGGCAAATAATAGAAATGGTTATGACAAAAGTTTACTTGAATAATATTATTGCTATACATATACATGTTTTTTTATTTTATATTTTTTTCTTAAATAAATTTGCAATCAGCATTCGAATGAATTAGTAAAGATTTCATCGAGAATTTTATAGCTTGTATGCCACGACATTGAAAGCAGTAATTTTAGCAAAGGAGGCTAAACCAAATACAAATTGCTAATAATTTAAAATAATGATTATCTGTATCACATGTTCAATAATGCATCGATTTCTTATTATCCCTGTAATTAGCTGATTTATTCATTATAATTATTCACTAATAAATTTATGTAGGCTAAAAATACATAAGGGATAAAAAAATAAGTTTATAACAATAATATTATACTGCTTAAACCTTATAAACCTTACTAAAAGTGTAGAGGTAACGACACATTTATGTTTCTAGTGATTATTTTGTGCTAAATCTGTCTTTCAATGTTCAGTTAATTCCTGCGTTTGGGAAAAGTTACAATACTCCCATTATGTAATACTTTGTATTCTAATTATAAATAGATTTAAATTTAAAGTACATTAAAAGATTAATTATTATTCGTTGGACTCTGACCGAATTATCCATATGGGAATTTTTTGTAATATAAACAGTTATCGATTCCGCAAAAAGTGAAATTATCAACAATCTTACTCGGAAAGATCAACGTGTACTTTCCGGGATATGAATGACCCATTCAAGCTTCATACACGTATGTATTCTAAACACTTTATCGAGCGCACATATGCGTGATTTCACTGGTCTGCTGCTATCAGAGTGGGTCAAGTTGAACTGACATCTTTATGACTGCAGTTATCGGTTAGCGTTATGCAGATGTGACTTCGCATTACTAATTTGTTTTGTATTTATTTTTAAAAATTTTGTTAAATGATTTGAAGTTCTTCTGTTAATGTATTTATGCTGTTTCAGTGTTCCATTCTTCTGATTTTGATAATGTTTGCTTGCAGAAAATGTTAGCAGTACACGAGAAACTTTAATGGCAAAGAGTTAACAAAATTTTGAAAAATATTACAAAAAATATGTTTATTTGGTAGTTTTAGCCGCTGATCTATATTTTCATAAAGTATAGTTACAAAAACTTTGAAAGTGGCAAAGTTATAGTCGCTGATGGGTGGAAATTCCAACTGAAATTAATTTTTGAAATTATCTTTTTAACATCATTACATAGTCATAAATAAATATATAACAGAATAATTTGTACTTAATATAACGAAAAAACACTTGGCGAATTGATATTAGAGATAACTTCGAAAAAATTGAAATTCTACTTTATGATTTATTAGTTTTGTAATAAACAATGTGCACAATCAATGGTTTTAGAAAAACTAATTCCTGTTTTAGAAAAGGTACCGTCATCGTCATATCATGTTATTGTTACATATATTTTATTAAAATTTACAGAACACGTTCGCCAAATTACGTATTACGTATATTACGTATGTTAATACAAATTTTATAACTTCTCTAGGATGAATCAAAATGAGGTGACGTTAGTTTCAATTCGACTTGATTTGATGAATTGCAGCATATAATAGACAATTGACTTTAATAATGTACAGTGGGACAGTTACATAATAATACAAAGATGGAGTCATTGAATAACACCCCTTATGCATTTTATTGACAATTTAAATCTTTGGACTGTGTTATCCAAATCAGAAAACTGCAATGTTTTTCTTTGTTGCAGAGAAAACTCCATTCATTATTTTTATTAGAGAAGAAGAAAGCATTATGTTCCATTTAAGAATTACCAGATTTTCTAGAAAAAACTAGCAGAACAATAAAATACATAAGATAGAATTGCAAATTACGAAATGGTATAATTTTGCAAATCATCGACGTTCATTTAACACGATGACTATTCAACTTTTATAAAAATTCGTACTCTGATCCAAAAAATTGGTTTGCTTTGCGTTGAGTGACTTTCTTAACTACAAACTTCATAATTCAATTTTTTTTTTTAAACAATCGTTTCCGTAGCAGACGTTCTTAATTCGTGTGAAATCTTTAATGCTGTCATCTCATTCTTCTTAATGATATAAAAAAGACGCTGAAAGCGTGTTGCAAGTGACTGAATGCAATTAGATAAATCGAGGAAATTTCCTTACGACGCGTGACTCTTTGGCGCTCTGACCCAGATTCGCCAGAAAGTAGGCCGCCATTTAATCAAAACGGCCAATCCATTCGGCGACATTTACTTTTTGACAAATGTGTCGAAGTGTACTTCAGGCGCGCTGAATGAGAGAAAGTAGGTTTCCGAGTAAATGATAATTGTGCGATGACATGTGAGCAAAAAAGGATAACGAGAAGCTTCCGTGATTACGGTAAGTATTCTTTTGTATAAGTCTGCTACAGTCGGTGTAAAAAGTATTCGGGCAATAACCAATTTTTAAGTGAAATGTAATATTGCTGTACTAAATTTTGTAATTCTTAATAAGAACAAACTTTTACGCATTCTCTAATTAGAAGTGTTTATATAATATTTGTTCTAATTAGAACAGAATTGGGATTCCTCGCATATTTTCGAAGATATTCAAATGCGTTGATTAAAATTGAACACCCTATAGATACATATATACGTTGAGAAAGGAGATTTCTCTTGGTATTCTACTTTATTCTATTCTACATCAGAGAATCTGTACGACTTTTTTAGTTTACGGGCATCGTTTAATAAATATAGAAACACTACGCTTTAGTTACAATTAATCAGTTTACGAATATTATACTTCAGAATTTCGTAAACAATAGGTTGACTGTTACAGACACCATTTATAATGTATATGATGTTGACTTTCCAGCTTTATATTTATTAAATTTAAACACATTCCGTATATAATTTATTATATTTATGGGACGACCAATTCCCAAAACTCTAATGACAATTCGGAGAATACATGGTGTTGAATTAGGTTGAACCGTATAACTTTAAATCAATTCAATTTTATTCTACTTTGTATTTGTTCCCATTTATTCCCAATATTGCTAAAATATTTCGAGTGTGTATTTAAATTCTTACTTTTTTCAATTAGTTAATATTATTTTGTTACGAAACAATATACTCGCAAAATTATAATGCTAATTCAAATAATACGTACTGTTGAATTACAGAATGTTATGCAAAAATAATTTCAGTAAAATTCTTGTACTTTTAGCTATGGTTAATATGGCTAAAAAGTTTTAAATTATTTATAAGTAGTTGATTTTGCCAGAGCATTCAAATATGTGCAACTTATCTTTAGTTTAATTAATATCATTTTCTTATGGAATGACATATTCACAAACCTGATTGGTAATTTAAAGAATACACAGTGTTTAATTATTTTATGCAAAAAAATACCTCACATTTACAATCAATAAATCTTTTCAGAAAAAATTTGCTACATATTTCTAGATATTCATAACCTTAAAATTGATGTAAACTATCCCGATTGAAAGGCAAGTAAATCACACTGTACATAGACGCAATAGATAACGAGAGCACGAATTAAGATCATCTTGTAATGCGCAGTTCGACGAGGCCGGAGGAAATCAAGAATCGGATGTTCATTGGCGAGTTCTGCAATGTGGCCTCTTAACTCTCTTAGAATGCTACAGTCCAGTCCAATGCGGACTATAAACATGATTTATACTTGCCGAGTGAGATACTTACTTGCATATACACGCATAAAAACTAGGCTGGCACTAACTCATCTTAAGTTATGTTCAGATACAATAAATTGCCACCGTCTTATTACAATGGATAAAAAAAGCATTCGCGTACTCACAGTTCTTGAAGTAAATAACATGAACTCTTTAGCAGTGTTTGACGAGTATACACGTCACGAGCAAAAATAATGATCTTTTGTTACCAAAATCGCAATTATTATAACAAAAAGAAAAATGTATTTCTTCTCTTAGAATAAAGAAATCAAATTAGCAATAATTTTTTGCGTTTTTACCACGACTTTCATTTAGAAAGACTTGAGACTGTCGACTAAGAAACGGCTCGAAATTTTCAGTGGAAAGTTAGGTTAAATTCGACAATAGATAAAAAATGGAAGTGGAGGTTGTGCAGGGCACCTCTCCCCTTCAGGGAAACCCGAGGGTGTTATAAACCCCAAACTTGGCCACGCTGGCACAGGTAACCTGGAGTAAATGGAGAAAGGGATGTATGCGAATACATTTTTTATTGCCTTTGAAATTTCGTAACTAACTTTTGGAAAACCCTGTACAAATGATAAATAATAGAATATTATATAGTGTATAAAATTCTATTAAAATCAATTTAAAGACTATATTAGCACTATTTTATTTTTAATTACGTAATAATTATTTAGCAATAATTATTTTTACTTAGAAAAGCTTTGGAACTGTAATAGAAATGGCATGAAATTTCCAGTGAAAGGTTAGGTAGGTATGTCCAAGAAATAATTATCACATTTCTAGGTTACTTTGACTTTGAATCGACTTTAATTAGTAAATAGAATATTACATAATGGCAGTACTGCAACTTTGAGTCTACTTTAAATAGAGTATTAGTGTTTTAGTATAATGTCAATTAGAACTTTGGACATATTTCTGAATTTCTTGGATAATTTTCGAATATTTTAATAGGGACATATGACATTAAAGCGACAAAATCTGTATTATAAAATTCTTCCGAACATGGAAAACATTTTTTAAGTTATTCGAATTCTAGTGTTTTGAATACGACTCATTCAAATAATATAAGGGAACATTAGAGTTGATGGACAAAAGTGAAAAGTCGAACATTATAAGACAATACAGGTCAAATACCGCAGAAAGGCCATGACACAAATTGCACGCCCAACAAGAAATGTGCTACTTTCGCACAGCTGTTTTTTCATTGTACTATTACAAACCGATTTTCTTATGAAAGCGTAGGCACATGGACTTTCTCGACTAATGATTCATGATCAGGCAGTACTGTAGACGAACCGCATCTGCATATCGTTGCCTCGAAAGAAAACGGGTGCAACTCAAAAAGGTAAGTTTCGAGAAAATGCGATTTTGAAATGATTTTCTTTTTTCCAAGTTTGACGCGACTGCTCTCTGGCAGCCGAATTTGCAAATTAACACTGTGAGACATACATTAACAAAAACATAATTAAATAGTTAAAAATAGTGCTGTTTGTCACAGGTTTTATGCAAAAGGAGTTGCATCAGTTTTCGATATCTTGTATTATCGATAAAAATGTTATAAAAC
The DNA here is from genome assembly GCA_964023945.1 of Ectemnius cavifrons. Taxonomy (NCBI): domain Eukaryota; kingdom Metazoa; phylum Arthropoda; class Insecta; order Hymenoptera; family Crabronidae; genus Ectemnius; species Ectemnius cavifrons. Next base: position 1,697,973 of record OZ030386.1, on the reverse strand, counting down.
AACAACGATTTCTTTCATAAGACTTTTTAATGAGTCTGCACAATAACATAATACTATTATATTTGCAATATTAATAACAAATAACAAAGTAAAAATTACAGTTTCCACCGAAAAGACATCTGATATTTAATATAGAAATTAATATATTTGCAGTTCTTATAAATTAAACTTTCAAATTTGAAAGAATTATAATATAAACCATGTCTAATATAAACATTTATATATAATCAAAATGAATTAAAGGACTATTTATTTGAGAATAATATTCAATTGAATCGTATTTTACTTAACATTTTTATTGAAATGTAATTTATTGTTTTAAGTTTTCCAGTTCAATTATCAGTGGCTAACTTCAATAAGTATATGTAAATAATAAAGCATGTCGAAATGCGAGTTTCGTGATCACCCGGTACATCGGAGTGAAAGAGCAATAACTAACAAGTATGGTGAGGCGGAGAAAGCGTGATAAGGCCGAATGCGAATCTGGCTTTGGAGCCAGCAACTAGGTAAGTAAAACGACTGTTCATACATATGCGTCTGATACGGTTCAGCGCGTAGACGCTTTCCTATCGCAGCGTGTAAACCCCATTAAGCTACAATCGTACCGCATACGTTCGCCAGAGATCAACGCGATGCGATGATTCAATTGTGCCAAATACAGACGCATGACTTAAATGGTACAGTATTTTGCGATGGTAGATATTAATATTTTACAACTGCCAATATTTTGCGAATGCGTTATTTATTAGGTTTCTGATCTAATTCTATTCACTTTTTAATAGATATTTTTGTATAATGTACCGATTTATTACCTTCACTATAAATTATTGTAATTGGACATTATTAATTATGTACAAATTATATTCAAATGAATATTAGTATAAATTTGATATGAAATTTTCAATTCAAAATATAACAAAATCAATAGTTTTAGCTTAAGTTTAAACATTATAATTTTAAAAAATATTTTAATTAAGATATGTTATACGTAGTGAAAGTGTGTTGCGGATATAAATATTCAATCGAATTTGTTTGGGTGTGAAAATCTGTTATCGGGCCGTTATCATGTGAAGATTCCGTGATAAAATAGCAAGAGCACGATAAGCAGATTAACTCGATAAGAGTTGACAGTTTCAAGAGTGGCAAATATTTTCTTCTAATGGCCACGGTAGAACTTTCAAAATAATCAATACCTTCATTAATGGTTTGTTTATTGCACTACTTTTGATTTTACATTGTTATCTAGTCATTTACCTACTTCAAATTTTTCTGGTTGATAACAATCATCTTAGTTAATCATTTTAAAAAGTTGAATAGCGTCATTAAATAAAATGTCACTAAATTATTACACTATTGGTAAGAATAAGATTTTTAGATTTCATGCTTTTCCATGATTAACATATAAAATCCTAGCGGTTTCCACATTAACAATAACTTAATTTAATGAAAAATAAATTGTAGTATCTATTTTTGTTGCTAATATCTACTAACAATGTACATTGTGTACTCGGCTTTTATTCCTTTTGTAAGTTTGCAATTACGTTTGTAATACCTTGTATAAGTGATAAATATTACAATATTTTATAGCCCGTGGATTGCCAGGGCCGTAAAAATACTAAAAGCCGTGTTAAATAATGCTTTCCTTTTTTACATTCCATTAAAATGCACATTAAACACAGCACATACATATGTATGTCCGAGTTCTGAGCATATTTAATTTATTGCTCACAGTGCAAAAAGGAATTAACTTTAAATAAATAAATGATATGTCTCCAGAAATCACCAGATATATTTAAATTCAATAAAAAAAACTATCAATTAGTTAACGTTATTATAAACCAAACGTATACAACAATAATCCGCCGAATACGAGGATGTTTGCACATTAAAGAGAATCCAAATTTAACTTAATGACTAATAAGCTCTAACGGATACCTTTGTTGCAAACATCTTCTAACAATATTTATGTATACAGTGCTTTATTCTTTTATGTAAATCTAGAGTATTTGAATTATTTAAACTATTTGATGTGCATTCAGATCTTGAGAGTTATACCTTCTATTAACAAACGTATGCAAGAATAATTTATAGAACTCAAAGATGTCTGAATACTAATGCGCGCCATTATATAAAATTAAATGATTGGTCGCACTATAAGTTATTGTCAGTTGTGGACACCGCGGCTGACAAGCAATTTTTCTAAAAACGGGGATTAAAGTCATACTTCGATTAATTTCAATCATACTTCTGCTTGTAAGACAACGCAATGGGTATTTTTCTTCGGCTCATTTATTCCATAACTGAAATGATCCGTTATTCAGATTCACCAATTATCATAATAACGCACCTATTATCATGCAATAAATAATACGGTACGCAGTATGCAAATAGGCTACAGGCAGCAAAAGCGATTCCGAACAATAGTCTGCAAACGGGTGCTATGTAATAGGATGACTCTCACTCTCATTGACGATAAAATGATGCAGTTTTTCCTGATAACTCTGGGGTGTCACGTACGAATGACACAAGGCAATGATTAAACACAAGTGGTGATTGAAAGAGCTTTGAACTGGTAATAGTAAAGTTTTTTTGTTCTTTGGTGGTAAGTTTTGAATTATCATTAAGTGGTAATTGTGAAGTTCTGGTTTGTTAGGATTTTTAGCCAATAAATACTAAAAAATTACTATGAATTATTCTCAATAAAAAAGACTGCAAAATTAACCAAGTAACCGGATTCACTCGAATTATATTAGATGTGTACATTGCCAACAATTCGATTTAAGGAATATTTGAAAATTTTGCAATTACTTTTGAAACATCCAGTACAAGTAATAAATACTGCCAGGTTTATGTGTACTGAAGAGAAAATTGCATTAAAATTGGTTCTATTATTTTCAAGTTTATCGTAAACATACAAACAAAGATTGTCTTTTGTTTTTTAGATAGTAAATAAAACAGTACCGTGGTTTTGGAAAAAATTGTCTTATGGAAGAAAATTCTTTTCTCTAAATAAAAATACATTTCGTTGAACAAGAGAATGTATTGATCCTAAGAAAAAAATAACCTTCCTTAGAAAAGGCACCTTTTTTGAGAAATTTTGCGCCGTCACACCAAAAGTTTATTATCATTCGACTTATATTATTTGAGCATCTCCGTATGTAACGTACCATAAACTTTTTGATGCTACTGTCGCACGACAATCACCTTAAGTAGCGCGAAATATGTATTACCCAGTTCTCAGGGTTCCGTATTTCGCTAGGAACAAGAAGGAAGTAGACACAAAAGGAAATTAGACTTCCCGTTAAGGAAGAATATTTAAGCTAATCCAAAGACACTGGCTACTTCCTTCTCGGACGCGACTACAATCACGCGTATCGAGGAGAGCTGAAAGCTGTGATATCAAATCACATGAGAACATTATTCTACAGGGTGGTTCATTTGTCTTTGAATCACCACTATTGTACCTCGCTTTTTATCGGATGTGTGCGTATTATATTGTATGCCTTAAGCGTAGAAATAATATTGAATATATAGTATAAAGAATACTTACAAGCCTAATACGATATTTATTACTCAGAAATGGATGTTTATAAAAAATTATAAAATTACATAAGTGGAACACGACAGGCTGGCACAAATGCAATCCTAACCTATTTTCTGAGAGCCGATATTAATTTTTTTAGGTGTCAATATGTTTTTTGAGTATTCAGAAGTCTAATACAACATTAATCACTCAGAAGCATACATTTATTAACAGTTTATTTGAAAGCCATAAGAAAATAAATAATTAGTACAGTTGAACCCCGCTTGTTACCGCGTATTTTTTATAAAAAATTCAAGAAATTCAGAATAGTACAGAACGAGCAATTTCTGGAAATATATTTTAATTTATTATTTTTTTTCGATTTTTAGAGAAGAAACGCATCCGACTTAAAGATCGGGACTTGTTGCGTTTAATTACTCTCACCATGGACTATTTATAAAAAAAACTTTAGGATCTGTGGTGGTGAAAATACCCGAACCCAACCTAAATTATCGATTAATTTTAATAATACACGAATGTTTCCCAATACTTTCCCAGATAGCTATACAATGGCTAAGAAAATATTGGCACACCCAGTATTTGTAGAATAAAATTTCTTAAAAAAGAAAACCCACTTATAAGGAAATTCTGCTTTCTTAAGAAAGACATTTTCTTGTCCGAGAAAATGAACTTTTCTAGAAGAAATTTTTCCCAAAAATATTAGGTGTGCATGTACTTTTTTTATTCACTGTGTATAACATTTAATATTATATACAGCATAATATTGAATATAATACTCGGTATAAAGTTTTTTCTAAATTCTTCCGAAGTAACAAGTCGAAAACCCGAGAAGCATACCTCAAAAATGGAAAAACTACTTTTTGACCAGCATCCTATTTATTAAAAATACAACCATTTTTTAAATATTTTAGACTATTTTAATTATTCCAAACATTATTCGAAAGTATTACTTCCTTAAAGCAATATTTGACAAATTTGTGGCGAAGAAGTATACTCTTTATCATTCTTACCATACCGGTGCGAATGATACCCACAGAACGCGTGATCATAGAAATAGAAAATCGAGATACGAAAGAAGACAACACAGATTTATTACTAGTGGATGTAAGGACGTCCGTACAGCTCGGTATCTCGGGACAGACTCTTTTAACAAAATGCTACCAAGTAAATAGAGATAGTCAAGGGCAGTTCGGACGATCATACTTCAGATGGTATCAGGAATGTAGCTCTTGCGGTGAACATCAGAGTTCTCGCCGGACAAACATTTAAAAAAAAAAAATATATATATATATATATATATATAGCAGTCGAATTGAGTACCTCCTCCTTTTCAAAGTCGGTAAAAACACCAGGGTGCCTGCAGGGCCCGGATAATACTTTATTTATATAAAGTATTATTTATTAAATTAATTATTATTAAAACGTTACAAATTAACTAATCATATAAATACAAGTATCATAAAGTGTGATAAAGCGTGCAAGACGATAACGGTGATTCAAATGCAAGCGAATCACCCAGTATAAAGGCTCGATAGACAACGAGTAACTAACGAGTAGTAAATTCCCACAAGTGTCCAGTGCACCTGCACTAGCGCGGACAGACTATTTCTTGTCATTGACATTAGGAAACTCACAATTATACCAAAATGTACTGGAATATTTCGTGAAAAGAGCGAAAATGTGGCAACAGAATTGTGCCGGTCATTTATCGGCTATTTTATTCCACTTAACCTTGCGAAAATCACGTGAAAAAGACATTCCAAAGTCACGTATTTATTTAAAATAAAGGACAATACCAGAATTATTTCAAAAAATTCGAACAATACGTTGAATGGAGTTTTCAAGATTTAAATGTCGATTCTACTCAACCCACCGTGAACCATAAAGGGTTAACTTAGCCCCTCATATGTTGTGAAGGGTTAATGGTAATGTGTGTATTATATATTTTAAAATAAATAATGCGATTCATTGAACAATTAATACGTGTATCCTTGTTAGGAGACCTTGATTGTACCTATAATATACAATATGTATAAGATGCAGAGAAAAGATGGTAAACATTCGTATGTAATTAAAATTATTGGATAGTTAATAATAATCCTGTATGTATACTTTCTATTATATTATTTTATGTACATTGAACATTATAGATACAATATAACGTGATTTATAAATAATACACAGACTGCAGGGAAAAGTTGGGAAATAGTGTATAATTAAAATTGTTAAATAATTAGTAATAATCTTGTATTTATAACAGTCTATACTCGAACAATTAGCGATTTAAAGGTAAGTAAATCAACCTGTACAAAGTTGAGTATATATTTAATAGTGTAACCGAATATATAATTTGGGAGTCAATGCAATTCCGGAGCGGTGCGTGCTCATTAGATAATGGCGACGTTTCATGACTCGGCTGATCTGCCGAGAAGCAGTGTATGTTCAGTGCGCGAGTGTCTGCGAGGAAATAGGCCGCGACAATCTATATACGCCAGTTTCCCGTCATTATCGCTGCGATATCTGATCAAACGCCTGACCGAGTGTCGTTCTGCGTGACACAGTTTCCTAAACACTGACCTAGGCACGTGCAGACCCGTGCACGTGTACATACCTGGTGATTCACTTGTCTGGCAATCAGCATTGTCCTGCTGCATTTTTTAGTAGACACATGAGTAAGGCAAGACAAGTTTTTTATACTAATTTAATACTAACACTGAAATGATAAGTATAGGGGCGCCTTAAAAAACATGTTTTTATTCAGTTGATTCGATTGTTCTTGAATTTCTTATAATTTTTTAAATTGTTGAATCCGGATCTAAGATCAGATTTTTAAAATTTGAAATGATGGATCCAATATGGCGGGAAAAAAATGAAAATTGGTAAACTTTGACGCAAGTTTGTATCTCTTGATGTTTGACGTCGCACTATTTGGTAATTTAAGTTTGGTGTTAAGTGTGTGTATGGTGTCAAGTTCGCGGCTTCAATAACCAAAAGATGTAAACCTTAGTTGAAATGTAATTATTTTTCGAAGTTTTATCCGCCATTTTAAATGTTAAAAATCTGTTTCCATATTCGAATTTACCCATCTCGAAAGTTCTAACACTGAGATCGTTAGATAAATCTACCAAACTTTTTTCCTAACACAAAAGATGCATGAAAGCTTCATTTTCTACACACTGCTAAGGGGTAGCTAATGCCTACGGCATTTTACGCTGTAAGAGATAAAGTATGTTCACATTCGGACTGATATTATGCTTAATGAAGGAATGAATTGTGTTTAATTATATTTTAACGTAATGCGAGGAAGGGAAACATTATTTAACAATGCTTTTAAATATCTTTCTGTGTATTTAACACAAATCGTACCAACTGTCAAATGACTGGTTACAAAATAAAAGTTATATTCGTCCGATTCGGCTAATAGTTAATTTAATACGAAAATAAATGCACAAAGTAACATATAGATAGTAACACAAAATTATAAATTTACATTTTTATTTTTAACAAAAATGAAAGAAACGAGGGCATCGCGGAATCGAAGTTCAAAACCGGTAAATTGATCCGGCGTTGGTACGGTTAATGTCAAATTTATAGCCACAAATACACATAGTCACATGAGGAATTAAAAAAAAAAGTTTATTAACTATCGCTTGCGTTGGCACACGTGGTCGTAGTCAGAGTTACGCCCTGTCCAAACATAGTTGCAACGATCGGTATGATTATCATCGATTCGCTTTGCATGCGCATGTAATTATCATCGATCACTACGACCAGCTGAAAAAGTGGCATTAGACTAGAAAGGAATTTTTAAAAGACATATATCATTGTTACAACAAGTATTTGCAAACCGGATGATATATGTCTCATAGAAGTATCATAAAAAATACTGAATTGTATAAAATAAGTAAACGTGACTGCGGGCAATAATTGTTTATTTTATATAATAACCTGGGGTGGCCTTTAGGGGTGGTTGGGACAGGGTGAGAACCCTCATAGTATTTTTTCTAGGATGTTGAAGAATTCTTATGCGGAATTAGGCGCTTTTGTGCAACATACGGAAATACGCATTTTGACTTTTATTATACACAGTAGATATTTGTATAATGTGTATAATAACACAGGGAGGAAAATATAATCTGTAAATTACATGTCATCTTGAGGTGAAGATGTATGGAAAAAGACTAAACAAATCTGGTATTATAATTATAATCAATAAAGTTAAAAAAAGACTTACAGAGATTTTGTTGGAAATATAATGTTGAATTCTTTGTAAATTAGTTTTAATAGAATAAAGAATATACATTCATTTCGATTGTATCGTGTGATGCAGTCCGCTGGGCACGCGACGACTTACTCCGAATTGGTTGGCAATGTGTTGCAGAAAATATTTTACTGTATGTATTATATTACACACATTATACTATTATGTTTATGTTATAAGCCTTTTGAATCAGCATTATCTTGCTGCACCCTTTATCAGACATTTATGTAGTTGTATACTTACAGTGGCCAAGAAAGTATTGGTACCCCACTATTTTTAGAATATATTTTCTTAAAAAAGAAAACTGTTCCCTTAACAAATTTTTTTTTTCAGAACGACACTTTCTTGTTTAAAAAAAATGTATTTCTACTTGAAGACAAAAGTTTCCTTTGTTACGAACATTTGTTTCAAACACATTAGGTATGTGAGTACTTTTTTAATCTATTATATAATACATCTTATATTATATTCTATATATTAATATAATACTAGATACACATCTGATAAGGAGTAAAGTACGATAGTGGAGATGCGAAAACAAATGAATCACCCTGTATAGAAGCTAGACAGTCAACTACATTCCCACAAGTATCTAGTGGAAGTGCACTAGTGCAGATGGACGATTCGCAGTCAGTGCGAATCTCTGGTGACTGTATCATTTATTCTAATATATGTATTCAGCATTCTGAGGTTCGTCTTAATTAGAATTACTGAACTTGTCGGAGGATGATCCAGATTGATACAAATTAGTTATAACATTATCATAATGCATCACAGCATTTCTTACATCACATACTGACAGTTACGAAATAAAACGTCCACGACAATAGTTAAATATTAAATTGAATAGTGAATAAAAAGGAAACTGTCAAATGAATCTTTAGTACTCTTGTGATGTCCGTAGCTTTTCTTAATATACAACTTAACACCAGAATTACCGGAAGACTAACGTCTATGGATTTCTACCAGAAAAAAATACTAGAAAAAGTTATTTTTGTTAAAGAAAACACTTTTATTCGAATAGAAACCAGGAAATTGTTTAGACAATTAACACTTACTCTTTGATAAATCTAATGTTATGTATAACACACTTTCTCACCGCATATCTGCAGTCATGTGAGAGAAAGCCCATGTCACACGAAAGCTCAATAGTTAACGTCATTCATTAACGTCATTAGTTAAATATTAAGTTAAAAGGTGTGTAAATATAAAAATGTCTTAACACTATAGAACGATTGAAAACTAACGGGCATCTACTTTCATGTTACGCTGCCAAAAAGCGATTGATTTGCACATGTTCGATTTGTACATTCTACCTGAATCAAACAATTATTATACTGTTTGAAATATGAAACTAAAATTTAGGTAAATTGTAAAATTTGATGTAGGTTTTTGGTACTCATCATATTCGTACTATTCGTACTATTCGTATTCCACCCTTCGCAGTGTGGAGAAAACGAACTTTTCGTGCCATTTTTATGTTGGAAAAAAAGTTTGTCACATTTATTTGATAATTTCAGTATTGACGTTTTCAAGGTCGCTGAATATTCTTTATCATTTTTTTTAGTGGATAATAATTTGCTATAAATGGTTTGTTAAATTGATTTATCATGATGGGCCCAAGTTTCATATTCATAGACCCGAATTCAAAATTTGCGACCTCAAACGCCAATAGATGCAAACTTTCTCCAAAATCCAACTACCTTTCGAATTTTCATCCGTCATTTTCTTTATGTCCACTTACATCAAAACCGAGCTATTTCCCAAATTTCCATCAACCGTATTGGATCTGTCATGTTGAATTTTGAAAATCTGACTTCAGATTTGGATTCAGCGACGTCAAAAACCATAAGATATCCAAGAACAATCAAATCGGTAGCGTAAAAACATGTTTTATTTAAGACGTCCACATATGTCATAGCACATAGAAAAATGGCACGACTCTTTTTCGCCCATATGTGTGGTACACTGTCAAGGGGTTAATTCACAACATAAATCAATCCTGAATATATTTCAATTAAAGTCAAGATCTTTTTAAAATAGTTAACATTGCAAAGTCATTGCACTGCTTGGTAAAACTAATATGAAGTATTATACACCTTCACACTGCATGCAGGCCCACATAAGTGTTGAAATATTAAACTTCAAACATTAAAGATGGGTAAATAGAGAATTTTTAAATGAATTTTTGGTACTCACTTGACGTCCCTGGGGGCTGTCTTGAATGCCACGTAAAACCATCGTAACCTGCCGCCGGAGACGAAGTAAGCGACGACAATGACGATTAGCACTTTGAGGAGGAAAAGGGGTCCAAGGTAGATGGCGGAGAGCGCTACGCACCCGGCTAATCCGGCGAGCAGGAACATAGCGAGCGCGACGTCCCAAATGAAGCGGCCGACTGGCGTGCGAGCGCTACCAGCTGAACCGTTCGCATCCAACTGATTCTTCTTTCCCACCACAACCGGCGCGACACTCGATCTTATCCCACCAGCGCCTTCATTCTCCACGGCACCATTGCCGCCCGCTTCCACGTCGCACTCGCTCCCAACGCCCGTCTTCTCCTTGCCAATCTTGCCGCCGCTCGAATTGCTCAAGTTCAACTTCGCCGGGGACGCTTGCCGCGTGCGCGCCGACACAACCTGCTGCTCCGCTTCACCGCGCTCCACATCCTGCAACCAGGGTATCCTGTATTTTTAATCGAATTCCGCAATGATAGACGAGTAGAAAACACGAGTTCATAGAAAAGCATACATATAATGAGGTTGGATTCTAGAGAATTAAGGGAGGACGTCTTTCTAGAAATTTTAAAAATAGATGCATCTTCGGTATTTTTTTTTATCAAAAGCATTACGTGATGTGAGTGGTCAATATTTTTTTTATTTCAAAAGCCATTTTTTGCGGACAGTTTAGTAATTTTTTAATTCACATATGTTTAAGATTATAAGTGTTACTAATTCATTTATTGTAATACTTTCTTTTAATATTGTTTGACCGTGACCACGGCTGCTCGGAGATCATCTAGCATCAAAAAGTGATGCGTGTTTGGACAACGCATTAGAATAGGACCTTATAGGGTCAGGTTTTTGCCCAAAAAATTGCAACGGAATAGCGACGGGTTAAATATGAAATATAGATTTTTCACCAAACAATTACTTCTTTTTAATTTAGACAAAAACGGGAGCATTCGAAAAAAATGTATGCGATTTTGGCAACCTGTACAGGGTGAGTCACTTGCCTTTTAATCATCCCCTTCACACTCGAGCTCCAATTATTTCCATTATTGGTACAATTTGATATTATAAATAAATGTCAGTGCGTGGAAAAGACTCGGTAAATACTCCTTTATATTAAAATTACTCAACACTGTATAATTATATCATTTTCAACAGCCTATATCCATCAATGGCGATTGAAAGGCAAGTGAATCATCCTGTACATGTGTATAACCGCACTGATCCCTAAAATGCACCTCCACCATAACAATTTTTTTTTTCGTTAGACTAATTTCTACCTCCAGAGTATAACAATAATACTTCAATTGTTTCTAAACATTTCCCGCAAAAACCCAGTTCTACGTATTTTTCAGTATCTTCCTTTATTAAAATATTTTTTTATTTTAGCTTTTGTGGTTAATGCTTTGATTGAAAATATTAATCAATTTAGCGTGTTACTCCTACAAATAAGAATTATTTATTTCATTTTCCTCTACGCGCAAAATCCTTATTAAAATCATAATTATTAATTGCAAGGAGATTTTGGCAAATTGGGGCGCGATTGTAGATACCAGTTGTCTAAATCGCACCATTTAGAAGGTTTGCAAAATCAATTATTTTGAAATTGATCATCATGTGTTAAAATGATAAAAAAAACAATCCATCGGAAAGAGGAAATATTGTCCTGAAAGAATATAAAGATATGATTTGTCATTTTTGAGTAATAAGCCTTAATGTGAAAAGTAGGGCGATTTGGAAAACCTTACCCTAATAGGACTCCGACTCGACTCTGGCTAATTACTACCTCACATTATTTGAACCCTTAAATTAATCATTTAAAAAAAACCTTAGAATACTTTAATCGTTTTAAAAAGTACAATCCGCCAAGATTTTTTTGCTAAATTTCAAGTCTTCAGCTGCGTAGCTGTTCGTGAAATATAACGGTTTTCGGAAAACAAATCTTTGAACCTCGTTTTCATCCCCTCAGGGATATAAATCCAAAAAATCCGTTCTTATCGAACGGCTACAGTGCAAAAGGAGGCAAAAAATAATAAATATACATCTTTCGCCCGTTTCGATAATTATTCCTTAGGAAACACATACAATGTTTACTGTAATTATCCTCTTTGTCGTTAGAAAATATCGCACTTATAGCACTTTATGTTTTTATGCTGTTTGTATCGCTTGATGTGTATACCACCAATTACTTCTGTATCATTCGCTGACGCGTGACTAAAGACTAGAACTATACTGGAAACTAGTGTGTATTTATTTCTACCACAGAAAAATAAAGACAATAATATTTCTACTTATTTATCAATGGTTTAATTAATAAATTAAAAAGTATAATTTTATTACAATGTCAAGTGTCATTTATGTTAAAATATGCACCATCACCTATGTGCATGTTTATGTTATAATGTAACTTTAATTGTTACAATGTATTTATAACTTAATCATGCACATAGGAGAAGATCTAAGAAATTGAGCTGAGTGTAAGAATATAGATTCTCTACATAATACAGCTTGCACTTCACAAATTCAATATTCCAAAGTTAAACAGTATCAGATTTACAGCTTGCCTAATATAATTTAAAATTTTAATTTTAGTCTGTTGGAAGTTAGAAGCATCATAGATATTGGTAATAATTAGTGCCTGTTTACTAATTCCCAATAGATAGGATGCATTTAAACTACAGATTAGGAGACTCGGTAGAGTCTCGCGCCAACTAGTATTTATATGTACATACATATGTATACGGCGCGCGACTACCGAGGATATTTATCCCGAAGTGTAGCGGTTGCCGTCTGCTATAAATCTTTTACCTCGATTTATGAAAAAGTTACAGCTCTACGGATTTATTTCTGAATTTTGTATTCCATCGCTGATTTTTTTGAATCATTTAGTCGCACGCCGTATACATATATGTTATGGTAAATGTGATTAATCCGGTAATTATGTATAATTACCGGTTATTATATATAATTACCACTAAGTTTGGTAAATGTGATGAATTCTTGAATATTTATCAAATTAACCGGCGAGTTCATACAGTTCCCAACTCGTAATAGCTAATGTGATAAAAGGGCAGGTATTTCATAAATGGCTCGAACATTTTATATAATACCCACGGTTCGTCGGGCAGTATGTTGAATCCATAGTTGACATTCTTCACCGACTTCGAAAAGGAGGAGGTACTCAATTCGATCGCTATTTATATATATATTTTTTTTTAGGTAAATATTCAGAAGTGCTCCTTCTGTGAAATTGAAGAAAACTGCTATGTGTCATAGTGAAAATGAACTCACAGACATTCAAGAGAATTATTCATGGGGAAACACCATGAAACCCCATAGAACCACATAAAAAATCGCTATAAAAAACACCATTCTGAGTAACTCTTCCCTATACAAGTAACCGTCGCTCGGTTTTAGTTTTCAAGTTATACACAAAAATATGTTTCCTGTTTGAATTTTCTATGATCCAATTAGAGTAACCAGTGAGCATACCAAATAGTCAAACAGTCAACATAAATCTTAACGTAAATATATCTCTGGTCTTGTGAGAGCTTTTTTCCTTATACCTGGTAGATACCTAATACAGATATGTCACACAGATTTAAAACCCAGACCTAACCAATCCAGACTGCGGTAAATACATATAGTATAGATTTTCTTCTAATTTCATAGTTAGATTGCCTTCTTTGAAATGCTGTCATAATAGCACTGTACTGTAGTATATTGAGCTGTTGACAGCATGAAGACTGAGCCATACTGAGTCTGGGTTGATTAGGTCTGGGTTTTAAGTCTGTGTTACATATGTATTAGGTGTCCACCAGGTAATATTGACTCAATAAGAAACACATTTTTTAATTTCCTTATTAGAGCGTTTCAATACATTGACCACCACCTTCTAGGCATTCTGTATAATGGCCGGACATTTTATAGATTGACCGAAACTTGTTACGGGCATTTTGCACAATGTCTTTTCGAATGGGCATTCTACGCAATGCCCGGTCATTGTACAAAATGCCCACGTTATGCACATTGGGCGTAACATATACACCAGACAAATGATGGAAATTCATTATCGGATCACAAACGTTATATTCAAATTTCACGCGATGGACATGAGGTTTTATGGGGTTTTATGGGGAATTCCCCCAATGCGTATAAATCTATTTGATGATAAATAACGCATGTCCTTTAATGAAATAAAAAAGGATAGAAATTCTCGGATCATACATCATATATAAATTTCATATGAATTTCATGGGGTTCCTATGGGGTTTTATGGTCTTGCCCCAATGTGAGTAACTCTCTTTATTGGTAATTAATACATTTCATGCAATAAAAATACAAAATTTTATTCAAAATTTCATTTTTATATTCAAATTTCACGTGATGGATATGAGGTTCTTATGGGGTTTTATGGGAAATTCCACCAATGCGTATAAATCTATTTGATGATAAATAACGCATGTCCTTTAATGAAATAAAAAAGGATAGAAATTCTCGGATCATACATCATATATAAATTTCATATGAATTTCATGGGGTTCCTATGGGGTTTTATGGTCTTGCCCCAATGTGAGCAACTCTCTTTATTGGTAATTAATACATTTCATGCAATAAAAATACAAAATTTTATTCAAAATTTTATTTTTATATTCAAATTTCACGTGATGGACATGAGGTTCTTATGGGGTTTTATGGGGAATTCCACCAATGCGTATAAATCTATTTGATGATAAATAACGCATGTCCTATAATGAAACAAAGAAGGATAAAAATTCTCGGATCATACATCATATATAAATTTCATATGAATTTCATGGGGTTCCTATGGGGTTTTATGGTCTTGCCCCAATGTGAGCAACTCTCTTTATTGGTAATTAATACATTTCATGCAATAAACGTACAAAATTTTATTCAAAATTTTATTTTTATATTCAAATTTCACGTGATGGACATGAGGTTCTTATGGGGTTTTATGGGGAATTCCCCCAATGCGTATAAATCTATTTGATGATAAATAACGCATGTCCTTTAATGAAACAAAAAAGGATAGAAATTCTCGGATCATACATCATAAACAAATTTCATATGAATTTCATGGGGTTCCTATGGGGTGTTATGGTCTTGCCCCAATGTGAGTAACTCTCTTTATTGGTAATTAATACATTTCATGCAATAAAAATACAACATTTTTTCTTTTTCACAGAAGGAGCACCTCTGAATATTGACCTCCTTTTATTGTTATTATTCCTTATAACAGGCGCAGCACCTGACAAAATTTTTATTTGAGAGGGGCGAACTATTCAGGGGTATAAATACGGGTCGTACAGCCCGCAGTTTCAAGTTGGATTTGACCACGAACTAGCAAGGCCAGAAAAACCCTTCGTGAATTACAAGTGTTAGTTGACGTTAAGCTGGAAGGTTTCCGCGTACAGTCATACGTAACTATATTCACAAGCCGTATCCAACTTCGCGAAAGTCGCGTTATAAAAAGTGTCAGCATTGTGAACCATCGCCATTTCACAACGCGTATTGACGACTGGTTTAAATACCAGGACGAAGACAGTATACTGTTTCTAGGAAATAAAACTAGTTGTTCTAATCATCAACAGGAATTGTTGTTGATCGATTTTCCTAAAACACCTATCCATCATCCGGCAGCCAGCATTCCTGCGAATCAGCCAGGTTTGAAGATAGGAACACGGTCAAACAGATTTGAAGGGAAAATAAGGATTTCCTGATCTGCAGCTGACGGTCACGGACTGAAGAAAATAAAAAGAAAATAGATTCTGTGTCGCATTTTTCCAGCGTACCGTCAGCAACCTACAAATTCCTTTTTGGAGATTTTTTAACGTTCATAGACGTACAAACCAAGTGCCAACCGGATCGAACTTGCGAATGACAGTGAACCCAAACTCAACGTGCTACAACTAGGTCTACAAAGTCGGCCGAAGAGTCATAAATTATACTCGACTCCATTTAGCACTTCATAGCAGGGATTGGAAAAGAAGGGTAGATTTTCCATATGTGGCTGACTCGTGCACTCGTTTGCATTGCCACGTTGGTCGAAGCGAGCCTACCACAACAACGTATTTCGGCATTATTATGATAAAATATTTTTTCGCAACTGTTTCATTGTTTCTACTAACATACACGGGATAAAAAGAGTATTCGTATACAGCCCTTTTCTTGGAATAAATTTTGATATAGAAACAAGTCTGTTTAAAGAAACGAATTTCCTTAAAAAAGAAAGTTTTTATTTTAAGAAAAACTAAACGTTTTGCAAGCAGAATTTTGTCTCCTTTAAGAAAATGTACTTTAAAAAAAACTCGGGCTAGCGAACACTTTTGTATCCACTGTATGCATACTTTCTCTGTTAGAGGACGAATATTCCGAAACAAAAACCAAAAACATTATACTTTTAATGAAATACGCCCACGCTGGATTTCCAGAATGATATTTTTTTGCTGTATTTATTGTGATATCAACTGCTTGATTATTAGTTAGATATAATATGTGTAGTAAATCATTGGTTTTCCTTTACAATACTTTTGTTGTTTTATATGTAATATTTGCAGCTTTAGGGGACAAGGGTCCCCTATTACGCAGATGACTTGGTGATTATTGATAGAGAGAGCAGAAGAGATGACAGAAATAATAAGACTTCGACAAGAAAAAGTTAACTCTAAATGTGGATAAATCAAAAATACTTGTAATGAGAAGAGGAGGAAGATACATGAGAAAGAGGACGAAGAGAGCAAATGTGCTGATGAGGGAAGTTTGGGGAATAGCGGAAAGAAAATTCCAGAACGACTTCAAAAGAAAAATATTTATGTACGATTATCTAGTGGCGAACGTGTGATGCTTCATGGAACCGAAATTTTTGGATGAGAGGAAAACACAGAATTAGAAAAGAATAAAACACAATATGTCAGATGGATTCTAGGGCTGGACAGATGCACACCGGGATACATCATCATGGAAGAAACACGAAGGCAACTATAATAAGAGGTAAGGCAAGTTAAATATGAATAAACGAGAATTCACTGGCAAAAAATTGGTGAAAGAATGTTCGAAGAAAAAAGGAGAAAAGCCAGCAGAAACTATAGGAGCGGCGAATAGAGAAAGGAATGTAGAGAGGGTAAAGGTTATAGCCATCTAGGGGTAGAACAGTTAAACCGGGATGGTAAAGAGGTAGTAGGGATTATAAACGAAATAGACAAAGATATACAAAGACAAATACAATGCAATAAAATAGAGGCGGCAAAATATAATAAAATATATAAATATATAAGGACAGGAGAACTCCTAGAATATCTGGCGAAAGAAGGAATAGAAGAAAGCCAAAATATGATATAGGTTAAAACACTATTTAAAGGACTGCGAAGACATAGATAGAAATATAATAAGATTAGAGGTTATAGTGAACGGGAGAACATGCGAAAATGTAGTAAAGTGGCTAAGAGACTTTGAAAAGATAAAGAGAACAAGAATGTCAAAGGCATAGAAATAGAAAGAAAAGAGAGAAATAGTATAATATTTAGGGAGAATCGAATATTATGAGTAGGATATACATGTAGAATTGTAGATAGTAGATAGAAATAGGCTAGTGATCTAGTGATGTGTAATGGATCTGATAGGAAACTGTAAACCAAGTGCATTACATAGTTGTATAACTGTAAGTAATAAAAATACATACATACTATTTAAAGCTTTATGTTCTATCCGGTGACAATTTCGTGCGTGTGTTAACAATAATTTAATTTAACGAATAATAAGATAATCCAATTATCTTTATTCCAAATATCTCCTAGTATATAATTTTACAATTACTTTTGGAACATCCTGTATAAATGACATAAAAATTGCAATATTTTATAGCTTATAATTTGATTAGATGATAATACTGTACAGGAAGGGAAATCGAAAAACGTTACCCTTTATACTAGCGGGGATAATGTAATATAATAAAATGTGTATAAAATGTACGAGTTCATATAAACGCATATAATTAGTGAGTTTTCGTTTCTTTTCAGGAAACTTTTTAGGAAACAAAAGGGTTCCTTTGAATAGTTCTATTAAAGTTTATTAATATTCAATATTGTTAAATAAATTATATTTGTTTTAGACGGATGAACATACCCGAATTACGAAAATCGAGAAGGGTGCGATGTACTCAAAGCTAGTTAGTTGCATTGGTTACAACTTATGCATTCGGATTTTTCTATTAAATATCCATGCATTAATTTTCTTATTTTTAGAATTTTAGTCTGCTGAATATTATTTGTTCTTTTTTATTTCCAATATATGGCATACTTTGATTCAAGTTCCGAATAATTTTTGTTAGATTCCATTATAGTATACTTTTATACAATAATAAGAAAATACAGTGAGAATTCCAGAAAAGTGTTATCATTATTATAAAAAAACTCATGGATGTTTCTGTCAAATTCAGTTGTTAATCATAAATTAAATGAGTATGTGATCTATACGACAGAAGTTCCACTTTTGTAAATATACAATAACTGATGAAAAAGTAATTCGATAATATAAAATTAGAATTTATTATCTTTCATTTATTATTATTCATTATGTCTTTCAAAAACGAACACACAATGGTGAATATATGCATAAATATACACGTACTTACGAAAAATAAACTGAAATCATTTTTTATTTCAAATTTCCGATACATTTTCAGGTAACATTACTTCACCTTTAATGCTTTTCTTGATTTCCCATTACAGTTTTACGAATATTTCCTTTGCAACATAATAATAATTTACAACTAAATAGAACAAATTTAAATGCTCGATTAAAATCAACAAATTATAAATAACTTAAGGCTTTTCAGAAAGATTAACTAAGCCTTCTTCACCGTAACAATAATCCCAACACATAATTAGCAGACGCAACATTTCAAGGATCGTTCTATCGTACTTTCTTTTGTTTTTAACAACATACATTATTTAATTTATGAACATAGAATCCTTGTAATTATATGCTTGCCAGTCTAAGCCAACTGGAGAACAATGTATTGTTGAACAACATCTCACTGACCTCTTCCTATTACAAAATGAAACACTGAGACAAACGAAACAGGTTTGTTTTTTTGGTTAAGACTGCGTACACTCACCCTGAACAGGAGCCGATGATGCCTGTCAACGGTTTGGTACGAGACGTGCACGCATTTTTGCAGAAGCCTTTTTAGACGCGTCTTGAAATCTTATATTGAACGCACTTGAAACTAACCAATAAGAAACTAACATTGCACATATTTGAGGAAAATTCAGTACGCAGCATTATACGTAAAAAAATTGAAATACATTATTATGGCAGAAGCAGTTCGAATGTTTATCAGGTTTATGCACTGGCTGTTATTTGCTCTGGCGATGACAGGTAGTCTGCCAGACACTTTCACTTCACGCGAGCGTGAAATCAATATTCGGTCTGTGCTGTCTTCTAGTGGCGGAGAATTGAAGTTTTTTGTATCTCTGTGCACCTATTTTGCCACCGAAGCATGTCTACATCATCTCACAAAAGTAAAAATTTGAATGATTTAAACATTCTTGTGCTTTTACATATAGTTTCTATGATTAAAGCAACCAATATAGTGGCTTTCAAAAACGATATACAGATATAGAATACAGTTACTATGTTTAGAAAAGACATATTTTCTTATGGACAAAAATTTCCTTTTAGAAGAATATAAATGTTCTCAAAGCAAAATTTCTTCACCTTTAAGAAAATTTGTTTCAGAAAATTTGGGTATATAACAAACACTTGTTTTTAAACCTGCCGCAAAAGTAGGAAACTCGTCAGGGTAGCATTATGTTTGCTGTATTCAGATCGTACTAAAAACGCGGAACGTTTTTGAATTTTCCCGCGCTCGGAATGGTTTTGTGATTTGGAGTTTCCGACACTTTGGATCAATTTCCAAGTGTATTTCGATCTGATCTGTCGCAAAGGTTGTTCCAATTGTGATCCATCATCAATCAACTAAAGGGTTAATTACTATTACTTACAACTATAGTATACAACCAACCATATCACCACAACCATATTATTTCAGTTTCCCCCTATAGACCGTGTGTAATATACATATGTAACGTGTGGCTCAATAATTCAGAGTCCCTCATTATTATTTTAATTGTCCTCAGTAAGGCCAAGTCAATTTAATACCAAAACTAATGCATGAAGTACCATTCGGATAATAATACTAAACATCATATATTTTAATTTTAATTTTTAACAAGAACGAAAAAAAATAGCGCATAGTCGAATCGAATTTAACACTCCATTTATAGAATGCCTGATTTTGACGCATTTCACGCATTCAAACCTAGTGCTAAAAACCGGTCTTTCACCGGTCGTGGTAAATCAAAGTCATATTTTCGAATTTGGATAATTAGCATATTAATATAAAAGTTAATGCATAAAATATTATTTAGATAATAATACAGAAAAATATATATTACCATTTTTACTTTAATAGGAACGAGAAAGAAACAAGTATTACATAGTCGAATCGATTTTAAAACCGGTAATTTGGTTGAACACTGTACATACATATGTATGTATGTATGTGTACTATGTATGTACAGGGTGAGTCATTTGCCTTTGGTATAATTATATAATTATATAATTGAAAATGGTATAATTATACGGTGTTGAGTAATTTTAATATAAAACAGTACTTACCGAGTCTTTTCCACGCACTGACATTTATTTATAATATCAAATTCTATCAATAATGGAAATAATTGGAGCTCGAGTGTGAAGGGGATGATTAAAAGGCAAGTGACTCACCCTGTACATACGTTTAGTGTTAATAAAAATATCAAAAACATGTGATTTGTATCATACGCGAATGATACGGGCGCAATCTGTTCTACCTTCACGGAATACAGCAGTCTGAGCAGTAGCTGTCACAAATTGCTTGATCGACTGCTGAGTGCAACAGCGCGACGCTACTTCCTCGAAAGAGACTCTTATATGCAATATGCTACTCGGAAATGCAGTCATTGGAAAGAGACGTCGTCAGTGATTCGCATGATCACGGACATTTCATGTGTGTCATCAACATTGATACACGGTGACTCTCAAATTCGTGCAAGTCAAGAGAAAATTAGTGGAGAAACAATGCGATAAATACAAAATAATTTTTTCCTTATTTATACTAACTAAATATACTAATATTAATGTGTCGCCGCCGAAAAGATAGATATTTAACAAGCATAAACGAGATGGAAATCATTTTGCACTTTTTTGCGCATTTTTATGTTAATCATTTCCGAAGTCGTTTCATATTTTTATTTAAATATTTAAGTACAGGTAATGATACGATTAGGATGATATGAATAATGATATGATAAGACTACGATATGGTGACGAAAGACCAAAAGATGTCGTATCGATTAGATCATTCGTACAAAAGTTATACTAGGACAAATGAAAAACGATTTTTATGCAATATTAATACCTAATATTGAACAGATTAAAAAATTCTATGATGGGACCATTCTGAAAGTTTCTTTTAGAAGACAGAAGAGGTTACGTCAGGGATATTATTGGACAAACATTAAAAAAAACAATAAATTTATTATCTCCTGCTTTTCGTAATCGATCAATAAATATACTTCCGGCAGGTTCTGCGACTGTCAAAAAATCGATATCGGTGATCAATGGGTTACCGACTGTGCTGGTTCATCAAAGGTGTCTCGAATCATAATTCATCCAGCTTTGTCGGCGGACGGTTAATAATAATGATATTTTATAACAGAGTTCGCCAAAAATCCCGCAGCGATGAAATATTTAAAGAAACAAAGGGATTTATAAAAAAATGTTTCAGACAGAAGTTATACGATTTTCAAAGATCTATTAAACACGTGTACTCAACTGTCTTTGTGCTGAGGGATGGAAGTCATTTCGAGGTCAGTGATAAGACTGATGCTGGCAGCATAGTGGTGGCAACTTTTGCATAGTAACGGCACTAGCCAACATCAGTGTTATAAGGCAGATATAATAAATTATTATAGCCACTGTTCCGAAATCTAACTTGTTTTCGAAAAAATATATTGAGAAACTGTATCAATTATATTAAATTATAGTAAATTGTATATTAAAAAATGTCTTATATTCAAGAAACGAATGAATATTTTTATATATTTATATATGGATTTAGCGGGAATACTAGATAATACTAATTATTCTAAACAATCGATCATGTATAATACCCTCTCTGAGTATATTTTTAAAATGTATGAGTATATTTTACTTTTGAATAATTTATTGTTTCTCTAATGTAAGTAATAACGTTTATAAGAAACTTTTCAAATGCAAATATCTTTCTCAAATACTACATAGAAATGTTACAAAAATTTTGATAAAAGTCCGGAAAAAATATAAAATTAACATGTTTTCGAAATGAGTAACAAGTATGGATAAATATAAAACACGGTATTTTTATCCTGTTCTAGTTTTAAGATTTGGCGAAGATGCTTTTATGACCCCCGGTATAGTTTTACCAGCACGTCGAAAAGTGAAACCGATTTGCATAAAATTTGAACGTTCACCTCTTTTTCTTGGCTCGCTCAAGGTTTTTCCATTGAATACATCAAGCTTCTTATTTACAGATTGTCGTGTTGGGAAAAAAGTAATCTACCTCTTTTATTTTTTTGTGTCTACTATCGTCATTTACGCGCTTTTCCTTATTGTAACAACGTACTCTGTAACCTTCATCTGCCTGTTAATTATGTTATATTAATTATGAACGATGAGCTAGTTTATCATAGGTCGCGTTACGAAGGAGATTACTAAGTATTCTCGGATTCGCGGTTACTTTTTTAAGCCAGCGCAGACTATTTTGCACCAATTTAAACGAATGCTATCCAATGCGAGTAGAACAAGAGTTACCATTCTTGAAAACTGATACAATTACATTTCCCAACTATAAATAAGACAGAAATTACTTTGTACTTTTTAGTACAATTTTCTATTGACTATTTTCGAAGTGCGTTCACATTATTTTACAAAATAAACTCGAAATCATGTAACTTTGTAGAAGCCGAATATCCACATATTTGTTATGGTCTCGGGGAAATTCGATCGGGATGAAACCTTTTCTATCTAACAGAGGATGCACCTCGTATAGTACCATCACCCAAAATTTTGGAAATTACTTAACATTAACTATTATTATTACATGAAAACCAATGTTTCGTTTGTCCGGCGATAACTTTGCAACGGATTATTTATTCGCCCGTAACTGGTATACCACTGCATCGATTAGAATGAAACGGACCGCGATTCATTGTTCAATTCATTTCCTACTACATACACTAAGAAGCATGAAAGGCAATCGTAGACGTTAAACGATTGAAAACAAGCCGTAAAGCTAGCTAAAATTCGGTTCTCTCTAGAAAAAACCTTTAATAACTCTTAATCCTATAGGGATAGAAAATCGGTGTCAATGGCAAAGTTTTGCATAATACTATATGCTAGAAGAATATGTTAATTCAAGCTGTTAGAAATCAACACACTTGGCGTGAGGACGCCACTTTCGCAGCTAAAATGATGATAGTTTTGGATGAAACTTTATACATAAGAACTTTGATCCAAAATAGGAGGTATGTGTTTTGGGATTTCTTCCGTTTTCGTCCAGTCAATTAAATATTGATTTTTAAACGTACAGCGTTCTGCTGGAACGCGTGAACTACTGGTACTAGGGCGTCCTAAGTGTACAAACAAAGATTGTTTTTTTGCAAAGGTAACTTCTGGATGTAGTTCGTAGCAGAACTACTTTAACGAAAAGAAACTCGACTGCTCTAGTAATATTATAAATCAAATAAAGTAAAGGATTTGTTGTTTATAGAGAAGATTTCGTACTCGATTGACGTCAATTATTGGATACCGGTCTGACAAAGTACAGGTTATGTGGCGCATGAGTGCATTTTAACTGCACGCCAAGTAGCTTCGGGGCACTTAAATGGAAAGTGTACCGGAAACCTGCCCCGTGCATTCATGATTCGAATACATTGAGAAATACCCGTGGCAGTGTGCCTCAAGTTTTAATCTCATAATGCTGTAGTGCCTCCAGCATAACCTAAAGAATATGTTAGTTATGTTGACTGTTTTCCAACACTGCCCTAGGCTCGTTATACTATATTTAATATTATGTTGATGTATGATGTATACAATGTAATATACACACATCTGATAAAAAGTGGGATATAAGACTTATGATTCAAAGACAAATGAATCATCCTGTAGAATAAGGTTCTCACGTGATTTACGTATCACGATTTCGAGTTCTCCTCGACAGACGTGATCGCAGTAGTATCCAAGAAGGAAGTCAGCAATAGGTTTGGATTAGTTCAAGTTTCCCCTCTTAACCGGAAGTCTGATTTCCTTTTATGGCTGCTTCCTTCTTTTATGTGCACTCTCTTTGAAACTGTCCTACACCTTTTCAGGTAGTTTTCAAATTGTTTCTTCGGAGATCAGAAAACTATGAGAAAATTATGAGTACATCGTAATAAACTTCTATGAATTGCATAGTAACTCTAGTAAGTATTCTAGTATAATGATTGTAACAAATATAAACATATTTACATTATATAATATATGAAAAGTACACTCGTATTTCTTACATTTTCGGTATTCCAAATCAATCAGAGGCGAGTGAAAATGTTTTTCAACATTTTGTCGCTACGTCCATAACTGATGCAGGAAAAATGTTTCTTTCGCTTTTGTTAAAAATGAAGATATAAATTTGTAATTTCTTTGTTATTATCCAAATATTACTTTGTGGGCTTGTTTTCATATTAAATTAACAATACCGATTCTACGATGTACTTACTTCTTTCGTTCATGTTAAAAATAAAAATGTTAAATCACACAGTAAGATGTTTAAAAGCTGTGGCAAGTAATATTTTTCTTCCTCGGATTAGTTTATCGTTTACATTGTAATAAGCAATGGGCATTAAATAAATATATTATACATATGTCTCCGCCAATTACAATATATGTTGGAATCGAGTAGAAAACAATTAATTAGTTAACGCTACTAATGAACAAACTTATAGAACGGTAATCTCTTCAACGCGAACATATTCAAGTATTAATAAGAATCATTGTACAAGGTGATGTGTTTTCCTTG
Source organism: Ectemnius cavifrons (assembly GCA_964023945.1). NCBI lineage: Eukaryota > Metazoa > Arthropoda > Insecta > Hymenoptera > Crabronidae > Ectemnius > Ectemnius cavifrons. The sequence continues at coordinate 1,672,780 of OZ030386.1, read as the reverse complement.
GAATGAACGAAGTCCATACAGTATAATATACTATAGTCGGGCCGCTGAGAGAATATGAATGGTGAGGGAGGTTCTGCCCTGTCCTACTTGACGTTGCCCGATTGGCATTTCGTGTGCCTGGGATGGGCTTTTGGGGTGATTGAAGGATTGGGATCATCATATTATTTTTTCTAAGATATCGATGACTCTTGCCGAATTTGGTACAAATCCGTTGAATGGTATAGATGCCTTTTAAAGGGGGTGTGCTTCAGGGGCGGGGAATATTTATTCTAAGATATGGAAGAATACCCATGCTCAATTTGGTACGAATACATTCAACGATTGATTGATTATTTAATTTCACTTCCCTTTCTGACTTCTTTTGTCTAATTGGATAGGAGGGCCCCGTCCTAGCCGGACCCCTGGACGGCGGTACCCTAACCTTAAATGTAACTTAATCTACTTATCTTATCCAATACCAGTAATGGAATGATTATCATTTGAGAAATATGTTGGACGACGCAAAAGCCTTTGCGGAACATACATATTTTGACTTTTATGTATTAAGATTACAAATGTTAAAAACGTGAGGACTATCACTAATCATCCAGCAGGTTACGTAAATAATAATAGAACTAAGGCAACAATAAAAACGATAAAACTGATTCATTTAAAACTACTTATTTACAAAGCCATACTCACAACCGATTTCAATGATTTTAATATATGTTATAGAGTACCATCTCCTGATCATTTTCATATACATATATGTGGGGGAAACTTATAGGGAAAAAGTTAGACACACCTAAAGGCGAATTTTATATGACCCAAGGTAGAGTAACCAGTGAGCATACCAACTAGTCCAACAATCAACTCAAATCTTAACGTAAATATGTCTGTGGTCTTGTGACAGCATTCCAAATACCTGTAGAGACCAAATATAGATGTAACACAGACTTGAAACCGAGACCTAACCAACCCAGACTCAGTATGGCTCAGTCTACATCTCAATATACTACAGTGCATACAATGCTTTTATGACAGCATTTCAAATAAGGCGATTTAACTATAAAATTATAAGAACTTTTATACATTTGCCGCAGTCTGGGTTGGTTAGGTCTGGGTTTTAAGTCTATGTTACATCTGTATTAGGTGTCTACAGGTATTTGGAATGATGTCACAAGACCACAACTACGTTTATGTTACGATTTGTGTTGATTCTTCGACTATTACATATATCTGGATAGATAAGATCCGCCTTTAAGTGTGTCTAACTATTTTCCTATAAGTTTCTCCCACATATATATGTATATGAAAATGATCAGCTTAAATCGCCTTATAATATATATCGAAATCATTGAAATCAGATGTGTGTACGTCTTTGTCAATTAATACCCATTTAAAATATCGTACTTGTCGATTCTAATGCAAATGCATCACTATACATATATACTTATCACAGTACACAATTCGATCTAACTAGCATTTAATTTTGCTATTGCTGAAACTTTTACATTATCGGTAGACATATTTTAAAATTTGCATACAGGTATATTATTTTAATTTGTTATAAAGTAATATAAAACTTGTTACAGCTTCTAGAACCTCAATCGAAAATTAATGTTAAGGTAAATAATAGAAGCAAAATGGCAAAAAAGGAAGTTCGGAAAAATATATTTGCTTTTTAAAGTGTATAATTTGAAATAATGATGTATGTACTTTCTAGTGAATTTTTATTTTGCTCATTTTCGAAATCGGCGCCCATTTTTTTTAAATATTTCTCTTCACGTTCTTCAATGTAGGATTTTTTCCCTTTTATACAACGGTTTTTGTTATAAACTTATCACATATTTGGTAAAATACATCATTCAGACTGACTGTCCTGCAAATTTCATATCGATATCCGAAGTAACAAACATACTATAACAATATTTGGGGTCCAAGATCACTCAAAATCCAATTATCACAGTAAACAAAAAAGTAAAAAAAGGGTCTATAAACCAAGTATTTGCGCACAGAATATTTTTAAAAGTAATTTTCTCGAAAAAGAAAACTGTCTCCAGCAAAGATATTTATTTTTTCTAAAGGACGATAACTCACCTATTCAAGAAAATGTATTTCTATTTATGTCTAATGTGTATAATAATACAGTATTTTATACACACTGTGTATTCTTTGAGTTGATATTTACAGTTTTGCAAATACATGTCTTTCCGCAACAAAATAATATTCATTTGTTAATAAAAAGTACATGGATTATTTTTTGCCACTGTGCAGCAGATCCAAAATGATGCAGCAAGTACCTTCAAAACCGTCATCAAATCCAATCGCTGCGTAGACTCGAAATACGGCGGGTGGTGATCTGTAGAGTCGTTAAAAACCGTCATGAATCTGTTGCATACTAACATGTCGTTTTTGCAGAGTGTTAACTGGTTTTTACGTGTATTGACAACTTGTAATAAATCACTTTTCGTAATACACCTTGATGACTGTTCCTGATACGAATAATTAGAGATTGATCGAGTCATCGTCAATGAATTTTTTAATAGATTTTTTTAACACTAAATTTGCATTTTTATTGTACAGTTTAGCGATAGAATTTCATATTGCCACAAAAAGTGCAGTATTATCTCATACGATACTGTTATGATGTTTTAAATAGGTACGTTTAAAATATTTTTCAGTTTATATTGTTTTAATTTTACACTGTATATTTCAAATCACACTGATATATTTCTCACGCTTTGGTACATCTTTTCTGTTAACACTAGATTTATCAATTTTATTGCAAGTACCAATTTTTCAAAGGTTTTATTAAGTAACATTTTTCCGGACTTCCATTGCAATATGTATGTACATGATTAATTTCGGAAAAAGTTGGGAAACATTCTGTATAATTAAAACAATCGAATCACATAAATATTACAGTACAGACTCGACAGTCACGTCTGAAAATAGAGACATTTGATATGATGTAATATAAGTGTAAATAAGACAGAAATTATTTTGTACTTTGTAGCGTATTTTTGTGTTACCCATTTTCGAAAACGATTGACCTTTTTTAAAAAATAATTGGCCTTACTTTTTTTAATGTAAAATTTGTTTTCGTACTCTATGTTCTCCACAAACTGTAACAAAATTTCATGTCAATTGGATCATTTGTTCAAAACTTATCCCCGAACAAATGAAAAATTAGTTTTTATGAAACAACAATGGTTAATGTTAAACAAATTGTGGAAGGTTTCTCCAAAAACTAGAAAAGACTTCATCCCGATTAATCCATCTGTCGCAACAATATATTATTGCTAAACAAACATTAAAAAAATAATGCACGATGAAGTGTTTGTCTGTTTCTTTAAGAAATCAGTCAAAAAATACACTTCCGGTAGGTTCAACGGTAAGCTATTCATTTTGTATACGTCATCAGCCTTCTACTCAGCCAAATAATAATTCGAATCACAATTCACCCAGTGTTCATTCCTATCGAAACTTTTATCGACTGAATAAGCAGCAGTCGTAGGAGGAAACACAGTCCACAAGTATAACAACGTGTTTAGAATTATTTTCAAGAATCTTATACTCTTTTGCTTCCTTTATAGTCGATAGAAATGCACTTTCAATTTTGTTGTAGAACTGACACTAGAATTATCGAAGATTAACCAATACTTATTTCTGACGCTGGGGTCAAAATTGCTAGTTTTCTAAAAAATATATATAAAAAACGCCGTATTAAATGTATTAAATGATTAAAAATGTATTATAAATGAATCTATTTAACATTTAATATTTAATATAACTAAACAAATATATTAAATATATTAAAGAATGTTATTATTCATTAATGTTATTCATTAAGAGTGTTATTGTATTCAAAAAATGAATGAATATTTATGCAGCGGATAAAAAAAGTATTCGCACACACCCCTTTTCTTTGAGTAAAGTTTTATATTAGAAGAAAGGTTCCCTTTAAACCCTTTAACGAGAGACTTTTTTTTAAAAATGTGTTTTTACTTGTGTAGGTAAAATCAAGCGATGACGAGTATGCACAATTTCCTGCAATTTTAATAATTTGTTTCAAATATAACAATATTATCATAAAAATGGAAAAAGTTATAGCTTATTTGATTTCTTTTTTCTGAAAGAAGAAATACATTTTCATGTTTTATAAGAATTACGATTTTTTACCCACTCTATATATTTTTACATTGATTTGGCGGAAACACTAAATAAAACTGTTGTTCTAGAATCTAGAAAGTCGATCACACATAATATTGTTCTTACTACGAAATCCTAAACAGAAAGAAATGTATGTACATGTCTATCAAAATTTTTATCAACCAAATAATCAACAATTGCGCGAAGAAACGCAGACAAGTATAAAATAAGGATGTTTGGAATTGTTTTTGACGAAGTAAAATATATGCGTGGAATTGCGAATCTCCTCGTTTCCGAAGCCAGTTAAAACGAGGGAGTTTTGTACACGTGGAGGTACTACGGAACTCGGCAGGGCAAAGGTTAAGAATCGCTGATGTATCGTTCGATCGTCGTTTTCCGGCATGCAAATCACCGCGCGCGATGTCACCGAATAGAAACAATGACATAACGAAAAAAAACGAAGGCGATACAGGAAAAGATACATTTAAAATTTAAAAGCTTGTGCTTCGTGTTATGTTCCCTAAACTTTACATTACAAGACAATACCAATGATAAAAAAATTTGCCTGTCGAAACACGTAAGTCAATTTATAACAGCGTCACTTTTTATCGAAGTCATAAATGCTGTACCGTTATTGGCTTCACTAACTTGAAAGTTTCGGTTTTTTGTTGGTCCTCCTTTTATAAAGCGATTAAAGTAAAATAGTTTGCAGAAGTATTCGCACACCTAGTATTTTTAAAATAATTTTTCTATAAAAAGAAATCTGTCTCCTCAAAGGAAATTTGTTTTTCTCAAAAAGGTTGCTTTCTCGTCCAAGAAAATGTACTTCTATTTAGAGAAATCAATTTCCTTCTTTAAGGAAATTTATTCGAAAAATACAATCAGTATTTTTTCAGCCAATATTTTTTTTAGCTACGCTAAGCTTTCTTTATGACGTAAAACTTAAACCGATTGTAGTACAAGTTTCTTTCCTGTATAGAATTATAATCGGGCAAACTATAAGCTGTAAAATATTGCAATATTTATCAATCATACAAGGTCCTTAAGCAATAACAACAAACTTTCAAAAACAATAGCGGTTGTGCTACATCGAACAAACTTCGATATTATGGCTTTTATCGTTGAGAAATATTAACAACATAGATAGTTCTAACTTTCATTTTATTATTCTAAATTTTAGTTATGGTTAACATGTACACGAGAGATCACCGCGATTTCTCGAAATCGATTATGACAGCAAATGTTACACGAATTTAATCAAATATTTTATATTGTAAATAAAATATAATATACATTTATTGAAATAATGAAATATTACATAATTAGATAATTAAGCGACTATGTAATGTTTATACTATTGTTTATACTATTGTTTGTAGTGTTGGTTTAAAACACAAAAGTTGTGATGACGCACTAATCCAACTTGTCACTATCGAAAGTGACTTGAACATTAATGTTTCCCGATATAATAATTTTCGAAATGTGCTACTACTTCGATTTAATTAATGTGTAATTTAAAATTAAGGTATATATCCATTTGCTGTCACGAGCAATATCATCGTGATCGACTTAAAAACAAAATTTATCTGACCGCAACTCTGCCTCTTACGTAGCAACATGGTTATGTAATAATATAGTTGAGCATTTTCACAAGCAACGCTTTATACTCTCTGTGACACTTGAATTCATCATTTGAGTTTATCCAGTTTTTCTAGACCAGTCATGCATAAAAGTATGAAATAGTGAAGCAAACAGGATTTGGAAATATTTATTGAAAATATTTATTGGAAATATTATGTACTACATGTATAGTACATGTTGTCGTAACCTGTTTTCAGCTGCACGATATTTCGGGCGCAGGTTAACAATTATATAATTTAAAGGATAATAGATTCCCGCAACGATTTTTATTGCAAATAAAATTGTTGTTATCATGTTATTACTTTTGTGACACCCTGAATCAGGAAACTTGGTAAAGTCTCGTGACAAGTAGTAGTAGCACGAGACAGCCGAGGCTATACTTATCTCGAACCAACGTAATCTTCGGCCTGTTAAATAAAAAATAGCATAATATTCTATAGTTAATAGTTTACCTTAATCATAATTTTAAAGGGAAGGAAAAATCGTTGTGAAATATTGCAATTACTTTCGGAACATCCTGTATAATTAATAAATATTAGAATATTCTATAATATATCATTTGGCCGCATCATGATTCAATAGAGAATGGATCGTATTAAAATGCGTTCAGTGATTTTCGAAATATGCAAGATGTTCTTTTAAAATTTATGCAATACTAGCTGTCTCACTCGGCCACACCCGGGTGGCATTTCGTATGCCTGGAGTGGGCTTTAAGGGTGGTTTGGGGGGAGGGGTGGCATCCTCACAGTATTAGTTCTAACTGTTCTAAGGTATCGAAGAATACTCATACCGAATTTGGAGCGGACACGTTGAACGGTATAGAAGCTTTTGCGGAACATACATGCATATTTTGACTTTTATATATTAAGATTAAAACGAATAATATATTTTTGGAAAATTGCTTTATTTATATAAAACTGTATGGTCTTGCTTTGTAGTTAGTAATAAAGTATAATAAAAACACAAATGTGTGCACTCTGTATTATTTTAAATTTTCTCTTATAAGTAGAATCGTAAAAAGGGGGGAAAATTTGATTTTTTTTCCTTTCTTCCCAATTTTTTGAAAACTTTATATACTTAATGAAAGACATAGTTTGAACTACGTCTACTGTAAATTTCATTATGATATTTGCAATGAATACCACGATACAACAACAAATCGTGCATGCTGCTTCGCCACTTTTTAATTTAAACAAACCAAAGAACTTTTTGTTTTTTTCTTAGGTAAAGATGGTTCCCCAATAATGACGCCATCTTTTAAATTTTGATTGTGATCAAAGATAATCCTGTTTGAACTCACCGATACAGTTGCTTGAAAAAATGTTGCACTATTTATACATTATTTATTACATTGCAAAAAACAACTCAGAGAAGCATCCGAACAGGAGAAGATTTGGTGAAAATTTCGGCCGAATCGATTCATAACTTGACAAGTTATGACGGATATCATTTCAACAATGATCACTTCACGAATATTGCAATAACTTGTTTGATACTTCAAATATCGAAACGAAATTTACAGGATAGTTAGTCTGAATTATATATTTTAACAAATATATGATAAGTTTACAACAAAAAGCATTGTGTGCAAGGAAAAAATTGCCAAGTTTTCACCTTTTCTGTTATTCAAGTTATATAAGAGATTTCAAGTTTTGTAAAACTCACAATATATTTGATGAGATAAACTCAAACTCCTAAAATCTTTCACGCGGCACGAGGAACGGAAAAGAAAGCGGTTTTAAAGGTGTGTTCTCACTGAAGGTACGCCGCGTAACTTGTTGTTGCTTACTGTTCCTGAATATTTAGATATTGTTTCTAATGATAACAGACAATATTAAGCAGCTTCAAGAAACTTTCAAAACCCGGTACATTTTTCAAGAAACACGAAAGAAACAACTAAAATTCCTGGTTGTTTGTCGAATTCAGTATTTATCTCTTCCACTATCAAACAGCTATTAATTTTTCGCCCGAAACAGTTAGAAAAATGATTGTTCAACTACTTAGCGATTTAATCTATTTTATAATTAATTTATAATTTTGTAGTAATTAACAAATGCTTCAGAAATTCGTGATATCTAAAGCCGAAAGGCATAAGGATCAAATTTTACTGTACTGCTTTATAATTTCATTAATTAATTTTATAATTAATTTATAACTTTGTAATTAAATCCATTATATATATATATCTAACTTATAATTTCGTAATAATTCGCAAATACTTTAAAAATTCTTGACTTTTAAATCTGAGAGCAGTAAGGGCGCAATCTTTTTGGAATTACTTTGTGAGTTAATTTATTTTATAATTAATTTTTAATTTTATAAGATGTTTACAAACATTTCAGAAATTGTTGATACCTGAGCTTGATACGAAGGATCAAATCATTATCTATCATTGACAGACGTATTCGAGATCAAGGATCTAATCATCATCAATCACTGATACTCACATGATCCTTATCAAACTTCCTGGTTGCACTGGTCCCATTTGCCATATTAGCCACAGCGTTCTTCATCGCGGTACTCGGCATAGCTCACCGAAAGAAGCACTCTCATGAAACAACAATTGTCGCACTCGCACCTTCTCTCCAATAAATCTCTCCGGAAACTCTTACCGATAAACTATCACAGGCACCGTCGACGCCAATCACAGCACAACACCACTTGGGTCAGTTCGGTGACTCCGAAATCCGAGACGGAAAGTCCTGGCGCGCAGCAGGGAAGCTTCGCCGCGGCTATGAGAGCGACGAATCTGCACTAGTTTCCGGACGGCATCCGCGACTCGCATAGGTGGGAATCGAGGCCAGCAATAGCGAAGATCGGCCGCTCGCCGAGAGAAAAATCGTGGCGGCAGGTGCGAAACGAAGTCAGTTGGTCTGCGTACTAAGAGGGAATTCCGGGAGCGGGACTGCCAAGCCGGTCAGTCCATCCCTCCTTCCTCGACGAGTTAAAGCTCGGCGCACACTGGATCTAAACGGAACGGAATCGCGCGGAACGGTCAGGCTCGGAATTCAAATGGCACTTGTGGAGAAATTATAAGTTCATTCTGGCTCGAGCGTATATTGATATACTAGCAACACTAGTAACAGTTATGCATATACATATGTACAGTACATATAGAGGTTATGTACTATACGTGTTTCCCTTAGCGACGAGTGAATGAATACAGATGAGGTAAAATCCGTGACGGACTATCAATACTATACACGTAATAGCTATTTAACAATTCATTCTTAACAGGGAACCCCACAAAAAATGTACATATGTACACAAGTTACACGCATATGTATTGTATAGATTAAGCCCAGTAATTTAGTTAGTAAAAAGCAGTGAGTGATTGTCGATAAATGTATTCATAAATATGTAAACAATTAATTGTTATTAGGCATCTCTGTATGCATATACATGTATGTAAATTCTACAGATATACTAGCAACGTTAAGTAACAACAGTGAATGATTATTAATAAAAGTCAAACAAAAGTTCACTATTATATATACATATACATTTTAAAAATATATATATATGAGCTACGTAGTAACTACAGTGATTGTTAATAAAAGTCTCAATAATTATTTGACAATTTATTCTCAACAGGAGTTAACTGTTATAAATACACACAAATATGAATCTATACAGTCGGAGACAAAAGTGGTTACATTATTACACACGTAATACATATAATCATTATTTTAAATAATAAATAATTAATAATTAATACTTGGCGTTGCCTCGCTCTGCTAGAATTGCTGCTTCCAAACGTCCTGCGGTAGTATTTATAAGTGTCCCGATTTAATCTTTACTAATGCATTCGAAAGCAGATTGCAAATTTTTGTAACATAACGATACAAAATACAAAAAAATTAATTATATAATACTCATATTATTCAAGTAAACTTTTGTGATAGTCATTCCTACTATTTGTTCACGACTGTATATATTATATATATAGAACTATATATGTGTATACTATATGCTCAAATTATATAATAAAAATATTATACCAGTACATTAATGATAGTGATACATAATATATATAGAGCACATACGTTTTTATGTATCTTTTATGTTAACACTAAATTTATAGTGATAACAAAGATTTTATTATACAACATTTTTTTACGTAAAATTTGTCCCATTGAAATGCTAGTTCTCGAAAAATTGTAGGTTCGTTCTGTTGCGAGTATACTTTAGACTACACTGGTATATGTGTTTATCAATTTTATTACAAGTATCAATTTAAAAAAAATGTTATTATGACTTTCCTGAATTTTGTTGCAGTATGCATGTATATGATTTCTTTTCAAAAAAGCTATGAAACATTCATGTATAATTACAGTAATTAAGAAACATATAAATATTGCAGCATTTTATATCGAAAATTTCGAATTCGTTCTGTTCCGAACGCTCCATTCCGATTCAGTGTGCGAGACCCTTTAAGCACTCGCATACACAGATGCCTCAACGTCCCGTCCGATTCCTTCGTGAAAAACAGTGCGCAATGACCAGGAAAGACTCGTGCCGATTCTTGTTTCTTGTCGAAACGAGTTTGTAATTATGTTTATCTTAATTTTTGGCAACGCAGGTGCAAAGTGGAGCAGAAAGCGAAGGTTTGCAGATGATGGGACGCATAACCGATGTATTCGGTACCTTTAGGCGAACGGCTAGACCGCTAGAGGCACCGGGTATCGAGTACATACATATGTGCTAGGTACCGGTACCTCAGTCTGGCTGCTTGCCTGCCTTTTACTTGCCTATCGCTACGCCCGTCGCGTATACCACATACTCACATATGGACAGATCTCTCCCATTCCTCCGTAATTGACTCTGCAATACTGAAACTTTTATTGACAATCGTTGTTGCTAATACATAACCTGTAAGATGTATCTGCATATAGTATATATATAGATATATACAGGGGTATCCAATTAACATCAACTGTTAAGTAATTAATACATTTATTAATCACTCACTATTGCTAGCATACAGCCCGTGTATATAAATGTATACTTATAATCCTTGTTGAGAATGAATTGTTAAATAAGTATTAAGACTGTATTAATAATTACTCTTGCTAATACATAGTTCCATATGCATATCTGTATATATAAATAATTATATATCTGTCATTATATAAGAATCAACTGTTAAATAATTACTAATACTTTTATTGACAATCACTGTTGTTAATGCATAGCCCATATACATATCTATCTATCTATATGTATATTTCTACATATACATATTTCTAACACGTAACTCCTATTGAGAAATAATTGTTAAATAGTTATTAAGACTTTTACTGATAATCAGTCATTAATGTTGGTAGTATATATGTATATATATTTATAATAGGTAATTCTTTATATAATATAATATTTACTTATTACTATAATAGGTAAATAATTATTGATACATTTATTGACAATCACTATTGCTAGAATACTATATCCTGCTACGTGCGTACACACATAGCTGTGGATAAAAGTAAGTGGACAAAAAGGCTTGGCATGTGCATGCTTTATTCGAGGCACTTGCCTGTGGTAATGTTGCTAAAAACAGTGGTGTTCTTGTCAATTACGTGATCCTAGACAACACTGATGAAAGCGTAGACGCCAAGTTTTTTTTTAATTTCACAACAACAAGATAAATGTAAGTATCATTGAATAAAAACTTGGTTTTACTGTATGTTAATTGTGTCTGAACCATGACTTGTCTTCCATTTTCCAATGATATTCATTTCTATTTTTAATCATTTTTAAATGATTTTCGGGAGGTTGATGGGTTGGCGGTTAACATGGAGGGACTACTTGGCGTTTTTCATAATTTTGCACTATTTTTGCCTCATTTAAAATACTTACCTATCGCTGGGCCGTGTATAATAATGTACGTTATAGCTTGTATTTTACATATGTATATTTCTCCGGAATTCCCTCTTAAAGAATGAACTGTTAAATAGCTATTACGTGTATATTGATAGTCAGTCATGGATCTTGCCTCATCTGTATTCATTCACCCATCGGTACTGTGGAGTTCCCCTCCAGAGAATTAGGTGTCAAATACTTATTAAGACTTTTATTGATAATCCCTCATCGTTCTTGCATGCCTTTTACAGGCTTATCGCAACGCTTGACACGTACACTACATAGTACACATATACATATGTGTATATGTAATTATAACAAGTAACTCCTGTTGAGAATTAAATGTTGCTTATTAAGACTCTTATTAACAATAATTCACTGTTGCTAATATCCATGTACAGGGTGAGTCACTTGCCTTTTAATCATCCCCTTCACACTCGAGTTCCAATTATTTCCATTATTGATACAATTTGATATTATAAATAAATGTCAGTGCGTGGAAAAAACTGGATAAATATTCACAACATCATATAATTATACCATTTTCAACGGCCTATATCTATCATTGGTGATTCAAAGCCAAGTGAATCACCCTGTACATACAGCGCATATACTATATATCTGTATTTATATTTATGACAGGTAACTTTTGTTTAGAATTACTTGATAGACACTTTATTAAGACTTTTTAATTGACAACTATAGCTGTCGAACCCGGCTTTGCCCGAGTGGTATTTCGTATGCCTGGGACAGGCTTTAGGGGTGGTTGGAGAGTGGGGACCACCATAGTATTTTTTCTAAAGTATCGGAGATTACCCGTGCCAAATTTAATGCGAATATGTTAAACGGTGTAGAAGTCTTTTAATGGGGCAGGGCTGTAGGTGTGGTTGAGGAGTGGGTATTGTCATATTATTTTTCTAAGCTACCGAAGAATACTCATGCCAAATTTGATACGAATCCATTGAACGGTATGATGTATTTTAGGAGCACATACCCAGTTTTATTTATTGTTAATTTATTGTTAATTGTTAATGCTAGTTGAATCGAGATACCTTTGAATGAAAACTTGGCTTTCTTGTATGAGATCTATATCTTTTTTGTTATATCTTTTTAACCGGTTTTAATTAATATGAGACATTTCTGGAGGGAATCTATGTATATCTTTTTTAAAAAACGAAATCAAGAAGCAATTTAGTGGGGAAATCAAAGTGCTACTTGGCACATTTTTTTACATTTTAATGTTCTTAAAAAGATCACATCAGCTCGTCACTGGGAAGCTATTAGCTTATGAAGTCGCCTGATCTCCTTTCATTGGTTTTATTGCTTGAATTCTGGATGGGGAATCCTGAGGTTCAAGGACATCCAGTAGAACTGGCTTCGTATAACAAAAACACCGATTTCGTCGACCGCTTTACTTTGAACCCGACGCGTTGTTCTATTTACGGTGTCTGATTTGCACAGTTCTGAGTTTCTGTGTGCAAAACAGGATATGTATATGCTTCATCGAGACTAAAACCCACGGAAACTAAAATGTGCAGATAAATTATTGTGAAAAATTGTATCCCAGATTGGCTTAAAATAGGCCGAGAAACGTACTTTGTAAATTTTGTTTGAGACTATCCAACCAATACAATTCAAGCAAATCGAATACAAAGTTTTCTCTAACTTTTTGAACTTTTTCCTCAAAAAGACTGGAGAACTCGTGTTCGATCGTTCACAAATAATCATGAAAAGTGTTTCATTTAAATAATCGTTGCGGTTATTTTTGAAATTCCGACACGTAATCAAAATGAGACTATAAAATGACCGCAATCTTTTGAAACCGACTTATTTGTGTATGAAAAAATGTGTACGTATACATATAAGTACAGGGTGATTCAGTAGACTTTGAATTACTGCTGCTGAATATACTCTGCAATATACAGAATAATTATAAATAATCTAGTAATATTAACAGACAGTTATATGTTAATTTCAATTATACACGAATATTTTCTATTTCTTTTTGCAAGTTTTATATTATACATAACATAATATTGCATATGTAATGTATATAATATAACATATTATAATAGAATACAATATATAAAATATAAGGCAATATAATTATAGTCTGTTATTATATATTCTTATAACTTATTATAAATAGAAGCATTCTACTTCCATGACAGAAATAATATTATTCTGACAAAAACAAAAGAAATTTCAATCAAAACACGATAATCAATTGAGAGATAACGCAATGCTTCTTTTTGATATGAAAAGTATTCTTTTATAAAAGTCTACTATGCGACTGTCTTGAAATTATGTTTCATGTGGACTGTTATCTACACGATAATTAATACACGAATGTCCGTCCAGTTCTTCTCTGTATTCATTATACATAATATATAATATTATATTGCATGTATAATATATATAATATAATATAATAATTTATTCTTTCAAGTAAGATGCCGTTTGTACTTATTGTTAACATTGCATTCTTTTCAGTAAGTTACTTTATATTAAATATAATACACTGTATTATTATACACCTTAAATAAATATTATGTAGTCACACCTTTTCTTGGAGTAAATTTTCTTGAAGAAGCAGGTTTCCTTTTTAGGAAAAAAGTGTTTTCAAAGTAAAATAGTTTTTCCTTTAAGAAAATTTACTTCAAGAAATCTGGCTATGCAAATACTTTTTTTATACAAGTATACGTACAGTGATCAATTATAACTAAATCATAGTACTGCTATATTTGTTATAATGCCATTCACGAACGGTCCATTTTTCAAAAGTACTATAGCATTTTAGCAAAAACAGAATTAGGATATCTCGATTCTCGAATGTTTTTGGATATGTTCAAGTGCGTTGATTAAAATTGGACACCCTGTATGTGTACGTTGAAGGAAGAGACTTCTTCCGGTATTGTACTCTGTTCACTCACGTTCTGCCTCGACTGAGTGACCGCGTACTTCCTTGGAGAAGTTATAAGATAAGAGCACGAATATTTATTGCCATTTTGTATTTTGTTGTTAAGACGAAAACCAAATTGATTTTTATTTTTGCAAAATATAATATTGAAATACACACTGAATTTGAAGAAATAAAAAAGCAAATAGCACTTTAGAATAAGATCCAACATTATCAGTAATAATTGCAATAAATATTGAAATCCTTGAAATTAAAAAGTATATACACAAAAGAATGTTTGAGAATTAGAAAAAGAATGGAAAGCTGCTCCTGGTCAGTGAACTCTGTTACAGCTTCATGCAGACCTTCGGTCGATATTCAACTCTAAGGAACATTCTAAAATAGAAACCGAATTATTTATATACATCAAATGACCGGTTATGAAATAACGGTCCTAGTTTACCAATTTAGATATAGCTAATTGTCAATTTAATGTAAATACCACACAATACACACAATAACATTTAGGTAATAATAATAAACATTATATATCGTCACTTGTATTTTTTAATAAGTACGAAAAACAACAAGAGCATAGTTCAATTTAATTCAAAAATTGGGAATTTGACCGAGCATTGTTAATAAAAGTCATACTTTTTCAATGTAGGTATAGCATAATTGTTAAATTAATATAAAAATATTTGGATAATAAAAATAAATATTACATATTACTATGTTTATTTTTAACAAGTGCATATAGTTCAATCAAATTTAAAAACCGGGAATTTGACGGGCACGGTACGTTTAAGGAGGCGGCTAACTAAGGTACCCACGTGACTTTTCGAGAGTTGGCTGACCGTGAATTACCGACCGTTACAGCAGGTTTTTCGGTCTCTCGATTGTGTTACCTACTGATTTTGGATACAGAGAATAACGCGAGATCGAGCCATTGGAGTTCTCCACCGAGAATTATTGAGCCAGGAAAAGAATTTAGAAAACAGAATGTTAGAGTGGCTACGGTGAATCTTTAGTGGATGCAATAAGAGAAATTCTCAAATCGACAAGGATGCACAATGCAATTAACTTTTATTCTTATCACATGCTTTACAAAACTCACTCTCAGCGGAAAAAGAATGTTTTCCGGAAGCGGTCACTCTTATATATTAAACAGCTGTCCGCTGGCAGCATCTTACGTAACTAATTACCTACAGTTTACCTGCGGGCTATGAATCCTTAATTAGTATACTGTGTGACACAGAATGGGAATACTCATGCTGCAATATCAAACATATATATTTTTCCGAATTATGTTTCTGGAAAAGCTGGAACTACACAATTGTTCCGTTTACTAGATATTTTATCGTCATCATTAGTAAAATGTGTATTAGCAAAAAGGTCTACGAATAAAAGATACGATTTGTTGGAAAACAGTGTTCTCTGATATGACACAGGATGTTACCAAAAAAGAAATATAGTATGGAGAACTTATACATCAATTTGCACAGGAACGAATGAGGAAGTATGAAAAGAATATAAAGTATGAGTAAAGAAAGAATATGGAGTGGAAACCAAGGAATTCGTGAGCATTTTATTTATATAACTTACTAAACATTTCCTTATAAGATCTGTCCCCAATAGATATTTATTGATACTAATTTATAAATATTATATTGTATAATACATATGTATATAAATTGTTGCTTGTCTTTCTTATACCGCCAATACCCTTATTAAGTTTAAAAAATTTAATTTTTATACATTTAAAATTAAAAAATTAGTTTAAATTTTCTCTTTAATGATAATAATCCCCCTGTTAGGTGGATAAATTTCGATCTATAGAAATAATTGAAGCCCAGTGTCAATAAATTCGTTTATCATGGGTGACCACATACACTGGGGGTTTCATGCCAAGTTGCCAAAGTTCAGACTTTGTTATTCTTTTCTGACATATTGCAGTATTTGTCGGAGGGACTTCCAAAGAACATCCCCGAACCTAGACACACCAATTTTCATAAAATTTTGTTGGGAAATACGTTATAAAGAACCATTGGACACGTATATGTATTTTTTTCAGTCACCTTTGTAAGGAATTTCGGTATTACACTTGTGGACGGTGAAAGAGTCGGGCGAATTAGTAGCAGTCCAGACGTATATTTTGGCGAACGTACAATGTTAGTAGTTTGGCGGTCACAGCAACAGTCTCTATTAATATAGACACCTATAGTGTCTATACTTTTTTTTTTGCCTATAGTGTCTATAAATATAGACACTGTAGGCAAAGCACTTATTGGTCTGTAGGCAAAACTTCCCGCCAGCATGGCTCACCATGTGTTCTTCTACCCTAAGTATCCGGGTTATTACCTGAAGGGATCAGGTAAGCAGGACAACTTTTGAGTTGGCCGCTTTGCACTTATCACTTATCTCGAATTTCATAACCTTTGTGACTGAAAAATTATTAAAGACAGAAATCCAAATTTTTCATCAGATGTGACCGTCTTCCGGTAAAGAATTGAAATCCGCTATTAGATGTTTAACAAAAATACAATTACCGTAATTTTTCAATTTATTCAATACGATTTGTACTTATCGGCATATATAAAAAACCACTGGCTGCTTTAAGATGTCTTAAAAATTACGTGAAATATTATAGCTATCTCATTGGGAAGGAGCCAGGAACGAAGATGGCTATTTTCAAAATTATCGTTCGGCCCGGAATTCCGAGAGTTGTTCAATAAATAATTTAGGGAAGGTCTCCCCACCTTGGAACACTTGGTGAACCTTAGCCGGCTATCCTCTGCCCTGCTTCCCAAAAGGGTGGAAGGTGACGTGACACCACATGATTCGACGGCCTTTTATTAGCATTTTCTATTATGCTTTGTCACTTTTGTAATATGTGCGTCGGATAAATAATATCCCTTATTAGTTCATTCTTGAGGAACGAATAAATCCGTCACATCCGGTAAAATAATTTAATCGAGTGTCTCGGATAATTACTCGTACAAATATCGGAGTGGCGACGCGGCAAAGTGACCCAATCACAACCGTGGAATCTCGAGTTCATAGCTTCTAATTGTGGCGATATTTTTTCATTTCCCTACATTTTTATTTGTTGCAAATGCGCGTTTCGAATGTAGCAAATGTTATGAAATTCGAGATAGGGGACAAGTACAAGGCGGGCAACTCAGAAGTTGACCTGTGTACTTGACCCTTTCAGGTAAAAACCCGGATACTTAGGGTAGAAAAACTCATGATGGGCCACGCCGGCGGGAGGTTTTGCCTACAGACCTAAAGTACCGAAGAACGCCACTCTTAGACTTTACTCACTCTCACTTCGACTCTCAAAGTCGAAGCATTGTATACAAAATATAACTATCACACACTTAAGGGGATGTAGGACAGTTAACCTTTACATTTTTATAAATTGTATAAATGTTGGTGTGACTAAACCAATCACTTGGTGAGCAGAGTCATTTTATCTTTAATTAGTATACTTGTACAGAGTAATTTGAGGTAAAAACATTTAAAATCAAATAAACAATAAGGCAGTTATTAATTGTTAAACATTACAATATTAATTATGCATAATAGTACTCTGCGGAGGATTTTTCCAAAACTATTGGCTCAAATGTGTTCCGCTTTTGCACAATTATTCACTGTACCACCTGTTACAGCGGGGACCACAGTTGTTATTATATTCAATCATTTAGTACATTTAGCATAACCAAATAGTTACTGAAAATAGAGTTTTATTGGTTAACAATATAAACAATATAAACAATTGGTTTTAACCAACTTCCACATGACTTATCTGCTTGATTTTGGTCCCGCCTTAGCTATGATCTTAAAAAGGAACTTTGTAAAAACTGATCTTCACTGGACCAACCGTACCAAAGAAATCCTCCGCAGAGTACTATTATCCATAATTAATATTGTAATGTTTAACAATTAATAACTGCCTTATTGTTCATTTGATTTTAAATGTTTTTACCTCAAATTACTCTGTACAAGTATACTAATTAAAGGTAAAATGACTGTGCTCACCAAGTCATTGGTTTAGTCACACCAACATTTATACAATTTATAAAAATGTAAAGATTAACTGTCCTACACCCCCTTAATTCGCCCGATTCATTCATCGCCCACAAGCCTGGGAAATACAAAAAACCGCTGTCCGATCATGTCATGGTATGGTCGGTTGTTGATAACGAAGTATGTATTGTGCAAAAAGCTGATGCCTGGTGGCGGTATTCGATCACGATTGGACTGGAACCGGTCGGCGAGCCGTGCGTATGTAAGTTACTTATGGCGGGCCGTGCCCCACACTCTTTCAGGCCACACAATGACCCATGACACTAAACACACTTGGAAGATACGTATTTCGATCGAGAAAAGTCCAAGGAATAACATATCTTTCTTTCAGATTAGTAAATTCCTAACCAAAGCTTTAAATTTGCAAAACTTTTGAAATTATAAGATCAAAAAGCAAGTTTTTCAAAATAGATCAAAATTCTCCCAGAAAGCGTCGTCTCTCCACGCCACACGTCACGGTAGACGCCAAGTTCTTTTTTAATGTTAGGACTGCACGTTGAATCTAAGTATTATTGAATAAAAACTTGGTTTTATTGTATGTTAATTATGTCTGAATTACGAATTGGCTTTCGTTTTTCAATGATATGCATTTGTATTTTTCATACATTTTAAATGAAGAAATCATTTTGGGGTGGTTGGTAGATTGCAGTTTTTTTGGGGGTGGAGGGAGGGACTACATAGCGTTTTTTCTTAAATTTATTTCATGTCTTTTTGTTAGTCCTTTTATTCGATACAATTATAAAGTGTCAAATTTGTCAAGCGCATACTCAAGACCCACTTCAGTGACAGGTTTCCAACTTGCTAAGTATGTACAGGGAGATTCACTTGCCTTTTAATCATTCCCTTCACACTCGAGTTCTAATTATTTTCATTATTTGTAGAATTTGATATTATAAATAAATGTCAGTGCGTGGAAAAAACTCGGTAAATACTTCTTTATATTAACATTACTCAACACAGTATAATTATACTATTTTCATCGGTTTATATCCATCATTTGCGATTCAAAAACAAATGAATCACCCTGTACATACATAATACAATTACTACAAAAGTAAAAGATCTAAAGTTTTCTGAGCAAATGAAGATTACTTGTAAGATTTGTAGTTCAGGAATCATTTACATGAAAGACTTGAAGTAGTACTTGCCTAACAAATTTAACCTTTTTCGTTTAAATCGTTCCCAGATCAAGCACTTAGCAATTTTGGTAGTCTATAATTCTATCGAATAAGAGGATATTGCTTATGTGTGTTAGAACTTGTAAATAAAGTTGAACTAATTATTGATAATAATCAGTTGTTATCATTATTGATAACAATCAATCAACTCAGAAAGTTTCAGGCCTGTCGCATTCGTGGTACTCGAACTATGAACCTCACAAGTTTGACGCTTCAATTTTGT
This sequence comes from Ectemnius cavifrons, assembly GCA_964023945.1. Classification (NCBI taxonomy): domain Eukaryota; kingdom Metazoa; phylum Arthropoda; class Insecta; order Hymenoptera; family Crabronidae; genus Ectemnius; species Ectemnius cavifrons. The sequence continues at coordinate 1,652,754 of OZ030386.1, read as the reverse complement.
GTCGAATAAGAGAATAAAACTATTAAATTTGTCAGATCCATAGTTCAAGTAATAAGACCCATCACTATTGAAGTTGTATTATATATGTTACATGTATTATCCTCACATAGAAATGTCATATAATAGCCCGCATAACCAGTGCGACATATAACCAAGTATCCAAATGCCAAGTAAGCAAATAAGACATCTATAAAAAAAAGAGTCGGTCCGCCGAGCGAATGTGATCGAAACATCCATCTCCCAATCGTAGTGACTGTCACATCCCTTGACACTTACGTACCATACTGATCCAATACTACGAAGCGTGAGAGGGGAAGTAAGGTTAAGAAACACCCGAAACGTTTCTAGAGCAGTCAAATGCCGGCCGGCACCTTCTGGTTACCCTCTCTCCACCGTGAATATTCTCTCAGCGGTCCGATATAGCCATCTTGTGTTAGTAAGCCTCTTTCTATGAACCTATCTTCTCTCTCTAACATCATCTTACAGCTCCATCCTGTTCTGCCACCTAGCGTGGAAAATATGTGATGGACATTTTTGGTCTGAATCTTCTTCGGAACCCGTTTACGCTCATGAAAATAAGAGAAAGAAATTCATATCTCTTGACGGTATGGACCAATTTTTTTGCTCTTTAGCTCATTAAATTGAAAAAGAGAAACTAGGCTGTGTTCAATTCATAAGTTATGCGTGCGAGATGTAACTTTTCGAAAATCGAGGTCAAGGTTTCATAGCAGACAACCGCTATGATTCGGGATAAGTTGCCTCGGCTCTCGCTCTGATGTATTGTATAGTTAGTACTTGGTGCGAGACTCTACCGTGTCTCCTGATACAATATAATCTTTATAAAAAAACTGAGTAATGGAAAAACTAATTACATGCAAACAAAAAGGAAAGATGAATGTGGAATTTCAGCTTGTCAAAAAACAATCACTACCTGCCCCTATTGACGACGGGCGATCACCGTTGAAAAATGTGAAGGCGTGTCTGCGTCATAAATCTAAATAATAACAGGATCATTCGATGACAAGCGGACGACTTTTTGCTGGTCATGTGGTTGATTTTGATGAAAATTAACTATTACGTTCATGAAATTATTATTAGCTGAAAAATCATAAAATGTGTTCTTCCCTGGAGTGAGACTACTCGAATATATTTTTACCGTTCCCGGAGCTAATAAATAAAGAATAAAATTGATTAGCATTCTACAACCTCAGTTAAAAATTCATTTGTGCGTGTCGCTCGCGAAAAAACAGATTTGGTGATTTTTCAACTAATACACAATTTTACGAAACAAACATTTGGAATCGCTACAATTCAATGTCATGAACATAATACTTCATTTTCGTCCAAATCCACAATATGACCGGGAGAAGGTTATCTACTTGCCATCAAATGATCCTATTATTGCGACACACATGTTGTGAAGAGGTTTCCCTTCCCTGGAATTGTAAAAGAATCTTCAACTATTCGGTACGAAATAGCAAATGATTAGGTTTCTATATGTATTGTAACGTTGCATTTCGCTGCACGTCACAAAATTCGCGTATTGCACGTCCACGGACCTGCTCGGGGCTCGGGGTGGGGGATGGGCAGCCCACGGGCTGACTTGAGCGCACGATTAGCGTCATCTGTTAGGAACTACTTACATTTTTGAGTTTCAGGCAAGCAGAATACCGCAAAGAAGTAGGATCATCGCCCATTGGCGTCGGCGATCTACGCGCAGCTGCGTAGCGCAGCGTAGTCAGGGCTGCATCACGCGGCGACCCTTACTTTATTCAGGACTAATTATGTAGGAACTTCTGGATCTCTGCAACAACTAGTTATCGAGGCCATCCGATTTCTCGGTCAGAAGGGTCGGAGTGACACCCACTTGCTTGCTCCGGACAAGACTTGGGGGTGTGGAAGAGCCGGCTGCAAAATCTCTTTGCCCTCGCCGTTGGTCCACCGTTGTGGCAACGTACAAGGTGAGTCACTTGTCTTTTAATCATCCTCTTCACACTCGAGTTTGAATTATTTCCATTATTGGTACAATTTGATATTATAAATAAATGTGAGTGCGTGGAAAAGACTCGGTAAATACTCCGTTATATTAAAATTACTCAACACCGTATAATTATACCATTTTCAACGACCTATATCCATCATTGGCGATTCAAAGGCAAGTGAATCATCCTGTACACGGTGAGTCACTTGCCATTTAATCATCCCCTTCACACTCGAGTTCCAATTGTTTTCATTATTGGTAGAATTTGATATTAGAAATAAATGTGAATGCGTAGAAAAGACTCGGTAAATACTCCTTTATATTAAAATTACTCAACACCGTATAATTATACCATTTTCAACGACCTATATCCATCATTGGCGATTCAAAGGCAAGTGAATCACCCTGTACACGCAGGAGGCTTCGATATTTTGGTGTTTTCCACTCGCGAGGTACACCTTCCCGCTGTGAAAGTGGACTTTGTGTAAAGGACGGGTAGAGGAATTACCAACCCGGAAGGATTCTTCCCTTCGCTTTAGGGCAGGGTGCTATTATAGGTTACCTGCGGCCCTGCCAGAGTTCTAGTGCAAGCAAGAACTCTGTTTTGCTTCCATTCGGGAGAACGGCGGGTTTTGACCGAGCCGCCGAATTTCCGCGGAAATACGTTGTGCGGATTATAGAGTACTTAGAAGTTCCTTATAAAGTAAGTAAGAGCCCCGGAACCAATCAGGGGATGGTCGCACGTCATCAGGAGCCAATCCTCGCGCCCGCGGCGCTCGGCTGGCGCGTATAAAATGGGTTAGTTTTCGGCAAGAATTCATTTATTCTTCTGAAGTAGTTGTGTGACAAAGTGCTTGCCAAGGACCATCCAAACGCTACCAGAATCTTCACTCCGGGTCCGAGCTACTCCGAGGGCAACGCAGCCTCTTGTGCTTCTTGTGATCGGTGAGCTAAATATCCTGTGCCACTTTTCATTCTGTTCTTCGTGCCAATAGGCACTTTCGGGTTACTGGTGCCCCATCACTGGGGCTAACCAACAATACTTCTGAGGCTACGGTTGGGATAACCTACCCTTGGCTTTACTGATTGTATAATATTTGTACTGACCGCCTTCTCGACCTCTGGAGAATATGGTTTCAATATCGCGGCGACTAACGCTCGCGATTTCGTGAAACGCTTGGTGGCAGCCAGGGCAGCGTTGTTGTTTGAACTTATTGGAGATATTTGAGAGTTTATCGTGAGTCTATCGAGGATTATCGATTGATTATCGATTGATTATCGTGAGATTATCGATTGATTATCGATTGATTATCGATTGATTATCGTGAGATTATCGTGAGGCTCTCGAGAATTTACCGTGCGACTACCGAGAGAATATTGAGCCCCTAAATTGGTGATTATCGTACAAGTTCTCTTCTCTGCTCTGAGTCGCGAACCTCCCCCTCCTCAATGAGTCTAGCTAGCCCTTGAATTGCATATATTTTGGAAGAATCGAGGAGACGCCTACGGCGGCGGAAATTAAGTATCTATCGTTCGGGATTCGAGTGTCTATCGATTTCGAGTGTCTATCGTCCGCGTTCGTGAGTCTATCGAATTGGTGTGGCTATTGTCCGCATTCGTGGGTCTATCAGCTTTGGTGGCTATCGTCGCGATTCGTGAGTATCGATTGGAGAGTCTATCGTTCGCGATTCGTGAGTCTATCGATCTGAGGCGTCTGTCGTCCGCATTTCGTGAGTCTATCGAATTGACTGTCTATTATTCGCGTTTCGTGAGTCTATCGAATTGAGTGTCTATCGTTCGCGATTCGTGAATCTAGTTTTCTGCAAGAATTCATTTATTCTTCTGAAGTAGTAGATCTGTCGTTTTCGGAGGCGGCGCAATGAAACGTCGCACCGGGTCTCGTAAAAAAATCGCGGCCACTCCTGTAAACTCCTTTTTGAGTAAGAATGTGACTGACAGGAGAGGTTGATATATGGTGCAATGAACACAAGGTGTCGTCGTCATTACAAAAATGTCATGATTCAAACACTACGAACAGTTAGATTACAAGTAATCTAATTTGATTAGCTTACTTCTTTCCAAATGTGAGTGAAACAGCCTTACGAAATTTACCAAGATTGTTTGGATTTTTCCATTCACACAGATCCAACATTCTTCAGTACAAAAATTCTATCCGAGAATTTGAAGCAATGTCGACAACTTTGTAACTTTTATCGATCCATTTTCTAAGATTGCATGCTCATCAAATTTCCTATATCGGATATTGTGTAATGGAATTCGAAAACTACAAGTACGTATATGGGCGATTCCACGCAGTGATCACACCTTTTGACACTGTCTTCGATTTTGATGAAATTTGGTGAACATGTAGTCCTTAATATACAACCACATTATCTGCATTTCGTTGGTAAAAATGTCAATTATTATGCAAGTTATCTGCATTGCAAAATTGGTGCAACTTTTTATTTAAAAAATCATAACTCTGGAACGGTATGAGATATCGAGAAACGCGAAACGCAGTTTTACGCAGAAAAGATTGAATTTTCATTAAAAAAATATTTGAGGAACGTAGCGACCTTCTTAATTTATTTAAAAAATTTGCAAAAACTTTAATTGTTTATAATTCCGAAAACGCACTTTTGTCCGTTTTGAAAAAAATCATGGAGGTGCATTGAAGTCTCCTCTAAAAGCCCTGTAAATTTCAAGATGGTCAATTTAAAACTCTTTGAGATAAAATTCTTCATGCGTTACCGGAACACGAGCTCGGCGCTCGGAGACCAGCACGCGCCCGTGCGCCACGGATGCTTGCACACGGACCGCCGCTACCGATCACGGCCAACCGTCCTTTTCACCTAAATAAAGGGCTAATCCTCGGGTACCTGGTTGAATTATTCAATCTTTGCCTGAGTGGATGACTCCCGGTTAATACTTAACCATAAAGTATTGAACACTGTTTCCTCTCTGTGTTATTCGGGCTTGAGACCGACCTGAGACCACATTAAAAACTGTGTTTGTGTACTCGTAGTACACAATATATGTACATTGTTTACATCAAGAAGGAGAAAAAAGGTAGACAGATAGAAAAAAAATTATTTACTCGCGTAGGATTAGCTAAAAAAATTCACTCGACTCGATATTGAAACTTTGGAATTTGTCAGCCAATGAGAAGCGTTTCGCGTTTATTCGATTTTTACTAACTGGAATAAGTGCGAGAAATTTAAGAGTACCGGACAATGTTTTGGCTTTTGCATATCTTTTGGAAAGCATTTCCTCGTGATTATTATAATCGACATTAGTGGATTAGCTAAACGAAACATTAGGAAAGTGAATTCTGGCCCAATCATACAATTGTAAGGGTGTTGTTATTTGACCTTCTGTTACTCTTTGCAAGCTAGCTCGTGCTGCTGCTCTTTTTAACGATCCCCCTAATCCATCACATGGACCTTTTCCATGAGATTTCGCGAAAAAGTGCCATTCTGCTGGACAGTTGAATTCCTCGGAGTGCAAACATAAATTAAGAGAGTTCTTTTTATTTTTATATTAAGCACCAACTGAATTCCTAATTCCATAAAGTCATAGTACAGGGTGATTCACTTGCCTTTGAATCGCCAATGATGGATATAGGCCGTCGAAAATGGTATAATTATACAGTATTGAGTAATTTTAATATAAAAGAGCATTTACCGAGTCTTTTCCACGCACTGACATTTATTTATAATATCAAATTGCACCAATAATGGAAATAATTGGAACTTGAGTGTGAAGGGGATGATTAAAAGGCAAGTGAGACTCACCCTGTACATAAAGGTAGGTTTGACACCCTTCTCTCTCGGTAGTCAAAATCGAGTACCTGGTTTAACTTAGACGCTTACTTGGAATTCATACAATTAAAGAATGTAAAGAGGAAACCCCAAACAATAATCGCCAAATGGGTGTTCACGTCGACTTAAACCGACAACTAATAATGAAGAGTAATACAGAGTGGCATGCAGATCGCGACCGTGAGTTTGATCTAACCCAGACATTTACTTAGAATTTAAACAATTGGGTGTGGCAGCTGTTAAAACCTTCCAGTTAGAGGTAATAAAATTTTATAACTTCGGAAACCCAGGAGTGTGACCTAGGAAAATTTCAAAAACAGACTCACGACCCTTCGATGAACCTACACAATTATTTTCAGTTCGGTATACGATGGGGTCCGTTGGATAATTGTAATCTACCGATACTTCCTTCTGTAATTTAAACCGTAAACACAGAGAGGAAATAGTGTTCAGTACTTTATGGTCAAGTATTAGCCTGGAGTCATCCACTCAGGCAAAGATTGAATAATTCAACGAGGTACTCGAGGATTAGCCCTTTATTTAGGTAAAAAGGACGGTTCGCCATGATCGGTAGCGGCGGTCCGTGTGCAAGCATCCGTGGCGCACGGGCGCGCGCTAGTCTCCGAGCGCCGAGCTCGTGTTCCGGTAACACATGAAGAATTTGATCTCAAAGAGTTTTAAATTGACCATCTTGAAATTTACAGGGCTTTTAGAGGAGACTTCAATGCACCTCCATGATTTTTTCCAAAACGGAAAGAAGTGCCTTTTCGGAATTATAAACAATTAACATTTTTGAACAATTTTTAAATAAATTAAGAAGGTCGCTACGTTCCTCAAATATTTTTTTAATGAAAACTCAATCTTTTTTGTGTAAAACTGCATTTCGCACTTCTCGATATCTCATACCGGTCCAGAGTTATGATTTTTTAAAAAAAAAGTTGCACCAATTTTGCAATGCACATAACTTGTATAATAATTGACATTTTTACCAACGAAATGCAGATAATGTGGTTGTATATTAAGGACTACATGTTCACCAAATTTCATCAAAATCGAAGACAGTGTCAAAAGGTGTGATCACTTTGCGTGGAATTGCCCATATATCAAGAGCAAGAACCAGCAACTATCGCGCATACCTCGAAGACGCGGATTTAGCAATGAAGGCACTCTTACTTTGACCTTCATAAAGAGGGACTTGCAAGCATCTCTATTTTCCAGCACACCATTTTCTTACTTGTGTTCTCTTACATATTTCACGAACAGAATGCGCAGGGAAACCAGTATATTTCCGAATTGGGTAATCAGACTGACATACGAATTCCGTTGTCTCTCTGCATTTGACTTCCAAGATTTCTGGATATTTGCTATAATCGTTTTCCAGTAAATCAATCAACAGTCGGGGGATACGAAAAGCTTTTTTTGCCGGCGATAATGCACTTTATAGAGGTTCGTATTTGAGCAAGGAATAATCAGAAAGTCGGTCCAGTGATAGATTTATGATGGGGAGAGGACGGGGGCGAAGGGTCCGAGCACTGAGTGCACACTTGGTGCCCAGACGTTAGCTTATGTTGTCGTATCGATATGATTCAAATTTTGTTTTACTTGGGAAAGGCCGCTCTATGTAACTATATTTTTCGAATGGTTCGTAGATTAATAATTCAATGCAAGAAACTTGCATAAACTTTTGACTTTTAAATAAAATATCGAAGGCAACGCTCGCCGAATCTGAAATGTATTTCAATATGTACCTTGGACCTTTGTCTATCGAAAACTGTTTTCTTTGGAGTGGCAAAAATGGTCCAGGTATCGGATAAAGACAATTAACCAGAAACCCGACCGGCCGAGCGCGTCACCTATATTTTAAATAATTAATCTACATTGCATTGAATAATAATTATTGATAACTATTGAATAATTATAGAGGTTCGTATTTGAGCAAGGAAGAATCAGAAAGTCGGTCCAGTGATAGATTTATGATGGGGAGAGGACGAGGGCGAGGGGTCCGAGCACTGAGTGCACACTTGGTGCCCAGGCGTTAGCTTTTTTCACCGATGGCCGGCAGTCGTCAATAGGGCGAGGTAGTGATTGACTTTTGACAAGCCGAAAGTAAGAAAGAAGACGAGCACCTTGACGTAGCATTGTCATTCGTTTTGAAGTGGGAAATTATGTAGAAGGGAGAAGGTTGCATACTAATAAGAGGTTTAAGCGCGGTATTTACCCCAAAACCAGATTTTCCTTTCTAACAATTCAAGTCGATTTACTATTTTACAAAAAAGAAAATCGCGAATATCATTCATAGAAAATGAGGGTTTATGAAACCGCTTATGATGTCATTGGAGCTGTGATAACATTTTATCTATCCCTGCAAATACCAGAAAACTAGAGATAAGTAACCTGTATACTTTTGCATCTAATCAAAATTGAGAGAAAATCCTCCCTTTATATAATGAACGGCATTATGCAATTTCCATGAAAACTGTATGAAAGTAATAATTTGACCATGCATTGGAAGCTATAAAAAAATGTAGTAAATGCAATTGGAATACGAATTTTTGAAACACTGCGGAATGTCGACGTTGCTAAAGGTTTACGTGCCACTCTTAGTGATGGAGCCTCACACAGAAACAAACGTACTAGAAGGTTGCGAACGCGCTGGGACACATGCGTGCGCCTGCGGTAGAGAGATTTCCTGCTTTCCCTTTTGTGCCGTTATAAGATCAAAATTTGAGCAGCTTTACCGGCACAATGTAATAAGTATTTTCATAAGGAAATTCAAGAAATCGCGTGTTATCAATAAGTTACTATAAGTTCCTATATATTTGGAGAAATTGTCACACAAAGATCATTGTGTTGAAAGTTTGAGAATAGAATTATAGATAAGAAGTAGCGAGCAAGTTGGCATTCGAGCCTTCTAGTAGAACCCGGAACTCTTGTCATTTTATTATATACAAAACGAGGCAATACTAGTGACAGAGCAGAGTTACCGATTAAGACATATTGCATCCCCATGTGTTATACAGATTTACGAAGGTAGTGGAACTAAAGTTCATTCGTACAAATAGTAGTTACCAACAAAGAAATTCTTAGGTCAATCTCCCTTTTACGGAACCAGGAAACTTTTCTACCTCGTGTTTTTTCTAAAAGTGTGAATCTAGAAAATAATGGAAAATGTGTGACTATTTGGCATGGAGTGAAGTCGCGTGAAACATGTACACAGCGTTACCCTAAATGTAGCTCTATTGATGCATGTCTCGTAGTTTTATCTGCACTGCAAACGATTGAACATTGAAAGTAAAAAACTATGTTCATTGTACAATAGCTAAATTTATTATAAAGCCATAACAAGACAACTATTCTGGCGCTTCAGACTGTGTATTGTGACGCAAGAAAAACGAAACCCTCTACTTCTAGTACCACTAACAATGTTTGCGCAAACAATTGTCTCACTGATTATTTTGCACCGACTTGTAAAGAAAAGGCCAGCGGCTCAAGGGGTAGTGCGGTATTAGGGAAGAGAGAAAAAGCGACCGTGAACGAACCCCATCGCGAGAGTTAGGAGAAGAGAGAAGGGCAGAAAGGGAGGGGGAGAAAGAGAGAAGGAAGAAGGAACTGGACGAATGCGTAAACAAGAGAAGCATAATGATGGAGAGTGCATTCTTGGATAGGCAACAATGAGACTTTAGGGAAATGATTATCATCAGCAATATTATCGATACGAATTGCCATTTTATAGGTTATAAAATTATTCGAGAGGAAAATTCGAACAAGGCAAAGACAAAATGTGAAAAATCGAGGAAAGCTTGGCAAATAGTATTCATTAAACGAGATATATATGTAATCTGTCGTTGTAAATTCTGTGGATACGGAAAGAAAGGAGAAATATTGTTTTCAAAGAGAATTTCAATGTAACAGGAAACAATGAAACTTACAGTTGTCGCCAGCCTTCACGCATGGACTTGCGCTTTGCATTTAGTTGGACACGTCCTTTCGCATTTCCTTTCATGTTTTGCTTGTTTTTTGAACCATCGATATTGTCTTCTCCTGTTTTATTCCATTTTGCCAAAATTGCTGAACTCTATTTGTTAGTGAATGCTATGACTGATACTTGCGAAACGTAACGCAAAACTTTGCAAGATGCAAAACGTATCGCAAAATAAATACTCAAGTGTTAGTACTGTTGTCAGTAAATAACTTCCGTATTTATAAAGAGAAGTTCAAGTGTGTCGCAAGTTTCTAGTTTAACGCACAAAACAATCAATCGATAAATGCGCAATATTTCGTGAAGCCATTCGTGGCCGCTCTATTCAAACATTCAAACAGTGCGCGCAAGGACTACCTATGTAAAATTGCATACACTGTTTGCCTCGATGCTTCGCGCGCTGTGCCCTGTTGGGTTGACACATGCTGGTAATTCGTGGCGTGACGTTCGACTTCGGTCAGTCCCTTTGTATAAGTGGGGTTTTGGGACCCGAGCTTCAGACGAATTTTGACTTTCGACGGAGAAACATCGTAAGTACCCTTACCCTTACCAGTTCTTTACTTCTCCAGACACGCAACTTCCAGTTTCTCTTAAAAATCTCTCGTTGCATCTAAAGAAACTTCTGCTAAATCTTCACAGTTTTTTCGTGAGTCTAAACCCGTTTTCGCACTATCTCTATGACTTCAGTTGCACGACTCTTTGTCACATTGTCGAAGAATACACAGAGTTTACACAGATTCATACGTGATTTTCATATTTTTTGTGCTAAAACTTGGCAATCTTAGAACGACACTATGTAACAAAGAAACGGGCGACAAAGGGTTAGCGTATCTTGTAGTCAGTACGGTAGAAAGTCTTGTGAGTGCAATTGTAAATTTCAGCTGTTTGACTGCTATTTTCTCGGGCTCTTTTGCTTGGATGCCAAACTTTGTTTGGTTATCAGTAAAAGCGATGTGAAATTGTAGCAGGCATATACCCACGGGTATAAGATGCATGCTTCATCAATGTGTATAAAGTAATATTGTTTCTTCTTTTTTGATTTTAGATGGATGTCAGATATCATCAAGAGAGGAGCGAGAGGCAGAGGCGCATGGGGGAGCGAGAGCATCGACGGTCACGGTCGCCCCGGCAGTCGTGGTCGTCAATGAGGAGGTCACGATCACCCCGACAGTCGCTATCATCAAGGAAAAGGTCGCAATCGCCCCGACAATCGCGGTCGTCAAGGAGGAGGTCGTACTCGCCCCGACAGACGCAATCATCAAGGCGGTCGCGCTCACCCCAAAATAATCGTATTGTGGAACGTTATGAGCCACAAGAACAAAGAGAAAGGACGACCGAGCCGCCAGTATACGCAACCTTGAATAGCCGAGTAAGTAGACACGCATATCAATTGGATTGTTTTATTGCTTTTCAAGCATATAGTCGAAAATATAAAGCCGATTTCTTTCGAATATTTCAGTTACGCCGGTTGGAAAGGCGCCTCCGAGCTTATATATATCGCGGTAGCGGCAATGGTGGTCGCAGAAGGCGCGGCAACGCGGACCGTCAAAGAAACCGCAACGAGGGCCGAGATCTGGACCACTACCAGGGCTATAACGACGACTACTACGAGGACCACTACGAGAACCAAGACGTGGAGGAATATTCGAGAGGAAGTGCGAACCAGTGCATCACTTATAAAAGTGCAATTTATAATATTTATTTTCATTAAGTATACAAATAAAACTAAAAGGTAAATGAAAAACAGGTATTTTTCCTTATAATTTTAACCCCCTCTCTGCCTTCTGCTTATTCTCACTAGAACAGATTGTACATTATTTTGCGGAGATCATAGTTTCAGAGAACTTCTCTGTAAAGTACTGCTGTACAAAAGATTGAATTTAAAGTTGGATTCAAGGACATGTTACATTCTGTGTAATAATCTGTTGTGGATAATACTTTTGGAATGCAGAATCTATAATAACTAATATCTTGAAAAGCAACTGTTCAACAGCAGAGCATAATAAGACTCTCTGATTGATTCAGAATAATTATCCATAAAGGATTGTTACGCAGAATGTTACAGGTCTTCAAACATGCCTTTGAATTGAAATTCTTCTGTAACAATACTTAGGAGAGAAGTTTTTTGAAAGAATCTGAACAAGTTCTTTTTTTGTGTAGTTCTTGATTTTGGTAACAGATGAATCATATATGAAATTATTTCAAGAATTTATAGCAGACAAATATATATAAAAATAGTAGTCATTGTTTCAAAGTAATATGAATAAACGCACTTGGTTTAAGTTCTTATTATAGTTAATACCACGAACAGTAAGAATTCAATAACAAAACATGATAAAACTAACTCTTCCAGAAAAATCATCTGTACAGAAGAGTTATACAGTATCGTTGAGTTGAAAGGTATATTTGAGGACTTGTAACTTCATTATGGATTTCAAGATTTGCAACTCTCCAATTCTTTTGGAAACCTGTATTGATTACAGATAAAATAACTACTCTTGCCAAGTATTTTGTTCCATTAGATGTTATAAAAAAAAGCATAGCTGTGTAAGTTCTTTAGCATACTACAGCTGTATCTGGATATCTACTGCCAGCACTGTAAGTTCTAATTGCATGCTCAGTTGCAGACCTCGAGTGAGCTTTGACAGTATTGTAAAGGTTTATAATATCACAAACTTTATATTTTGGTGGCATACAACTTTTCCAGCACTGTCAAAGTTTACTTAAGGCCACTAATCAAAAACTCAATTAGTACTGCTAGTATTAATAACAGTGCATATTCGAATACCGCCTAGGAAATTTTTTTTTTCATCGTATCTGGACTGCGTTTCGATATATGTTATTCTAGTACTAATCGAATATTCGATGATAGATCTCAAGTAAACTTAGACGGTACTGGAAAAGGTTTATTACATGCCAAAATTTTATATTTTGACGGCAAAAACTTTTTTCAATTTTGTTACAGTTTACTCTCGAGGTCTCTAACTGAGCACGCTATTACTACTGATAGTAAAATTATTAGAGTAGCACAACAATATTTCAATAACAAAGTACTGCAATCGGTAAACACATTAAAAAACAAGGGAGTAATGCACTAATCCCATAAAACTACAAGTTCGCATTACTGAACTTCCTTCTTTCGACTTATATATCTTCTAGCTGAAAATGATAAGTGGGAATAGATAATTTTTCCAAAATCATATTGTTGTGAAGTGTATCTGTATCGTATAGATAACCAGAGAACTTGGTGTCAAAGTTGTCAAACAGCTCGGAGTAACCCTTTCAATTAGGCGCCACTTGGGACCCACTGATCGATCTTCAGTATTCGCTTTTATCACTTTTATCACAGAACAAGTACCAGACCAAGTTCCGTATCTGATTCTGATCTGTGCCCATATGTTTGTCCGGTCTATTCCCTACTCGGTCTTTCCTTTTATTGACCTGTATATCGACAAACGGCTTCTTCATTTTCGCTTATGAGAAATGACTTTATGCTGTAAAAGACTTCAATCAGCACAAACTAGTATCATCAAAATTTCTGTGGTGTTAGTTTTTGAAACAAAACTGTTATAGTGCCATAAAACCCCCCGCGTAAAAGGCTCCCGTCGTTGTTGGTTGCGCCACTTTTGGCACATTAATATTGCTAAAAATTAATATAATCGCATAAAAACAAGGCCACATAGACAATTATTGAACTTTCTTCTTTCGATTGACACCTATCACAATCCAAAGTCGTTTCATATAAAAATATTTCTAAAATTCTTACATCGTAAGAACAGTTTTTCAAGACGGATCAAAATTCTCACAGAAAGCGTCATCTTTTGCGAAGAAAACTGAAACAAACATCCCTCCAGCTCTAATAGCTTCCGAAATAAAAATCAATGTGTAAATTTTGTTTTGGCCAAAATTTGCCAAACTCGAAAAATATGATTTTTTTTTATTATTGATGTATTTTATGTCACTTTACAACTACAATGGTCTTCTAGCGATCACTATACATACAAGATATATGTATATCAAGAGCAAGAACCAGCGACTATCGCGCATACCGTGAAGACGCGGAATTAGCAATCAAGGCACTTTTACTTAAAGAGGGACTTGCAAGCATCTCTATTTTCCAGCACACCATTTTCTTACTTGTGTTCTCTTACATATTTCACGAACAGAATACGCAGGGAAACCGGTATACTTCCTAATTGGGTAATCAGACTGACAGACGAATTCCGTTGTCTCTCTGCATTTCACTTCCAAGATTTCTGGATATTTGCTATAATCGTTTTCCAGTAAATCAATCAACAGTCGGGGGATACGAAAAGCTTTTCTGCCGGCGACAATGCACTTTATAGAGGTTCGTATTTGAGCAAGGAATAATCAGAAAGTCGGTCCAGTGATAGATTTATGATGGGGAGAGGACGGCGGCGAGGGGTCCGAGGACTGAGTGCACACTTGGTGCCCAGGCGTTAGCTTTTTTCACCAATGCACAGTGGTCCAGATACTGCCTAAACCGCGCCAAAAATCGATATTTCAAGTTCCGGAATATTTTTAAAAGAAGTCCCACCGAGTTTCGCCTTCTAACTTACATTTTCTAAAAAGTAAAAGTACATACTTGAAGGCTATAATAATAAGAATTGCACATACTTGCACATTTTTAATTGGTGCTCAGTAAAAAGGCACAGTACGCAGTATGATTTTTAAAAAATCTGGTTTTAGAGTTATAAAACAGCCCCAATAAGTTCTGCTTTACAATTTACATTTTTTGAAAGGTGAATGTGTGACTTGAAGGCCAAAACTATAAGAATTGCACATACTTGCTCTTTTTTGAATGTCGTAAAAGGACACACCACGCAGCGTGACTGTATTCAACATTGCCCCTTTTACACGTTAATACACTATAGTATTTTACTGAGCACCAATTAAAAATGTGCAAGTATGTGCAATTCTTATTATTATAGCCTTCAAGTATGTACTTTTACTTTTCAGAAAATGTAAGTTAGAAGGCGGAACTCGGTGGGACTTTTTTTATAACTCTAAACCCAGATTTTTTAAAAATCATACTGCGTACTGTGCCCTTTTACTGAGCACCAATTAAAAATGTGCGAGTATGTGCAATTCTTATTATTATAGCCTTCAAGTAAGTACTTTTACTTTTTAGAAAATGTAAGTTAGAAGGCGGAACTCGGTGGGACTTTTTTTCTAACTCTAAACCCAGATTTTTTAAAAATCATACTGCGTACTGTGCCCTTTTACTGAACACCAATCAAAAATGTGCAAGTATATGCAATTCTTATTATTATAGCCTTCAAGTATGTACTTTTACTTTTCAGAAAATGTAAGTTAGAAGGCGGAACTCGGTGGGACTTTTTTTATAACTCTAAACCCAGATTTTTTAAAAATCATACTGCGTACTGTGCCCTTTTACTGAGCACCAATTAAAAATGTGCAAGTATGTGCAATTCTTATTATTATAGCCTTCAAGTAAGTACTTTTACTTTTTAGAAAATGTAAGTTAGAAGGCGGAACTCGGTGGGACTTTTTTTATAACTCTAAACCCAGATTTTTTAAAAATCATACTGCGTACTGTGCCCTATTACTGAGCACCAATCAAAAATGTGCAAGTATGTGCAATTCTTATTATTATAGCCTTCAAGTATGTACTTTTAGTTTTCAGAAAATGTAAGTTAGAAGGCGGGACTCGGTGGGACTTTTTTTATAACTCTAAAACAAATTTCATATGGAAAATGCACAGTACCGATTTCCGAGTCCTAACTTTCACTAATTCTATAGGAGTGAGGCTGCAAGGAATTGGCCAAACAAAAGTGATTTTAAGTGCTTTGGACATTCCTCTTTTAAACAAAAATTATGCAAAAAAATATTGCGGAACTTGAAATATCGATTTTTGGCGCGGTTTAGGCAGTATGTGGGCCACTGTGCAATGATCGGCAATCGTCAATAGGGTGAGGTAGTGATTGACTTTTGACAAGCCGAAAGTAAGAAAGGAGACGAGCACATTGACGTAGCATTGTCATTCGTTTTCAAGTGGGAAATTATGTAGAAAGCAGAAGGTTGCATACTAATAAGAGGTTTAAGCGCGGTATTTACCCCAAAACCAGATTTTCCTTTCTAATGTGGGAGGATGATAATGGGTGGTGGAATGGTGTTAGGAGTTAAGACAGCGTGTGTGTGTAAAACAGAAATATTCTTTATTTCCACCCATTTGCCACAGCGATCTGCCGAAGACTGACTCGGCGGACTCGGCGACGCGCTTGGCCCCCCTCGATCATGTCCTGCTCGTCGTCCTTCTTTGTTCTTTCATTTTTATATTTAGAACCGAGACAAGGAGCCGGCAATCGTCGCCGCTCGTGCGAGTCCTATTACAAAGGGGGCACAGCAACGCACATTTCGCTGCGCGGCCACCAAGCCAATACAAGGTTGCCTACACTAACAATTCAAGTCGATTTACTATTTCACAAAAAAGAAAATCGCGGATATCATTCATAAAAGATGAGGGTTTATGAAACCGTTTATGATGTTATTGGAACTGTGATAACATTTTATCTATCCCTGCAAATACCAGAAAACTAGAGATAAGTAACCTGTACACTTTTGCAACTAATCGAAAGTGAGAGAAAATCCTCATTTTATATAATGAATGACATATACGATTTCTATGAAAACTGTGTGAAAATAATAATTTGACCATGCATTGGAAACTATAAAAGAATGTAGTAAATACAATTGGAATACGAATTTTCGAAACACTGCGGAATGTCGACGTTGCTAAAGGTTTACATACCACTCTTAGTGATGCAGCCTCACACACAAACAAATGTACTAGAAGGTTGCGAACGCGCTGGGACACATGCGTGCGCCTACGGTAGAGAGATTTCCTGCATTCTTTTTCATGCCGTTATAAGATCAAAATTTGAGCAGTTTTCCCGACGAAAATACAATAAGTATTTTCATAAGGAAATTCAAGAAATCTTATGTTATTGATAAGTTACAATAAGTTCCTACATATTTATAGAAATTGTCACACAAAGATCGTTGTGTCAAAAAGATTGAGAATAGAATTATAGATAAGAAGTAGCGAGCGAGTTGGCATTCGAGGCTTCTAGTAGAACCCGGAACTCTTAACTCTTAACATCTTGTTATATATAAAACGAGGCAATACTTCAAAAAAATATAGGATTGCAGTGTATAGTATTACAGTGACAGAGCTGTGTTACCGATTAAGACATATCCCCATTTGTTATAAAGATTTACGACGGTAGTGGAACTAAAGTTTATTCGTATAGATAATAGTTACCAACAAAATAAAATCTTAGGTCAATCTCGCTTTCACGGAACCAGAAAACTTTGCTACCTCGTGTTTTTTCTAAAAGTGTGAATCTAGAAAATAATCGAAAATGTGTGACTGATTTGGCATGGAATGTAGTCACGTGATACATGTATGTACAGGGTGATTCATTTTCCTTTGAATCGCCAATGATGGATATAGGCCATTGAGAATGGTATAATTATACGGTGTTTAGTAATTTTTATATAAAGGAATATTTACCGAGTCTTTTCCACGCACTGACATTTATTTATAGTATCAAATTGTACTATTACTGGAATTAATTGGAATTCGAGTGGTAAGGGGATGATTAAAAGGCAAGTGACTCACCCTGTACAGAGAGTGACTCTAAATGTATGTCTATTGATGCATGTCTCCTATTTTCATCTGCACTGCAAACGATATAACCTTGAAAGTAAAAAACTATGTTCATTGTACAATATTTAAATTTATTATAAATCCATAACAAGACAACTATTCTGGTGCTTCAGGGTGTGTATTGTGACGCAAGAAAAACGAAACTCTCTACTTCTAGTACCACTAACAGTGTTTGCGCAAACAATTGTCTCACTGATTATTTAGCGTCGATTTGTCAAGAAAAGGCCAGCGGCTCAAGGGTCAGTGCGGTATTAGGGAAGAGAGAAAAAGCGAGCGTGAACGAGCCCTCCCGTCGCGAGAGTGAGGAGAAGTGAGAAGGGCAGAAAGGGAAGGGGTGAGAGAGAGAAGGAAGAAGGAAGAAGGAACTGGACGAGTGCGTAAACAAGAGAAGCATAAATGATGGAGAGTGCATTCTTGGATAGGTAACAATGTGACTTTAGGGAAATGATTATCATCTGCAATACTATCGATACGAATTGCCATTTTATATGTTATGAAATTATCCGAGAGGAAAATCCGAACAAGGCAAAGACAAAATGTGAAAACTGAAGGAAAGCTTGGCAAATAGTATTCATTAGACGAGATGTATATGTAATCTGTCGTTGTACATTCTGTAGATACGGAAAGAAAGGAGAAATATCGTTTTCAAGGAAAATGTCAATGTAACAGGAAACAATGAAACTTACAGTTGTCGCCAGCCTTCACGCATGGACCTGCGCTTTGCATTTAGTCGGACACCTCCTTTCGAATTTCCTTTTATGTTTTCCTTGTTTTTTGGAACATCGATATTGTCTTCTCCTCTTTTTTTTCATTTTACCAAAACTGTTGAATTTTATTTATCCGTGAATACTGTCGCTAATACTTACGAAACGTAATGCAAAACTTTGCAAGATACAAAACGTATCGCAAAATAAATACTCAAGTGTTAGTACTGTTGTCAGTAAATAACTTCCGCATTTATAAAGAGAAGTTCAAGTGTGTCGCAAGTTTCTAGTTTAACGCACAAAACAATCAATCGATAAATGCGCAATATTTCGTGAAGGCATTCGTGGCCGCTCTATTCAAACATTCAAACAGTGCGCGCAAGGACTACCTATGTAAAATTGCATACACTGTTTGCCTCGATGCTTCGCGCGCTGTGCCCTGTTGGGTTGACACATGCTGGTAATTCGTGGCGTGACGTTCGACTTCGGGCAGTCCCTTTGTATAAGTGGGGTTTTGGGACCCGAGCTTCAGACGAATTTTGACTTTTGACGGAGAAACATCGTAAGTACCCTTACCCTTACCAGTTCTTTACTTCTCCAGACACGCAACTTCTAGTTTCTCTTAAAAATCTCGCTGCATCTAAAGAAACTTCTACTAAATCTTCACAGTTTTTTCGTGAGTCTAATCCCGTTTTCGCACTATCTCTATGACTTCAGTTGCACGACTCTTTTTCACATTGTCGAAGAATACACAGAGTTTACACAGATTCATACACGATTTTTATATTTTTTGTGTGCTAAAACTTGGCAATCTTAGAACGACACTATGTAACGAAGAAACAAGCGACAAAGGGTTAGTGTATCTTGTAGTCAGTACGGTAGAAAGTCTTGTGAGTGCAATTGTGAATTTCAGTTGTTTAACTGCTATTTTATCGGGCTCTTTTGCTTGGATGCAACACTTTTTGGTTATCAGGAAAAACGATGTGAAACTGTAGCAGGCATATATCCACGGAGATAAGATGCATGCTTCATCAATGTATAAGAAGTAATATTGTTTCTTCTTTTTTGATTTCAGATGGATTTCAGATATCCTCAGGAGAGGAGCGAGAGCCAGAGGCGTATGGGGGAGCGAGAGCATCGACGGTCACGGTCGCCCCGGCAGTCGTGGTCGACAATGAGGAGGTCGCGATCGTCAAGGAGGCGGTCGCAATCGCCCCGACAATCGCGATGGTCAAGGAGGAGATCGTACTCGCCCCGACAGACGCAATCATCAAGGCAGTCGCGCTCGCCCCAAAATAATCGTAATGTGGCACGTTATGAGCGACAAGAAGAAAGAGGAAGGACGACCGAGTCACCGACATCCGTAATCACGCCTAGCCAAGTAAGTAGACACGCATATCAATTGGATTGTTTCATCGCCTTTCAAGCGTATAGTCGAAAATATAAAGCTGATTTCTTTCGAATATTTCAGTTACGCCGGATGGAGAGGCTCGTCCGTGCTTATATACTATATCGCGGTAACGGCAATGGTGTCCGCGGCAGGCGCCGCAACGCGGGGCGCCAAAGAAACCGCGACGAGGGCCGAGACGTGGACCGCTACGAGGGCTGTAACGAGGACTGCTACGAGAACGGATACGTAGAGACATATTCGAGAGAAAGTGCTGAATCTTCGAACCAGTCCATCACTTATAACAGTGGAATTTATAATTTTTATTTTCATTAAGTATAAAAATAGAAATAAAACGTAAATGAAAAACAGGTATTTTTACTTATAATTTTAACCCCCTCTCCGCCTTCCGCCTATTCTCACCAGAACAGATTGTACATTACTTTGCAGGGATCATAGTTTCAGAGAACTTCTCTGTAAAGTACTGTTATACAAAAGATTGAATTTGAAGCTACATTCAAGGACATGTAACATTCTGTGTAACAGTCTGTTGTGGATAATACTTTTGGAATGCAGAATCTATAATAACTAATATCTTGAAAAGCAACTAGTCAACAACAGACCGTAATAAGACTCTATGATCCAGAATAATTATCTGTAAAGGATTGTTACGCAGAATGTTACAGGTCTTCAAACATGCCTTTGAATTGAAATTTTTCTGTAACAATACTCCAGAGAGAAGTTCTTTGAAAGAATCTGAACAAGTTCTTTTTTTGTGTAGTTCTTGATTTTGGTAACAGATGAATCACATATGAAATCATTTCATGAACTTTTGGCAGACAAATATATATAAAAATGGTAATCATTGTTTCAAAACAATATGCATAAACGCATTTGGTTTTAGTTCTTATTATAGTTAATACTATAAACAGTAAGAATTCAATAACAGCACATGATAAAACAATCCTTTCCAGAAAAATCATCTGTACAGAAGAGTTATGCGGTATGTTTGAATTAAAAGGTATATTTGAGGACTTGTAACTTCATTATGGTTTCCAGGATTTGTAAATCTCCAATTCTTTTGCAAACCTGTATTGATTACAGATAAAAAAATTATTCTTGCTAAGTATTTTGTTACATAAGATGTTATAAAAAATAGCAAAGCTACATATATGCATACTAGAGTTATATTCGGATATGTACTGCCAGCACTGCCAGTACTAATTACGTGCTCAGTTACAGACCTCAGGTAAGCTTTGATAGTATTGAAAAAGGTTTATAATATCACAAAATTTATATTTTGGTGGCATACAACTTTTCCAGCACTGTCAAAGTTATTAAAGGCCATTAATCAAAAACTCAATTAGTACTGGTAGTATTTATAACAGCGCATATTCGAATGCCGCCTAGGAAAAGTTTATTTTCATCGTATCTGGACTACGTTTGGATATATGTTATGCTAGTACTAATCAAATGCTCGATAACAGATCTGAAGTAAACTTTCACGGTACTGGAAAAGGTTTATAACATGCCAAAATTTTATATTTTTACGGCAAAAACTTTTTCCAGTTTTCTCACAGTTTACTCGAGGCGTATAACTGATCACGCTGTTACTATTGGTAGTAAAATTATTACAGTGGTACAACAATATTTCAATAACAAAGTACTGCAATCGGTAAACACATTGAAAGACTAGAGAGTAATACACTAATCCCATTAAACCTACAAATTCGCGTTACTGAACTTTCTTCTTTCGACTTATATATCTTGTAGCTGAAAATTATAAGTTGGAATTGATGAGTTTTCTAAAATCATTTTGTTGTGAAGTGTATCTGTATCGTATGACTAACGAGAAAACTTGTTGTCAAAGTTGTCAAACAGCTCAAAGTAACCCACTCAACCAGGCGCCACCTGGGACACACTGATCGACTTACAGCATTCGCTTTTATCACTTTTATCACAGAACAAGTACCAGACCAAGTTCCGTACCTGGTCTGTGCCCATATACTTGTCCGATCTATTCCGTACCTGGTCTGTGCTTTTATTGATCTGTATATCGACAACATGGCAATAGAGCATCAGAAAGCACTGCTCCAAATGACTTCTTCATTTTCGCTTATAAGAAATGATTTTAGGCTGCGAAAGACTTCAGTCGGCACAAACGAGTACCATCAAAGTTTCTGTGGTGTCAGTTTCTGAAACAAAACTGTTATGGTACCATAAAAAACCGCGCGTAAAAGTCACTCGTCGTTGTCATTTGGGCCATATTTGGCACATTAATATTACTAAAAAATAATATAGTCTCATAAAAACAAGACCACGGAGACAATGATTGAGTTTTCTTCTTTTAATTGACACCTTTCACAACCCAAATCGTTTCATATAAGGGTCATTCTATGCTGATAATCGATCACCCATTTGTGGCACCCACTCTGAGAGGATGCCACACGCTACACTCTTCTAGGCCCCATAATGACCTGTGACATTAAATTGATACCCACTTGGAAGATATTTGTTTCGATCGAGAATAGTCCAAGAAATAACATATATTTTTCTTCAGATTTTTAAATTACTGGCCAATGCTTCAAATTTACAAATCAAAAATATACTTCTAAAATTCTCATATCGTAAGAGCAGTTTTTCAAAACGGATTAAAATTCTCACAGAAAGTGTCATCTTTGGGAAGAAAACTAAAAGAAACATCCCTCCACCTCTAATAGTTTCCGAAATAAAAATCAATCTGTAAATCTTGTTTTGGCCACAATTTGTCAAACTCAAAAATTTTGTACACTTATTTTATTATTGCTTTATTTTATGTCA
The DNA here is from genome assembly GCA_964023945.1 of Ectemnius cavifrons. Lineage (NCBI taxonomy): Eukaryota > Metazoa > Arthropoda > Insecta > Hymenoptera > Crabronidae > Ectemnius > Ectemnius cavifrons. The sequence goes on along the minus strand of OZ030386.1, from coordinate 1,630,348 downwards.
CTTTATACAACTATGATGGTCTTGTTGCAATCACTGCATACAAGATATACAACATATTTTTTCGGATGTTTTAGGAACTTTATGATAAGTTTACAATTTTCTATGATGTGTTCGGAGTACATAGTGTTAGGGAGATTCAGTTGGTTCCGTATTAATTGAAGTCTGGGACACTAAAATATGTCGGACTGACATTTCGAATTTACATATTGGACAGCATCTAATTGGTTTTTTGGAGATCAAATGAGAGCGAGTTATTGAAGTCTGGCCAACTCACAATCGTACAATTACCTATATTATCTCCTCTATTTGTCAGATTCAGTTCTGAATTACAGATTCTTAACTCCGGTCCAAACTCGAATTTGGGATAATGATGACTTAGAAGTTTTACTTTAAGATCTGAGAGGGTGTCACATTGAATCACCCATAAGCGAGAAAGAAGACGCCCGCCTAATAAACCCATATTTTGACCCCATTTTGGTCAGCAGTGGTCCAACCCTTTAATGTAAATCTATATCATCTTTTGTAACATAGTACCGAACAGACAATTGTACGTACTAAACAGCCTTTAAAATCTCTACAGTTTGATTTATGAACACAGAATGTGCACATTTATATGCTTGCCACTTTATTTAACACTATGTCATTTTGATGCATTTCGATGGTCATGAATTAAATTACAAAAACCGTTTACATTTTTCTTCTACCACTTGTACTGACTTTTATCTATTTATGAGACAAATATATATATCCATATTAATTTTTTTGCAAAACCTCCTAATTTTGAAATTCCCTGTGTGGTATATCTATCTCTACGGATACGCGTCAATTAGATGCAATAGTAAAATAAGCATTAATGCTGATAGATTGGCATCACTCACTAAAACATTACTATAGAAATAAATCTAAATGTATTAAAAGAGTTAATTCTTCAAGAAAGGCACGGTCAAATGTAAAATACACAATGTGGCGAACTCCGGTTCTTTGAAACCCCGATAAATCACATTTAATAGGAGAGATCCGGCAGCACTGTTTCTGTTCTACGTACTTTACATAGTGAGCCAATGATGAAGAAGAGACATTCATGTTCTATTTATCAGTTTCATGTTTAAGTTAATAGTATATAATTATGTTGTTTGTTTTAAAGAAATTGTATGGTTTTGTTCGTGCGTCAAACTGATGCGTATCTGTAAAGACAGGTATATGAGAAACGTTCATAAACCTAGTGTTAAATCTCGGTACAGCATCGAGAAGATTAGTACGAGTCAGAGCAACCTGTCTGCGGTCTTAAAACCACTGTCCTCCTTTCTCTCTCAATTATTTCTGAACAGGTACACTCTCTGCAGTAAGATGTTAAGGCGAGGAATCAGACATTCTTGCGAAGAATGATTCCAGCATCATATGGTCCATCACATTTCAAGCTCAACTATTTTTCCAATAGTATTCCATGGTGCTTTTGAAAGATTAAAATAAAAGTCGAAAACAGTGATCAGATTTATGAAAGTTTCAATATTCACAGAATTGTCTATCTAGAATTATAGAAGATTATCATATACGTATTTTTACTGAAAAGATCAAAATGACTTTTTTGCAAAATTATGCTATATTGAAAAAACAAAGATATATTTATATATGTTTTATACATAAAGAGAATTCGTATTTATGAAAGATTATACATTTTATTCCTCAGAGCAATTCATAATTCGATCCTTTTTTAAGTAAAAGCATTACACTTTGCATGTGGTATTTTTTACAAAATTCCTATGTATTAATCCCAATTATTCCAATACTGGGAGAATTCCAAAAATGTAAAAATGCTTAAAAATTACTTGTTTCGGCGGTATATTTAGATATAATACATAGAAATTGTACGAAAAAAAGTTAAAGGAGAGAAAGCTTTAAGGAATACCACTATTTTTATAGCGTTTGTATCTTTTTTGTCTAAAATACTGCTTAGGATCCTTTTAAATTATTTTTTTAGAGAACTAATCCTGTATGTATCATAATGAAAATCGGGAAAAATGTTAGAAAGTAGAGTCTTTCAGAAATTAGTACTTGCAACAAAATATCCCAGTCATTTTTGCTGTTTTGTAATTGTAGCGTTAAAAAGAGTGTGTTGGAACGTCGAAGAAAAAGTTTGGAATCTCGTTCAATTAAATTAGTGTGACTTTGTGAAACCTCTCCATGTATGTACTCAGATACACACATGTATGTATATATGCATACATAGAATTCGTGCGAACTGAATGCGTTGCTCCCAGCATTGTTAACAGTGACCTCAGTTAATGTAAAGAGTTTGCCTCCAACTACTTAATTTCCGGTGATCAATATTATGTTCCTTCAATATTTTTAGCTACAACCTATCCCCAAGTTTTAAATGAGTTGAAATTATGTAATCGTTCAACATAATAAAAAATTACTTTATTAATATTACCTATTTTATTACTTTGAATCCCACTACTGCAGTTATTGTTCAAAATAATAAAATAAATAATACTAACAAGGAGAGTGTTAGACTTGGTCGAAACCTGAACTGATGTTTTTTTTTATATGTTCGTTAATCAATGCAGAATAGTTTTTCAAGAAGTTGAATGCCATGATCAACCATAGGTATTTTTTAAAAATCATTGAATAACCAGATTTTACCCATTCGACGGCGCTGAAAAACTATATACGTCCGTTATTTTGGTGTCAGACTTGTCAGGTTAAAAGACCCCATAATATTATCGGTGTTTGCTCATAATCTTAATATATAAAAATCAAACTATTAATGTATGTTCCGCAAAGGTTTCTCTACCGTTCAACGTATCCGCACCAAATTCGGCATAAGTATTCTTTAATACCTTAGACAAAATACTATAAGGGTTTCCACCCCCTCCAACCACCCCTAAATTAGGCACACGAAATACCACTCGGCCCGGGAGACGCCAGGTAGAACAGCTAATAATATTTGTATATGATATAAAAAACACTTGCAAAATTTTGGCTGCCATGAAGCATTTCAAGTGCACGAACATCTAATGGATATTTTGTACTTAAGGGGTTACATCGATCTATACTCAAGTCTGAAAACGACTACCAATTTTAGGATTTTTACAAAAAAAAGCGTATAATGGAAATAAAATAAAACTGGTTTGTACTAAAAGCTGTATTCTTTCTGAAACTTATCCATAAGTATAAAAAAATAACAAATACCGCAGATTCAATCCTTGGCGTTGCAAGGTACATACATACATACTTCGTTTTCAAAAAGTTTTGCGATGGACACGCCACAGACCAAATGACGCATCTGAAATTATAATATTTTCAAACGGATATTATAAATACATGAAAGTTGATGGTCGCTGACGTAGAAAAATGTTTTAATTTCGACTCCAATTTTTCGGGACAGCAATAACCACATTGTAAATTATTAACGCAATTTTTTCAAATTGCTGCCATTTTGAAACCAAATGCAAAATCAAACATTTGGTTACGTCAACGACCGTCAACTTATTTTATCTGTTCATAAAATCCGTTTGAAATATTAATTTCAGATGCGTCATTTGGTCTGTGGGGTGTCCACTGCAAAACTTTTTGAAAACGAAGTATGTACCTTGCAACGCCAAGAATTGAATCTGCGGTTTTTGTTATTTTGTTATACTTATGGATATGTTTCAGAAAGAATACAGCTTTTAGCACAAACCAGTTTCATTTTATTCCCATTACGAATTTCTTTTTAAAAAAATCCTAAAATTAATAGCCGTTTTCAGACTTGAGTATCGATTGTAACCCCTTGAGTGTAGTCAAATAGGTAAAATCTATCTTTTCGATGATTTTTAAAAAATATAGTATTTTAAACAGTAGTATACCTGCAGTAGTATTTTCGGGGGAAGTATTCGACATTGGTTTGTGAACTTATACAAACAAAATGAGTACAAGTTTCGAGCTTACAGGTATGACACTCTCCTTGTAAGTATAACTATGCTTATATCATAATAAAAATATTTACAAACGTGTTTAAAATCATTACCATAAAGTGTGGGTTCTGTATTATATCTGTGCTTTCCAAGCTCCGCTTATGTTAAATCCTCCATCTAGTATTACGGTATTTGAATCGATGATAATCATATACCGATCCTTATTACGACTACTTAGAGACACAGCATTAGCAACGTCTCTACGACATTGCCATCATTTCTATTCTCGTCTTCTTCACCCTCAGCCTGAAATGTTCCTCTAAACTTTCGCTCCTCCTCATGATGAAAGTAAAACCACCTCTTCTGTTTCTATAATTTCCCCTTCTCATCACTTCGACCTTACCTCCAAAGCCTCCGTGCTTTCTCAATCTTACAATAATTTTTTTAACGCTTATACTGGGTTTCCGCCTATTATAGTCGCAATGATCGGTATGATTATCATACCGATCATATTTCCATAGGCCAAGCATGTGATCAACGTCGATGATTACGTCTAACATAAAGGAAGTCCGTGTACTCTGAACGAAGTGAAAACGATTTCGAATGTTGGGAGATCAGAGGACTTGGTAATCTATATTAGATGAGATTATGGCAGCAAAGTAAAAAGAAACATTTTTTGGCTTTCTGTAGTAAGTTTGCTACTTTTGCTAAACTGTGATCCAGCATCCCACAGTATGGCATCATCAAAACATCAACTTGTGTTTTTAATTTCTTTAACTTCTATCATAAACGTTTAAAAATGAATGCAAATCTGTCACATTACTGTTTGTTAGTTATCGCATTAAGTATAAATAAGGATCAACTTATCCTAAAATATTGTGAAATCAACATCCAATTACCATTTGTAAATTGGTACACACTGCTAGATATTTTGAGTTGCTGCTGTATTAAATGAAGTGTTTTATAAAGTTTGTTAACATGCTCTATTATCCAACATGTAATATATGACATAACATATTAATAAACACTCATGTACGTTATCCTAAAGCCATATAGTTTTGTAAAAGTAGTGAATTGCCGAATATATATATATACACTATAGTGATGTATAATATGAAATATATTTTATGCACATTTCTAGATAACAGACTTTAATCTTTGTAACAAAATTGTACTTCTGTCTTGCTAGATAACTTTCAGCAACTCTTACGTAACAACTTAAATGCCCCTAACGTAGAGAGAACCATGGATTAAAACTTATCTGATATTAATTGATTACAGCTAACTTTTAGTTATACGTGATTATCATAAACACTGTAGATGTCATAGGATCATACTTCTTTTCCTTACGTGGGTGTTCTGGTGCTGAAACATACGAAAGGCATTGTGTTTATACAATTTTTTATGTATATGCTACCTCATTGGATAATAGACAAACGTAAACTCACAGTCTCTAATTGTATCATTTCCAAAAACCATGGTGCCAACACAGTCCAAGAGTGGAATTCCAGGGAAAATCTTCTTAAAGATTTGAACCTTTTCTACGTTTTCCTTCTCCACTAGATTATCTTTATGTATCGCAAACATGAAGCCTATAGAATGCCTTCTTAAATATACCTTGTTCTTCAGTTCCATCAATTTTGTCTCTATCTCCTGACAGGTTTTGTGCGTTTCATCCATAATCATGGACCAACATTCAAACGCACCAGTCATTACAATTGCCACGCTACTTGCACATTTTCCTTTGAGTGTTTGCTCATTGTCCATGGATATGGTGGGTATGCGCATGACATACACACATCTACCCCATAAACAAGTCTTTCCTGGATGAATGGTTGAGAAGAAATCACAAGCATTTGAAGCGATTCGCACACCATTTTACTGTAGCAAATATATTAATAGTCAATAAGTTTTGTTTACCACGTATTAAAGGATGTAACAAAGTGTTTGATAACAGTCTTTTCATGGTCTGTTACGAATAAGAGAACACATTTGGACTCTTTGCCCTGAATCAAGGGCTCTTTAAGATCATCGCCAATAGCCTCTAGATAGCGATCAAAAGCACCAAATAAAAATGGTACATAAAATACCTTGATGTTTGTTTCAGGAATACTAGGAAGGAACGCATAGACAGCATCAACCTTGTTAGTATATCCATCATCATGAAATGCAAAGAATGAGGCGAGAAAATTTCTATCGCAATCACGATTGTTATCACTGGAAGAGAACAGTTCTCTCAAGTTCCAAGTGACGAAAATGATACAGTCACCAGTTTGTACCATGTACCTTGGTGTTGAGGGGTAGGCTACATTTTGCATAAGAATAAGGATATCTGTCAGTCGAGTACCTATGGATATGGTCACTGTTGGTTGGATCTCCAACTTTTTAACAATCTGACGTATAACGCTCATCCTGTTCAATCCATATGGTAGATCCTTCACTGTAATACAGACGGGTCCTCGGGCTGTTCTCGCTTCTCGTTGTTTGCCGCCTTCAGCCAAGAGCTACGATATTATAGTACAATCTATGAATAAAAAAGTTTTTGGTAGGCCCAGTATTTTGGGAATAAATGTTCGTAAAACAGGAAAGTCTCCTCTGAGAAAATTAATTTTTTCTTAAGAAGGGCATTGTTTTTTCCCTCGAGACAAATATATTTTCCTATTTAGGGAGGATCGTGAGTTTTCTTCTTCGAAAACATTTTTCTCAAAAATACTGAGTGTGGCGGTAGTATTTTTATATCCCGAACAATTCAACCCTGCGATTGTTGTCTTCGATTGTTTGTACATGATGATTTATTAATGCAATAATTTCCCGAAATCATACCTGCAAACCATTGAAGCAGACCACAGATCCATTCCATTCAAGTATTTAAAGATATTAGTCTTTAATATGTTATAGGACAAACACTGATGCGCAATACTCTTGGAGATGTTAATATCATTAATAGTTTTCTCGGATTCCATTTCGAAGAGGCAGTTAATAGTTATCCACTACTTTTTTGACTGTAAAATAGTAACTGTTGTTCGCAATTGTATCGGTACACTGTTGTACTTTTCGTACAAATTCTCAACACGCACCTTCTGTACTCCTTTGTAAGTTCTGCGCTTTTGTTCGCAGCTCAGTCACTTGTTTCAAACTGCCCAACGCGCCTAATTGACTCTACACAATTCCCCTACCAATTATTTGCCATCGTAGTATTATTGCCGAAATTTTCGTCCGTGCGAAGAATTATTGACCAACAAGTTTCATTTTGAATCGTTCACACGCAAGCATATTTGTGATTATATTTGAGTCTCAAATTTAAAAATAAAACCGATGCAAGTGAGGAAATTGTAACTGTTTGTGTAATTGTCAGAATTGGTTCAATTGCAATTAGTGTTGTTCGCTATTTTAATTCTCCTTCAGTTTCAACAAGAAAGAAATGTATATCTCGGTAATTATTATAAACATATTTATAATAAAAAAAGAAATGTACATTGCAATGATTAATACCTTCTGATATTTATATTTGTTGTTTTCGCGAAACTTCTTTAAGAACTTCATTTCTTGATTAATTAATTACTTTGTAAGTCGTTTGGTTCATTGTATTTTTATGTTATACTAATATCTTAAGGTCACTTTGGATGTAAAAAATAATCTCTGAAATTACGTAGTGAATAAACTTGAAAAATTCTTTCATCATTTACAAAAAAGAGTACACGCAGACCGAATCTTTTTGGATAAAATATTCTTATAGGAGAACGTTTTCTCTTGTCTGTAAAATAGAAACGCATTTTCTTGAACACACAAGTGGCCTTAAGAAATAATCAATTTCTTTAGAGGAGACAGTTTTCTTTTTAAATAAATTTATTTCAAAAATGCTGTGTGTGCCAATGCTTTTTTACCCACTGTAAGTAATTTATTCTTCTCTCCCCCGCAACCTTGTATCCAACCGCAGCCAAAAATGAGCACTTTGAGATTCAACCTGCACGACCAACAAATCGCTTTCGCTATACCATACTTGAAATTTGCTACTAACAACTTTGGCAGATGATAACTATCATAAATATATTGTGTTGCGAGTCCAATCGTCATTGAAGTTGAGCGCGTCGATTTTAAAGGACGGAAGGCTTCAGCTGGTCTTTGGATGATCGGGGATTTGTCGCTAAAAGAGAACCGCAGTTCTCTGGACTGTAGAAGGCACTTTCTCGTAGGTTTAAGCTTCGTTGTAAAGAATAATTGTTCACTTGAAATTAAACTGAAATTTCTCAAGATTGACTTTATTAGTTGGCTCTCTAAAGAAGTCTGGGCAAGAGGAGAACGAGTTTCCTTGTCTAGTTGCTCATATGACTCAGAAAAAGTTGAGAATATGTTATAAATATTCTATCGTTTCTTTTGTCTCTCAAAGAATCTTTCAGAATATCCAGCTGAGGAGGGTTTACTACAAACATTCTTCTGATTGCTAACGGTTAATCGGTAACATAGTTTGGTCGGTAAAGTGCTTGCTTATAGTTCACTGTTCTCTAAACTGTCGGTAATTTGGCTCCATATGTAAAGTGCGGAATGTTCACAGCAAATACGCAACAACTGCGATGATTGTCCTCTCCACACTTTCAGATCCAAAATGTAGTTGTTCCTAAACGTATAAATAAATAGATAAATTCCCACCACTTTGGAATTACAATCGAAGTTCCCAGTAATCCCATAATGCAATTATACAATTAATACATGAAACATATAAAATATATATAAAACTCACGAAAATCTGGAAACTGGAAAGGAAATAAAGAGAAAAATCTGTGTACATAACCCATCTAAGCTTTTGGATCTTGAAGAAAGAGGCTATTTCGGAACTTGATTTACGATGAAATCAAAAAGTGAAGAAAGTGCTGGCGACACCAAACCGTACTATTTGCAAAATGTTAAGGCTGAAATTGATAATAAGGCGCCCAAGCTTGATCCGTACATATATTACAAAACTCGACATTTGAATTTCGATGCAAGGCGAGTGAAAGAATTGGACAAGGAAAATATGAAATTATTGATGAATATCAATAGAGTTATTCGTATGCAAGTAAGATTTTGAGAATTACTCCTTTAGAAACCCAAGAATCGTTTATTTAAAAATTGCTATAATGTTTGTATTTCAAAAACTAGTTCGCATAGATTGCCGTTAACGCTAATTGCGTTTAGTAATTAAATTTAAGAAGGTCATTTAATAGTTAATATTGCTAATGTTTGTATTTTAAAAATAGTACACAGATTGCTTTAATTGCCTCTGCAAATCATAGCGGGATGTTTCTTTTTTCGATTCACATAAAGTTAAGTGTAGAATAAAATATCCGAGAAATGGCCACATAGCAGCAACAATTTTTAAGCTGAAGAACAAAATTTGGGGCGCCAATGGCGAAATCTAGCTGCAACTAGTGGCGACCATTTATCCGATATTTCACTCCATAAATCAGGTGGGTTAATTCGGTTTTCGGGGGGTTAATTGCAATCTGTGTACTATATTTTAAAATAAAAATATTAGTAATTTTAAAATGAATTATGCGATTTATTGAGTAATTAAATTATGTGTTCTTATTGGGACCCCCTTGATAGGTTGTTACAATTACAAATAACAATGTCGACAGATATAAATTTGATAAAAATTGTGCACTACTGCCATTTAATTTACCTTGCTGGCACAACTTAATATTTATGAAATAATAACTTATTCAAATCCGTAATTCCGTTTATGTCAATGTTGTTGCATACATTTGTAATTCAGTATATTTTACTTTTAAAAATGCTTCAATTAATGTCATCTAAATAAATATAGGGTAAGGTTGTCGAAATCGCCCTCCTTTTGACATTAAAGCTTATTACTCAGAAATGAAGAATCATATCTTTTTATTCTTTACGTCGATTTTTTTTACAATTTTAATACATGATGATTAGTTTGGAAATAATTGATTTTGTAAATTTTTTAAATCGTGCAATTTAGGCAAAAGGTGTCCAAAATTGCTCCCTAGGTTGCCAAAATCGTCCTGTAATTAGAAATCACAATTTTAAGAAGGATTTGCACGTGCAGCAAAATGAAATAAATAATTTTTATTTGTAGTGGTAACACACTATATAGATTAATATTTTTAATCAAAGTACTAACCTCAAACGCTAAAATAAATATATATTTTAATAAAGGAAGTTACTGAAAAACACGTAGAAAGGGGGTTTTGCGGCAAATGTTTAGAAACAATTAAGGTATCATTGTTGTACTTTGGAGACTCTAACTAGCCTAATGAAAAACTCGATAGCGCCATATATAAATTGTTAAAGTGGGGGTGCGATTTGGAGAATAGTGCGATTATACATGTGCAAGTAGAGAGTGGTGCGATTTACGAAACTTCAGAACGTCGTAGTTTTTATATTTATCAACCTAGAAACATTAGTGGAAAGAAAATGTTAATATGCCAATCTAAATCTAACAGGTGTTGTAGTCGTTACCAATTTTTGTAAACATATGACTATGTGCTTTATCATTTCTGCTATTCGACTACAAAATATGAAAAAAATAGTATCAATGTAATGTCTTCTGAAAACATTAATAATAATTTCAGTTTTTGCGACAAATGTGTAAAGCAGATTGAAACATCAGTCCTATACTCTGAAGCTATAAACTAATTTAAGCAAATCCAGATGGTGGTACGTCTGAATTTTTAGGCAGAGGGTGCGATTTTGGCAAACTCACTATAGGTTATATCTATAAATTATTCTTAGTGTTCCCATTTTGTTCCAAATACTATTTCTGATTCAAAGTAAAACCTATTTATTAACACAGAAGTATGAATGTTTGGTATGTCGCGTTTGATATTTTAACTGGTGATTTTACGATTTAAGATAAAAAACATCTGCAAATTGTGTGTTGAAGTCTACAAGGCGACGCGTTTGCGTTGAAATCAGCAACGATTTTCAACGACTAATAATTTTGCAAAATAAATCAGTTTTATTATCATTTATAGCCATCTATTAGTTGTGTTATTGTTTGCTCAAACTGCTATATAATCATTGATGGTTCTCACATTTGTAATATTTGTAATATTTTATACAATACAGATATTTGTTGATTCCAAGGCAAACGTGCCACCCTATATTTTTAATGTTTAAATATATTTTTGATGTTTTTATCAGCGGTCAGCCAGAACAATGAGACACATTTGATTGTTTGTCGCACCTCCGATAATATTCTAATTAACAATCAGTGATAAGACTATTTATATAATTATATCTAAAATAAGAATTTAAGATTGCCTACTTAACCTTGAATTGTTTGTCTACATTTATCTTTAGCCTTTAAATGACGGAATGTAATAAGTTTACTTCAAATATAATTTAAGTAAACTATACTTATTATAGTTACTTATCATGAGTGAAGAATCATCAGTTAAAATATTGGGTTCACGACAAAAAGTGTCCTGTATAATAACCTCATAAAAGTTCAAGATGCCGATTTTTTTTTTATAAAATTCTGGTTAAGACCTACAACTCATAACTATAGCGACAACTATAACGATAACTTTTTTATTCACAATATTTTGTTTAAAACTTATCGTAAACTTAGATATTTTACTTTCTTAACATAATTTGGCTTAGGACGGCCTCTATCACAAACTTATTAAAATACATAGTTTGAACTATGGCCTAAAATTTCACTTTAATATGCTTTCGAAATAAAACACTTTTTTAAGTAGTACAATTAATGTAATTTTTTATATTGAAATTATTCTTCTTATATCTATAATTATTTCAATAAAATTTATAAGAAAATGTTGAATTTATTCATCTTTATATATTTTATTATGGCAATATTCGTGGAGCCATGGTCATTGAAATAGTGATTATCGTAACTTGTCAACCAATGACTTAACTGAAATTTATATCAGACCTTCTTAACATGTTTATGACTGGACTAGGAAAGCTTTTTTCATAATCCCCATAGTTTCTTATATCAACTAGTGATTAAATAGTGCTACATTTTCAAAAAAGTCAATCGATGTGTTCAAGCAAGAATATTTTTTGTTACAATCAAAGTTAAATAATCGACCCCCCAGTCACATAGCTTTGTTTTGTTTCTTGAAATAAAAAAATGATTTGTTCATTTACGATAAAATATTGTTAGTTGTTGTTATAGCACCTTATTTATTGTAAACGTCATAACGAAATTCATATTATGTTTAATTCAAAATATGTACTTTATATGAGTTTTTTTTAAATATGACGCATATGGAAAAAATGGCGGAATTTTGTCTGCTCTTAGTGGTTTTGCTTGTGTGAAAAACCTTAATTGAACAATAAAAATTGGATTTTTGTATGTTTGGAAATCAAAAATTAAGAAACTATTGCCTTTCTTAATATGTCATTTACTAAACCATCGACTAGAAAAATGTGGACTGTTGGCGGCAAAATGTTAAGTACAAGTCTAAACTGAAAGATACAGAAATGGAGAATCAGTATATCAAGAAAGCTAATAAACACATACTGGGTATGATATCAAATGTAGTCAGTGACTACCGTGCTGCCGACTTAATAAAAACGTATAATGAAAATAAAATTAAAGCTGTTTATCTGAACAGGCAAGTTATAGTTAACTTTCTTATTTCTTATGAAATAATATTATACCAAAATATCTCTATCACGAGGAGTTACCGAAACAATGTTGAAGAAATAAAATTCTAAAAATTTTGTTCGGTGTAATAGTACTGGATTGACGCTAATGTATTCAAGTAACATATGTTGAATCGATCTTCTTTTATCGGAACACTGTGTTATTCGAACGCGTTTTGTGTATACACAATTCAAGTATATTACTTATTAGTTTAACTGATCACTTTAGCAGCAAAAAGATTTGGGATTCTTAAATCGTTAACCAAATTATATTTAATTTCAGTATTTGTTACTGCTGTGATTAAGATTTATTATAGTGAACGCTTGTGATGATTTCCTAAAATTTTTAAGGGGTTTTTACATAAAGGAAGTTGATTTTACAGCAGAGTTCTTTTTAATTCCCTTTATTTTTCTCATATCTATAATTCCAAAATGCTGACGACTCACATAAGGGACAAATACAGGATGATGCATTTGGCTTGAAATCAACGATGTCGATTGTGTAATATCGTGGTTCAAGAAAAGCACTTGCACACGTAGTTTTCCAAAAAAAAATCTTATAAAAGAAAATTGTCTCCCCTAAACAAAATTATTATTCTTAAGGAGGATATTTCCTTGTTAAAAAATGTATTTCTGTTTAGAGAAAACAGTTTTCGTCTTTAAAAACATTTTTTCCAAAAACACCGGGTTTACGAGTGTTTCTTTTATCATCTGTGTATAATAAATAAAATAATAATCAAACTGATTAATACATATGCAATAAAACTGATTTATTTCGCAAAATTACTAGACGGTGAAAATACCTGTTGATCTAACAAAAATGCATCACCCTATACATTCAGTGTAGCCACCCTTCTTAGAAGGATATACAAGAAGGATTCAAAATCTTCTCGACTGTCAGAAAAAGCGACGTTCCATCGTAATTCATTTTTCACTATAGTGTAAACTTTAAAACTTATTAAGTTTTATTTATAACAGAACTGGTACTGTGCCTGAAGAAGCGTTAACAAAGAAGGACAAAAACTTCGACAAATGCATAGTGCGAAGTATGTCTTTACTGAAAGAACTGAAACCATCCATGCGAGCCAGATGCTTTTTCGAAGTAGAAATTCAGGAAAGCAAGTTGAAATTGGGTAGAATTATCTTCGAACTTTATAATGATGTCGTACCACGAACCTGTGCAAATTTTGCAGCACTCTGTGAAGGCGTTAATGGTGTATCGTACAAGTAATTGTTCTATTATACAGTAAATGAAGTAGAAATAAATTTGAAAAAATCGGAAACTACACGATTTTAGTAGAAGACCCTAAAAACGAAAAAATAATTTGTTTAGCTATCACAACATTCATAGTCACATATGACAAACAAATTATTTTTTCCTTTTTAGTGCATTCTACTAAAATCGAGTAATTTACGATTTTTTTAACGATTATTTTTATTTATAATATTCTCTGCAATAGGTTCTTTCATACATACAATATAATATATTATTATATGAGCTATATGTACATGAGACACATCTAAATTTTTTAAAGTAAACGTTCTGAAAAAGATTCTGCTATGAGACAATTTATTTTCTCTCAGAAAGGAAATTCTCTTCTATATCAAAATTTATTCCAAGAAAAGAGGTGCGTATGAATACTTTTTTTATCCACCGCATACAGTATGTAAATACTGATAATATGTATAGTAAAAAGTGGAGTGCAGCAGTTCTGATTCAAAGGCACACAATAAATGCGGTAAAACTGAATTATATCACAAGCTGAGTAATCGGTGAAAATACTTGCTAATACTAACACAGACGCATCGCTCTGTACATAAACTCTATAATAAATAAATACAATAGTTTCTAATTCAAATTTCTAATTCAAATTGTTTATGTTGTGCAACAGAGGCACGCCGTTTCATCGAATTGTTGCCGGATACTGGCTCCAGGGAGGGGATATAGTGAAAAATAATGGCACTGGCGGCGCTAGTATCTACGGGAAAGATTTCGAAAACGAGAATTTCAATTTACGGCACGCTGGAATTGGCGTCCTTTCGATGTGTAATAATGACCGAAATCGAAATGATTCGAAATTCAATTTAACATTAAAGTCTTTGCCGTCGATGGATGGAAGAAACGTTGTATTTGGAAAAGCTATTAGCGGCATATCGAACATTTACAAGGTAACAATAATCTTTATCTGAAAGGAAACGCCTAACATTATGAATTCGTTTGTAGATTGAAGAATTCGGTACGAAAACAGGAAAACCGACCAGAGTAATAGCAATATGTGATTGTGGAATTATACAACAATAATATTTCCCGCGAAAAAGAATCAACAACATACTGGCACCAAAATATTGAATCACACTAGTATTTGTTCGTAATACAACAATAATAATATTTTGCCAACATGATACAAAACTACGAAAATTATTTTGTCTTACTATATATTTTATGTAGTGAAGAAACAAAGTATTTTTGGAAGAAAATTTACTTAAAATAGAAAATTGCCTTTTTTAAGAAAATTTATTTTCTGTTAAACAGAAAACTTTCTTCTTTAAAAAATATATTTTAATTAGAGAGAAAAGTTTTCTTCTTTAAGAAAATTTACTACAAAAATATTTGGAGTGCAAATACTTATTTTATACACTGTATATTTTATTATTGTTGTTTCTCTCTGCTGAGATGCTGGTGGTAGTGGGGACAGAATATTAGATTGGGGAAGATACTAGCTATTTAGCTGCCCATTCGTGTCGCTACTTTACCAACGTCTTTACCGACTGAGATCTTTCTTATAAAAATTTATCATATAAGGCAGTAAATCAGATTCTCAATACTTTTGGCTAATTTCAAGTAGCTTTTTCGAAAAATTTGTTTCGTTAACAACGTAGCGCTGTATGATAATTACAAGCAGATTGAAAGGTCTTATATTTTACTATGCAAATAATTTACGACAGGTTTTGGAAAGGTTCTGTAGCTTTACATACATACATTTATACACATCCTAGTGGAAGACCACTATCAATGACGTACGCTTTCAATCAATACTAAAATGTTGAAAATAAAATACATATAATGATTAAAAAAATCTTTTTTTAAAATATATCCATATATACTTTTACATCAACTTGGTCCCAAAACTGTAATGACCTATTAAAACGATGAAAATAACATATTACTGCCGGTGGTAAAGTTATATAATCGCAATTTATAAAAATTTGGGGTTTCATTTCAAGAATATTCATGGAAGAAGAATCTCAAATGCTTCTATCACTTACCATCATCTATATATATAAGAATATGTATAAAAGAATAAAGTTATATATATATATATATATATATAATATATATAACTTTATTCTTAATTCTATTTGGTTATTTTCAATATTTTACTACGCTGATACTGTTTTGGGCAATTGATATAGAATAAATCTTCAAGAATTACTTTTTAATCAATATACTTTGTTCTCGTTCTCTTATTGTTAATTATCTTGACGCCCATTCTTTCTCAAAATGCTTTTGGACTTTCCTTTGGCGGTCTTACTCGGAGGAAACCTCGTCTTATATCTATTTCTAAAAACATAAAAAATTCTTGTGCTAATAAGATAATGGGTTCCATTATATTATACATATATACATATTATCAAGATATAATTTAACTAACATATTCATTCTTGAAATTAGCTTATTCCTGATTCCCGATTGTAAATAACTTGATTCGAATTCCCGCTTCGATTAATATTCGATAAATTGCGATTAGAGGCATCTTCATGAGGATATAACAGCGCGGGTATGCATGAACTGCATAATAAAAATGTGGCTCTCTTTTGTATCTTATTCATATCTTTTGAATAATTTCGTTCAAGATGTTTCTTTTACAGGGAACTATAGTACTACTTGGCGTTTTTCTTATGTTTTAATGTTTCTTAGGGTATAATTTATGTCCATCTGGAGGTAATATAGTTGCCAATGGTAAATATCCAAACTGGTTGAATAGTTTCTGAGATTAGCTTGGACACAAACTTTCTCTCTTGACGCATTAAGTTGGATTAGTATGGAAATAGATATTATATACATTTCTACATACATTTTATGGGCATATTTTTTCATACAAAGTTCAAAACTATATATTAGTGTTGATTCCTTAATTTCCTTGTGGGTTTAAATTATTATAGCACTTTAATGCTCTCTAGCATCAAATAAGCTATCGAAGCGTTTTATAGTTTTTAATATTTACAATTTTTTAATATTTTAAGTTACAATTTTTCAGGAATTTTATATACGTATCGAACAGGGAGAACGTTCGAATTAAGTCGGCGTCGCACGAATCAAAAGCTATAAAAACTTTAATCTTGAAAGGTCTTATGAAGGTACGTTTTCGTACAAAACTCAAAGCTCATATCGCATTAGCCTAATATTTTTTTCTTAAGGGTTAATTTGAACTATAGCACTTTAATAATAACGCTCGCGTCAAATTGAAAGTGCGCTTTTGAATGAGTATACAAAAGCTCAAAGCTATAGGTTTGGTCATGCTTTTCTTGTCAATTTGATCTATATAATGCTCTAGTAGTTAAACATAAGAATTTTACGTATTTATATCGGGCAATGCTCAAAAAGTTAAATAAGTGCTATCATATAATACAAATGTATTAGATGATTGACTTATGGGGTTCCATTTATCTTGAAGTTATTTAAGATTAAATGAAACGTCTCAATTGTTAATACACATATATTAATATAACATTATTTAATAATTATATATATTTAATAAATAATATAATAATGAAATCAATTTTGTTTCATTATTATTATTGTATATATTTCATTGTTAGTTTGAGCTTTTGTTTCCAAAAATATAGTTATTTTTGTTCTTTTTTTAACTAACACAACTCAGCGTTACATGAATTTGCCCCTCAAATTCGGGGTTACACCCGCGTTACTTTCGCATGAAGTTGTCTCAGAACGGCAGCGCAACAAGCCAGTCAGCCGACTACAGACGAACAACACACGTATACGCATACGTACTACGTACTTCGGAAGACTGGCAGAAAAACTCAGATTTTAATGGCACCAGAGTCCACGTTGATTTCTAATCCCCGCTTATGTTCACGATTAGGTTCAATGATGAAGGATTCGATTTAAAGAGACGCACGGATTATGCGGAGCTATCTTTGCTGACAATGCAATCGATCAGCATGATATCGGAGAAATATTCCGTACGAACTAAACACCGCAACGCAAACCTGCTATAGGTGAGTGGGTACGTTGATTTGACGTATGTCTCTTTAAATGATTTCATAATTCGCAATTTCACAAGTCGGCCACGCAGTCGCCCAGCGGTGCGAATGCAGGAGAGAATTCACGTTGACATGCACATTTATTGTTTACTTGTAGAAGACTCGACGTTCGTGATTATTTAATTACTCGGTTGCGAGCTGTGCGCGCTGATGCGATAACGAACTAAATACGCTGGAGGATGTTGATTTCGTCGCTTTGCCTTGCGCCCCAGTATGTGTTGAGTTTTCGGTGAGACCTCAACTTTCCAGGCAGTGAACGATGGAGATGTTGCCTAATCTACAAGAGAAGACTTGCAGGGTGGTGGATTTCGTGCGGAAGCGTGAAATTCAGGTACGCATGTTTATCATCTTTCGGCGATGTTATGCGAATCATTCGCCCATGACAATTTGTTTTCTTATGCGGAATTTGTATGCGGATCTTATTTTCTCTGCTGTCATTCAGGAATCAATAACACACACGATCTCGAAGAAGCTTCACGTTACGGACAGCCTGATATCAAGATTGGGATTGGAGACGGAATTGAACGGTCACACAGGATGCGTTAATTGCTTAGAATGGAACGAATCAGGAACGTAAGTTATCTTCGCCAAGCTTGTGATTTCGTTGGCTTCTCAACCTTTCGCAGTGTCTTTTAGAATCACTCTCAACATCGTAATAATTTGCATCCGGTTTGGTGCCAGATCATCCGCGACGTAGTAAATCTAAACAAGTATAACTATGTGGAATAAAGTGGGCTGCGAAAGGATAATAGTGTTGCTTTTAATTATTAGTCCTCCATTTATCGTTATACAAACACTCTGTTATTCTAATGCTGAATTATTTAAACATGACTTGCATGTATACCGTTCGGTGTAAATTTATTGGCTCAAACACAGCTTTAGCAGCTTAAAGTATTTTTGAGCCAGGAATTTTTAAGGAAAACATATTTAATTTTCATATTTTCAATTGCTAGTATTAATATTTATGTTCTTTCTTTGAAACGTATAAAGATCAATATTAAGAAACTAACTGTTCTAATATCTACTCATTTTCTTGTATGTTGTATTAACCGAACAGTAATTAAACAAAATAACAAAGCTTACGCCGCAAAGGCAAAGCGTAATTACGGGCTAATTGTTAAGATTCAAACGAGAGTTTTGCAAAGTTGTATATTTAAGTAAAGGTTATTTCCACACATGAAATATTAATAACAAAATATTATTGCAATAATGTATTTAAGTAAAACTAGCAATAATGTGATTATTTTCTGTTTTGGGTGACAGTATTTTGGCCTCCGCGTCGGACGACAACAATATTATATTATGGGATCCATTTCGGTATAAAAAGAAAGTGGTGCTGGAAACGGGCCATCATGGTAATATATTTTCAGTAAAGGTACGTTACACAGTAAACACAGTAGAATCTCTATTATCCAAAAACTCTGTCATCTGAAGTCTAGTAGCATAACCGGTGATAAAATAGCTTTAGCAGTTGAAAAGATATGACACTTAAAAATCATATTTAATTTGAATACATGTGATTGATATTTATATCCTTTTTTTAAATGTATCGCGATCAACATTAAGAACATAATCTTCAATTATCTTAAAGTTCTTTTATCCAAACAGGCACGTCCTCCGGTTATTTTGGATAATTGTGATTCTACTGTATCATTAAGTTGAGCGATGTTGTAGTAGTTACAAATATATTACGAAACAAATTTGTTAACATTTCCAAGGAATTCAAGTGTTTTGCGAAAGTCCTTTTTCAACCCGAAGCAACATAAACGTATGTCAATTTGTAACATTTAATTTTAGTTCATGCCAAAATCGAGTGACCGAGTATTGGTGTCAGGCGCAGGGGATTGCAGAGTACGAATGCACGACCTTTCCCTTACCGAGCCGACACTTGCTTGTTATTGTCACACCAGGCGAGTCAAACGGATCGCAACTTCCCTCAGTATACCGTTCATGTTCTGGACTGCTGCGGAGGATGGCTTCGTTCTGCAATACGACATTCGAACCCCACACACTTGTAAGAGCGAAGACTCCAACAATGTGCTCATCAATCTGGTTCATCATCTGGGTGCGCGTGCGGAGGGCAAATGTATCTCCATCAATCCTAAGAAGCCTGAACTAATAGCAATTGGTGCGAACGACGAGTATATACGAATGTATGATCGTAGAATGATCAAGCTGTCTAAGGTAATATGTGTTGGCACTCGCATTTATCGACTATTGCAACTACTTGCTATCCACAGTAATGTAATACGAATCAGAAGACGGCAAGGAGAGTTTACTTTAAAATACTATTAGTAAAGAAAGTGAAGAATTTCCATTCCAGATGCCAGTAACGTTTTCTCCACCTATCGAATTGACTGCAGGAACTATGGCTCTATTTCGACCTGGTGAGGGTGATCCAGACAATAATATACCCCTGGATGGTGCACAATATTTTGTCGCGGGTTTGTTATCAGATATAACTTTCGTGGCTCGCCGTTCACGTGCAGGACGATGCGTTTGTCTTAGAATCAGCAATGTCCGTATTATTTGATCTACTAACATAAAGGCAACGTTTCTCGGTCTGTCTATATAATCGCGATAAACTTGAAAACGGTTATATCGGCTTTGATATGGTTTTTCCTACCCTATAGAATTATATTCTATGTAAACCATAAGCTATGAAATATTACAGTGTCTGTTAGTTGTACAAGATGTGTCAAAATTCATTACAAAATGTAAAATGCGTGGACAATCGTGTTATATATCGTTGGAAAACTTTTGCGAGAAAGATAGTTGTTATAGTAAATTTTTCTTTAAATTAAGTTAATTAAAATACTCGGGGCTTACTTTGAGAATCCGATTTTAATGCGATTTTCTCTCCTGCATAAATTTACAATCTACGCAAATTATAGCCTGTAAAATATTGCAATATTTATTACTTATCCAGAGTCTTCCATTAATAATAACAAATTTCAAAAGGAATGAGATTTCAGTTATAAATCGTTAGGGGATTTTTACAGCAACCTATTTTATTTAGTTTCATATATTATGAACGTCGCATGTCGACAATTAAATATCCAGCAGTTCGCTCAAGCAATTTTTTTAAATCGTGAAATTTGTATTTCGTAAAATTAATTGTGATCGAAAGCACTTGCTGATTCCAAGAGCAAAGCATCACTGTATTCGATTTTAAACTAACCAATTGTTATCCTTCATTCTCAAATAGGTCATCTGCGTTCCCAACAACGCGATGGTAATAGAACCCTTACTACCACATATTTGACCTTCAGTGCCGATGGAAATGAATTACTCGTTAATATGGGGGGAGAACAGATTTACTTGTTTGATATTAATGACCCCAGGCATAGAAAAACATTCTATGGTCGCTCGTCAAAAAAATGTACAGGTGAGTGTGAATAAATTCTCACTGCTCCTAGCTTGTATGGTAATATTTGTTTCAGTACAGAGAATGTATAGTTGAATTTCTTTCATAGAAGCACGCAGTTAATCGAACAAATCCTTTCTTTTTTAAATTAGTTTATTTGTAAAAGTTTTATTAACTCCAGCGGTATTAATGGCCGTGATTTGTACATTTTTTTTATAGTTATACGCATTATTTTATTTATGAATATGCTGGCAACTATTTTTGCGTTGTTTAGCCTTTCTTGTACTATGCCGCCTGATATGTTGAATTTCTTTCGTAGTTGACGAAAGAGTATACATTCCGATAGTCGTTGTGCTATTGTTAGTTGTGGATTGCATTAGTTATATTTATTTGGGAGTTTCTTGGTAGTTAGAAATTCTTATGTACCTAATTCGAAACCTGATAAAATTACTTGTCCTGTTCTATTTTCTGTTCAATGTATCTCTTACAAGACAACAGGTCACGATTCTTCTAACAATTAATAAGATTTGGCACCAAGAAATCTTTAGCCAAGTCATATTTCATTTTCTTATTTTTATTGCTATTCTCGAAGTAAATAGTAACAAAGAAACCAAGCACACCGTTTGAAATCGATTTATGCTCAATCGATACTTATGGATCATAAATATAATTAAAGGATCGGGAAAAACATATACAGTTTTTATTTTGAATGTCAACAATACAATCATATATCTTAGTTGATTGAACTAAAGTTTTTACAAAATTGATTTTATTGTAAAAGTGTGTTTTATTGCGCATTTGTGTTATACATATGCAAATGTGTGTTATGTAATTACTATGGTATTTGACGACGACGCGTGTGTGACATAAGTTGTATACATCGGATACATTTTGATCGATTGAGAAAATACCTCACAAAAATTGCCCGATCATTTTGAGAAAACTCCCGTAACGATTGCAGGTCCCCAATAGATTTATGGCATAACTAATATGATATTTACCGAAATCAACTCCCATATTCTGCAGAATATTTACAAGAAGTAATAATAATAAATGTAAGCGAATAAGAAACTTTAGTAGTCCAAGGATTAAATGTAAATGGGCCACAATTATTCTGCGCTGTTAACTTTCCTCAAATCATGTGGAATGAAATTAACTCAGTAGTTTTAAAACTACGAACAATCTGGTATTATTTTAATGATGTATATAAGCTGGCCCACAAATTTCGTAAATGGAGCATAGCCACCTTGAAGAAAATGAGAGGAAGATGAAAATGGCTGTTTTCAAAATTCTCATTCGACCTTCAATTCCAAATTCTTTGTTATTAATTTTGGCAACGGCACTCGCACACTTGACGAATCTGCGCCGACTCTTTCCTGCTTCTTCAAGAGAGGAAGTGACCAAATCGATTATGACTAAAGAAAAAAGTTCCCTGAGAACCTTTGATTCCACCTGTAATTGTTACCATTGTTTTTTGCAAATAGAGGCCCGAATGAGAATTTCGGAAATAGTTATTTTCAACTTCCTTTTATTTTCTATAAAACGGCTATGGTCGTTTACATTTATGAGTCATCTGGAATTTATAGATAGATAATGTTTCTCATTCAGTTTGCGGAGCATTAATGCTGCCGGAATGCAGATATTCCTTTTGCATACAATGTCACTCAATACTAACTTCAACCATTTAACATTGCTTTAAGAATCAACTGAGAAGGATGAGGTGGGAAAATGCTGTACAGGAAAGAATGATGAAAGCGGGGATGACTTCACTGATCTTAACGTTAAAACTCTGCCACCCTTTGTAGAAGAATTAGAGCGTCAGGTAAGTGCGTGTATTTGCATTAAGTTGCAAATGAAAATCGACACTTTTCTAATTGTGTATCATCAAGTTGTTTGCATCATGACACAGGCTTGTAATTAAACTGGATTGATTATTTACTTAAACTATTTAATTACTTCTCCGTCAAAGCTACTTGTCTCAGCAATTTCCACCCAATTTAATTCTTTGGTTTTGAAGTGTACCTTTCAAATACAAGCAATATTTGTAACTCTAGTTGAAATGCTCTTGGCGGGTACATTAACATCTCGAATTTCGGTGTAGACGAAATTTTCAGAATGACCCTGTTATAAAAAAATGTCGAATTTGTTTAATATTAACCATTATTATATAAAAACCCATTGTTTGTTTGTCCTGGCATAACTTTTGAACGAATAATCGGATCGAAACAAATTTTCTGCACTAAAAAACACGAAGGAAAAATATATTTTTAAAAATGTGATTCAACTTCGAAAATGAAAATGAAAATGCGTAAAAAAGTACAAACTAATGTGCTTGTTATTTGGACTTACTGAATATTTGCCTTTTTGAAGACGGTATATTGATATTAAAGTAAGAGTTCATTTTACGTCGCTCGCGAAAACGAAGATATTTAGTAAGTACAAATACGACCGAAATTATTTTGTACAATTTTGCCCATTTTCTATGATTCTTCTGTGATTGTTTTTGCCTCGCTCCGCACATATTGCAGTAGAATTTACTCCTGATGAATTCGGTCAAACTGAAGTTTTGCCAATGTTTTGTAACATGATTCATTTGCGAAACCTACAATTTTTCATCTTGAATTAAACATCAGAGAAATACTAACACCAGACACTTTTTCACGATAGGCAAATATAAATTTCGAAGACCGGAAGTATGCCAAAGCAATAAATCTATACAATAAAGCGATCAATTTATGTCCGAGGGCAGCGGTGCTCTTCGCTAACAGGGCTGCAGCCTACATGAAGCGTGCCTGGTAAGCAGTATATTTTAATAATATTACACTACAGTTAAATCTCAATTATTCGATTTAATCGAGGACACGTCAGTAGTTCCAGTAAGAAAATAATAGAATAGTTACTTTCTTGGCTTTTTATTGTACGCTTTCGTTTGTTTGGTATAGTAAGTTAAAAAAGGCAGTGAAATAAATGCCGAAAAACTATATAGCAACTTCCTATGAAAATCACAGTTTTTGACCGGACGGCCACACATGGGAAAGAGGGCTACGGTGATCTACTCTCAAAGTCGAGTCAACTATCCGATTGAAATAGTTGTTGCTCGCTTTCAATGCTTGCATCAACATTTTCACTCTGTATATCAATGGCTTATACGTTCTAAGCTAGCATCGCTCGAAGCCGACATTGTATGAATTCACTTTAAGGCTTAAAGGTACCTTAAAGGTGTATTCCCTTTTCTTTACCTGTTTTAAGTGTTAATCTCTGGATCATTTTTTTTATTATTAAGGAAGAACTTGTTTTTCTTATACTTTATAGATGTATTTGTACCTTCATATACAACTTTCAAGATTTTTTAAATTCGTCATATGTTCAAATTTAGGAGCGACGCAACCCAGAGTCCATACATCTTTCAAAAATTTCTCTCACATAGTTCGCACGATAACTTCTACTAAAGTTATTGTAAACAAGAGAAACAACAATTATCTTAATCAATATGAACGTGGCTATCGCGGGAACTATAGTCGGGCCGCTGAGAGAATGAACGTGAGATTTCCCTCACCCAAGTGCAGTCACTGCCACTTCCCTTGACACGTAGGTGCGTCGCGGTCCTAGCGCTATGCATCTACACGACCTCGGTATTGGTTGCTCGACCCAATAGGGTCAGCCTAACTTAGATAAAGACAAGCTGCGCCTGTCTCCGTTTGACACATTGAGCGACTCGCAAGCCAGGGTTAGCTGCCATTTTTCTTAAAACGGATCAGTTCTTTTGCATCAAAACATCAATTTAGACTAACATGAGATACTATATTCAGTACACGAGATTACCGTGATTTAACATTATGATTTCTCAGCGATCAGTTAATCCTGATCGCTGAGAAATCTAACTGGCATTTCAGATTTTTCTGAAATTCACACGTTGTTCCCCATAAGAAAATAGATATAGGTCATATTCTCATTTTCCGTGATTCGTAATTGTGTAAGAAATAGAGACTGTCAAAGTAGGGTATTTTATCCTTTTCGTTAAATGCGACTATTACGGAAGAATTTTTGTTGCGAAAACCGCTGGTCGAATCGACGTTGTTCTTTTCTTGTTTTGTTCGGGCAGAAACAAACTTTATAGCTATTATTTTTTCAGGACCCGTAGATTTTCCATTTAGTATAAGGTATTTAAATAAACTTTTAGTTTGTGAATAAAGTAATGTTGGGATAGATTGGCCACTCTAAGACTGATTTCAAAATATAACGTGGACTTTCCATTACCGAATACTGTTTCGTTGAGGGTGGCAAAATATGTATAATGAGAATTAGACTCACTCTCTATGTTAAGAAAGTGAACGGAGGCGGGTCCCCGTCTCACTTCAAATCTCAAATACCGACGCATAGCGTGGCTACAATGCGCTTAGCATGTGTGAGTAGAAAGCGCGTGAGGGGAAGCCAGGCTACGGAACTCCCGAAACGTAACTGGAGAGGGTAAAATTTCGGCCGAGTCCGCCTGGCTACCCTCCCTCACCGGATTCATTTTCTCAGCGGCCCGACTTTAGAAGAAGTTAAATATTTCAACTTTTGTCATTCTGAAAGCAGTTTGAAATAGTAATTAAAAATAAACAATTTGATGGTACTCTTCTTAACTTAACGCCATTATATCAAAAAATGTTATTCTTTTTCCCCTAGCTTACACAATAGCCATGTTCACATTAATTAAACAAAAATTTGCCTTTTTTGTTTCCAATTGTTTTAGTGGAAGTTATTGCGTGAACCGTGGAAGAGGAATTTTTGAAAGGTGCATATATTCCCGGTTGCGTCGGTCCAAAACTTCAACATGTAATGGCTTTTAAAATGTCATGAAAGTTGTGTATGTAAATGTAAACATGCCTATAAAGTATAAGAAAAATAAGTTGTTTCTTGACCATTAAAAAAATAGAAAAATTGAGACTTCAAACAGCTAAAGAAAGGGGAATATCCCCTTAAAGGTACCTTTTCATATAAAGTTAGCTCAAAGCTCAAAGCTAGCGCTGATCTGCGTTTCCCCAATGCTTTTCTTAATGACTTCGAACTATTGCACTTCAACGCAAGCGTTCACGCTGTAAACATGTCAGTTTAATAGAAAGTGGAAAATTAGCGTTGCGTGTTCTCGCAGCTTTAATCGAGTATCGCAGCGTTACAGACATGACATTCATGAAATGCTCTTACCACGTATTATCCTCTTTATTTTAATTTTTTCAACGTTCTTCATTATAGAAAGAGTCAGACCAAGTATGAAATAATCGAAACACGAATTGCTTACGCTAAACCGAATCGAAACGATAAAATCATTTCTAAAATTCAGTTTCGTTTATTAGTTTTAACAATTGGAATAAACGTGATATAAACAGAGCTTTTTCTACCTACCACATGAACAGTCAGTGGTTCAATTATTTCACACTTGGTCTGACACACGCTGTATAGAATCCCGAATCTGATAAATATTCTACTGTTTTGAGAATATGCATTAATAAGGTTTTGTATTTTATGCGCCATTTATTAGTTGATCAAACTATTTTTATATTTATAGGGATGGCGACACATATGCTGCTTTGAGGGATTGTCAGACTACTTTACTTCTAGATCCTATGAATGTGAAAGCTCATTACAGGTAAATGAATAAGTTGGTGCTTTTAAGGTCTCTCGTATAAGTAGAGCTCCAAAAAGCGGTCAAGAACGTGACGAGACATGCATTAAGAAAGGGTTCCGTAATTTGGAAGGCAAAGAAACTGGAATTTTTATTGAAACTATGTCGAAAATATTGGAACCTTGTTAAATTGAAAACCGTTTTTCTTTTTTTTTCACAACTAATTATTGTACAGTGACCATTATATTTTTATTTGACGTATTGACTAACTATTGTTTCTATAAATTACTTTAGATTTTTAAACAAAAGTATTACAAAATTAGAAGGATGGGGGACGCCCTCCTGAATTACGGAACCCGAAAAAGGGATTCGAACATTTTTTTATTACACCAAATATTTTGTTTGAAGATTCATCATATACTTATTAAACTACAATGGTTGAACCAAATATCCTATAAATTTCATTACAATGTTACACCAAAAAATTGCTACAGCCAAATCCATGCAGCTGCGATCATTGAAGATATTCCAAATTGTTATTGTAACCAAAAATATCCTAGTTCGAACTTAACGTCCCGTTTTTTAAAAGATTGGAGGAGCATCGAAGAAGCTCCCCGGGTCAAGTAGGTTATCCTGTTGAGAAGTTCCGATAAAAATTTCAGTCGAATCGATTCATTGACTGACACGTTATGATGAACGCCATTTCAACGACAATTACTTCACAAATATTACCATAGCGTGTCTATTATTGCGAATATCGAAATTAATTTTGTAGGATAATTACTACAAATTATGTACTTTAATCAGTATATGGTCAGTTTGTAAAAAAATGTGTGTATAGATAAAATTGCTAAATTTTACCCCACTTTTGAGATTCTAATTGTATGAGATATCTTAATTAGAGATTTGAATTTAATACTGTGACATGTGTTGTGAAATTCCAGGCTCGCACGATGCCTATTGGATTTAAACCGGGCAGCTGAAGCAGAAAAAGTAATAAAAGCCTTTCAACGAAAACATCCCGTATACGCGTCCCATCCAACATGCAAAGCATTAAAAATAGACATCAGAAGAGTCATAGATTCGGGTATGTGTATAACAAGAATTTGTTGTTTAAGAGATTTGAAGCTTTTTTTAATCTTTTCTTCTGGAAACGGTATTTACATTCTAACTTACGGAAAAGTTGTATTAAATAACGCGCAAAATTGTGTATACTTCATCTATATGATCGAAAACCACAGTCAATTTTTTCGGATAGTTCTTGATTCTTTGAATGTGGAATTTTTTAATTACATTTAACTTATTATAAGAACAAAAAGTTCCCATCTTTTATACTTTTAAAAATAATCAAAGTGCAGACACATAATGTCTTAAATTTACCCTCATTTCACACTATGAATAAAATATCAAATCTTCATAAAAATCGGTGCCTTAATTTAAAAAATGTGACCCAATAGCATAAGATCATGAATTAATTATCGCCAATATTGACTCTTAAGATGTGTCTTCATTGGAATAACTTTTTGTTGATGCTTCGTGTTTCTTGCAAAAGTTTTCCGATTCTCATCGAAAATTTTTTACAGCTCCTTAGTAATTCTGATTAATAATTCTATTATCCGCGACAAAAGTAGCGGTGTTGCTTACCTGTTGCTGATAGAGTAAACAAAATTCGAATATGGATAATATTGAAACTTTGAACAATAAAAAGTTTCGCAATGTTTTTCCAGTGAGAATACAGCTTCAAATGTGCCAAAATTCTTGTAAAATATTTGCCTCCGAAGTCCTTATATTTACAAATATAATATTATACGTTTAGGTAAGGATTCGCAAACGAATCAGTACCACTTGTCAGAATACGAAAGAGCCTGGAGGCGGAATACGATAGACTACAAAATCAGATTTTGTGGGCATTGCAACACTACGACAGACATTAAGGAGGCGAACTTTTTTGGAAAGTAAGTCAGAGCGCAAGGAAAGCCGCGAAAAGGATATTGAAATTGGCATTCGAAGGCTCAATGAAAGCCAAGGAATGCCGGGGCGTATCTGCTGACATAAAGTTTGATTTTAGTAGTGGTCAATATATCGCAGCAGGTTCGGATGACGGCTCATTTTTCATTTGGGATCGTAATACTACGAACATACTCCGCGTCCTCGACGGAGACTATCGAATTGTTAACTGTCTGCAACCACATCCATCCACTTGTTTGCTTGCAACCAGTGGTATTGAACCTGTAATTAGACTGTGGAGTCCTTTACCAGAGGTATAAGTTCATTATTATTATTACTGACTTTCATTCTGATGCCTGATGCCTGAAATTCAATAACCATTGCGATCGTCATCCTGAACATATATCTTAACCCTTTCAGTCCCGGCACTTCTTTAATTTCACCAAAATTCTTTTCGTTCCGATGAAACCGTGGACGAACAGGGTGGGAAAGGGAGTGCTGGAGGATGCATTCGGGTTGGCAATATAAACGCTCACTAATCAGGACAAAACATCATCATGGTTTCATTATTGCGATCACAAACCCTCTTAGATGTCTTTTCTACCAAATTAAGACAGAAAAAGCGCACGCTCATTGCTAACTTCAGTTCACTTAAAAGAAATGAAAGTAAGAAATGATTGCGTTTCTAGACGCTTACAAACGAAGTACTTACAGCGTATAAGGCTGGTGTTACACTATGTGTTTCCATTGCATTTGTCTTAAAAGCGTTAGAAACGCATAGCGTAATAGCAACTTAGATGTCCAATAGAACGTATCTGGTAAATCAAAGTGATAGAGTGTATGCAGCCCCTCTTCCCACTGTTTTTCCAATGACAATCATATCTAAAGTTCACAAATTTGCGTTCGAATGCAGTTCTTCAGTAGCTAAACTCAGTTTCACACATAAGAGTTTTGCTGAGACTGAAAGGATTTACGTCCTCTACTTCATTATGAGTAACAATGAGTATAATCTTGTCTTTCGGTACTATACAGGATGGCACAGTCAACAAGAGGGAGATAGCAAATCTGGATGATGCCGCGGCTGCGAATCAAATTCGCATGAATAGAGATCCGTTCGAAGTGATGCTAATGAACATGGGTTACAGTTTGCCTCTTCTGGAGGCGACCTTTGACGATGATATTGAGGAACTAGGAGGGCCGCTAATCGCAACCGCTAATCCTCTCGATTGTAGACCAAGTTAAACTTTTAATAAGGAATTACAAAGGACAAGAGGATTTCACCTAGACGATCTTCGGTTCATTTGACCTTATACTGTATTATAGCATTACTTTAATTATTTATTTTTCACAGTTTTCTCAGATTTTTTCACATGTTAATAGCGTGCACCGAGGCCCTTTTTATAATACATGCGTGAAATACTGTTAAGCGATTTACGACGGCAGTCGCATGGATGTCCTGTGGAACCAGTACATTCGAATTTTACAAAATGTAATTACAATTCATTATAATAGTTTGTCTCTATACAAAATCGGTGAAGATTTATTTCCCTTCCATCTTTCTTTCGTACCCGCCACTTAAGATACTCTCGACGAGTCGATGGTAAATCTGCTTATTGCGCGTATGATACTAGTTCCCATGTGGATTGAAGGGTACTTCCTTCTTTAGGTTCTTCGACTGCTAAACCAAGGTAGTCCGAATAATTTGGTTTTCTTTGATTGGTCCCTCCTTCAGAAAAATAATATCCGAAGACATTCGAGATTTCCGAGTTACTTTCCTCTACTTCCGAATATTGGTCCATGTCTAGTTGTTGGGTTGAACTCTGTAAAGAATATTTATTTCTTATGAACAAGTGATATTTAAATATCGTAATGTATCACTAATCACTGGGAATGACACTTAATTTTGTCATTGCTGGAACTTTTTAATTATTATTACCCATGTTAAAATATACATATAGGTGTATATTTCAATATGTTGTAAAAAAATACAAAACTTTTTACCACGACTGCGATGGGTTGTTTTTATTTTAATCGAAATTTATCCATTATTCATACCTACCCATAAAAGTTATTAGACTGATGTTTTATTTATACCGACAATTAAAATTAAGGTAACCCATACAAGTAGAATCGAAAAGTGGGGTAAATGTCATCCTTACACATAAAATATTTCGAAATGTTTTTATATTCACTGGTTGTCTGTGAGACTGGTGATAGTGAAGTAAGCGGGCAGCCTGCTACTCTGTTGGCTCCCCATTTAACGCAAATTTGAGATCTTTCTCATTTCATCTAAACATGGGGTAAATCATATACCCAATACTTTTAGCTAAACTTGAGTGGATTTTCGAACAGAATTCATGAAAAACAAATGCAACTGCTCTATCATACCATTATAATCCCATTAAAAGATTTGTTATTTGTAAACGAATTATCTGTGACAAGTTGAGGATCTGTGGAGGCCCACTTCCTACCTACACAAGGTGCAGGAGTTGCGCTAACCCAAACCTACATCCCAAAGGAACAAGAACTTTTCGAAGATCTTCCGACCTGGGATTAAGCCCTAACTGACCTCCACCAGAGTGAGGCTTACGACCAAGCTATGACTTGACGGCTGTTGGACTCGAGAGCCTGGGGGCCCAATGGGCATATCTGAGTAGACCTCTTCCCGTCACTGATTCAAGATCCTTGGGATTCGAGCATTACCTTCCAGTTCTTCCTACTACAACCCTGTCTGGACTCAAAAGCTCATGTTTCGTGCGAGAAAGCCCCGTCCGTGGTAGAACCCCCTGAGAATCGTCGCTATCCATTTAGAGAAGAGACCACCGACAAGAGAGGTGGTTTAGAACCGATTATGCCGTCCGTTAACCTAGACCAGGATCCCTAATCTGGATCTGTGGAATTGGACGCTAGTAGTTGGATCGTTCCACGCCAAATGAGAGGCTGGTTTTTGTGGTGTTAGGCATTTTGATGAAAATACAGTATGTTGTTCGAAGATGACATGGGGGGGTGTCGCTTCATCGTTTCCTAAGATTCGTTTTTATTTAGCGGTCTTAAATGTAGACCGTTAAAGACAACGTTATTTGCACATGGAAAAAAATAGACCATTATGGGAGAATTTGTTCTGAAAAATGTACGAGTCGTATCGATATGATTCATATTTTGGTTTACGTTGGAAAGACCGCCCTGTGTAATTAAATTTCTGCAATGATTCGCAGATTAATTGTTGAATGGAAGAAATTTGCATAAACTTTTGATTTTTAAATAAAATGTCGAAGGTAGAGTTCGCCAACTCTGAAATGTATTTCAGAATATACCATGGACCTTTGTCTATCGAAAACTGTTTTCTCCGGCCTGAGCAAAATGGTTCAGGCTATCATCGCTAACTGTTATTACCTAGTGGCCGATAGTGTTGTAAGTCGCAAGGTTAATGTTAGTAAGTTTAAAATCGTTTCTAGTCGTGTAAGAATTGAAATGATCGACATAATGCATTTTTAAGAAACTTATCAAGTCTGATTGCATAAATCCGAGTATGGATCTAGATTCCGTGTGTGCCCCTGCATTCACTCCGCGTTGCTCGATGGCCTTACTGTATACTTGCAACCACTTTCTCAAATATAGTTTCCGTAACTTCAAATATTGCGGTTAGAATCACATAGTTATTTTATGATTGCGCTGTAAAAAAACCGATCTTACCTCATGCTCAAATGTATACTCCACCCCGAAGATAGGTGATTTCTCGAAAGTTTTCAGAATCACCGATACTTCTTTATGAAGGGTATCAAGCTTTTGCACCGGGTTTATCCGAAATCCTAAGATATAACCGCCACTAGCTTCTGTGCTCGTTATTACAAGAGTTGGGCCGAATTTTGAAGTTCGCATTGAAATCTGAGATGAAAGGAAGAAATGTTGATGAATATTTGTTACTGCAAATATTCAGCATGATCGAAGTAGATGCAGTTCGAAATTCAGGTGTTTAATACAACGTTTCACAATTTTTGAAGACGGTATATTTGCAAGGGACAAATGCCAACTAAGGTTTTAAAAATATTTCTTTAACCCTCCGTGAACTATATAGGCAACTTTTGAAAAAAGCGGTCCGGTGCGTTTCGAGCCACAAATAAAGGTAGAATTCCGCCGTAGTTTGGAAGACAAAGAAACTGTAATTTTTATTAAAATTGTATCGAAAATATTGTAGCTAGAAGTTTGTCAAATCGGAAACCATTCTTTTCATTTTTCCCCCCAAATTTAATTATTTCGCAATAACCCTTATAATTTGATTTCAGATTTTTAAACAAAATAATTACAAAATTAGAGAGGTGCCATCCTGGTTGTGAGGAATGGACGGACATGACAAAATTATAATGGTTTTTAGTAAACTACAGATTCCTAAAAACATGCAATGTCAGTAAAAAGTTCCTCGTTGTTTCTCCGAAGACACAGCTTAAGGTTTACTAAACGCAAGCTGACACTATTCTTTCCTATTCATTAAAGGACCTTCGTCATCTAGATGACCAAGAAACAGATAATTTTCAGAAATTTTTTGCAATAATACAAACAAGGCTAAGAAAATGAAATTTACCACACTTGTTACTTATACTTTATGCAATGTTTATGATTTTTTGCACCGTCATTTATCACATAGGTTAAAAATTATTATTCTTGTAGACAAAAGTTTGAAAGGAAGGGTTTTACGCATGTAAGATTGAAAAATTTCGATAGCTAATCAAAATGGCAGCATGCAAAAGTGAAACAACAGTTCTTTCTGTACTAAAATTTTGTTACTTTTGGTGCGTGCCTACAAAAAAAATGATTTATGACTTTCTGATAAAACTCGGCCGTATAAAAAATGACCGTATGGAAAATGGTTTCGAGAAAAAATAGAACGCAAAGGTCCCTTAATGCACTATTGAAAAGCATAATTTTTATATGGGAGAACCATTGCACAATTATTTACAGAGATTTCATTTGATTTTAACTTGTATTTACTTACACTTGCGACAGTAAGGTACGGAATGGAAACATTAAAGTGATGATTTATGTCAGCGTACCAAACCAAACGTATATTTGTTACGATCAAAGTCCCAATATTTCCCTGAAAACGTTAATTTATGTAAAAAATTAGGACATGAAACTCATGTTCGGACACATATTTTTTCTCCCATAGTTCATATGACTTTAACAAATGTACAAAACCTGTTCAACAGATAAATTCCACACATCTTGGTAAGTAGACTGAATTTTTTCTTGTGGTAGTAACGTCAATCGACCGTCATTAATAATACCACTCCTGAGTTTAATTTCGCGATATATTTTCGAAGATACATATGCTCTGAAAGATATATGTATATAATTGCTTACGTTTTCGAAAACTATGACGTTGTAATAATTAGTTCACAGCTTAAAAAAAAAAAATAACATAATTTTAATCCTTAAACATATAAACCCACTTTTTGACAAACTTTGAATAGCTTGCGTCTATTATTTTTAATATTTGTCATTAAAATATGAACATTACAAAAAATATAGCCATTGCGAATTGATAAATCTTACCCTAAAATGGCACACCCAGAATTTTTAAAATAAATTTCCTCAAAAAAGAAAATTACCTCCTCTAAAGAAATTTTTTCATTTTGTTTGTTCTTCAAGAAAATGTACTTCTATTCAGAGCGAAGAGCTTCTGTTTTAAGAATATTTTTTCCAAAAACTGGGTGTGCAAGTACTTTTTTTATCCGCTGTTCGTATCAATCTTTTTTAGTTTGACCTAATCCATTAATCTATTATTTATCGGGTTTAAAATACTAATACAGTAATATAGTATATTATATATACTATAATTGACCAACATTTTAGCCGATAAAAACAGAAACAATCACAAAAGTAAATGTCTATAGTAGCGAAAGGATAAAAAAAAATATTTTCACATCATTAATTCTTTATAAAGTGGATAAAAAAAAGCATTCGCACATCCAGATTTTCTGGAGTAAATTTTCTTAAAAAAGAAAACATTCTGCTTTGAGAACATTTATTTCCCCCCAAAAGGAAAACTTTCTTCTTTAAAAAAATTTACTTTTTCTTAAGAAAGACACTTTCATCCAGCTCAAAATTTATTCCAAGAAAAGGTGTGTGCGAATACTTTTATTTATCCACTGTACATACCTGTGCACTCCGATAACTGACGTATAATGCCTGGTACATTTCGAGTCCAAGTTCGTAAAGAGAAACTCATATCTACAATTCTTGTACGACGCTAAAATGTAAAGCGCTTGGACATGTGTACCAAGAAGCTGCAAACATACATTTCCTCAATTATTATTATTTTTATATTGAACACGATTATACAGTATTATAAACGATTGTATTCACGCGAATATTTACCGACAACAAATTCTGAATAATAATTCTCCGTGATAGGGGGAAACAACGAAAAATAAAATTAAATAAAACATTAATTATTAAACTTTTTCACTGATATTGTCGATTCTACAAAAGATGTGACCGTGCAAAATATCTTGAATGAAAATTTAAAGTAAGACAGTTAATCTATACTGATTTATATTTATTATACTTGTATACCCTTTAGCAATATGTAATAATTTCATGTATAGCTTATATTAGGAAGAATCTTCTAACATAGTGAAAGAATTTTTCAAATTTTTCTAATAATTCCAAAGATTAATTCTTCCATGCAAACGAACACTTTACATTTTTGTAGAAGTATAGCTAACTGTAACTTTGATTCCACATGCAATCATCGACGATGTTGGATGTGAATATCAAATAACTAAACTTGCATTCCAAAACTTTGCGTGAAAAAGCTCTAGTGAAACTTGAAAAGTTGTGCTACTATTAAGGTTTAGCAGAAAGACTATTATTTCATTGATATTTGTCTACGGTGCGCGTGCAATAATTCACATAGTTAATGACAATGTCCGCTATTTATTTTATTACAATGAAGTTTTTTTATTTAAATATTCATACTAACAGTGTGCAAAGTCTTCGAGTTGATTGTCACGAACGTGTTGTAGCCGATACCTAATAAAGAATATTTTAAAAATGCCTACTGTTATTTTCGACATTTTTAATGACGCTGTGTAAAAATATACTTTCAGAACAGTTTTGTATTTCACTCAGAAGTTAGAAACTTGTTATTTACGCAACTGTTTTCGATTAGAATTTCTAGTAGAATTTTACGAATTACAAATGGCGATGAAGATAAAGATTTTGTATTCTGTTGGAGTTTAGATTTGGTTAACATAGTATAACTGAACAAATTATCACTTCTGAACTTGTTGCTATTTCTTTATAATATCATAACTGACTTTATGGTGTCTTGGCAAATGCGGAATGTGCTGTAATCATTGACTTAGTAAAAATAGTAACGGTGCTCGAATAAACTGGATAGTTTAATAGACTTACTAGAATTTTAGTACTTTTGTACTACAATATTAGCTTCTACTTTTTGTTACATTTTTATATTACCCATTTTAAATATCGATTTGTATTTTTTGTTAATAATTATTTGTTTCACATTTTTCACATTAAATTATTTTATTCAAAATGCAAAAGATCACATTTCAGTAGGGGCATTCATCCGAAAGTTATGTCTGGGCAAACAAAAATCAAATATTTTGCTGTAACAATAGTTACTGTTAAATAAATTAAAAATCTCTTTATAATAGGAAGATTCTGGAAGGTTCCTCTACAAGGTAAAAATGGTTCCGTCCTGATCAATTCATCTGTCGGCGAAATATCACTGGATAAACTCTTTTCAACTTACTTCGAGTAAGTTGAAAAGAAGATAATTGTTCCCTAGGACAGATGTCTGAGCCCAAACAATAGAATTCGGGTATCCTTTGCACCGAAAGTGTTTTATTGACCAAATAAAAAAATAATGCCTGATAGTCAACCTATATGAAATGGGGTGAAATTTCAAAATTATGTGCTAAAAGTATTAGGTATACTAATATTTCTTTTTGCCATTGTGTATGCTTATGTTGTGTATGATGATGTCTCCGACATTGGAGCAGATGATTTTTCATTTACTGTTTGTTGGTTACAGCAAATTCGAAAAATCAGTAAGTTAGCGCCTAAAAGCGAGCAATACCTGTTTTGATCGGTTACTCGATTCGACTTTAACAGTTGATCACTATGATCGTCTACTTTGCTTAGGAGGGAACTCACTTTCAGGCAGTCATTCCACAATTCTACTCATTTTTCAAACTAGTACATTAACAAATTGAAGCTTAAAATCAATGATCCATTCTCCAACGTCGGACTCATCAATATTTCCACTCTGTAAACAGCACATACTGTATCATAAATATATATACAGTATTTTTAGATCAAATTTTCAAAAAAAAGAAAACTGTCTCCTCTCAAAAGATTTTTCTTAAGAAAAGACACTTTCTTATTCAAGAAAATGTGTTTCTATTTAGACAGAAGAGTTTTCTTCTTTATGTAGAGTTTTTTCAAAAACACTGGGTGTGCCAGTACTTTCTTTATCCACTGAATATTATGCAGTAGTACTACAACCATACTGAGATTAATCCTAGTTAAGGAAGCCGAGTGCCAGATGATCCGTAGGTTTGTTATTATCAATCTTCCAGTATCCCCAGCATTTCCTTTCGAATCTTCTATTAGGTTTAACTTATCAACTACGTGTTCTCCAAGACGAGGTTGAATGTTACTGAAAGCAAATAAATAAGATTTTAATTTAATGAATAATAGGTTGTTCCGATTATCTTTTTTGCAAATATTTTCAAACATTTAAAGCTTCACTTGTTATTCGTTTTGAAATTTACAGTTCTTTTTAGAACCCCCTGTATAAACGATAAACGATAAATGTTGCAAATCTTCAGAATTTCTATTTTTCTATTTTTTTTTTATCTAAAATAGATTATATTGTTATATGCAGAAATTGATTCCCATCTAACATGCGAGTGTTCATATTACTGTTTCTGACGATTCCAGTTTTTGATTTTTGGAAATTGAACAGACGGAGACAACTTAATGAATTTAGACTCGTTTTATTCGTCTTTTCACAGCCAATGTAATTTCCAGAAATCTGTTTCAATCTACTTTAGTTTTTCATTTTTTAAAACGAGACGTATCGGAATTAAGAGTCGAGACTACCGACGTTCAATTCCTTTCTTCAAGGACTATTTGTGAAAAAAATCCATTAAAAACCCATTTTTGGGGTTACCGTGAACATACTCAACTTGATTAATTTTGTTCTTATTAAAAATAAAAATGAAAATATGCATATACTTTTCTTAGTATTAGCTAAATGCTATTTGTGCATTAGATTTCACATTAAATTAATAATTAGTTATACTTAATTTAGAAAAATACGTTCTTTATTTCATAAACGGTACATTTGACCGCTTCTAATGTTTTTTGTTTTGACAGGTGATACAAATGTATCGATTATTATTTTCCAAATATCCGTGAAACTACGGGTGAGAGCCAAAAATGGTTTATACAGAAGTCGTTAATTTTTTTACGAGAAATAAGGATGAAAAATGAAAAATATTGGTTTGTATTTAAACAATACATTAACCTTCAAATGACCCTGAAAACGTTCATGAAATAAAACATAAACAATACCGCTTGTTTTTCCACTTGAATTCAATAAAATTTTACATAAAACATTTCTGTTTCAAACGTTTTGGTTTTGAAACATTTCGCATATCACTTTAAATGGACCACCCTGTATATGCGAACTGCCGATACATGCAGTGTTATACTAAACCGTGCACAAAGTAAAGCAAACTGCACCAACTACAAAGCCACACAAATAGTACAAAGTATGCAAAGATTGGAGATGTAAAAGTATTTATGAAAAATTACTTGAATGAGCAGTCGAAACGAATTTCATTGTCTTGCCACATATTACTGTCGCGGTGTACAACAAAATGCGTGTGAACACCTTGATGTTCGAAGACTGACTCTGTCGGTAAGTGTCAAGCATCCTGCACAAATCGATTTGGTTGTCATATCTACCGAATGTCAACAAAACGATGCAGAAAAATACTGTGGTATATGTACATTACTCGGTATACAACTATATACACCCTATACACAGTTCGGCTAAAGACTATGCGAAAATAAAAAGAACTGCAATTTGCTTACTATTGATAACATCGATATATATTTCGAAACCATTATACAATATTGTATCTTTTTTGTTTTATATTTTATTATTTGTGTTAATTACCTTTTTTTACTCTTTTGTAATTAATTAATAAATTATAGTAACAATTAATAACAGTATTAAGATTATGAATAATTAACTCATAAGTTAATTGTTTGTAGTTAGTTTCTTGAGGCAATTGTATTATAAATACGAATAAGAATAATACATAAACGCGTCCATATGTATTCATATTATAGTGGTATGTAAATACATGGAGGATTCGTTTTTTCAAGAATGTTTAAAACACGGACTATGTGGAAATAAAATATGAGTAAGGTGGACATGGTCGTACAATGAAAGTGGACTGTATTGTGAAAATAAATAGGTGTTCTGGTTTATTCATGTTGAGATGTCCGGTGACATCCGCGTTGCCGTGTGCTATTTACAATTATGTACATGGGTATATACAAGAGTCGACGCATGCACCTATCGATCGATGCGATCGATATGTGAGTCAAAACTACAACGGTTTCCTGACCATGATCGAGGAATGAACAGAATTGAACTGGGGCGCGATTCTGGTTCTGGCGCTATCGATAGCGCCGGTCGCTAAGTTAGCGCCTAAGGTCGCTTGGTAGCGCTGGCGCTATCGCTCAGAGCGATTCTGGTTCGGGCGCTACTTTGCGACGGTCGCTACAGCGGCGGGTTTAGCGACGGTCGCTAAGAACTATAGTATGTGCCTTGGGTTCAGCCTGAAGGTGCTCACTGAAGACACCTTCAGATCATATAAGCCGGC
The DNA here is from genome assembly GCA_964023945.1 of Ectemnius cavifrons. Lineage (NCBI taxonomy): Eukaryota > Metazoa > Arthropoda > Insecta > Hymenoptera > Crabronidae > Ectemnius > Ectemnius cavifrons. The sequence continues at coordinate 1,590,691 of OZ030386.1, read as the reverse complement.
TATTTAATCGCGCCAATTTTGATATAAGAGAACAAGGTTGGGTTCAATGGCAGGCGCGTTCGAAAATGAAAGACAGTGAGGAATAGTATTTACCAATGCGAATCTCAGTGGCCTTATGAAATTTTGAAATTGTTGAGAAGCGCCAAGTAGATGTTTAAATAATTAACATGCATATGTTAATACTGTGCAAGCGCAAAACGGGGATATTATATGTTACTTTTCAACGGTGATATAAACTTTTCAGCTGTCATCGTTTTTGAAGATTCTAATATTGTTGAAAAACATCTCGCGTAGCATAGAAAAGTCAGAAAGACCGTAAAAAGAAGTTTTGGTCGATCGAAAACTATTCAGGAAAAAGAGTTTTTTTAGGTCTTCCTGGCTATTGTGCTAATTGTGACAATATTGCAGGATAAAACTAAAAATTTGCAAAGGAAAAGGAAGGGGGCAAAGATTTCTTTATCGACACCTCGATAGTGCAGTAAAAGACTGAGTGGCGATGTTCCCGCCGTAATTTCTTGTCCGATTTCCCCCTCCACACGGCTGAATGGGTCGCTAACTCGGTAGCGCGGGCCTCGGTACCGGCGCTAACTCCAGCCGCAGATAGCGCCCCAACTTAGCGACCCGGCGCTACTTAGCGCCCATCGCTAGCGATCCAGACTCGCTCGAAGCGCTACCTTAGCGCCTACTAGCGCTAACTCGGAGATAGCGACCGGCGCTATCGATAGCGCCTGAACCAGATCGCGTCCCAGGTGAGGTTGGGACACTGTGAACTGGGCTTGGATTGACAGGTGGGGTTATGTCAGAGGAGAGGATGAGCAGGTTCACAGTGAAGGCTTCACAGGATACAATTAATGAATAAACTATGATTATTCAACAGACTACATATAAAGTCATATTGAAAACCTTGCGGAATTTAAAGAAAATTGTCTGTTCGAAACTTGGGATAATAGCCGCCGAAGTTTGCACTTTTTATACATATCCAAACAAGGCCTCAGATAATAACATATGTATTATTATATTTTAATGCTTTTTGTATTGGTAGGATTCAACTGAAAAACGATCTACTAATAGAAGAGCATGACATAAAAATATTTATAAAAAAATCAAAAATATTCTATATTTGATTTAAGGGGACCTAGGACAGTTAAAAATGTCAAAATTTACAATTTACAATTTGGTATTGATTCCTGTAGTTTGAACTGTATGTATGTATATTTAATTTTTCCCCTTAGGGTTTAAATCTTTACATCTCCTTACACTCTACCGCACTTATGCTACTTATCGCTACCGCTCGCCTCCTCTCTCCTATCCCTTTCAACGCGCTTTCCTCCTCCCTCTCTTTCCTCTCTCTCTCTCGCCACTCTCTCCCTCCTTCTTTATTCGTCTTTACCGCCCGCTCTCTTATCTACTCCTTATCCTAACGTCATTCTTTCCTCACACTCTCTCATCCCTCCATCCTTCTCCACTCTCATCCCGCGGACTTCCGTTTCCCGTGCTCCTCCTTTCACTCCACTCACTCACTCCCGTACTTCCCCCTGTTCCTTCCCCTCTCAATTCCTCCAACCTCCTCAACCACTCTTCCCCCTCTCCCTCCTCTCCCAACACTTCCCTCGCCGCTTCCCGCCAGCCCTTTTCCCTACCCCATCCTGTGCACACCTCCCACACGTGCTCCCATGTTTCCCTCCCTCTCCCACATATCCTGCACACCCTTTCCCTCTCTTCCAGCCAGTACCTCCCCCCTCTCATCTCGCTCCCCAACCTATACCTCGCTATCCTCTCCCATCTGCTCTCTCCCCATCCCTTCCTCAGGTATTTTGGCACCCCCGCGCTCTTTATTTCCCCATACCACTCGTTATATTTTGTTTTCCTAATTCTCTCCCACCTTTCCTCCTCTTGCATTCTCCTCTCCCTTTTCACTATATCCTCCCCCCTCTCCCTGCCCTCCTCCACCTTCTCTATGCTCCATCCTCTCTCTTCAAAAAATCCAGCCCTCTCCTCCTCCCATCCCTTCAGTCCTTTTCCCCTTCTTGCTCTTCCTCTCACTTCCTCCAGACACCTCCTAGCTAGTTCCCCTCCGCCCCCCTCTGTCAGCCTCTTCTCGTACCCTAACGCTCTCATTCCCGCCCTCCCCCTCACTTTTTCCCTCTGCAGTTCCTCCCTCACCGCATATCCCGGTGTGCACCTCCTCACTCCCAGCACCCACCTCAAATACCTCTCCGCTAACCTTTCCAGCTCTTCCCTTTCCTTCCACCCCCATATCTCCACCCCCTGTAGTTTGACATTATTTTTTTCCAGGTGGTAAACACGTTCTGCAGATCTGATGGAATAGGTTCCGACAATTGTAAAATTTTGTTAATAAGCAAGAAGAATCGGAGGCACTGAGAACATTCCGACATGAGTCCTTGTAGTCTGTAAGTGGGGGGTCATTAGACGCCACTGAGATAGTGGATTTTGCTGAAAATTCAGTATCTTGTTCCTGTGATGACATTGGGTGGGGGGGGGGGGGGGGGGGGCATTTCATCATTTCCTAAGATTCGTCTTTGTTTGGGAAATACAGACCCCCAAAGTCGACGTTTTCGCGCGTCGTCAAAAATAGAGCATACGAGAGAATTTTTTCTGAAAAAACTACTGGTCGTATTGATATGATTCACATTTTGTTTTACTTGGGAATGACAGCCTTATGCAATGATATTTTTTTAATAATTCGCAGATCGAATTTGAAATGTATTTCAGAATATACCTTTAAACTGAATTAAAAGTTTACTCAAGTATCTTGTATTAAATGGAAAGTCTGTGGGCCAAAACGAAAACAGAACCAATGTCGATTCGACGAGCGGTTTTCACCAAAAAAATTCTTCCGTAATAGTCTCATTTAACGAAAAGACTAAAATGCCCTACTTTGACGGTCTGTATTTCTTAAACAATTACGAATTGTGAAACATGAGAATATGACATGTATCTATTTTCATATGGAGAACCGTTTTCTCCAGTTCAGCGAAAAGAGTTTTCGATGGACAAAGGTCCAAAGTATATTCTGAAATACATTTCAGATTGTACGAGCGTTAACTTCGATATTCTATTTAAACGTCAAACATTTATGCAAATCTTTTGCATTGAACAATTAATTTGCGAATCATTAAACAATATAGTTACATAAGGCTGTCATTCCCAAGTACAACAAAATGAGAATCATATTGATCCGACCAGCAGTTTCTTCAGAGCACATTCTCCCGTAATGGTCTATTGTTTCCGATGCGTAAATAACGACGACTTTAACAGTCTGTATTTCCTAAACAAAGACGAATCTTGGGAAACAATGGGACAGACCTCCCACCCTTATGTCATCACAGGAACAGCATACTTAATTGTTAAAAATATCAGTTAATAGTCGGTGTGATGTTTGAATCAACCTTCCCGGAAATAAGTCAGAGACACCTGTCCTTCGTTTGCGCCCGTATATATAAGGCGGCCATTTTCACACCTTCTTTCTTCTCTGACGAGCTGCTGTAAAGTAAGGACTGAAAATAAAGCTGTATACCACTCGCAACGTGTTTGATATGAATTTTCAACAAAATCCCTGACATCACTAAAATCCAGCTTCTAACTTGGAGTAGAATGGCTCAGCTCTGGATTTAATTGTATACTACTGGCGTGCCCCGCCACGTTTACGATAGCCGAACCTTCCGTGAAGTCATCTGCTGGGCTAGGTCACATAGCCTGAAAGAAAATATTGTGGAAAATATGAGCAACAGAATTGGCGGATATGTATCTTATTCGTGGTCAAAGAATATTCACGTATGGGGGAATAGCAGAACTCATATTTGCTGTGTATGAAATATTACATGAAATATTGGACTGGCCTGGTTTTATGTTAGACTACTAACAATTAAGATGTTCTTATTTCTAATTAAACGCATAGCCGTTTATTTAGATACGTTCGGTAAACCTATGTTTCTTCATTTCTTCCATTACAAGTACGCAGTACACAATAAAACATACAAAGGGACGTGACGGTAGATCATTACGTATTTTACCTGCCTAACCACGGCCTCTCCAATTATTTATTAACATATTTGCGGTGTGCGCTTGTGAGGCGAAAGTTTCAGCCGAATGTCACGTACAATTCTCAGAAACTTATAGCTGAATGCCGCAAGATTCTAGCTGCACAATTAGAATCAAAATGGAAAGAAAGTTTAAAAGTTCTAATTGTAAGAGCAAATTAATAATATTAAAGATGTAGAAACGTGGGAATTGTATAATCCGCCCGTTTCTACAACAAATATAGCGTCACGTATTTCTACGTTAGCGGCAACCAGCTTTACATTTGAAAACGCTATAAAATTATGTTAGCGGCTACAAATGTGTTAAAAAATTATTACAGAGCGAACAAGTGTCAATGGATCTTCGTTTATAACGAATGCGAGTTTTCTACATAATAAGAATAGCTTAGGTTGTAGGAACTGTGTACGCGTCGATGTCTTCCAACTTCCCTGATAGCTTAGTCATTCGACATGCAGAACAAGTTATAATGATAAAGGTATTGGATTCGATGAGTAATCGAAGTCCATTCTTATTGCAAATTGAGTCGATCTCTGTCCAGCAGTTTCGATTTGTAACCCAAATAAAAGTGGGTAAAGCTAGTGGAATCTAGTTCTATTGTTCCCTTATTTTACGTTTTAAAGCTACGGAAATTACAATACATTACAAGTATTATCAGTCTTCAAATCCTTATAGTTTATGATTAAAGATATTGGATCTATCTGTGATTTCATGGAAACGCGAGTGAACTTTGGTTTGACAAAAAAGGCGTGAAGATAACTGGTTGTAAATAATACTACGACTTTCGTTGTCTAACAGATAATTTTCGATATAAAATGATTCTGTTAAACTTAAAGCTTAAAAAATACAGCAAATACTCGAAGATTTTTAAACTTTTTGCATAATGCCGATATAAGCCCAGGACAAACTTGATTACTATTGGCACACGAAAACCTAATACATATTGACACATTTCTGCATGTTTCATTTTATCGTGATTACTCTTGCAAATATCACGCATGAATTTGAGATAGCACGCAAAGACTCTCTGTGAAGAAAGTCATTATCTGAAAAAATAATTCAAGAAACATTACACACATACGGTTTCTGTTAATTCCTTCGTGGATCTGTTTTACGGTACACGTATATCAACTATGAGAGGGAACACTGTCCCACATAATTGTAGCCGTAGCGTAAATTCTTACCTTTAGTTATTCTCGTATTCGGAAGTTGATGGTCCACGGACGTTCATTTGTACTATACAGTATGTATACTGGAAATTGATCGCAGGAAAAAGAGATGGACACTCGAAGGTGAAAGTTTGAAGAAATATCAGAAACCAGTATGCGATTGTCTGTGATTCAGTATAATCTTTCACATTATTACGGTTTCTTCAATTTTTACATTTCGCTTATACCTGTAATAAATATCCAAGTGCGTCAGATAACATTATTCATGAACATGCACGCGCGCACTTGTAAAAGAGCCGCTTGTGAGGCATTAACGATAGGAACTCACAAGTAACTGTGATCGTTGCCAGACAATTTTTAGTCGGTAAAAAACACAACATCCACAGAACTTCTCAACCAAAAGTTGGATTAAGCGAGAGATTCATGTTATAAAGTGGCATGATTTTTGAGCAGTGGCTTCAGTCTAGAATAAATATAGTAAAAAGTTGTTGTTGTTTAGATAGTGATTGCTCACATAAAAGTGTCATATTGGATGCCCCACATACATATAAACATATACATAGATACCATTGCAATATTAAATTCTACAACTCTACTAGCAAACCGCAAATTCTACAACTAAAGCTCTCAATATTGCTCATCACGAATATTCACTTCCAATCACTCAATAAAAACTTAAAACTGTTAGTATACTTTATGATTTTAATTTAGACTTCCTATTATTTTTTTATACAAGCTGAAAGCTTTTTAAACAAGTAAACTTGTGATTATAATACTGAATGTTTGACGAAATAAAACTATTTTGCGAGGCAGCGGAAGAAGACTTGTATATTTAAAGACATAAAACACTTTTGACATAATCAAACATAACAAACAATGTAAGATACCTCGTAGTTTCTTCACGGTGGTTTTGTAGCTGAATAATTATCTCTTCAGCTAACAAGGCGGCGATAGCTTGGATATGCTTAAATAGTGACGTGTAAGTACAAGCTCTCGCCGTTGCTTCCAGCTATTTCCTTTTCCGTCCTCCTGTAAGGCTTTTGTTGGCAGTTATCAAGGGTGTCAAGTATCCAGTGTATCACAAGAAATATTTGTTGAATTTCGTAGTCTTGTCCATCGTTCGGCGTCCAAGTTGATCGCTGTGACTCATGTAGATAATCCATTCTTGTTAATCGATTTCAGCGAAATGGATACTTAGAGCGCTTATACAATGTGTGTGTTATATAAATCAATGATCAAATTTTCCTTGGCGTAGACACGTACAAATATGCGCAGTATTTCTTGGTTCATCTTTGGCAGCCAAAGTGAGCACTCCAAACAACCGTTTTCTTCGACAATTGTGCAAGTTTTCCTCAATCGGTATAAGTATTGCTTTTTAAGCATCGCGATACAAAAAGGTCGACATATTAACAAATACGCACAGGAATAACTAATCGAACCCTATTGAATCAGTTTACTATAGTTGGCTCACTGCTTCGGTAATGATGTTTGCAAAATTGAGCAAACTTGGTCTCGCACATTTCCATAATTATTCTATATATCCTGCGTTAAGTTCTTAAAATAACTGGAAGTACTATTAAATGTCTCGCAGGCGTGTAAAATATAAAAAAAATTTAATCATAAAAAATCACTTATTAAAAATATACTCTGAAATATTGAAAATAACAAGTTTCTGCCGTGGATAGGATCACATAGTAGTGATTAATAAAAGTATCTTCATTTGAAGATCTTTGAGATAGAGACCCTTACTGCTTTTATTAATTACTATTATGTGATTTTATCCCCGGATATAATTCGTAACTTTTAAAATTTTAGCAGAATGGATGTTTGAGACTACTCAAATATCCAGTCTACTACAGTCAATTGGGTCGGTAGTCTTCCCCGTCACCACCAGCATGACAGACAGGCAGAAAGTACGTCCCTCAATATTTGTAAAGGATCACAATGATGATTCTGTTCTGAATATACCAATTCTATATTTTCCTTCACGGTTTCTATCAGATTGTCATGAGGATAAAGTTTTTGCAAAGTATCTAATATTTCCTGGAATAGTTGTGAAGCTTTGTCATAATTATTTTGACGATACTGCGCCAGGCCTAACTGATTTTTAGTACTTAATGTGCGAAGATGGTTTTCACCGTACGTTTTGATCTCAATATCAAGTCTCTGTTCAATGTATTGTGACGCTTCATTCAATTTCTCTTGCTTCACAAGTATGAATTGGAGTACTTTCAAAGTCCTGGAAACGCTACTGTGGCAGTTATCAAAAGTTATTTTGCACTTGTGCAACACTTCCTTCAGTATTTTTTCAGCCTTATTATAGTCACCTAGATCGCCATATATCAAACCTAGTGTGCGTTGCGTTTCTATGGTGTCAGGATGTTGAGCTCCTAGAATACTATTCTGCTTTACAAACACATCCCGACATATTTCTAATGCCTCAGCATACTTTCCCTGCCACCGAAAGATCATTGCTACGGAACAACGAACAGTTAGAGCAGAAGGTGCATTGTTTTCACGACCAGCTTTTCCTTCAGCTTCAATAATGTTGTCGTACCATTGCAGAGCTTTATTGAAATCTTTTTTCTGAACATAAGCGGAAACTATGGTACACATTAAGTCCAAAATCATACGATAATTATTATCCGAAGTCTTTATATTCATATTATATATTTCTAAAAGCAGCTCTAAACCCTCGTCGTCTTTGTCCATTTCAAGCAGTATTTTGGCTATATTGATTTTGGTTTTTATAGCGGTCGGGTGATTCTTCCCTAATGTCTTTTCTTCAATAAGGGATACTTGATTCAGTGTTTCCAAAGCTTCGGTACATCGTCCTTGCCTCGATAACGTAATGGCTATACCGCGTCTGATATCCAAAATCTCAGGAGTATCAGTTCCTAACGTATCTTTGTAGACATACACGTCTTCATAATATTCTAAAGCTTCATTGTATTTGCCTTGTTTAAGCAGTGTAAGTGCAATATTACTCTTGATTGTTACAATAAATTTTATGTCATATTCAAACTTCATTACTGTATGAAGAACGTCTTGCAGAATTTCTAAAGCCATATCGTATTTACCTTGATGTCGAAGTAAGTTTGCGACGTTTAAGTTTGTTTCATGGATGGTTTGGAAGACGTTCACGCCTTTTTCCAATAATGCATTCAATTTCACCAGTACCCATTTGTCAAACTCCAAGGCATCCTCATATCTTTCATTGTCAAACAGTACACAACTAATGGCAGACAAAGTCGAAGAAAACACTAATACTAACTCATTGTAATTTTCGGAATAATTCCAAACAGACAACGCATGTGGTATAGTTTTTATAGTTATATTATCCCTTCTTAAAAGCTTAAAAGCTCTCTCAAGGACCTGTGGTTCTAAATTTTGATCTTGTATCTTCATTCTAATTACTTTTTGAACTAATCTGTGAATATTGAAGATCCCATTTTCAATATTAATAAGTGAATATTGTGATAACAAGCTAATAGCAGATCCTAGTTGGTCAGGATCAGTTAACAATTCATGAAAAAGATGCGTGGGAATATTATTAGGAGCTAGATAAGACGCTATGTTTAAAATCTCTAAGGCATTCTCCCCATGCTCCATTTGACTTATCTTGCCTAATGTCACATTCCAAGTTGTGAAGACTGTTTTAGTATAACTACTATCACTATGCTCAGCAAAATTAAAATTTAAATGTTGCTTCTTCTTTCCTTCAAACGCATCAATGTAATCTTTGATTGTAAACTGTAATCCCAGGTTCTTGAAGATTGCATCACGTTCATTAACATAAGAAACAGCTTGTTGCAATGCTAAGGGCATAAAATCCAACAACGCTGCCAAATCTCTGGTCTCTGAGATCTCTGTATTATTTCTTGTGTTCAACGAGTTCTTTAGAAAATCTGCTGCTTCAGATTTATTAAAGACATTCAAATCTAGCACTTTAAAATGTTTGGGCCACTTTCTATTTCGTGAAGTAATTAAAACATGTAGCTTATTGCTTTCTGGTGGCAGAGAAGGTAAAAATTTCGCCACGCCATCATACTCGTTCCCGCTACTATGCATTCCAGTATTATCGAAGACAAAAAGACTTTTGCGTTTTGTAAAAAATATATAAGTATCTTCTACAATGGACTGTATATCCTTCTCATAACCATTCACATTCTTTCTGTTGATATTTAATTTATCTGAAGCTAGTCTGAAAAATGATTCTGCAAGGGACTCATAATTCTCTGCATTAATCCACACAATTGTGTTATCATAACTTTCGCTATACAGATTTACATATTTCCTTGCTAATTCACTTTTACCAACTCCACCGAGACCACATATGCATACAAATTGCGGGGCTTTGTTCTCATCTTCTAACATATTGTGTAAATCATCTAGTTCATGTGTTCTTCCAGTAAATGACTTTACAGGGGGTCTTATATCAAAGAAGATTGGGACACCTTTCATTGCTTCTTGGAAAAATTGTTCTCCTTCTTCATAGGAAAGAAATCTAGCACCTTCCTTTCCTTGCAGCCAATTCAACATTCGCATAAACAACTTGTTGTAAACATTTTCTGTAGTCACAAAATCAAATACTTTCCCTATTTCTTGCTTGAGAATCATTTCGAGCTCATTTCCATTTGGTTGATTTACTGCAAAGACTAAGTGATTTAAAAAATCAAATATTCCATCGAGCGAGTGTACAGCTGATCCTAACTTGGTCTTTAATAATAATGCAATTTCATTGCTAAATCTGTAACGTGCTGCCTGTTTCAATGTGCTCTGTACATCTAAGATATCATCCGTACTTTCCACTTTGTGAATTTTGATCCTCGCACATTTCAAGCTATTGAAATCAAAGTCAATATTTGTACAAACAGTGACATCTTTTATTGTGCCATCTCTAAACAAAGGATTCCTTTTACACTTATCGTATGAAAAAAAATACTTTATTAAACTATAATCCCCAGTACTATTCATCAATAAATTTTCAGCTGTGATTTTCTTTGATTCGTCTAATTTGTGCTTGGCTTGCAAGAGCTGATACACTTTCTTATTGTTTTGAGTATATTCAAAAACCAAATCATCAAATTTATCAGCCTGTTTTACTTCTGTGCCCAAGCGGAAAGAATATTTTCTGGACACACCTCGTTTCAAGAACAGCATGAGCAACTTTAACTGATAAATGTTTCCATGCACGGCACTACCTTTTTTGTCGTATTGATATTGCACACCTGCCTGAACACCCGTAGATCTTTCCGGACTATGTGCAAGATTCAATGTGTTATTAACATTCTGCACACTACTGTTATTATGATTAACATCAACAGTCGTCATATTTGATTTTCTTTCATTCATATTTACTTCTGCCATCATTTTTCCTATTCTACTTACTTCCATGCTATGTGTTGTTTCTCAGAACTTGATGTTATAGGGCTGAAGAACTATGTAGTTTAAACCATTGATATTCTGTATACTGTTAGTAGCATCAATTATACAGTCCAGATAAGAAGCATTTGTACAAGAATCAATTGTAATTATAATTCTTGTAATACAAAAAACTTGTTCGCATTCTCTGATGCCTCCAGGACAAATATTAGATAACCAAAATAACACGATACATACATTATGAATGTATTACTACTAACAACATCAATTATATAGTCAATATAACAAGTGTTCGTACCAATTATAACTACGCAAAGTACTACAAAGTTTACTAAACAACACTCATAAAACGACAAACGTGTCCGTATTCTCTGATGACTTTAGAACAAATATTAGATAAACAAAATTACAATGCATACACTATGCAAGTTTTATTTGATATTGTTCAAGATGCATCAAAACAATATCTACAACACTTTAGTTCTCCAAGCAGTGTGATTTAAGTAACATTGGCCGCTGTATACATACTTATTGCGCCAACTGTAAATATGTCAAAGTTCCACAACTATATATCAGTGACTTGTTACAATTATATAAAAGGTTTGTGTGCATGAAGTATGTATTACCACAGAATTGAAATAAAAGAATTTATTGTGACTATATATCTAGCAGAGCATCTGATCTTTGTAGCAAGTGTTTTGTGGACTTCAAAGAAAGTTAGTTAAACATGCAAAAGAGTATCTTTCAACATTGGGTTGAGTTTATTATTGTTTATGCGTATACGCATATAGTCATATTCCCGTAGGAACAAAGAAACTATGTGTATTCATACCTTTTGTGTTAAAAAAAACTCATGCGCGTAAAAAATGGTGAAATTTATATTCTTCAAAAACAGTAAATGCTCCAGAGTTTACCGTCTACAGTGTCCACGCAGTTGAATGGATCGTTCAAAAGACGACACTAACTGACCGCCCTGCCGTGCGACAACGTACTGTGAACGATAATACGCTGCGTGAAAGTATTGTATTACGTTGCCCGTCAGTTGATGACGCAGTGATATGCATATCGATATGATTCACATTTGGACAGATGCTCAGAAATAGAAATTAATATTGCTAATTATGTTTATACCAATAAGGAACATGATCCAAATGTATTTTTTCTTAATACTTCTTTATTGCATGAATGGGAAAATGTTTATACTAGTATAACGTGCGTTGAAACATGAAAATACTGAAATCACGTGCGGAGATGCTGAACCAACCAAGCTGACAGATGTCTAAGAACATATAAAAGAGAGTGTAATTAATATGTAGCTTACTAATTATAAGCATCAAAGGTAAGCGTAGCACAAACCCAAAAGCTTTGTCAGATGACGAATAAATTTGAGAGTTAGCTATAGTTGCGCGTTCCCATGCAGTAGATGCACCCGAGCATCGGCATGGAAAAACCCAAGCTACCGAGAGAGCGGGGTAAAAAATCCACAGGTATCGCCACTCTCCTCGAAGGTCCGTCGTTTTTTGTCAGAACCGAGCTAGCTTTCGAAGAGTCAAGACGTGTATATTTGTCCTCTGTGCAAATTAAATCCTTGAAATCGAACAGCTTCACACTTCGATGATTTCTGAACTGCGTATAGTACATACATATGAGTATATGGGGAATCATAAACATATATTTAATACTTAAATGATACTTTAATACTATGATACATAATACTTATAATACTATGATGACTTGTACCATCAGACGAAATTTCAATACAGTGTATTATAAATTTTTGAAAAAAAATATCAGTCGTTATTGTGCTTATTCACTTCGCATTGCTTTTGCAGAATTGGTGCGGCCACCCTCTGATATTTACAGGGGATACCAAAAATTAGTTAAATCGAATTTTAAAGCCGGCCATTTGACCGAATGTGACACGCCTGTAGTATTATAAACTATACATCTTCACGAACCATGCTTCCGCTAATTCCGATAAACATTTCATCTATGTTAGATTTAAATCTAACATTTTGTGGAGAATACAATGAAACTATGTGCCACCCTATATATCAATTGGAATGCTATGCAATCAGAAGGTGTCAAATGTCCGAAAATGAAGTCACAACATCCTTCTACATAGTGGGACCTCGCAGGAACTTCCTGCGTAGCTTTGACTTACAACAAGCACAGAAAAGACGACAAATGAAACCAACCAAGTATAGCTACATGTACATACATTCAAGTTCAATATTCACAATATTTTTTGTGAAAATTACGGCCGTCAGGTGTTAAGAAGGATACTTTTTTGTTTAAGAAAATATATTTCTATTTAGAGGGAAGAGTTTTTTTCTTTAAGAACATGATGTACAAAAACAGTTGGCTCTGTGAGTACTTTTTTTGTCAACTGTATCTTCAATGGTCTGGACATAGCGTTGTTTTGAAGACACAAAAAATAGCATATAAGTATATTTAACTCAAACTATATATTTCACCAAGTACATGATCGACTTTGAAAAAGAATGGTCAAATTTCATTTCAATTTTACCGACTTCGAAAAGGAGCAGGTACTCAATTCGATCGCTATATATATATATTTTTTTTTAATGTTTGTCCGGCGATATCTCCGAGATGAATGGACCAATCTTGATGAAACCTTCCCTGTCTTATAGAGGATGCACAGCTTGGTCCCATTATACATTTGATCGAAATTGTTTAACGCTAATCATTGTTATTGCATAAAAACCGATATTTCGTTTGTCTAGCGATAGTTTTGCAGCAGATGGTCCGATTGAAATGATACTTTTACTAACTTGCAGAGAAAGTTCTCGTAATACTCGTTCTTGTATAAATTTCGGAATATACAAGCTTTTCTTCAACAAATTCGGCTACATTTGTCCAGTGCATCGATGAAATTCGGGATGAGACCGACCGCGATTCATTGTTCTATACACATTTTCTATACTGAAAAGGATGAAATACAAAATATCTCCACATATATAAATTTTGTAGGCATTTTCTGTATGTTTGTTTGTTCCGACTTGGCGCAAAAACTACTGAACTGATTTCGACGAGATTTGCGCTGTTCGAAAGCAGAAGGTCTTGGGAGTAAACTGGTGTGTGTGTATTATAACACTGTGACGTCAGGAAGTCGGAAATGAGATACATACAAAACGATGAAATTTGTCCTGTATGAAACTACGTGGGTACACTCATCGAGTGGCATCGGCTGACATCGGGTAACGTCGGCCGCTTTCGGAAATGTGCGAGAGCGAGAGATGGAAGCGCGTAGGTGAAGAAAGCTAAAAACAAAAGCCGAACTGTGGTGCGACTGACGTGAACCCAGATAAATTGTCAGTAACATTCCAGATAATAATAAACCGATTTCAATGGAATTTGCACTGTTCGAAAACAAAAGGTCCTGAGAGTAAACTGATGTGTGTATTATAATACTGCCACATGAGAAAGCGGGGAATTGGGGGCAAATAAAATGACGAATTTTTTTATTGTTACATTCGCCGAGGGTCATCGGGTAGCATTCTCCCCAAGCCCGCGAGGCGGGCGAGTGAAACTCATGCTATTATAGTTAGCCATAAACTCGTCTTGTGTTGCACATTTCCACGTCCATCCGATTGTGAAGAATAGTGCGGCTACACTATTTATTTTCCTATTTGCTTTGTGGTCACTGGTGACTTTTCACTTCCATAGTATCGGCTCATGACACATAATATAATGTTTATAAATGCGGTTTAAATGTTTGTTTGCTAAAAAAAGATACCGTTTTTAAATCGGGTGGATTGTGGAGGGCGTCGATAGCCGCAAATTAATAGTGACACGAGTTTATTACTAATATCAAAATATATTATTTCTTCACTTTCATTTCTTCATCCTAATAATCATAGCCTGCTCTTTGGAGATTTAGTTCACAGAAATTTGATATGACATAAGACTTTAATATGGTTACCATATAATTCAGAATTGAAAATAAAACAGTTTTATTGAAGTGCATAAATAACGTTTCCTCGAGATTTTGCATTTCTCAATTAATCGATAGGCTGCCAGTATCTGCCATGATTCACTTTCTGTAGTGCTAAGCGACACAAGACAGGTGACATTATGCAGCTAACAAAACAATTATGCTTGTCGGTGTTAAAGCTGATTTCCCGTTTAGTTACATATAGCTAATACACACATACTACGTATAAAAGACTGGAGATAACAGAATGATGCTACTCTTGTATGTATGTATCATTTTGACTCTGTCTATCATTAAAGTCATCTTATGGATGGACAGAAAGATCAATTAATCGATATTCCGTCGGTATCTGTCAGGATTCTGTAACAACATAGTGCTCAACGACATACGATACAAGTGACATGACATTACACGGCTAACAAAACAATTATGTAAATGTCTGTATTACCAATAATTCGATGATAAAATATTGATTTCTAGTTTACTGAAACTTGTTGAAGGTTGATTCCTTATTCGCGTGGAAATTAGTGCAACACTTTTAGGAAACACAAAACTTTATTGACCTTTATCGTTTGAGGGTCTGAAGAAGAGTGGAACAGCAAAACAACTTGCAAACATAGAAACATTACAAACAAGCTGAACCTATCATAGAGAACCCCGTAAAACAAAGTATGCAATCTCGTGTGAATGTGCTTGCTATATGTATATACACTTATAGATTACTTTAACAAAACTTAATGAAAGTAATTAAACACATCCCTACTCAAGTTCTAACACAGATAAGCAATATCCTCCTTTTCAATACAATTATAGACTACCACAGGTACCCAGTCCGCAGCCAGGAGCCACTTAAACGAGAAAGCTCAAATTTGTTAAGCCAAGTATGTACGTACTACTTCAGGTCTTTCGCACAAATAATTTCTAAACTAACAAAAAGACATGAAACCCCCCAAAAACATTACAACGTAAAAAAACACCAAGTAGTCCCCCCCCCCCACTGCCAACTCATCAACCTCCTCAAAATCAGTTAAAAGTGATCGAAAATAGAAACGTATATCACTGGAAAACCGAAGCCAAGTCATGGTTCAGACATATAATTAACATAGAATAAAGCCAACATTTTCTTCAGTGATACTTAGATTTAACTTGCAGTTATATCAATAAAAAAAACTTGGTGTGTGCACTTTGTTCGAGGCACTTACCTATGGTAATATTGCTAAACACTGTGGTGTCCTTGTCAATTACGTGATACTGGACAACACACATGAGAGCGCACACGGCAAGTTTTTTTTTATTATTGTAAATCGCTAATTTATTGTGAATTTATTGTTAAATGCTGATGCGAGTTAAGTCGAGGTATCTTTGAATGAAAACTTGGCTTTCTTGTATGTTATTAATTATATCTGAATTATAACTTGGCTTTCGTTTACCAATGATATCCATTTCTATGGCGTTTTTTCCATTTTAATGGTTTTGAGGAGATCTGTATAATGTAACATACGAAACGTTGGACTTCATTATATGGAATTTAAGGGCATGCTATCTATTGGCAACTCATATTTGTCCAACAAATTTGGAGTCCGTCGCTTAAGTTATATACATCCTCTCCTCATTCAACACATGTAAAAAATATGCAACTTGTCAAATGTGTAGACTAAGAACCACTTAAGGAACACGCTTGAAATTTGTTGAGCAAATACTGATTTTCCACGACTAGTATGCCCTTAAATTAATACTATTACGATTAGGTTCAAAACTTAATAAGTTTTATTAATTCTCTTATTCGACATATTTCTAGTGGTAAATTTGATAAGGGCGTAGCCAGAACTAATTCAGTGACAGATTTCAAACTTGCTGAACAGATACATAATTCAAATACTAAAGTGAAAGATTTAAAGTTTTCTGAGCAAATACTGATTACTTGTAAGATGCGTAGTTCAGAAATCATTTACACGGAAGACCTAAAGTAGCACTTAATTAACAAATTGTAGCTTTTTCGTTTAAGTGGATGCTGACTATGCACCTGGCAACTTTGGTAGACTATAATTGTGTTGAATAAGAGGATATTGTTTATCAGTCTTAGAATTTCGGTAGGAATGAGTTTAATTATTTCCATAAAGTTGTACTAATAAGAGAATAGAATTGTTAAATTTGTTAGATATCCTCGCATGATACTGTCATAAAATAGCCTACATTACCAAGTACTCGAACGTCAAGGAAATAAGACATCTACCCATCTTGTGTTAGTTACTCTCTTTCTATTCATACAGGCGCCGTGGCACTATATTGCGAGTGCCTCCACGAATCTGGCTGGTATTTATTTACTCTCTTTCTATATGTTACAGCTTTATCACGTTCTACCATCTAGCGTGGAAAATATGTGAGCGTTCTGCCATCTAGCATGGAAACTATGTGATGGACATTTTTGGTCTGAATCTTTTTCTGAACCCGTTTTCACTCGAGAAAATAACAGCAAGAAATTCATATCTCTTGAACGCTTGGACCAATTTCCTTGACCTTTGGCTCATTGGATTCCGAAAAATAAATTAGGCTGTTCTTAATTTATAAGTTATGCCTGCAAGCTGTAAGTTTTTCGGAAATTGAGATAAAAGTTTTATATTGATCGAAAACCGTTACACATCGGGATAAGTTGTCTTGGCTTCTCGAGCTATGTGGGCTTTCCAATTAGATACAGAGGGGCACTATGTAACACTGCGTTCGAGACACAGTATTCCATGATTCCATCTACGATACAGCAGTGCACTGCGGGACACGGGCGGGACACAAGAAAAAGTTGTGTTCGAGCGAGTCGACACACTGAACTACCAATATTTTAAATTTTAGCATTAATTTTGAACCGTATGGTTGATATCTGCAAGACTATACGGCGGCTTAAGTTGGTGTGGGTACTCGTAAATAACGTAACTCGGCAGGGATCGAATTAAGAAATGTAGAGTACAAATATATTGATGCGAAGATCAGTAATACAGTCGTGTCAAGGCTAAAGTCAGTCCAAGAGTGATGCCCTCGAATATCGCTCGCCGTCAGGTTACCTGTGTCAGCGTGGCCAAGTCTGGAGGTTTATGACACCCTGGGTTTTTCCTGAAGGGGGGAGGTGCCCTGCAACAACCTCCACGAGGCCCGCTCTACACGCGCATTCGCATGCCTATTTCAGATTTTCTAACATATCAGATGTTTTATTCCAAATTTCAGACCTTTCTGACGTTCGGTTGTTCCGTAGTAACCGAGCAATGCTACAACTGTTTTCTTTTAACTATAATAGTGTTCCATTTGACACCTAACTCTCTGAAATACAGCGCTCAGCTGTGCAACACAGTGCATCTCTGTGTCTCTCTGTATTTCCTAATTGGAAAGCACACTATATACATATCTGCAATGTCTGAAATGTGCGATTTTGCCAACCTTCCCCCATAAATATATCAGGGCGCTCGGTAGAGTCTCGCACCAAGCAGTTATTACGTAATATATATATATATATATATATATATATATGAGACATTCCTCATTATGAGTGCAAATTGCTGTAAAGATGAAAAGAGCCAATTATTTTTTACTTTTCAGCGCGTTGTTTATGCTGTTATTTTTCAGTTTTCAGTTTCTGTAACTCTGTCAGGTTGTCAAGGTCGGTCACATTTAAATTTTTTTTTGCGATTGGGCTTTTACAGGTAGTTTAACGAGGAATTGAAGACAGGATAGTGAAATAATAGTATGGTGGACGCAAGTAGATATTGCAAATTTGGGGCGATATTTGGCAGATTGCAAATCCGCAAAAGAAAAAAAGTTAAGTTTTTAAGAAAAAGTTCAGGACAAGAATAATGAGATAATTGTAAACAAATTGGGAAAACGAGAAAGTGTTAAGAAAGTAAGTAAGATATTCAGGATTAAAAGAATAATCTGATACCAAAGCAAGACTGCAAAACTATAAAGTAAAATAGACTGCCAACTTTACAGTTTCCATTTGGGATATAACATTTTAATCTATAAACTATAATTTATAACATGATTATTACAATTGTAACCGCTTCAATTCAGGTGATGCACAAACAATAAGGAAGCAACATAACTAATGGAATGCAGCATATCATAAACAAAGTATGCTTGCATAGTATGCAAACTTATAATTATCATAATATAGCATAAAAAGCACTCGGCGCTAGAACTACTAAGAATTAACATGTTCACATTTCTAATTACACGAATAGCCGGTTATTTTGATACGTTCGGTAAACCTATGCTACTTCAGTTCTTCTATTACAAGTACGCAATGTACAATCAAACTAGTTAAATAAACAATTGTGCGAGTGATCACGGCATCAAATTAACAGTTCAAATAACGGACACATAATACACAAAGGGACGTGAAAGTAGTCCATTACGCATTTTGCCTGCCTACGATATTCATGGTGAAAACTCACCATTTGTAGTTCCCCAAACCATAGCCTTTCCAATTATTTATTAACACATTTGCAGTGTGCGCTTATGGGGCGAAAGTATTAGCCGAACGACAAGTACAATTTTCAGAAAACTACAGCTGAATGCCGCAAGGTTCTCGCTTTAAAATTGGTGTGAAAATGCAAAAAAAAGTTTAAAAGTAGCGATTGTAAATGCAACTTGACAATATTAAAGACGTAGAAACGTGGGAATTGTATAGTTCGCCCATTTCCACAACCAATATAGAATGACGTGTTTCTACGTTAACGGCATCCAGCTTTACATTTAAGAATAGCATAAAATTATGTTAGCGGCTACAAATGTGTTAAAAAATTATTATGAAGCGAGCAAGTGTCAATAGATCCTGGTTTACAACGAATGCGAGTTCTCTACATAGTAAGAATAGCTTCGATTGAGGGAACTGTGTATACGTCGATGTCTTGCGACTTTCCCGATCGCTTAGTCATACGACTGGTAGAACAAGTTATAATAATAAAGGTATCGGATGCGTCGAGTAGTCGAGGTCCATTTTTATTGCAAATTGAGCCGATGTCTGTCTAGCAGTTTCAGAGTGTAAAGCTAGTGGAATCTAGTTCTATCGTTCTCTTATTTTACGCTTCAATGCTACGGAAATTACAATACATTACAAATATTTGCAGTCTTCAAATCCTTATAGTTTATGATTAAGGATATTGGGCCCATCCGTAATTACATGGAAATGCGGATGGATTTTGATTTGACAATAATAATAATACTAAATAATACTACGACTTTCGTTGCCTAACAGATAACTTTCGGTATAAAATGATTCTTTTAAACTTAAAGCTTAAATAATACAGCGAATACTCGAAAATTTTATACTTTTTGCATAATGTCGACATAAGCCTAGGACAAACCTGATTAATATTTGCACACGAAGACCCAAATACGTATTCGCACATCTCCCCATCCTTTATTTTATCTTGATTACTCGGCCTTGCCAAGAAATCCTTGCAAATCTGTCGCATGAAATTGAGATTACACACTAAGACTCTCTGTGAAGAAAGTCATTATCTGAAAGAACAATTCGAGAAACACACATACGTTTTCTGTTGATTCCTTCGTGGATCTGTTTTTACATTTCACAGGTATCAACTATGAGAGGCAACACTGTCTCACATAATTGTAACCCTAACGTAAATTCTTACATTCAGTTATTCTCGTATTCGGTAGTTGATGGTCCACGGACCTTGATTTGTACTATACAGTATATATAATGAAAATTGGTCACAAGAAAAAGAGACGGACAGTCGTAAGTGAAAGTTAGAAGGAATATCAGAAACCAGTATGCGATTGTCTGTGATTCAGTATAATGATTCACATTATTACGGTTTCTTCAATTTTTACAATTCGCCCGTATCTGTAATAAATATCCAGGTGCGTCAGATAACATATTCATGAACATGCACGCGCGTGCTTGTAAAGTAGCCGATTGTGAGGAATTAGCGATAAGAACTCACAAGTAACTGTGATCGTTTCAGGCAATTTTTAGTGGGTAAAAACCACAACATCCACAGAACTCCTTGACCAAAAGTTGGATTAAACGAGAGATTCATGTTAAAGTGGGATGATTTTTGAGCGATGGTTTCCGTCTAGAATAAACACAATAAAAAAATATGTATACATATGCATAGATACACATTGCAATATTAAATCATTTTACGGCAGTATTACATAACTAAAATTTATGATCATTCTGTAGTATACAAATCGCGAATTGTAGGAACAACTTAACTCTCAATATTGCTCATCACAAATATTCATTTCCCATTACTCAATACAAACTTAAAACTGTCAGTATACTTTATCGTTTTATATATCTAAATTTAGACTTATTATTATTTTTTGGTACAAACTAAAAACTTTTTCAAAAAATAAACTTGTGATCATGGTACTGAATGCTTGACGAAATAAAACTATTTTACCAGACGGCGGAAGAAGATTTGTATATTTAAAGAAATCAAACACTTTTGAAATAATGAAACGTAACAAACTATATAAGATACCTTGTAGCTTTTTCACGGTGGTTTTGTAGTCGAATAATTATCTCTTCAGCTAACATGGCGGCGATAGCTTGGATGTGCTTAAATACTGAAATGTACAGCTTTTGCCGTGGCTTCTAGTAATTTCCTCCTTCTGTCTTTCTGCAAGGCTTTTGTAGGCAGTTGCCAAGTGTTCAGATTATTAAAAGAAATTTTTGTTGAATTTCGCAGTATTGTCCATTGTTCAGCGTCCAAGTTGATCGTTATAACTCATGTAGATAATGGATTCTCTTAATCGTTTGCAATGAAGTGGATATTTTGGGTGGCCATACAATGTATGAGTTACATAAATCAATGATTAAATTTTCCTTGGTGTACGCGCGTATAAATATGTACAGTATATTTTGGTGAATCTTCTGCTTCTAAAGTGAGCACCCCAAACAACTGTTTTCTTCGATAATAGTGCAAGTTTACCTCAATCGATTCAAATATTGTTTTTTAAACGTCGGAATATAAAATCGTCGACATATTTATAAATACACGCAGGAATAACTAATCGAACCCTATTTAAACAATTTTCTATAGTTGGATCACCGCTTCGGTAATGCTGTTTACAAGACTAAACACACTTGGTCCCGCTCATTTCCATGGTTATTTTAATAGGTTACCATTCCTTCCGTTAAATTGTTAAGATAACTAGAAGTGCTATCGAAAGTCTCAAAGACGAGGTCTTCATTTGAAGATGCTTGTGAGGACACCCCGCATGCTTTTATTAAATACTATTACGTGATTCCATTCCCCACTGTAATTCGTAACTTTTAACATTTTAGTAGACTTTAGTAGACTGGATATTTGAGACTACTAAACGACAGCGGTCTACGGAGATAAAATTACGGATGGTCAATGTGGTTGCTAGTTTTCTCATCACCATCAGCACAACAGATCGGCAGAAAATACCAGTTAATAATGTACACACAATAATAATAATGTTATGGTTCTGGTTCCCCCTCCTGACTCCCCAAGGCAACCGAACATCCGACATCCCTGACATGAAGCTCTGAAGAGTGTCCTTGACGACATCGCGAGTCCTTTGAATAACACCGGCTTCTAATCAGTCTTACTCCGGATCCTGTATCGTGTGCACATATCCTACATTGGTCCGACTATACAAACGTTCCCTTCCCTTTTGTGTGTTTTCATGCCTCTTACGCGTTCCTCAACCGCGACGCGCAACACTCGCAACACAGTTTGCAACAATATATAATATAAGGTATAAAAGCATAGAATAATAATACTAATCACAATTCCTTACAAACAACTAATAAGGAATGCTAATTATGGAAGCCTATGGGGCCGCCTTCAGTGTATGTACGTATAATCGTCCGTTAGATTAAGAAGTAAAACATTATAAGAATTTTATACCATGTGGCAGTTTTTCCTTCAAAATATATCGTGTTCTTTCTACTTAAGGGTTAACAGTAAAAAGGCTTCAAGAACTAAAATTATATATTCCTATTAACGCCTGAAGTGCAGTTTACAAAAACGATTCATCTTACAAAGAAAGAAAAAAAGAAAGACTGAAAAGGTGGAACACACCCACAAATTCTGTTTGCAAATTTTTTTACGTTCGATACTGGCTTTTAATCAAATTAGCAAACTGTGTTTCTTCCACTGTACCGTGATACTATATTGGCTGGACAACGCTCACGTGCGTCTCGAAGTATTTGTACAACCAATTGTGCGATGTTCTTGTGATTATTAACAATACTGACTTGTGTAATCGTCTTGCATTCATCACGGGTATTAGTTACAGCTAACAAAGTGTCATAAGTCAACGCCATTAGTTTTTTAGTAATGCTTATATTACCATTTTTTGCGTCTTGAAATAATTCTTCGGTTAATTGTAATAATTTCGTAATATCCTGATTTTTAGATACCGTATGTGGTATATTATTTTTCTTATCTTTAATATTGTAGGTCGCACCATTCATTAATAAGAGCTTGACATTTTCTATAGAACCATTTTTAGCCGCAACATGAAGCGCTGAACTACCACTAGCGGTCGTCCGAGCATCAACAAAATCACTTAGTTGATCATTAGATTTTGCATACTGTAATAAAACCTGAACCACCTTTAGCGACCCTTTGGACACAGCAATATGTAACGATGTATTTCCTTTCTTAGTAACTTGCATAATATTTGCACCATTATCTAATAAAAGATTCACGATAGGTGTAATCCCATTGTTAACGGCATAGTGCAGCGGTGACCCACCATCATTATCTCTGCTGTTAACATCTGCTCCAAAGGCAATTAATCGTTGTATAATCATCATATTACTTTTACGTACTGCGGTGAACAGATCATTATTTAATTTTAATGATTTTTGAATACAATTATGAATCATCAAAGTACGTGGATCTTGTGATCCTAAAACGTCATTGTACACCGTGTGCACTTCCTGAAACAGTTTTAGGGCCTCTACGCTTTTTCTTTGTTTAACAAGAACCTCCGCTACACTTTGTTTTATCTCTGCAGTGTTAAAGTGATCTTTTCCTAGAGTAGCTTCTCGATCACACTGTATCTCCCTCAATATTTTTAATGCATCACCGTGACGGTTTTGTTTCGAATATGTATGTCCTATTACTTGCTTCACATCCTGTATCAAACTGTCATGAGGATAAAGTTCTTGTAAAGTATCTAATGTTTTCCGTGATATTTCTAAAGCTTTGTCATAATTGTTTTGACGATAGTACGCCACGCTTAATTTAGTTTTTTTAGTTAATGTGCGAAGGTGGGTTTCACCGTATGTTTTGATGTTAATATCAAGTGCCTGTTCAATGTAATGTGACGCTTCGTCAAATTTCTCTTGCTTGCAAAGTACATTCGTGAGTTCACACAAAACACGCAAAACTCTGTTGTGACAGTTACCAAAGGTTATATTGCACTTGTGCAACATTTCCTTCAGTATTTCTTCAGCCTTATTATAGTCGCCTTGATCGCCATATATCTCACCTATCGTGCATTGCGTTCTTATTGTGTCAGGATGTTGAACTCCTAGAATATCATTCTGCTTTACGAGAACATCCCGACACATTTCTAATGCCACATCATATTTTCCCTGAACGCTGAAAATTTCTGCTATGCAGCGCCGAACAATTAGAACTAAAGGATCATTTTTTCCCGGAGCAATTTCTTCTTCAGTTTTAATTATATCATTGTACCATTGCAGAGCACTATTAAAATCATTTTTGTCAACATAAACGCCACCTATATTCTCCATTAATTTCAAAATCATACGATGATTATTACCTAAAGCCTTGACGTTCACGTTGTATGTTTCTAAAAGCAGCTCTAAAGCTTCGTCGGTTTTCTGCTCTTGACGCAGTGTAGTGGCAAAATTGATTTTGCTTATTATAGTAGTCGAGTGATTCTTCCCGATTGTCTTTTCTTTAATATGAGATAATTGTTTCAGTTTTTCTAAAGCTTCGGTAGATTGTCCTTTCTTATACAACGCAATCGCTATACCAGATTTAAGATGTAAAATTTCTTGATGATCACTTCCTAATATATCTTCGTAGGCATATAGTCCTTCATAATATACCAAAGCTTCATTGTATTTGCCTTGTTCAAGCAATGTGTGTCCAATATTGATTTTGATTGTTGCAATAAATTCGATATCATATTCAAGATCCATTGCAGTATCGAGAACCTCTTGCAGAATTTCTAAAGCTATATAATATTTACCCTGTTGGCGAACTAAGGTTGCGATGTTGAATTTTGTTTGGCAGATGCTTCTTAAGACATCAATCCCTTTTTCCAATAATGCACTCAATTTCACCAGGACCCATTCGTCAAAATCGAATGCGTCCTCATATCTTTCATTTTCAAACAGTACACAACTAATGGCAGACAAAATCGATGAAAATCCTGATACTAAATTATTATAACTTTCGGAATGATTCCAAACAGACAACGCATGTGGTATTGTTTTTATAGTTATATTATGCCTTTCCAATAAAAGCACAAAAGTAGAAACAAGCATTTGTGGTTCTAAATTTTGCTCTTGTATTTTTATTCTAATTACTTGCTGAACTAATCTGTGCATACTAAACATTCCATTTTCAACATTAATAAGTGAATACTGTGATAACAAGGTAATAGCAGATCCTAGTTGGTCAGGATCAGTTAGCAATTCATAAAAAAGGTGCGTAGGAATATTATAAGGAGCTAGATAAGACGCAATGTTTAAAACCTTTAAGGCATTAGCCCCATGCTCCATTTGACCCATCATCTCTAATGTCACGTTCCAAGTTGTGAAGACTGTTTTGGTATAACTACTATCACTATGATCAGTAAAATTAAAATTTAAATGTTCCTTCTTCTTTCCTTCAAACTCATCAATGTAATCTTGGATTGTAAACACTAATCCTAGGTTTTTGAAGTTTGCATCACGTTCATTAACATAAGAGACAGCTTGTTGCAATGCTAAGGGCATACAATCCAACAACACTGCCAAATCTCTGATTTCTGAGATTTCTATATTATTTCTAGTGTTCAACGAGTTCTTTAGAAAATCCGCTGCTTCTGATTCATTAAAGACATTCAAATCTAGCACTTTAAAATGTTTGGGCCACTTTCTATTGCGCGAAGTAATTAAAACATGTAGCTTATTCTCTTCTGGCGGCAGAGAAGGTAAAAATTCCGCCACGCCATCAAACTTGTTTTGGCTACTATGCTTTCCAGCGTTATCGAAGACAAAGAGAGTTTTGCGTTTTGTAAAGAATATATAAGTATCTTCCACAATGGACAGTACATTCTTCTCATGACCATTTATATTCTTTATATTGATATTTAATTTATCAGAGGCTAATCTGCGAAATGATTCTGCAATGGACTCATAATTATCTGCATTGATCCACACAATGTTGTTATCATAAGTATCACTATATAGATTTACGTATTTCTTTGCTAATTCAGTTTTGCCAACTCCACCGAGGCCACATATGCATACAAATTGTGGCATTTTGGTCTCATCTTGTAACATGTTGTGCAAATCATCTAGTTTGTTACTCCTTCCAGTAAATGACTTTACAGGGGGTTTTATATCAAAGAAGATTGGGACACCTTTCATTGCTTCTTGGAAAAATTGTTCTCCTTCTTCATAGGAAAGAAATCTAGCACCTTCCTTTCCTTGCAGCCAGTTCAACATTCGCACGAATAGCTTGTTGTAAACATTTTCTGTAGTCACAAAATCAAATACCTCCCCTATTTCTTGCTTGAGAATCATTTCAAGTTCATTTTCATTTGGTTGGTTCACTGCAAAGACCAAGTGATCTAAGAAATCAAATATTCCATCGAGTGAGTGTACAGCTGATCCTAACTTGGTCTTTAATAATGATGCAATACCATTGCTAAATCTATAACGTGCTGCCTGTTTCAATGTGCTTTGTACATCTAAGATATCATCAGTACTTTCCACTTTGTGAATTTTGATCCTCGCACATTTCAAGCTATTGAAGTCAAAGTCAATATTTGTAAAAACAATGACGTCTTTTATTATTCCATCTTTAAATAGAGGATTCTGTTTACACTTATCGTATGAAAGAAAATACTTTACTAAACTATAATCGCCAGTCTTATTCGCCAATAAATTTTCAGCTGTGATTTTCTTTGATTCGTCTAATTTGTGCTTGGCTTGCAAGAGCTGATACACTTTCTTATTGTTTTGAGTATATTCAAAAACCAAATCATCAAATTTATCAGCCTGTCTTACTTCTGTGCCCAAGCGAAAAGAATAATTTCTGGATATGCCCCGTTTCAAGAATAACATGAGCAACTTTAACTGATAAATGTTTCCATGCACAGCACTACCGTTTTTCTCGTAATGATATTGCTTAGCTGCTTGAATGTCCGAAGATGTTTCTGAATTATATGTAAAGCTCGACGTGTTAGTAATATTCTGCACATTATTATCATTATGATTAGCATCGACAGTTGCCATATTTGATTCGCTTTCATGGAGACTTGCTTCTGCCATAATTTTCAGTGTTTTCCTTGCTTCCATGCAATGTTTTGGCTCTTAGAACCTGAAGTTAAAAGATTGAAGAACGATGTAGTTTGGATTTTCTCTATATTGTTAGTAGCGTCAATTGCATAGTTGGTGTAAGAATTATTCATATACGGATCAATTGTAACTATCACAAATACTACTACGTTTATTAAACAACACTTATAAAATAATAAAATTGTCCGTGTTCTCTGATGTTTCTACAAGAAATATCAGATAAACAAAATTAGAATACATACACTACGTAAGTTTTATTTGATATTGTTTCAGAGGCATCAAACAGTATCTATAATCATTTAGTATTATGATTATGATTTTTATTAACATTCATCGCTGTATGACTACTTCTTGCACCAATTGTAAATACTTCTAAACCCCACAATTGTGTAAGAGTTTTCTATAGACATGAAATATATAGTTCTACAAAATTGAAATGAAAAAATTTATTGTGACTGTATCTAGCAAAGCGCCTTTTCTTTGTAGAAAGTATTCAAGACCTCGAAGAAAGTTGTTGCTCAAACATGCAAGAGAGTCAACAATAGGTTAATTTTATTATTGATTATGCGTAGTCATATGCCCGTAGGAACAAAGAAACTGTTCATTCATATCTTCATGTTAAAGAACTCATGCGCATAGAAAATGGTGAAATTTATATTCTTCAAAAACGACGAATGCTGCAGAGTTTACTCCCTAGACGATTGGATGGATCATTCAACAGACGACACTTACCTGGCCGCTGCGCCGTGCGAAAACGTACTGTGAACGATAATACATACATTGCAAAGAAGTATTCTATTGCGTCGACCATTAGTAATGAGTCAGTCTCTTGTTATTGTTTTTATTCTTTCTATGTATGTACGACCTGTACATCTACATTAGTTGTATCAAGGTAGTTGGCGCTGAAGAATGGATTAGTTCCTATGACGACTGACAGCGGGCAGTTGTATCGGCACGTCGACCAGTGAGAGAACGTGCTGGGCGCTGATTGAAACGACCGATGATGCGGGAGGTCCCGCGAGGTTTAAAGCAGTTTAAAGGAGTTTTCTATAATATATAGTTGACTGTGTTTATTACTTTATGACCGACACTGGGCCGAGGACGAGCATTTCCAACCCCCAAATGGTGCAGGTAATCACCAAGAAATGCAACCTTTGCTGCTCTACGCCAGATCGACAAATTCAAATTCATATTAAATATTACAAAAATGTAAGACATTAGTCGATTTTACCATTTTAATCTTTTCGCGGTGCATTGGATCTGGCAAATAAATGACTTCACCAAATATATGGCTTGTTACCCCACAAGTGTCGAAGTGGCAGCGTGGTGACTCCCGCGCGAACTATTGAAGCGAGCGCACCTATCTCAAATAGAGCCAACGGACAGTTCTTTAAAATCCAAATCTCGCAGGATTAAGTGTACAGAGTTTTCTCGCAAGCAGAATTATGAAATCACAATCTATCGGTAACCAGTGCTATTACCAAAAAACGCGAGTGAAGTCCCGGGGAAACCCGGCAAACTTCCCGGGGGCTTCCTTGAAAGGAATGCCCCATGGATAAGTGTAGTGTCTTTATTGTTGTTGGTTGGGATTTGGGAATACAAAATTGTGTGTATAGGCCGGACCGCGTCCACTCTCGCTCAGGACTCGCAGGCTCTGCCCGTGACGACGCCACACACACACTCACACTCTCACGCTCAACCGTCGCAGCCCCCTTCGGGCGACCCATTTCGCCGAATCTTGCGTCGCGGGATCTTTTAACCAGAGACTGTAGTACAAAGCGATACTACAGTCTCGGGAAGTACTACATAAGAAAACAACATCATCCAAAGCTCATTCATCAGCGGGACATCAAGACGAAAATGATGACACAAAAATCCAATGGATAAAATATAACACCACGGAGCAAGCCAGCCCATCTGAGCCCGCAACGAATACCGAGGTAGACGATGACATCGCACCTGTAACGAGCGAAGGTTCCTCACCGAGACGTACAAGTAATCAGTATGACAAACTAGCAAATAAGAATAAAATAAAAGCATATTTAAACGCGAGCACCAAATACTCGCCGTATAAAATTCAAAAATTAACGAGGCAGTTAACGATGAAGCCACCGACGCCGAAGGGAAAGGCGCCGCAAAAAAGCACGCGAACCCCATCGCCAACGGAAAACAAACTCTCTGCAATAGAGCGAGAACTGGAACAACACCATCCCAAATGCTAAAGGCAATCAGCTAGCACAATGGCTCAACGATCATTCATACGACTTCCGGACCAACCTCCTATTTCCAGCACAAGCATCCTTCCCAAGAACGAATGCTACGCTAGACATAGCCATCGTCGACAACAGACTCCAAATCTCAACCAATCAACCAGACTCCCTGGACCTACTGCCCTTTGACAGCGATCACTGGGCTATCAAATTCAAATGCTCACACTCACGAATCCGGCTTAACTACGCAATTCCAGAAAACACCTCAGAATTAGTTCTATCCAAAACAGACTTGAAAAAATTCCATAAAGAATTGAAATATGCAAATCTACAGCTAGACGTTAATCGTAATCGCCATAATCCGAGCCCTCGATAAAAGCACCGCAAAATTAAAAAAGAAGGATACGCCAAAAAAGTACAAATCGAGCACAATCTCGAACCTTCAATCCATTAAGAGTAAACTTATCTCTAAACTCTTCAAGTTATACCGCCAAAACAATCCCGCAAATGGTCAACAAATAGAACTCGTCAAAATCATACTCAAACACATAAATTACCAATTAAAAATCAATTACACCGCAATAGCCAATAAATTCTGGAATAACACCTTAAAAAACATAGATACAAAACACTCCGATAAAATGTACCTAAACCTAAACCGAATATTCCGCAGAAAGAAAACAATTAATATTGAAACAATTCACGTAGATAGTGCCAACTCGCAAATATTACAGGAAGCAAAAATAGACATGAATAGATTAAAAATAGCAAACAACAAATACATCTGCGACAACGTAGAAGACCAAACAACACTATTCGGCACCCACTTCCAAAACATTCACGAACAGAACCTTGGCCAGAATAACACTCATAGATTTGACGATCACGTCGAACAAAAGTTCAATTTCATTCTCCAACAACTAGATAGCATCCCCGCTCAGGAGTTCTCTAGCACGAATACGGCGCTATCAGCATCAAATGACGCCGAGAACTATTTCACAAACTTCTTCGAAATTAAGAACCTAATCCGAAAATTGAATAATAAAAAATCATCCAGCTTTGACAAAATCTCTAATTACATAATAAAAAAAAATCCCGCAAACCACGATCCGCGGCCTCACTATTATTTTTAACAACTGCCTGGCCTCATATCACTTCCCACCCAAATGGAAGATCGCTAAGGTAATTCCATTATTAAAAAGAAATAAAGACCCCACGATACTATCGAACTATCGTCCAATCAGCCTCCTACCGAACATAGGCAAATTGTTGGAATGCCTGATAAACACAAGAATTCAAGAATCAGTAACCGAAAACAAAGTAATACCTGACCACCAATTCGGCTTCAGACACGGGCACTCCACAGTCTACGCAATAGGAAAATTCACGGCAGATACAGCATGGGCCTTGATAGATAATCATATAACAGCAGCATGCCTTATCGACCTAGAAAAGGCATTCGATACGATTTGGACGAAAGGGCTAATTTACAAAATTCATAAAAAGGGCATCTTCCACCCCAAATTACTGAAGATGATCTTCCACTCAATCTCAGAAAGAAAATTTCAAATTCAAATTGATAACTTCACCTCCATCAAAAGATTTAATGTAAATAATGGCCTCCAACAAGGAGCCATAAACTCGCCAATACTATTCAATATCTATTTCTCCGACATACTAAAACTATTTAACTTCAACACCCCATCAGGATGCAGAGCCCTAGCCTTTGCAAACGACTTAATAATTTATCACAGCAACAAAGACCCGCTCGCAGCTCAACATACCCTACAGGAAACATTCAATAAAATATACCACTATTGCGAGGCATGGAAACTGAAAATTAATCTAAAAAAATGCGAGACAATAGTATCCCGTCGACCAGCAATCAATTACATAGAACCAACCAGGAACAAGTACAAACCATTCCACCTAACCCACCCCGAAAGAATACAAGAACACATCCCACACAAAACAGTAATAAAATACCTAGGCCTAAAAATCTCCGAACTGTTCACATTCAATTCCCACATACACGATCAATTAGCCAAAGCCAACAAAGCATGGAAAAACCTCCACAGGTTATTCTACTCCAAGACTATAAACTCAAAGGTCAAAGTACTTGCCTACAAAGCCTACGTAAGGCCAGTCATGACGTACGCTTGCCCGATGTGGTACAACACGTCGCCGTATATGATGGAGAAGCTCAGAAGATTCGAGAGAAGAATTCTTCGAGCAGCGGCAAACATACCGACATTTAGAGATAAAGACAAACATTTACGAAACTCAAACGAGTTGGTCTATAATAAGGCAAAATGCCCAAGAATAGATCACCACATAATAAAATGAATTAGGAAGCACTATGCTGCAGCGCAAAATAATAAATCTAACCCCATTATAAGCGAGGTAGCAACGCAGGACGAGGATAGAGTGGAGGAAGCACGCAAATCAAGCATCCTCCCTCCCGAAATTTCCCCTCTCCTTGATAAACAAGGTTACATCCAGAACCATAGCACACGAATACTGTTAATTTACCACATAAAAGGACGCAAATCCAACAAGCCACTGGACTATGAACCAGAGTTATCTCACACCACCCTCAACGAGATCCAATATAGCACGGCATGCGGCATTGGCGAATATAGCATCAAAGAATCCATATTCATAAACAAATGTAGGAGCGTAAAGTTAAGGAACTGTCGAGCGAATGACAGCGAATGGGAGCGAATGTATAATGAATGTGGTTTGTAAATTAAAGAAGCTGTCCAAAGGGCAGCATCGAGGAGCGAATGTTATGAGAATGAGTGTAAGACGTGAGTTTGAGGGTGTCGTATGACTGACAATGAGATATGGGTAAGAGCAGTAGCGAGTGGTATGAGCAATAGATGGGGTGAGCGAGTGGCCGAACACGAGCAAGTGTCCGAGCGTGAGCGAGTGGAATGGGGAACGACTGGAAGAAGTAAGGATGTCGCGAAGAAGTATGTATGCCTAAATTGTGGAGTGAATGTTGCTAAGTGGAATGGGATGCGAATGAGACCAGGGTGGCCTAGGAACGAAAGAGTGTGTATGTGTATGTACGAGTGCTAAGGATGTATGAGGATGGATATAAGGGCATTTTGGACCCAGGAGAAGTTAGTTAAAAGAGGCAGTTCAGAGGCGTCAGTTAAGAGATCCGTTCAAGTCAGTTCAGTTAAGAGTTCAGAGGCGTCCGTTCAAAGGCAACAGTTAAGAGTCAGAGTCAGAGTCTGTTGACCAATAGAACAATACGCGAACTAAGTTAAAACCGGAGTAAGAAAGAGTGCGAGTTACAACGAGACAAGCATCAGTAAAGAACAGTTATTTAATAGAAACAGCACTTTCACGAAAATTTTATCTTTTAACCCTGTCCTCCCGACCCACAGTCCCTACACAAATTACCTTGGTTTCATACTCCAAGGCCGCCGGATTAAGGAGGTCACGTCGCAACGAAATAGAATTAGATAAAACAAAAATCACAATTAAGGAAAAGCGAAATGGCATTGGATGGCTCCAACTTGGGTACCGCAACCGAAGCGTTTAGAAGTTAAGTCTAGAATATAAGCCTAGTCATATGTAAGTATTAAGCTGTAGCGTATAAATCCAAAGTCCACACATCTCACACACTTTTAAAGCGAATACAAGGACCCAGTTTTTAAAATAGCCACTAGAACCTCCGTTTCTGGGTATACATATAAGAAATCCTGATAACAGGTTTCAGCGAGATAGCAGATTGCTTTAAGTTTCCATGCAGACCGGCGCATACCGTTATGGACAATTCGCAGCTCATTTCGAGGCTCGCATGGGTATACGGTAAGCGTGAGCTTTTCACGAAGAAGGATTAAGGTAATTTTCTTGCTGCCCGCAATCATGAGGAGCGCACTCCTCTGCGTGACCTGGTAAAAAGGATTAGGGACCGCCTGTTCCAGAATTGGCGACGCGCAACTGGCTTACCCGGGTCGCACAATATTCTTTTGTCCCCGAAAGTATCGTAGGTAACGGAAAATTACTATTGACTGATAATACTGTGCGAGTTGCCAACACCTCACTCGAGCGCGGATGTTTCTCCTCCGTTGTGGTAGAAGAAACCCCTTTGAGCTTGAGGGAGAACGTTGGCACCTCACGCGATATATCGGTCAATGTAAGTCTGCCCAGCGCACTCCGTCCCGGGTGCAGGTAGTCATAAAAAGGATTAGGCAGCGCTGGCTCCGAGATTGGTGATGCTGGAACTGCCTTACCCGGGTGGCCCACAATACTCTTTTGTCTCTGAAAGTAGTAAAGCACCAGTAGAGGTATCAAAACATAAGGTGAAGTTTAAAGCTATCGACACCCTTGGGTCCGCATGCAGACCAGCGCGCAACCTTACTTACAATTCGTAGATCATTCCCAGCGTCGCATTCTCAAATATTTGCTGTGACAAATATTTGCAACTCAACAAATGAAGGTTGAATTTCTAATATTGAAACAACTATTAAGGTATAGTTGTATCAGTACTGTACATACCATCCAAAAGTCAAGGAACTGATAACTTCGCTTTGCACACCGCTGGTGGGCTAGACTTTTGTCAGCGCCTGTACCCAATATATACAAGTCAACGAGTGCCTTCAATTTCTCGGAAACTTGAATTTTATTAACTTTATTACGCAAAAACGAGATGGTGAAAAATTCAGCAAAAATTTGTACGTATTCGTAGAATATCGATGAAACACGGGTTAGTTTTTTATAAGATTCTATAGAAAAGTAAAGCCGTTAAAATTGCTAATGTCACTAACTGACGGGTTTTGGCTATGTCGCACTTATAAGGGAAGTTCTCGCGGTACACCCTCTCGCATAAATTTCGGAATGAACAAGTTTTTCTTTCTTCAACAAATTCGGCTATATTTCTTCATCTATAACTGTTACATCAGTGCAACGATGAAATTCAAAATGAAATCGGCCGCGAACCATCAATTTATTGATTTCCTATACTAAAAAGCATTAAATAAAAAAAAAAATTTTAAAAATGTTATCGACTTCGAAAACTGACATAGTTCCAGAGAGCTGAAAACTAAAAGAGCGCCGCCTGCGAAAAGTTGCAGAATATTTAGGCTTAATGCAAATTTCTGTATCCGTGACAAGAAGTTCTTTTTTACTTTTCAGGGAATTTTTTGTTACTTGTTTTTTACCTTTTAGCTCTTTCAGTTTTCAGCTCTCTGGAACGCTTTTTAGTATAGGAAATGAATAAAACGATGGTTTGCGGTTGATTTTATTTCGAATTTCATTGTTGCACTGGTGTACCAGTTATAGACTGACAAATGTAACCGAATTTGTTGAAGAAAGAAAAGCTTGTACAATGCGAAATTTTTGCAAGAGGGTGCACCGCGACAACTTCCCTTATAAGCTATTAAAAGTTTCATCCCTATCGAACAAACCGTCCTAAAGCTATCGCCGGACAATCAAAAGTTCAGTGTTTCTGCAATAATAGTTGTTAATGTTAAAGAATTTCGACAAAATTTATAATGTGACCAAGCTGTGACCATCCTCTATATGAGAAACATTTAAAAAAAAATATATATATATATATAGTGGTCGAGCTGAGTACCTCCTCCTTTTCGAAGTCGGTAATAAAACCAATCTTCTTTATAATCTGAATATTATGATTACGAGATCCGCATCCGCCGTTTCGCGTAACAGTATAATTCATTTTCTTATGGAAAATAACATTGAGATATAACTACCGTTACAAGCTATATCACCGTAATCAATACTATAATCATATTACCTAGAATAAAATTAGATAATAAGACCTCAAGACATTATTACTAGTATTGTTTATAAGAAACTTAATCAAACAAAGAAAGTCATGTAAAACTACTAATATTATCGCAACAGTACTAGCTCAGTGCTGCTACCATAGACTGTCATATCATTGTAAAGAAGGATATCATCGGATAAGATAGGATAAGATTAGATTTAGATAAGATGATGTTACTCCCGTCTTAATCAGGACCAATCAGGACCCCACAGCCACCGTGGTTGGCGCTGAAGAATGGATTAGTTCCTATGACGACTGACAGCGGGCGGTAGTATCGGCGCGACAACCAATCAGAGAACGAGTTTGGTGCTTCGAAACTGACCAATGCAAGAGATGGCGCGAGATTTAAATGGCTTAAGCCCGTACCTTTCCTTATTCCGCAAAACTAATGAAATGACATCCTCGCCAAGCATTGCTGTCTAAAAGAGAAATAAAGAGAAAATTAGTTTTTCTCTTTTCTTTTCTTCTGGACAGCAGCTTGGGGAAGATGCAATGTATGTATGGTATTTGCATTATTACTAAGGGATTGGGAAAGATTTTGTAAGCGGAATATAGTTTACATTATTTATTGAATAAAAACGGTCATTTTACAGTAAGTATACATACAAAGCAAGAATGCAAGCATATGAACATATGTGTAAATCTTATGATTAGACGCTCGCCTGTTTTGGTCCGCGGGAGTTCAAACAATTCTGCTACCCTCAACTTTCTTTAATTAAGGGCATTCCCCTATCCGCCACCTGGGGACGCGTCCGATGGGAGACAGGGAACTCCTCACGGAATCTATGGACATTTCCCACACTTAAATACATAATATAAAAAACAATCTCTCGCACACATATACACACACGCACGCAGCATGCGCAGCATTCTGCACATAAAAACGAAGTACGACTAACACAAATCCCATGTATACAACATATCCCACACTTAAATACATAATATAAAAAAACAATCTCTCATACACATATACACACACACACAGCATGCGCAGCATGCTACATACAAAAGCGAACTAAACTAACAGAAATGCCATGCACACAAAAAAGATAAATAAACAGCTACGACCACTACTTTTTATGTCTAGTTTTCATATACGCAGCATGCGCGTTTATCATAATGGAATTCGCTATCTGGGGTAAGGGTAATCCGCCTAGAATTTTATTTATATGATTCACGTATTTCTTTATACAAATTATTATGACATCTTTCGCTAATTTACTTATTAACTCCCCTACGTGGTCGCAGTTAAAAAACTCAAATTGACATAGACCCAGAATAACAGACGTTAACGTATCCGAGAGATTAGAATAATGACATGCCTGTGGTAAGGTGTAAAAACATAAGTTTGTGATCTGTACCACGGCATCTTGTATGTAACTTTGATTATTCGGCGGATGAGCATAGAAAGCATTGAGGCGGCATGTCGGGCAATCTAAATTCGGACTTATTTTCTGCGCGATGTAATTGTCTATCTCAACTAAAATTTCGGGGTCTATGCCCCATCCGGTTGGCAATTTGCATATCGCGAGTTTGGAGCAGTTATATTATTTGTATGTAAGATAGCATAATACCCGATGAAGTTACTACAAGTTGGATTTGTGTCGCGAACTCCAAACTGTCGTATTTGACCGAAAAAATTCTCTAAGGGATCCTGATTAAAAACGCGAGGCTGGAAGCTAGGGATCCCTTCAGAATGTAAGACCTGGCGAAGTAATTTAAAATTGTTTAGTGTCAAAATCCAGTTGTCTAGTACAGCTGGTCGCGCCTGTTGCCTAGCACCGGTCTTGTCAAATGACATATCGTGAAATGAATTTATTGCATCATCCCACATAGACTCTTGAGCACATGGCTCGTCTTCTGTGGGGATGGAAGAGCTAAGTGGCGTACTGGACTCGTTAGTGGATGCTCCATTAATACTGTCGAACAAATTATTAATGAACTCTAATAATAACGCGGTATCTTCGGCAGCTGCGGGTAATTTTCGTGTTTTGCACGCACTCTTGGCTCCCTGAATGCTCATCGCTTTTAAAAATAAGCTAACTGTTTGAGTAAATACCTGGGCACAAAGTGAAACGCGCATTTTTGTTTGTGGGTCGGGTTTATGTGGTCCTGAGTCAATTTCTTAAATATTCGACGTATCCCGAT